>WOVY01009306.1:0-1200000 GCA_013436015.1 Rhipicephalus annulatus | reverse complement strand
AGTGCTTTTGTGGACGGATGCAGCAAGCTGATCCGCCATCACGTTGCCTTGGATCTGGCAGTGCGCTGGCACCCAAAACACTACAACATGTTGTTTGAGTGTGTAGAGCGTGAGTAAAATGGAGTAAAGTCAGACGAGGACAAGCCTTTTTATTATTAAAAGTGTGCAGAGCCGTTACCACAGTGAGGGAGTCCGTATAAAATACTGCTTTTTGTAGTTGTAGTTGTTTGAAGTATTTAGCGGTCAGAAGTATCGCATAAGCTTCCGCTGTGAAGATACTTGTCTCTGGATGTAGAAGGCCAGCATCCTAAAAGAATGGGCCGACAGCAGCGTAGTACACAGAAGATAGACCTAGAGGCATCTGTAAAGAACTCAGGACGTCTGTATTTCTGTTGAAGTTCCAGGAAGTATGTTCGGATATGGGCAATGAGCACATGTTTTGTAATTTCTCGGAAAGACACATCACGATCTATAGTCTGCCATTGCCAAGGTGGCGGGTATGCTACAGGAGCCAATAAACTGTGTTCCAGTGAGACACCAGTTTCCTCAGCTCGACCCGTGAGGCGAACAGAGTAGGGCGGGCTCATCGAAGGCCTGTTTTGAAACAGTATGGAGCTCGACAAATCAATAATAGTGAAGTATGAGGGGTAGATAGATAGATAGATAGATAGATATGTGGGGTTTAACGTCCCAAAACCACTATATGATTATGAGAGACGCCGTAGTGGAGGGCTCCGGAAATTTAGACCACCTGGGGTTCTTTAACGTGCACCCAAATCTGAGCACACGGGCGTACAACATTTCCGCCTCCAGAAGTATGAGGGGTCTTCTGTGCTATGCTGGTATCAGGATGTTTCGTAGGACTGTATATATATATATATATATATATATATATATATATATATATATATATATATATATATATATATATATATATATATATATATATATATATATATATGTTTTTATTACACCGTATTTGGTATTGTAATGTTAGCTTATGGTCTTTTATGTTATACACATCTTTGTCATTGTCCCACCTGCCTTGTATAAGGTTCACTGGCCTCGTGAAACTGTCCATAAACAGCTTTTAGCCAGTGAAACTCTCCAGAACCTGTTTCTTTCTGGGAAAATAAAATGATTTGATTTGATTTGATTTCTTGTCTGCTTTCACTTTAAGGAGAAATACAAAGAACATGTAAGTTCTCTGCAGATGAAGCGAACACTCATTTGACTCAACGGAAAGGCTTTCTACAGAGCTGGTGCGAAAACTACCCGTAGAAAGGCGGATGCTCAAATGGTGAACAGGGTCCAGCATCTTCAAAGCACTTTGAGTCGCAGGCTGATAAACAACGGTCCCATAATCTAAGCGGGTGCGAATGAGGCTTCTATACAGGTTCATGAGACATTGCCTGCCACTGCCCCACGCTGTACGTGACAACACTTTTAGATCATTCATGGCCTTCAAACATTTTGCTTTTAAATACTTGATGTGTGGTACGAAGGTCAGCTTGGTGCCCAAGATTAAGCCTAAGAATTTATGCTCCGCATTAACAGACAGACGTTGACCGTTCAGTTCAATGTCGGGTTCTGAGTGCATGCCTCTTTTTCGAAGGAACAAGACACACGTGCTTTTTTGTGGGTTCAGTCAGAATCCATTTTCCTCTGCCCATTTGGAGAACTTGTTTTATCCTAACTGAACTTGCCACTCACACATTGCCAGGTTGCATTACTTAAAACCAAGTTGGACGTCACCGACATATGTACAATAGAACATGTTGCGGGGGATGGACAGGTGCAAGGAATTCATTTTGATAATAAAAAGTGTACAACTAAGTACACCACCTTGCGTACTCCCGTTTCTTGGACAAATGCTTGAGAGAATATACTGCCCACACGGACACGGAATGTCCAATTGGACAAGTAACTCTCGATTATGGAAAGCATTCCACCACGCACACCCAAGCAAGACAGGTCTCTTAATAAGCCAAGACGCCATGTTGTGTCATATGCCTTCTCGATATCGAGAAACACAGAGAGGAAGTATTGTTTGTGGACGAAAGCGTCTCGGATCTCTGCCTCAATGCGCACCAGATGGTCGGTGGTGGATCTACCCTCTCGAAACCCGCACTGGAATCGGTCGAGCAGATTGTGTGATTCGAGGAAATGTAAAAGTCGGCAGTTTATCATTTTTTCAAAAAGTTTACAAAGGCAGTTTGTAATTGCAATGTGCGTATACCTCTCAACTGAGGAAGCGTCCTTGCCCTGCCTCAAAATAGGGATAACATTAGCTCCTTTCTAGCAAGCAAGAATGGAGCCAGAAAGCCAGATAGCGTTGTATAAGGAGAGTAAAGTTTTTCGCGTTTTGAGAGGCAGGTTTTTCTACATTTCATACGTGAGACTGTCGTAGCCTAGGGCAGAATTACTGCAGGAGTTTAGCGATGTGTGTAGCTCAGCTAAGTTGAAAGGTTGGTTGTATGCCTCGTAATTTGTGCACTTGTATTCTAGTTTCTGCTTTTATATCCTTGCTTTTTTATCTTTGGAGAGCTTCAGTTTAGTGTGACGAGCTAGACACCTGCTCGTAGTATGCACCGAGGAAGTTCGCCTGATCTTCCAGGCTGTCACTCTGTGTGTTTACAAGTGGGAGGGAGTGTACTTGTCTTCCTGCTACCCTAACAACCATGTTACAGACTTTAGCCTCTTGTGTATATGATTTTATTCCGGATAAAAACTTCTGACAGCTTTCTCTTCTCGCCTGCTCACGCATTATTCTGCCTTGAGACTTTATTTTTTTAAAGCTGTCAAGATTTTCGGCTGTCGGTCAATTCCGAGGCAACCTCCATGTCCTGTTCTGTTCCTTTCTTCGCCTTCCGACACTCAGTGCTTCAACATGTGACGCATCGCTTGCCAGGCATACCAGATGTTTGCGGTAAATACTTGGCTGCTGCATCAGTAAGAAAAGCTGTGAAACACTGCACAGCTTCATCTAAGTTCAACCCATATATGCCAGTCCAACTTAAACGAGTATTGTTATGAAACTGTTCCCAGTCGGCTTTGTCTGTCTGTCATCTGGGAACATGTGGAGGACTTTTTTCTAGTTGTGTACTTAGAATGATCGGAAATTTAACACTTCCGAAAGGATTGTTGATCACTTTCCATTGAAGTGGGGTACAAGCGATGTTGACACAATGTTAAGATCTATGCATGAGTAGGTATTATTTGCAAGGCTTAGGTATGTTGGCTCTTTCCTATTCAACAGACACGCACACGAAGAAAAGAGGAACTGTTCGGTTAGGCGACCTCGTGCATCGCAGCGAGAGACGCCCCATAGACCATTATGTGCATTGAAGTCCCCAAGGACCAGATAAGGTTCCCGTAGTTCATGTATGAGTGACTGGTATTCGTGTTTATTGAGATGGTACTGTGGAGGTATGTAAAGAGAGCAGATCGTGACAAGTTTGTTCAAAGGAACTGCTTGAACAGCCACTGCTTCAAGGGATGTTTGTAGCGTAGATGTGTACATACTACGCCCTGATAAACCATAATTGCCACACCACCTGATGACGCTACAGCGTCATTGCGGTCCTTTCTGAATATTACATAATGACGTAGAAACTTGGTTTTTCGGAATTTAGGTGTGCCTCTTGTAGACGCAGCACTTTTGGGGAATGTTTTAGTGAAAGAGTTCCTGGATATCGTCGAGGTTTCTAAGCCGTCCTCTGATGTTACATTGTAATATTTCTGTTTTCATTTTGAGTGTTAATGAATGCTGTGTGCACTAAAGATGTATTGTGTCAAGTCAAAAAGGTATTGTGTCAAGTTGTGAGGCCCCGTAATGATGGTTTATTATTTTCTGGCGCGCTCCAAAGAGCCGCGCCTGTCCTTCGACGCTGAAGACACCATTGGACTTGATGTTCTGTCCATCACCTCAGACGAGGTGCTGGATGCCTGCTCGTGGTTCACTCGTGCAGGCTCGGAGGTCTTAGGGCTATCTTTGGAGACAGGCGGCCCTGGGGATTCATATCCGGAGGCCTGCAAGCCTTTTGGTGGCGGAAGTGTCTTTGCTACTTCTGCTGAGAGGGTGAAGGGCGCTGCCGATCGTCCACTTTGTGTGGTACGTGCGGGCGCCGCGGACTTTGGTGGCGCTGCCCCCTTTCGTGCCACCTCCGCGAACGAAGGACCCTTGCCCCGCCGCGGTGGTCTAGTGGCTAAGGTACTCGGCTGCTGACCCGCAGGGCGCGGGTTCAAATCCCGGCTGCAGCGGCTGCATTTCCGATGGAGGCGGAAATGTTGTAGGCCCCGTGTGCTCAGATTTGGGTGCACGTTAAAGAACCCCAGGTGGTCTAAATTTCCGGAGCCCTCCACTACGGCGTCTCTCATAATCATATAGTGGTTTTGGGACGTTAAACCCCACATATGACTCATCAATCAACGAAGGACCCTTCATTAGTAAATGCTTGCGCGCCTCCCTAAACGAGATGTTTTTATTTACTTTCAGTGTGAGTACCTCTTTTACACGCGCCCCGCCGCGGTGGCCTAGTGGCTGAGGTACTCGTCTGCTGACCGCAGGTCGCGGGTTTGATTTCCGGCTGCGGCGGCTGCATTTCCGATGGAGGCGGAAATTTTGTAGGCCCGTGTACTCAGATTTGGGTGCACGTTAAAGAACCCCAAGTGGTCGAAATTTCCGGAGCCCTCCACTACGGCGTCTCTCATAATCAAATCGTGGTTTTGGGACGTTAAACCCCACAAATCAATCAATCTTTTACACGTTTCCATGTAGGGGATGTGCGAGAGTAAGCGGGGTGTCCACCATCAGAGTTCGCGCAGTGGGTAGTGGCCTCTTCACATTCGTCTGTAGCCTGTTCGTGCTAACTACACTTTGCACAAGTCTGAGAACCGGGGCCGCATCGCTAGCACTTAAAACAACGTCGGGGGTTGGGGATGTAAGGTCGGACCTTTAACTTCAAGTAGCCTGTTTCGATATATTCTGGAAGTGTGCTTGTGCAAAATGTAAAAATGAGGTGCTTTGACGGGATTTCTTTGTTGTCACGCCTAATCTTCATTCTCTGTACCTGGGTTAAATGCTGTTCGTTCCAGCCTTCAAGGAGCTCACTTTTGTCAGGTTAATTATGTCTTGATCATACACTACGACTCAGGAACTGTTCAGGTAACGATGTGGCGTGATAGCTACAGGTGTGGTTCCAAAACGGAGGTGAGCTTTATCAGGTTTTCATACTGGGTCCTTGTTTGGACTTCGAGAAGAAGGTCGCCACTAACCATACGTGTAACCAGATACCCGGGACCAAGGGCACTGGTGAGGCATTTGGAAACAACAAACGAAGAGATGGTTCTTGCATTATTTTCTTGTGTCTCTCAATAGATCCCATGGAAGCGCGGGAAAATTTTATTTAGCTTTATGAATACATGTATTTTCGCTTCGGTGCGCCCCCTCGTAGGAGGAGGGTGACCAGACAGTTTGGGAAATGAGAAAGAGGCCATAAGGTATATATCTATTCGACAGCCATGCCAGGCGTGCACCATCGAGCCTAACATGGGGACGCGGCAGCACAACTATAAAGGCATGTCAGCTGTACAAAGCCGCTATAACCTGATAGTATGTGACCAAGAGAGGGCACATACACAAGGTTAACCCATGCCACCTGAAAGATAAAAGTAAACAGAAGTGAAGAGATGACAGGAAAAATTAAAAGAGAGAAACGACGAAGATCAGGAGGGAGAGAGAGACAGGAAAAGGTGACTACCGAATTACCCTGGGTGGGGCAGCGCAGGGGTGCCATCTACGTGAAGCCGGGGCCAAAGGGGTGTGTTGCCTCTGCTTGGGAGCCTTAAAGGTCCATTCACCCGGCGTCGGCTTAACCCCCAGGATCCCCTTATCCCCGGACACGGCAAAGCCACGCACGGCTAGGCGTGGGAGGGAGCCGAAACTCCCCCATTAGCTCGGGTCCATAATGTCGCTACGCACCAAACGCCTACTTTAGCAGACACCCCTTCGGGGGTCGAACGAGGTTTTCGCCGCGTCTTTTACGTAGTGGTAGACGCGGCGCAGCTTTTCGTTCAAGTCCCACTGGTTCAAAACTGCCACTCAGTCGTACGTCTCAAGCCAGATCTCCTGTTCTTGAAATGATAATCCATGGAAGATGGGTGGCTTCTTTGGATGCTGCATCACGAACATGGTGGGCGTCGGTACAGGGGCTGTCATAGTTGTCGCAGTAGTGGTGGTGGCCTTCGGCTTGCAACTGTAATTAGGTACATTACCGTACTCCGGAGGCAGCCCTTGTTGCCGGCGGCTTGCTCGCAGGTCGAGGTTGGCGGGAATGTTCAGTTCACGGTTGGGGCTTGGCTCTCGGCTGGAGGGGGGTGTTCGGTACATAGACGGGAAGCACCTCCACTAGATATCACGGGGTCGAGACGAAAACGAAAGAAGCAGACTGGCAGATCCCGCTACGGTGGTCTAGTGGATAAGGTACTCGGCTGCTGACCCGCAGGTCGTGGGATCAAATCGTGGCTGTGGCGGCTGCATTTCTGATGGAGGCGGAAATGTTGTAGGCCCGTGTACTCAGATTTGGGTGCACGTTAAAGAACCCCAGGTGGTCGAAATTTCCGGGGCCCTTCACTACGCCGTCTCTCATAATCATATAGTGGTTTTGAAAAGTTAAACCGAACAAATCAATCAATCAATCAATCAATCAATCAATCGAAGCACACTGCAGGGCAAATACTGAACTGTTTATTTTGTGTAGAAAAAAAGCAATAAAGGCGTGCATACGAGCACTGCCAGAAAAGATAAAGAAGCTATAACATAAACGGCGCTCGGTCCGGTTTCTTCGCTAACTGAAAGTTTTTTAGAGGCATAATTGACGTCCGCTTTGTAACGTTGTGCGGATTTTAATGTGACATATCAGCCTCCCTGATTCGTGATTCGCATATTATCGATTCCCACTGTACGTGGTATCTGCCAATTTTTTTTTCGAACGTTGGTGAACACCTTGAGTGCAGCGTCCAACGGGCAGTGGAATTGTGCGGATTACGTTTAAGGCGCGTTCACACTGAGCATTCCGGCCATCGAAAGTGCGCCGAATTCAATTCGGCGGCTGCCAAATCCACCGAAAGAGCCCTCTCCACGTCGATCGCTCTTGCACCAATTTTTGTAGTAGTAGTAGTAGTATTTTTATTTACAGTAAGCCGGATACAGAGCTCACTGCAGGGGCAAAGGGCTAAAGGTGAACAGCCTGACAAAGGCCCTTGTCCCTCTGCAGTCCGTGACAGTGCAAAGCTTAAACAATATATATATTCAATACATTGGTTTCAAGCAACCTGAAATTGTAAACACAAAATTCAAACATAAATAGCATAAGAAGTTTACATAACACAATTTAGGAATTAGAGGTCAATCTCGTTATAATTCACAACTAAACAATATCAATGAAACAAACTCAAAACAGACACAAAATGCATGCGGATACAATGAATTCCGCTGTATGCACTCGTATAATTGACATAGAAGTTTATGAACAATTTAAGCATTTGCAGAGGCATGAGACTCCATTACGTAGTTTCGATAGTGTAGACCGGTGGTTATGAATAAGTTCTTTATTTGTTTCTTGAAAGTCGCACTACTAGCCCTAAAGTTCAATTGATCTGCAAGGGTATTTAAAACCTGAGGTACCTGGTAAGCAATACTTTGTTTTCCATACTTGGTTCTTGTTCTAGGAGCTCGTTTCTTTTGTTCTCGCATACTGTAGTGTGGTCTTTCGGTGCAACTTTCTTCATATAGCTTAGTCTTTTGTATTAACTGAAGTAATTTAAAATGCTATAATTGATCAATTCTGAGTATGGAATGTTTAATGAATAGTGGAGCAGTGCGCAAGTATTGTTGATTCCCCCTGTAATTTTCAAGGCAGCGCAATATTTTCTTTTGTATAGTTATTAACTTATGGTAATTCCCTTGTGATGTCGTTCCCCAGACTAACATCCCATAACTTACTTTAGAATGGAAGAGTGCATAGTACATACTTATTTTTTAACCTCAATGGGATTAAGTGCATTGTTCTAAAGAAACAACCAACTATTCGCGCTAATGCGGTGATCAGATGATTTACATGTGTATTCCAGTTGAATTCCTCCTGAAACCATACACCAAGAAACTTTTGTTCCCTAACATGTGTGATGCAATTTCCTTCGAATTTTACAGCTATATTACTAATAGGTTTGTTTATAGGTAGGAATATCATATAGGTTGTTTTTTTTTGCATTCAAGCGCAGTCCATTTTGCCTTAACCAATTTGAAAGATTGCTTAGATAATTATTTACACTGACCTCAAGTGATATTAGATTGTCTGATGAAAAGAAATTATTCGTATCGTCAGCGTACATTATAAGTTCAGGAGAATGAGGTATATCGACAATATCATTTATATAGACAAGGAACGATAATGGCCCTAGTATAGACCCTTGGGGGACTCCTTGGTTCAACTTTATCTTTGCAGAAATAGTGTTATTCAGTTTTACATATTGATAACAATCTTCTAGGTAACTTTTAAACAGTTGTAGTGTAACTACACGCACCCCATAACTTGATAATTTATGAATCAATGATTTGAATTGTATGGAGTCAAATGCCTTTTGAAGATCGAGGAAAAGCCCAAGAGTACATTTTTTGTTTTCCATATTTTCGATTATCTTATCTTTGATATACAGTAGAGCTTGTTCTGTGCATTTATTTTTTGAAAACCATACTGACTTTTTGTTATTATTTAGTGCTTATTAAAAAGGATTCAAGTCTATCATAAATAACCCCTTCAAATATTTTTGATATTGTTGGAAGCACGGATATAGGTCGATAGTTCGCTAAAGTATTGATATCACCACCTTTATGTACTGCAGTGACTTTTGCTACTTTTAGCTGCTCTGGAAATACACCGTTAGTGAGAGTGAGGTTGATAATATAGGCCAAGACATTAGATATCAATGGTGACACCATTTTTACCTCAACAGAACCTATCTCATCAATCCCTGATGCAACATTGTTTTTAAGTTTTCTAATTAATCTTTCTACTTCAACCGGATCTGTGGGTGCGAAAAAAATAGAATACGGCAAAGGAAATTTATCAGGAGTTGGAGCATTATCTCGCTTTTCCTTAGTTAAAATAAAGGAACCCGCATTTATGAAATGTTCATTCATGACATCGGCCAACCTTTCACCACTGGAAATCTGGCCAATAATTGTTAGGTCCAGTGTCCTATTACAACCCTTTTTCTGTTCGTAAGCCCATTTATGACCTCCCATAGCTTCCTCTGGTCATTGTAAATGCTTTCAAATAATTTTTCATAGTAGTTCTGTTTAGTCTTCCGTATTTATGAATTTAAAACGTTTCTGTATTTCTTGTACTCAGCTAAGGCGCCTGTGTTCCGCGAACGGATGAAATCATGATACAATTTATTCTTTATTTTTATGCGCCGGTAAAGATCACGATTTATCCAAGGCTTTCTGCATTTCTTATTTCTGCCACGTGAGCGCTTCTGAAGTGGAAATGCCGCATCATAGCTAGTACTCAATAACGTCATGAATGTGTTATAAGCATCATCAGGATTTTCTTGTCTATAAACAGTGGTCCAAGCTATGTTCTGAACTAGCTGAAAAAAATGTTCCCGAGTTTTGCTGTCTATAATTCGGGGGAAAGATGTCCCTGTTTTCTGACCAATTTGAGAAGTAACTCGTGCAAGAAAGAAGATGGGCATATGATCACTTATGTCATACGCAAATACCCCGGATTTTATATTCTGTGAACTTAAATTTGAGGCGCATATATCAAGGAGCGTAGCACTTGTTGATGTAATCCTAGTAGGTGAACGTATGAAATTTGTACTTCCATATGTAAGTAAGAGCGTTTAAAAATCTTTGGCATAAGGATCATTGGAACAGAGGTCAATGTTTATGTCACCCATAACTATGCAAGGAGTATTCCCGCGAACAGTGGATAACACAACATTGAGAAACTCAATAAATTTCTTTTTGTGGCCATGTGGTGGCCTATATACGCCAATTACTATGAATGGGCCAACACACATTGTAATGCATTCAACATCATCGTTCATAACAGTATACTTATCAAGCAGTTCATTCGAAAGCGTATCCTTAAAATAAATAGCAAGACCTCCACCTTTTTGCTGGTTACGACAGAGAAGTTCATGACTATAGCCTGGAAAGAACGGCGCATCTTCTTTATAAGTAATCCATGTCTCGGAGAAAACTAGCACATTAAATCCGATAGCTATAGACCATATAAAATTAGCAATGTCGTTGACCTTTCTTTTTATACTTGTACAATTTCTATGCAATGCTTTAAACAAGCCTTTTCCGGATTGAAATGCCCTAATAAAGCCTTCAGCATTGTAATACTTTTAGTTATTTACAAGATCAGTCATAGTGGAATGTTTTTCAATTTGTTAAGACATATGTCACATCTAATTTCTAATTTTAGCCAGGCTTGTCTCATCCGCAATGTGTATCGCTCGCGATCCTTCATCTTTGCGTGCAAGTGTTTTGCCACCGGATGTCCAGACAAATTTCCATGCGGCTTCTTTCTTTTTTTGTATTGCCGCTGCAAGCAATGACTTGCCCTTCTGCGTCAAATGCTCATTTACAAAAATGGGCGTTTTTTTGTCATCCCCAAGCATAGAACTATCGAGCCTCTTCTTTCTACTATTTCGCCAGTATGTCGTCACGTTTTGTTCTTTTTACAAAACGAACGATTATTTTCTTCACACCAGGCTTAGGAGTGGGAATCCAGTGGCATGCGTCAATATCAGACAGATCAACTGCCGTGCCGACAGCTTCGCTTATCTTTCTTACAACATCCACTGGATCATTCCCGACCAGCGCACCCTTTATCTCAAGATTGTTTAGGCGCTGATATTGTTCGAGCTCATTGCATTTTTGTGACAGTCTCTTATTTTCCGCTTTCAATTCCCTGTTTTGTCCTATGAGCTGTTGCATTTCATCTCTGATATTCTTAATATCAGTGGCTACAGCTTTCACCTCACTGCAGTTGTCAGAGCAAAAGGCTATGCAGTCTTTAATTTCCCGAATCTCACTTCTGAAATCGCGTTTGAAATTTTCAAATGCCTTCGACAGCTCTCTTAAATCTTTTACATCTGCTGCGTCCTTTTCCGCGTCTTTCCCCGCACTTTTTGCGGAATCCTTTCCCATAGCAAAGCAAGAACACTTCAATCAAAGCAAATACACTTCACGCTGTGTTCGGCAGCAGTGCACAGGCACAGGAGCAAACTTAGACGTGAGTAACACCGTTTCTCACCTGCAAAAGCAGAAGATTTTTTACATTGCGTCCGGTTCGTGCACTGCCGCCGAACTGCGTGGTCCACTCGGCGATGCCGTCTTTTTAAGCGTTTTCCAGGTCCAGGTCACGTGAAACGTCCAGGTCACGTGAAACTCCAAGCGCAGGCGCAGAACCACGATGACCAAAGTGGTGGCGACGCGACCCGCGTCCGTGTTGCGTCCGGTTCGTGCACTGCCGCCGAACTGCGTGGTACACTTACGTCCAGGTCACGTGAAACTCCAAGCGCAGGCGCAGGACCACGATGACCAAAGTGGTGGCGACGCGACCCGCGTCCGTCTGCGAAAGCAGAAGATTTGTTACGTTGCGTCCGGTTCGTGCACTGCCGCCGAACTGCGTGGTCCCCTCGGCGATGCCGTCTTTTTAAGCGTTTTCCAGGTCCAGGTCACGTGAAACGTCCAGGTCACGTGAAACTCCAAGCGCAGGCGCAGAACCACGATGACCAAAGTGGTGGCGACGCGACCCGCGTCCGTCTGCGAAAGCAGATTTGTTCCGTTGCGTCCGGTTCGTGCACTGCCGCCGAACTGCGTGGTTCACTCGGCGATGCCGTCTTTTTAAGCGTTTTCCAGGTCCAGGTCACGTGAAACGTCCAGGTCACGTGAAACTCCAAGCGCAGGCGCAGAACCATGATGACCAAAGTGGTGGCGACGCGACCCGCGTCCGTGTTGCGTCCGGTTCGTGCACTGCCGCCGAACTGCGCGGTCCACTCACGTCCAGGTCACGTGAAACTCCAAGCGCAGGCGCAGGACCACGATGACCAAAGTGGTGGCGACGCGACCCGCGTCCGTCTGCGAAAGCAGAAGATTTGTTACGTTGCGTCCGGTTCGTGCCCTGCCGCCGAACTGCCATCTGCTGCCGAAGAAGATACCTTGAACTGGTCACCGCGGGCCAATAGGAGCGCTAGTGAAGGAGTATTGAAAAATGGTGGCCAAACCCTGCGCACTTGTAATGTCATAGTGCAGATAACTGACTGTTGTAACCGTGACTTTAACGCGCTCTGTGCCTACTTGACGTCTCTATTTCTTGGAAGAGGGGACCAAGTTTTTCGTTGGCGTCACCGAACGTGTCGCGGTCTTGCACCTAAACACCACTATATAGTAACGAGTCTACATTGGATTAGCTGGCGTTTACTTGTGGTACACTCGTGGAGGACTCACCAGCAGTCAGCTTAGCGCAAGTTCTTAGTGATCCATTTCGCGCTAATGCACACAAAATGACGTCACTTGTTTACCTGCTATTACGCTACATCTGCTTTTTGTTTTTTCCGCTAGTTTTCCCGCCTCACTAAGATGTCTCTAAGCCCCACGAACAGCTGATCAGGTGCCATTTTCTGAACATATAGACTTCTAAAAAAACTTCGCACCAGTTGGGTCTAACTTCTTGCGTACGCTATGACGCTTTTCGCACAACAATTTCGCGTTTTGGCAAGTGACCATTGTCAAAATCTACCATCAAAAGATCAAAACAAACCTTTGATAATGCGATTTACAAGAAAATACGGCGGCTGACTCAATCTCTGCGTGAGATGAGAATGTAGAAAAGAAAGTCAATACCTTGCATTTCTTGAAGTACGCGCAGCTAACAAGCATAAAGAACAAGTTTCAAATGAAGTATAGTGCCTAAAATAACCGAAGTGGTGACTAGGGGCGTACCCACGTAGCCGGAAATTCCCACAATGGCTTCAGGGGGACAAGCAATTTTTTTATTGCAATAGCGATATGATCTCCGCTGGATATAGCTGCCGGCGTCTGTGTCACCGTGACTCATTGTAATGTATACGTATCTATTTACACGTAAACACAAGAAAGAAAAATAATCGTGAAGAAGACTCCGGCGTACGGAATTCAACACGGCACCTCTGAATTGTGAATGTCAGGTGTTAACCACTGAGCCATGGAGCAGCACATCCTTCAACGTTCAAACGGCAAGCTATTTATATCTACCCCTTACCGCTGTTGCCAGGGATCTCGGGAAAAACTATCGTGTCTTCAACATTACCAGCAAGATGGCCTAATGAACGCGCATCGCCACATCGTCCCGACACGCTGGTGCTTTATCTCCCACGCGAACCTTTCCCCGCAGAGAAAAGGTGGGCGGATGCTCATTCATGTGCCCCAATATCGCGGCGGGAAGGATTGTACGTCTTGGCTGGCCTTCGGCTTTAAGTAGAGCGATTCTGTGGCAGTTACTGCGCGCACACAGGTTCCCTGAAACCATTGCACAGTATGTGTTTGCAAAAAGGGCGCGCTTTTGAGACACTGAACTGGAACAACTGAGACGCTTATTCGAATTGATCTGTATCTGTACGTTTCGTGCGCCATTTGTGCGTGAGAAATGCGGGACACGTTTCGATCTGCTTGCCATTCGGTGCGTGACCATCGAATTTGTTGCTATCGCATTCATTGCTTCGCTTTTGCGGTTAAGATTTTACTTTTTCTAGTTTGCCAGAACGTGCAACGCCACAAGCGGACGACGATGGCTCGGCCTCCACGACAGCAAATCTCGTCGCTCGTGGTTGTTATTTGTCGCCGTCGCGAGGAAATCGTGGGCATGAGGTCATCACAACTTCATGACCGAGTTCACCACCCGTCCTACCCTCCGTCACCGCTAGTTTGGATTCTGGCCAGTTTCGCGAACAATCGAAGTAATATGGCGAAAACCGAAGAAAATGGTTTTGTCGCTCTGGTTCGCCTGCGAAAACAGTCTCCCCAAAAGAAGATCCACTTCGATGTCCCGATTTCTCCCGATCAGTGCTGGTGGCTGCGGCGTGTGCAAAGGGCAATTGACCATTTGCGGGAAAACCACTGCGCATGAGCAGTAACCGCACAGGTAGCGTTCCTGTACAGGCGTTTTGGTTTTGGTTGGAAAACATCAGCCTGGCGTTCCATCAATATGACCCGTAGTAACGGCGAACACTGCCGTTTTCACGCAAACACCGTACCTCACAGACGGTGCACAAGATGTTTTCCAACCAAAAGCGAAGCTTTCCTGTTTACACGACAGGGGGCGCTCACTTTTCCGCAAATGGCCGATTGCCTGCCCTGGCTGCCTTTTATTGCTTGTTTTTTTTTTTGTTCGTTGCGCGCACCCATATGTGGAACGCTTGGAACGGTGATTTGATCCTGTCGTCTCGAGGCGGTGGCGTGCCTCAGATTGAACACTCATTTGTGACACCAGTAAGTGCCCTGTGGCAATTATTACTTAAGAGATTTATTTATTAAATATTTAGTTATTTATTAAAATATGTTACAGGCATCTGTCGAGGTACAGTGTAAGGGGGACTGTCCAAAAAGTAAAATTTCTGTATCGTTAACTAAATACAAATACAGGAACACATTTAATGAACCAAATGACACAGCAGTACAGCAGAAGGTATATGCGGCAGTACTGGTTACCTAAAAATTACAAAGAAGCAATATGAAGCATAACAGGGAAATAATCACTGGGGGCATTATATATGAAGTATTGTAGTCAAGTAAAGTTCATATTTTATACAAGTAAAGAGTTGACGTATTAAAAATAAAAAGACAAAAACAAAAAAGCGACACTACGGTGCCCTAAAACGACGATTTAAAATACAAGAAAGATTTCTATGACACTACGGACATACAGCCACAATGACAGATTTCTTTGCATTTCCTTGGCCAGATAACTATTCGACCCGTGACGGAAAACTTTAGTGTTATCTAGACATGCCTTGCTATCTGGCATGTTCAAACGCCGGACAGCACGTGGTAGGACTGAGCTATCAAATGCACGTGTTGAACTGTAAATGCGCGAAAACCTAAAATAATTAACAAGCCTGTGTGGCGTAGAGTAGGGTCGTGTCAAGCATGGCAGTGTTTAAGATGAGGGAATGAATTTGTGAAACAGTGTCAGCAAGACTATGTCACGGCGAGTACTCGAAGGTTACAGCGAGTACTCAAAGTGTACGCACCCGGTACGCTTTTCAACACTGTAGATCGCAGAGTATTGCGTTGTACTTCACAGTAGCGCATTTTTTCGCGATCCAGCTGTTCAGCGGCACACAACAACTTCGCGGCATCACACCACTAAAGAAACCGTCTGTCACACACGTGCGCATCAAAAACTCGCCCTCGAGCACAGAAAACATGAGCCAAGCTGCCCCTCACACAGGATCACGTACAAAAAAGCACAAGAAAGCACACGGACGCGCACAAGTCCTCAAGCAATCGCACTTTAACACAAAGTGTCGTCCGCTTTGATGGGAGGAGCGTCAGCGTCCTCACCAAAAAAGTGGCCACAAATGTCAACTCAGGGTAGGCATGCTCGCCAATTGATGGCGATGCGACGCAACAGTTCGCACCTCCTTTTTTATCTAGCAGCTGTGCGGTGCATGGCTTTGATGCTATGAGGTTACGGAGTAAACGATGAAGCGTGGATGAATACATAGCGGTGGGTGTTTGTTCTAATTGGCTAAGCTTCTTCATAGTTTCTACAGCGCTGTAAGAAACTTGTGAGATGAAGGAAAGCCCATCTGACCAGTAGATTACTAGTCCCAGTCCACTATAACTAATACTGTTCACTTAACTAGAAAGTGTTATGCGCAGTTTTTTTCTAATTTCACTAAGGATATATGCTACGAAGAAGAATCAAACTAATATTTTCCTATGTGTTTTTAATTCTTGATACACTTGAAAACTCTCACACTGTCTAGTGGTTATTCGAAGTATAATATATCCAAGGTTATGTTGGCTAAAAATTCACAAAATAATATTTTTTACAATACCATCAAAAGCCACAACAGCAAATACCTTGAGTTTATATCAATCAAGTGTGCAATCTTGGATGCTTTTAAAATAACTTTTAAGTTCAAGACTGCCATTAGAATGGTGTTCAGGTTTAAGACTCTCGTGCTCACGTAGGTCGTTGTTTTCCTTGGTTGAGTATAACTTTTTTCCGTTTACAGATTCAAAAGTTATACTAGGCTTTTATAGTCCATGAGAAAGCCGTGAGGAGGACACACACAGCTCAATGCTGCTTCAATTTACTAAACATGCTTTAATAAAACCACAGCTCAGTACAAGAGAACACGCAAATTGTATTTAGTGTCTTAGCGTTCATGAATAGACAGTATATAATTTGGTTTTACTGTGTGGTTTGATAGTGTTCAACCACAGAATATTAGGCTATGGAGTATCACTGTTCTCATTTTATATATATACCTTGTTAATTAGCGATGCATATTGTATTTACTTACAATTTTCAACATGCATGTGATTTCGTATTTGCAGCCTGTTTCGCAATTTGCAGCATTTTTGTGCTTGTCAAGGCTCACGCAACTGTCACGCGGAGCGTAATTCTGTTTTCTCAAGACACTTCATGTGGCCTTTACCCATGCGTCCAACGTCTCTCTCCGCCCTGTGAAGAAAGAAATAAAGATTACATTTGATTACATTCTGTTAGTGCCTAATGTGTGAAAGAAACGCAAGAAGGGAAACTGTGTCATGTATTGTAATGTATCTAATCTTTCGTTTGTTGGCAGACTCAAGATCAAATGTATTTCACAGTTATTAATATACAGCACCACCGCAATAACCTACAGCACCTTGATGACATTCTAGTGAAAGCCGTATTCAAATGTAAGTCGAAGGAAACGAACTTCTTTCCAATACTTAGCTGCATCTCGCCAGCATTTATTTTTCGTTTTTGTTTTTTCCCATCTCTTGTAGCGCAAGCGCAGCATCATCAGGCCCACCAAATTAAAAAGGACATACTTCTGACTTTGGACTGGAACTGCCCACAAGTGGCAATGACGAAAGTATTTTCGAAGGATTTCGCTCAGCAATACCAGGTGAGAAGTTACTTGCACAATATAGAAAGCATCAGTCAGGGGCGAATGTGATTTGCGCACCTTCAAGGACCACCTTTTTGCACCACACTAGATTTCTTTCGTACGATTACGCCGTGACCGTTATCTGTCACACAAAACGAGCCTCACTGATGCATTGCCGCTGTCATTTTTACTCGCGCTAGCACGCGGATGGCGCGGCGTGTATGCCTTATTCTGCGGTTGACGGAAATTAGGTGTATCGACAAAATAGAAGCTTAACCGAAAAACAACGTTCTGGCTTCTATACTGAAGCTTTCCTCACAATGAGGCCCAACAACCTATAATATCTCTTATAAGTGTTTCAGAACGAGTCGCAAGCATAGCATATCAGTCTGCAGCACCCACAGTCCTTAAAATGCTTGACCCTGTGCATCATCTAGACATCCGCTAGACAGGTGCTTTTCATACTAGCCCCGTAGAAAGCCTGTACGCGTAGCCAAACGAATGGTTGCTCCACCTACAGAGATGTTACATGTCTTTTAAATATTTTGTTACAGTGAACACAGACAAGGAACATCCGTCACAATCCACCTATAATGACTTGTCGAGCTTTGTTGTTTTCGGGACACGGCCTTATATGAGACAGCCCTACTGATTCCATGTTAGGGGCCTATCGAAAGAAACCGGTGTGCCACGTGCCACCGTTTGATGGCTGCCGCAGTATGCCTGCCACCTGCGATAGATTGCGACGTGACTTTCTTAGAAGTTATGAAGCACGCACCAATTACACATAGCCAGACATACTTCCTAGAACTACAACAGCAATACACATGTCCTGAGGTCTTTACGGAAGCCTCAAAGTCCAACATTTCTGTCTCATACGCAGCTGTTGGCCCATCTTTTTTGTAAGGCGGCATTCTGCACTCTAATACAAGCATTTTCACCGGTGAAGCTTATGCGATACTTACGGCTGGTAAACACAATAAACAAATAAAACTACAGTGCGCAATACTATACACAGATTCCCTAAGCGTAATAAAAGCTCTGAAGACTCTTAAAAAGCACAAAAACCCTGTCCATATCCCGCTTTATTCGCTCATATGCCCAGTCTACTCATTAAAGCAGCACGTTGTAGTCTGCTGGGTGCCAGGACACCGCGAAATACAAGGCATCATTCTAGTAGACCAGCTAGCTGGATCCGCCGACAAAACCGCTACCAATACATTGATGCCCCTTCCTGCACTCGACTTGAAACCTGTTCTAAAACAAAAGCTCAGGAGTTATTAGCAGAGCACATGGGACACACACATAGGTAATGAATTGAAGCCGCAACTAGTTCAATAGCCGGCAGTATAAAATCACGCCATCAATACTTACAAGGTGAAGCATCATAACCAATACTTACATGGTATTACAAGAAAAGATGAGGGGTTATTTGCAGAGCACATGGGACACACACACACACAGAGAATAAACTGCATGTCATCAAGACGCAACTCGGTCATTGGCCGCCAGTATCAAAATCATGCCACACTGAAGTAATCCTTACAAGGCTAAGAACAGGACAATCATACACTACCCATTCATTTCTTTTGTCTGGGGGCGATCCACATTTGTGTGATGGATGTGGAGAAACACTCACCGTACTTCACATTTTAATCCAGTGTAAACAATGAGACATGCTGAGAAGACAACACTTTATATTACCCTTCCGACAACAGACGTCACTTCATCCTGTAATGTTCGTTGGTAGGGAAGCACTTTTCGCACATAAATCGTTGTTAGCTTTTTTGAAAGAAGTTCGTACTTTTCATATCACATACTCGGGCATTTCGTAGCACGACCTCTCCAGAAAGGTCCCCGCTACGGGGGCTACACTGAACAAAGCACTTGCCTCATGGCTCTTGGGCGCGTGGGTGTGAGCGGTCGAGGCACTTGTGCTAATGCCATACATGTTCACCACGGTTTTATTATCACAGACTTTCGTCATTAACACCACATACTTTCCATGGCACGGTCATAATTTTATCAATTCTATGTTTTTACCCGCCTTGGCAGAGCAAATTTAGGGCCTTATACAGCCGCTAATCACAAGGATTGTCCACATATCTTGCCCTAAGAGCTGGTGCTCTTTGGCCTTAAAATGGACCCTTCGCCACAACGCACAAAACATCCTCACTAAGTTCGCTTCCAAACAGCTTCAGGGTTCTTGTTGGTAATACGCCCTCGAAATACCTGGTACAAGCTGCCTCAGAGTCTGCGACCACGTAAGCAGAGATGCTCTGTTGGTCTGCCTTTAGAATGACAAGTGCGATCGCAGTTGCCTCGGCTGACGCGGAGGATGAGGTAAATATAAACGTGGAGTTGACAAATTTACCCCGGTTGACTACAACGAAAGCGAAAGTGGGTGAAAGTGCCCTTGCTGGTTAAGGTAGAGACTGACGTCTGTATAAGCAACGTCTGATTCGTACTTTAGTCATTGCAGCCTCTGTATTCAAGCTTTTCGGTGTCCACTATTTGGGTACGGATGCATATTGCGAGGTATTGGCTGCTACACGATCCAATGTCTGAGATTTTGTGAGATAGGTTGATGGCTTCTGCGCATTATTTATGCGCGATACGAACTTCGCGTCTTAGCAAAAGCAATAATCCCTGTGGCATGTCGCAGAGTCTTCCTCGCTAGGAGATGCATGTGGCAGCTGCCAGCTCCTCGAACGTATTATGCATCTCCAGTTCTAGCCCGTTTTGTGTGCCTGTACTGGGGCTGCTTTTCTGGCAAGCCGAATTATTATTTCGGCTTGGTCCTGCTGAGTTTTCTGTGTTTGGTAAGGAAGAGCGATGGTTAGCCCACTCAGAATCAGTGAGTGGACAAGCCTCAGCGTGTCGGGCTCAGTCATGCTGTTATTTTCTCTGGAGATCTTTCTAATGAGTCCTGTCAGGCTTTTTACTGTATACCTAAGAATATACAAAGCTACCTTGGCACTCGCTATTTCTTGAATGTGCTTGCCGGGAATTCAGAGGGTGGCGGCTCGTCGTGGTGGACTAGTGGCACTCGGCCATTCATGCACAAGTCACGGGATCGCATCCCTGCTGTGGCGGCTGTATTTTCAATGCAGGTGAAAATGCTGCAGGCCCGTGTCTTCAGATGTGGGTGCACGTTAAAAAACCCCAGGTGGTCGAAATTTCCTGACCCCTCCACTACGACGTCTTGCATTATGATATGATGGTTTTGGCGCGTGAAACCCACATATCAGTCATTTCTCATTAATATATTCTAAATGGTGATTCTCCCAAATGAAATATTAGCTCAGGTGCTCGGCGAGATCACGACTTATGTGGAGGTATGTGAATGTATTCTGACTGCATGCACCAGTGCGCAACTCACGCTGGATTTTTCCTAAGTAGTCTTCCACTGTACTCAAGGCAGTTTGCAGAATATTCTGGCACTTTCTGTGAAAACCTTGAATGATCCAAAGAATTATATCATCTGCATACACCACTGTATGCAGATGATGAAAATGCTGCAGGCCCGTGTCTTCAGATTTGTGTGCACGTTAAAAAACCCCAGGGGGTCGAAATTTCCTGAGCCCTCCACTACGACGTCTTGCATTATCATATGATAGTTTTGGCGCAAAAACCCCACATATCAGTCAATTATCATCAATATATTCTAAATATTGATTCTCCGAGATGAAATATTAGCTCAGCTGCTCGGCGAGATCACGACTTATGTGGAGGTATGTGAATGTATTCTGACTGCACCAGGGCGCAACTCACGCTGGATTTTTCTTAAGTACTCTTCCACTGTACTGAAGGCAGTTTGAAGAATATCCTGGCACTTTTTGTGATAACCTTGTGTGATCCAAAGAATTATATCATCTGCATACATTGCAAACCCAAGGCAGGGTCCGTAAGTGAGCAATAAGGCCAGCTTTCATAGCCCAACAATGAAAACAAAGGGAAATAAATCACATTAGCACTGACAATTGGGCGAGTTGGTGTTGGTTCATAGCATTGAACGGCGCAAGAAAACACATCGGCCACAGATGAAGAAAAATCACACACACACGGACGCTAAACTCGCAACTAATTTTTATTCACGTCAAATCAAATATATAAACAACCACGTGGTCCATGTTTTTGGACCAAGTCACGGGGTCATTACGTGGACGAAGGAAGCAGACTGCAGGTCTGATAATAAACTGGGGCCGTATTCACAAAGCTTTCTATTGGCTGCGCATTTGCTTAGCCGAAAATTCTCAGATATTGAGTGAATACGATAGCGATGGCACAAGTTGTACTTACTCTGCACTCAAGAGGGTGAGAAGGATGCATGAAAGCCGATGAAACGACAAGGAAAGAAAGAAGTGTGTGTCGATGACAGGAAGGTAGCACGCAAAGCGTCTAGCATCGAGAGTCTACGATGATAGCCAATGATGTGCTGCATCTCAGCTTCCAGTTCAATGGGCGTCTGCTACAGCGCTTACGAGATGCCGCTTTGTATTAGACGTCTGGGTGTTCTGCGCAATGCCAAGCACTCGCGTTTCATCACTCACCGTAGCTGAAAAAGCAATTGCTCAATGACCTTAAGCAATAATCCATGCACTATCTCGCATTGTCCAAATGAACAACACTCTAGGTACACCGCATCGATAAAACGGAGCAAACAATATGCATGCAATGTTTGAAGATAAGCCTGAAATGTCTTCCCCTGTTTAATGTGACCAGTTCACTAACATTTTAAAAAAGCTGTGCTGCTACACAACTAATTCGTTGTAATCGAGAGGGTATATTTTGATTGTGAGGGTGTTTTGTCGCATAAACATAAAAGGTTGCCTTCCTTACAATCATCTTAATAAAAGTCCAGTGGGTGGCTATTGTGCCTGCGAATGAATTCTGCAGAAATATATAAGATCAGTAATCTTATAAAATCTTGAGCGTAATTCCAAACATTTTATGCACCGCAGCATTTTGAGATCGCCGGAATGTGAAAACATGCCTACAGTTACGCTTAGATATATGTGTCTACTTAAAACGAAGGAGATTTTTCGGGAGGTGCATCACTGCTAATGCTTTTCAAAAAAGCACGTGCAGCTACTTCATCTTGCGGGGTTTGCGCGAGCAAACAAACCAAGGGACGTTCACGACTCTTGAAGTCAAGAGACGTTACTACACCCGCGATAAGGACGAAAAAGTTGAGAGAGCGAGAGAGAAAAAATGCCCTTAGCGCGACTCTCATTTCGTGTCCACGAAAGCATGAAATCGAAGTAATCGAGATGATAAAGGCAATTTTCTTACCCAGCAGACATCACGAAATGCTTCCCCAAAGCAGCGTTGGATGGAGAGCATAAAAAAAACTGAGTACGCGTTCAGTGGGAACGACAGCCACGGAGAAAGCGAGATAAAGTGAGACTCTTCTTATACATGCGAGTCAAAGCTAACTATCATATGAGAGTCAATTAGCGAAAGTTTGCCTAAGTGACTATAACGAATACAAACTGAGTACTATTTTAGTGATAGTGACACTAGTGACAGTTAATTAAGGATGGTTGATTAGCGTCGCCGAACGCTGATCTAAAGTGCACGGTAATACAGCCACACTTAGTTGTTTCTACCTTTTAGTCACCTCAAGCGAACGCATTCAAATTCTTTTTTTTTATTTTTGAGCAAGTTTCACCGCCAGTTTTGCATTTGACAGTGGCAAGGTCTTATCCTAAGCACTGCAGCAGTGCACGGGTGGTTACAGCCTCCAACTTCAATCTAGAAGGTACTGGGTTCGATTCGCAGTGTAACCAAGGGTTTTTTGATAGATTGGGTGGCCTGAGATTATGCATTATGGCGGGAACTCTTTTCTTTTGCGCTCTCTTCTTTCACTACATTTTAGACCCAAATGCACTGTACCGTGCTCTTTCATGAATTACAGAGTTCAAAGTTCATATTACCCTCCTCCATCCTCGGTTATCGCAAGTGTGCCCAGTGCCGAAACATCATTATCATGCCTGGCATACAACTTTCCACGTGTATGAATATTCGACAAGCAGTCAGTCATCACGAAGTTTTAAAAAAAATCTAGACATGCAGCGATCTAATTGCTTGCGGCCAGGTTGACTGCCTTTGTAAGAACACATTTTCGTGCTAATTTGGTGGGAATCAGTAGATGCAGCCAAGCAAAAAAGAACGAAAGATAGAGAAGAAAGAGGGATTAGTTCGTGTCTTTTCTCTCGCTACCTGTCTTGCCGAGCGCTTCAATGTAATGCCACTGTAAAGAACTATAAAAATTTACAGCAGGCAATTGAGTACTACTGAAAGGGTTCCCGATTGTCTCAAGCGGAACAGTAAATTCATTTGCTCATAGAGAGATGCTCTGATTTTCGTTATTACAAGAAATTTTTAAACCGATGTATATATTTTATCAAGAACCGTTCCAGTGCAGATGACAGGTGAATAGAAAAGTCTATGTATTCGGCTTGATAGGTTTGTACCCTCAAAAGTAATTGCCACTAGGTACAACAATATGCAGAAATATTATACACATGTACAGCCACAGGTGATAGCTTCTTTATTTTGGTAGAAATCGATTAGTTGAAATTGAGATACTCGATCAACGCTATGTGTGCATGCAATGCCACGTAGACGAGCTGTGCAATAAGTTAATCTTTGCTGGTTGGTTCCATTTTCCCAATTTTCGCTGATGACTGTACGTTTGCAAATAAAGAACTTCTTCGAGTGCACAATTTTCCGTAAGGTTACGTTTAATCTTATGTAGTGTAAAAACAGTTTGATAGATATAATGGCTCAGAAGAAAGAACTCGAAATAGCTTCAGCGAAATCAATAACATAGTTACTCCATAGGATAAAAAATTAGTTATCAGTTAACAAATACATACATACATACATGCACTGAGATGTAAATAATAAATTTAACGACTATAAAACAATAACTATAATACACTCAAGTGATTATAGGAGCGCTAAAGAGTGTAACATTCGGGAGAAATCTCCCAGCGCTGTTATCTCTGAACTCGTCATTTCTCAAACCATCTTGAAACCGCTTTATGCGCAGTTTCCGCTGCTGCCCAGTGAAAAGCGGTTTTTATACGAAACACAAAAAGAAAGCCCCTGACAATGTCATGCTAAAAAACAGGCTTACATCACAATTTCGTACATGTCTGCAGTAATACTCTGCTTATTTACACAGCTCGGCTCATTCACAATGCAGTAACAAGCCACGTTAGGACACTGGGGCTGAAAAATCGGCACAGCGCTAAGAAATTCTAGACAATACCACAACAATACAATTCTAACAAACTAAGCTCCTCGGTGCAAACACTGTTTCAATAGACAGTTGTACAAACCTTGTCATTTATTGAAAACGCTCCTCAAAATGGCATCAAAGTTTGCAAAACAGCACAGTTCTATACAGCTGTCTGTTAGTCTGCTTAAAAAAATTCAGTTCGCTGATGGGCAAAGACTGTACTCAAAGAATGTGAACTGATGCTACAATGCCATGCATGTATGTCTTGCTGCTAGCCTCAACTGCAGTGTTGCTCAGCTCATATGTGTAAAATCGCAACGTATAGCATGGCACTACGAAGTAATTATGTTTTATGTGCATGAAACAGGAATCACAATAAAGGAAGATAAGAACACTTACCTTCGCAAAATATAAAATGTTGAAGCGTAAAGCTTTAACAGCTTATCTAAGTATAGTATTATTGGTAATAAGCACACCGTTTCTTCTACATTCAAATTAATTTTGTTGCCAGCGTCAATACTAGAGCATACCTGTATCCCTTGTATGGCTAAACAATGGTACAGACAAATATAAAGGATGAGTAAATGCATGCTACAGCTACATAAATAAAATAAATAATTTCAGTACTAATACGAGGAAAGATGCATAGATCATGTCATTTGCATGTTACACAATTACGTTACGAACACACATATCTGAGCAAACGCGACATTAAAGAATTATACTCATAGTAGAAGCGGAGAAGTAGACTGTTTATGGACAGACAGGCAGTGGGATGACATTGCACAATTACTCAAACCTAGCGTTGCATCTACTAAAAGAAGTAATTCTTCTCTTTCACCCAAATAAAATAATCCACATGGAAGCACTTCCAAGAGCTTAGACAAACATGAAATCGCTGGTGCTATACAAATGAGTGTATACTAAAGGAATATATAAACTAAATACACGATTACCGCATCCATGGCTTTCCTTCTTGTGCTACAAACACAATTGCCATCACCGAGCATGTATGTTGATTTCTATAGCAGTGAAATGCAGAGACACGCAGACACTTTGATTAACATGCATGTTATCAACTTCAGCTCAAAGTGGTTTGCCCACTATACTGAAACGTGCCTTATATGTCTTATATTAGTGCCTTATATTAGTGCTATGGTTGGTATCTTTCATGCAAAAGGTAATCAATGTAGAATGTAAAATGCAGCAGCTAAAGTATACAGTTGATAAATATATGCTGATATTTACAGCTGTCGTTTTTTCAAAAGTCAGTCACTAGTATGAAGAAATATTACAAAGAAAGATAGTCTTAACGCACACACAAACACTGAATACTGGAAATATCTTATGATAGAAGTGGATTACTACGATAATAATTTTGAAGCATGCAACTTTTTCCAGGCATAATAATCCTATAAAGTATTTTACACTAGGTGCGAGAAGCCGATCACAAATGAATTCACTAGGCAACACAAGTTAGGCTGTGTTATGACATGCACTGTTCATAAGTATAGGGCTATCTAAAATAGGCAGCTCACCATACAGCGTACACAAGCCAATGGGCAGTCTAGAAGAAACAAAGCACTTGAATATTTTGAGTGTGCTTTTCGCTCACATCTCCTATTCTAAACGAAGAAAGCCTTCTGAAAATGCACTTGATAAGAGAAAATATTTGTATACAAAAACACACTTACAATCTTCTAATTCATTTTAATGGGCTGCTACAGCTGCCACTAACACTCATCATTAATAATAATGTCAGTGTCAAGCCAGACGGATATGCTGTGTCCTGCACAGAACACCAAAAGAACGCACCAAACTTGGCTTGCATGGGTGGTGGCTGCATCGCACGGCTGCTGAACTAGACTAGCCATGAACAGAGAGATGTGGAGCCTGGGCTTTGAGGCACACCGAGAGTAATCTTTAGAGATCAACAATGTATACCTGGGTGAGGTACAACTTGCAGAAAACAATTTATCAGTATGCAAAAGTGGTGAACATGTTTGTATGAAATACAACAAGCTACAGCACTGAAAAAGAAGAAGGTACGTCAGGTAAAAGGTGCATTTACTGGCCTTCCCTCGTCTGTAGTAAATGTTTCATAATAGTAGTAAATGTTTCATACTTAAACTAAGCATGGGCAAGCTAGTGTTTGCCCATGCTAAATTTTGCTGGGCTGAGAAACTTGCAAACGTTAGAATACTACGCGAATAGCATTAAATTTAGTTCCACAAGTTGAACTCACCGATGGCAGAGAAATGAAGAGACATCAGTGTGATCAGAAATCAAGTGTGCTCAGTGTCCAACAGGCAAAGAACGTCTGTAAGCTGGAAGCTGCAGATGGCGTAGAAAAGAAAGGCTAGACAGGCGTGCTCATCTACTGGTAATGTTTAATACCTGTCCACGGGTCACTGTAGCCAAGGCTCTAGTGCCCCGCAAAAGGACGGCCAGACGGACTCGAAAACCTGTAGTTATCCGGTACTGGCCTACAACTTCATTCAAAGGAAAGCACAGGTGAGATCTTTGCTCTTTCTGAGGGCCGGAGGGAAGCTTTACGTTCACGGGCTCTCGCTTGCAGGTACTTGCGAGTTAGCTAAAGAACAGTCAAGGCACGCTGCCAAAACAACATGATCTACAACAGAATGTAGCATCTTGGGTCTTCGGCTTGACACATCACGGCACTCGTACTATGGTTCTCACAAAAAGGAGAAGCGACGAGTTAATCAACAAAAACTGCTAAGCTCCACCGCCGCAATATCACAGGACAAAACAGTCTTTAACGCTATCTTTCAATTTTCTGTCACACAGACACAGCCTCTTCACAAGTCTTCGAAGGGTCAACACAGCACCACGGTTTGCAACGAACATAATTTCGCACCCGAACACTGGACTTCTCACAAGAAAATTAAAGCACACAGGCTAACCAGCGGCAAAGCAAGAACCAAACACAGCGCGTAGTTCATGCGTAACCATACGTACTTGTGGTCACTCAAGTAACGTGTCCAAACGCAGTCAATCTGAAAAGTCGCACAGCAGCCAGCTGAGAGACTGGAAAACGATGTGAACGAACTGTTACTGGCGCACAAACACACATTGCAGGCTTCTCGAGTGCTAGTTGCCGGCGATACACCGGTGCCGCTCCCCGCCTCATAAACACACCGACGCACAGGCTTCGCTACGCTTCACCGTACACCGTGACACTGCTACAACATTCCACACTGCTTACACGAGCCGTTATCACAACGCATCCGGTCAAACGCTGAAGTAACTCATGCGAGAAGCGTTTGTTAAAATCGGCAGCAACACACCAACACTGTTTACGACGCCATGTTGTTTTCGAGTACTGCGCAGCACGTTAGGACGTAAGTCAGCTCTTCAAAAAACACTTGCGCGTTTTTCGGGGCTAGACGAAATTTACTCTTATGTGCGAGGGGGAAGATATGACGAAGACGACAGTGGTTCTTCATAAAACAAGTGTTTTGCAAACGTGATAAGATGATCTGACGTTGAGAGTACTGCTTCCCAACCAATCACAAGCTGCGCTTGTAGGCCAAGCCATCGTCTGCTCGCGTTTTTGTCTGCTTCGATGGAAGCTTGTGTCTGCTTCGATGGGAGCATGCGGCAGTGGTTTGTCTTTCGCGACGCAATGATTCCCATTTGAAGTGGTTGATGCCCCGCGTAGAATAGATATCAGTGGCTGGCTTCACCTTTATATGATACTTTACACGCCAATTCAAATGGCTCGTAATTGTTGAAGGGACAAATTCAGCCAATGTTTGCTCGAGATCTGTGAGGGTTTGCACATTTATGGTGTCATTTACAATAGGGTTGACAGGCGGGCTAGATGGTACAATTTTATAATGAATTTTTCCAATTATTTCCAATTATCTCATTGGGAGTCATTTACAATTACTGAAGCCATTTCGTAATGTTTGCCATATTAACGCGTCCCGCAAAGGTTTCCGTACATTGAATGTGGAAAATCTGGATTTGTTTATTGTTTCATGCTTAATCATGCACACCCCTGATAAGCATCAGTTAAGTACGCGCCCGTTCCAGATCATCCCAAAGTATACCGGCAGCTGTATTTTGGAGATCGTGCCCATTACAGGGAGGGCCCATTGAAGTATACGAGTGTACAACCACAGAAGAAGCTCTGTGAACGGTCAACTGCAATGTTCCGCTCCTTTTTATTTCCAATAGCATGCAGGTAATGACCCCTTTAAGCTTATTCAGGGTAATTTCCGCCATTGTTGAGCATCACGTGTTCTAATTTTGATTGGATATTGCGGGACGCAACACAACAAGATGACGAATAGGGTTGACAATATATCTTGTCGTGTTCGAATTCATCCACAATTCACGTAGCACATTGGTTTTCCTCCAGTCAGAAGTCTTTGCATGCATAAGGTTAAGCTACTGATGACCGGTAGAATTATTTTTACTGCGACTCCAAGCTTATTGGATGACTGTGGTTGTTACTACTGCCTATTTTGTACAAGGGAAACTGCACACGAGACTCAAAGCACCGAAATGAATAAAAAAATGGCAGCATATCCATGTAGTGAATGATTGATAGTTGGGCGAAGCATCCGTCCGTCCATTCAATCTTGCTTCCGTCCATCCATGCGTGCGTCTGTGTAGCAGCCCGTGTGTCCATCCGCCCGTCCGTGCGTGCGTCTATTCGTGCGTCCGCACGTTCGTCTGTGCGTCCATCCTTGATTTCGTCCATGCATCCGCTCCTGCGTCCGTCCATGCGTCCATCCGTCCGTGCAGCCATCTATGCGTCCGTCCATGCATTCGTGTGTGTGTCCGTTCGTCCACCTATTCAACACTCTGAGTACCACCATCTGGCATCTTTTCATCATATATTCCTGGTATAGAAGCACCGATATTCAGCGGACATTTCAAGGACGGAACGAAAGGAAGCACACGCACACTTTCTTACGGCTTGGGCTTCGTGTCTACTTCCCACCTTTATTCACCTCGAGTTCATGGTAAATACTAGTTCACTGTATTCTTGGCACGGCGGCCCAACGCTCGCTAAACCTTTCTAAAACCTAGGAGGTTACGCCCAGCGAGTATAACATAGCAACCCTTTCTTGTCTTCTGTGTATTGTTGAACAATAAAAAATTCGCAGTGTGCGTGTTAACTAAAAGCCGAATTCTCCTGTCTCTCATTCCCCCTTAGCAGCCATTGGCATGTACATCGAGCACTGTCTTTTGTTGTTCAACAACGCACAGAAGAGATCTCTCACCGGCACCACCTTGAAGGTCAAACCTTATACTTGTTACACACTACTACAACGGCTACGAGGGATGAACGGGTGCCTCTATAAAGAGCTTCGCCCCTAAAACGCAACAGCAGCCCTACATAGCCGTGTATTAACTCAAAATCAGCCTCAACGCCCAGGTGTCCAGCCGAGCCTGCAGGTTCTAAGTAGCCACAATGTTCTTAAGAGTGGTCCGGACCACTCTTAGGATTTTTTTGTAGCTACACTGTTTTTATGCACTATTTAGCTTCATGAATTCACTTAGCATTTTACGGTGACTTAAGCAAACATAGCAAGTGCACTACCGTCGCTGACATGTTCATCGGCAGTCGGAGCGCGCTTTATTGCAGCAGCCGATGCGAAAACGATAGCCTCTTACGACTTTTTTTTTCGCTCCGTGAATCGACTTACGTGACGAAATTTCTCCTGCGCTGAAATTTGCTCGAAAGTGAGTGTTGTGAATACGTCCCCCGAATAATATGGCCTAGCTTGAGACCACGTCAAAGTCAGATTACAGCAAGACGCTGGCACTGATAGCTGCGTGCAGAGCTTCAGCCGTCGATCAACTGACAAGGGGTGAAACACGTCGGGATTCGTACACTTGCAATTTAGGTTCTAGCCTTATCGCTATTGGTGACGCAGGTTCCAGAATATTCTGTAATGTTCACGAGAGAGAGAGAGATATTGACTTTATTTAAACATATTCTGAGGAGGCAGAGAAAGTGCATTTCCGACCGTTCATTCAACCTGGAGCTCCGCCCAGGATGGCGCTGGCAGCCGAAGGCTTGTAGTGATGTCCCGGGCCCTCTGGACCGCCTGTAGTTGCTGCTTGTATTCGTTGCTCTTGAGGGCTTCCTGCCAAGCCTCTTGGTTATTCAGCTGTGCTGCGCTGTGGGTAGGGCACAGCTAAAGCATGTGTTCGAAATCGCAATAGGGATGGTTGCAAAGGGAGCATGTGGGTGGTGTGTCGGGGTCGACTCAGTGTAAGGTGGATGGTGTTAGGTACGTACGTGTTCGCAATTGATATGTGGGGTTTAACGTCCCAAAACCACCATAAGATTATGAGAGATGCGGTAGTGGAGGGCTCCGGAAATTTCGACCGGCTGGGGTTCCATAACGTGCACCCAAATCTGAGCACACGGGCCTACAACATTTCCACCTCTCTCGGAAATGCAGCCGCCGCAGCCGGGAATTGAGCCCGCGACCTGCGGGTCTGCAGCCGAGTAGCTTAGCCACTAGACCACCGTGGACAGGGCGTACGTGTTTGCAATCTTCTTAGAGTTAGAGCTTCGCTTTGTCAAGTTTTGGGTGCAGTGATGAGAAGGCACGCCTTTGGCCCCGGTAATGTGAAGTGGTCTCGTGGTATGTGGGTGCTTTGTCCTGGCTGCAGATTTTCGTACCGCTCAGTCGTCGAGGGGTCGTTGTCCGTGGCACGGCGTGTGAGCTCACGCACCGGGCGGTTAAACTCTTCGTTGGGATTACAGTGGTGTAGTCCTGGTAACTGTCCAATATGGGATGGGAACCAGGATACGTAGATTTGAGCTTTCTCTTCTCTATTAAGGGTTTCTTTGCTCTCGTACTTTATTATTGCGTTGACGGTGAGTTTTCTAGTGCTTCTAGCTACTAGGCCCGCCGTGAACATTCGTGCTGCCATCTTAGTGTCTGTGTATATTGTGGAGTAGGCTTGGCAGCTCTGCAAGGCCTGCGCGATCGTCATTTTCTCTGCTTCGTAGACATGGCTTGTTTGGACGACTGCCGCGTTTATGAGGTTTCCGTCTATATTAACGACCGCTATGGCAAACGCCTCCCAGACGTAGTAGCGGACGGGATCTACGAATAGCGCATGCGTGTTGTGTTTTAGATGCGGAGCATCTAATACTCGAGGCTTGTAGTGCGGCGCCGTCCGCAAGCTTCCTCCTCCTTCTTCCATCATCTGTGCATCCCTTCGTCCTCTACACACCGCGCGCGCTTCACTCCTCCATCATCTGTGCACCCTTCCTCCTCTACACACCGCGTGCGCTTCTCCTCTTCACGAACATTCGCTAGCTGTATAATGTAGCGCGCATGCGCCGTCACGCTTCGAGAACATCGGCAGCTGACGCACGCGCATGCGCCGTCGCGCTTCGAAAACATCGGCAGCTGACGCGTGCGCATGCGCCGTTGCGCTTCTCCCCCTTCTCGAACATTCGACAGCTGACGCACGCATGCACCGTCACCCACCATCTGTGCCGCGCGCGCTTCTCCCCTTCGAGAACATTCTACAATTCTCCTGATTCTCCAGTGGACGCGCATGCGCCGTCGCGCTTTGAGAACGTTCAACAGCTGACAGTGCATGCGCCGTCGCGCTGTATATATACTCAAGGTCGGCGCTCGCTCGCTCAGTTGCCGCTCGTCGGTTGGTTTGTACGGCGCGTCGACGTCCAAGGTCGCGGTGAAACGAATTCCAACGAATCCACAAACACAATAATCGACGTTCCTTCGACCAGCGCCGCCCTTTCGCATACGTGTGTACGTGTTCACTCATTTAACACCCCCTCCTACAACCACGTTAACCAAATTAGCCATCGACCCAAGTAAGTCGCAATTTAACACCCCATTTCACAATCACATTAACCAATTTAGCCATCGACCCAAGTAAGTCGCACTTTAACACCCCGTTAACCAATTATATGCTCCGCATCCTCCTCAGTGTTCCCCCGAGGGAAGCTGCGGGCAATTTTTTTGCCTTCTTTATGAGCACCCTCGCTCTGTCCTTCTTTCGCTCTTCCGTGAACGTTGGGTGAACGTTGCGGGGGATTTGCTCTACCCTAATGTGTTTCTTCACGTCATTACCAAGTTAGGCTCTTTTTCCTGGTTGAAAAATTGGGCAAATGCCTGCGTCTCGTAGGATGAGATGGCCTGCCTGCGTCAACGACAAGCGTGTGATCTGTGCCACTGTCTGAACCTCAAAAATTTCTTCGGCTGTGTTGTGCAGACCGAGTTGCTTGAGTTTCTCGTTGCTCGACCTGATGGGCGAGCCGAGTGCCGTTTTCAGTCCTTTGCGGAGCATGAAGTCGACCTTTTTTATTTTAGCCTACGTAAGTTTCAGAAACGGGAACGCGTATGCTACGTGACTTAAGAGTAAGCCGTGATACGCTTATTGAGTCCTGCACTCTTGTTGGCGATTCTAGAAATGCCTCTTGCAAACGTGTTCGTGCTTTTTTCAAGGCTCTGGAGTGCTTCCTTGTTGTGGGCCTCCTTGGCGCTTAACGTTAGCCCTAGTACCTTAACCGTATATACTTGCGGCATCTTTTCGTTGTTCTGAGCTTTGTGCAATACTTGCTGCTCCTTTTCGACCAAGTTTCGTCGAGGGTGAAAGAGCGTTAGAGTAGATTCAGTGGGGGAGAGTGCGAGTCCAGTTGGCTTAAGAAATGTTTTGGTTGTAGTCGGTGCTTGTTGATGGATTCTTTCCAAGGCACCATGTGAGTGGCCATGTGGGACCCATATGGTAATATCATCCGCGTATATGGCATGGTGTACGGACGGGATTGGAGTGAGGTTCTCCGGCAACCTGTGCATCGCCACATTAAAGACGAATTGCGAGAGAACTAATGCTTGTGAGGTGCCACTATTTCCGAGTGGTTCGGATTCGCCGCATTGCTTTTCAATGCGTAAGATGGCGGTTCGTTTCCATAGAAAGGCTTTAATGTAGTTATAGAAGAGTTATATAGAAGTTATTGAATGTAGTTATAGAGTTTTTCCCCTAAGTTCATGTGCGATATTTCACCCAGTGTGTGTTCATGTTTTAAGCTGTGAAATGCCTTGGTGAGGTCCAGGGCTAATATGGCTTTTGGAACAGCCCGTAACATATGTGTTCTCTTACATGAACATGATTTGTCTGCGCTTAAGTTCTGAATAGCAGCCGCCGTAGGTGGGTTGACTACCGTCTTCTCCAGGCTCACGAACCACTGCTTAGCTTTGTCCTTGTAAGTCTTGAAGGTGTCCATAAACTTGACAAGCGTGTTTGCCAACGTATCAATTTTGTCGTTGAGTTTAGTTATCGTGGACTCGGCATTTCTCAGTGGGGCTTCTTTATCGCTCGAGACCATCTCGATCTCTTCCGTCTTGTCGCTGTCGCTGTCTACGACTTAGCGTTTGCGTGTGTTGTGGATCACTTGTTGTAAGCGTGTTGTCGTTGGTGTCGGTGAGCTCGAAAGGTTAATTCCGTGGCCGCTCTATAATCTAGCTATTGAGACCCGGAGCTCTTCAATCTCCTTCTTGAGGGCTCTGTTTTCTTGTTCAAGCGCTAAAATACAAGAATCGGGAGCATGCCTTGGCTGTTTCTTACGTTTGGGCTGGCTACTTGTGCTACTTGTGCTTCGTGATGCCCCTTCAACCCTGCTGGCTCAGGAGCCACTGTTCGGCTGCTGCTGCTGTGTGGCTGCTGGTCACGTTCTCGAATGGGATCTGGAGCATTTCAGAGATAACAGGCGGTTGTCGCACCCAAACAGGGTCGAGGGGTGCCCGCCAGAACGAGAACGCCCTCTGGATCGAAAACGCCTTCTGAATCGGGAACGCCCTCTAGATTGGGATCTACCCCTGGATGGAGAACGGTGATGGATGCTCGAGGTGTTCTCCCGTCCTGGCAACTGATTGTGGCAGAGTTCCTTGAACGTGATCGGTGTTGGTGTGTCTTGCCGTTGTGGTGCTTGCCACTCTTGCTTTCTGCGTCTTCTTTTCCTTCTCACTAAGTATGGAATGTGGAAGCGTCTTTTGCATTCGTGATCTCTAGTGGGGTGATCGCCATCGCAAAGATTGCATTTTAGGTCGCAGTGATGCACGCCGGCTTCTTGTAGCGTTTCACCACAGTTGACATCTCTTGCTCATTGTGTTTGTGTGTCAGCAAACATCGGCAAGATGGTCGACTTATCCAGACGTTCTGCAAACGTCAACTTGTCTCTTGTAGAGCGAGCAGGGAACCAGGGCGGTTGCGCACATCACGTGCTCGGAACGTGCAACCCGTCAAAAATGATTGCGACGACTTTGGTCTTTTTAATGCGTCTTGCCTCGATGACAGTGGGCTCTCGGTCGTGCAAAGTCAGGCGTTTGAGCGTTGCGTCGTCAAGGGAGAGGTTACCGTTCTTGATGGCGCCCTTGCATGTATTATCGGGTGCGGCGACATATGCGGCAACTTCGAACAAGCCTTGGTTTGTGTGTAGTTTTGCACGTTCACATATGATGTAGCATTATTTTGGTGCGGCGTATAAATAACAATGTTTTGCACATTGTTGGGGCAGATTGTGCTTTCCCGTGCTTCTTCCTTGGGGATCTGGGCAGCCATGATGACGGCTCTCGCCAGCGGAACGAGGTCGACCCTGGCTACGTCCAATCCTTCTCGTGGTCTTATGATTACCCTAATCTGGTCCTTGGGGAGGAGGGGTAGCCTGGAAGCGGATACCACACAGGTGTAACGCTGATTGACTCTTTATGAAGCCCCTGGGGTGTTACGGTTGATTGTTGTGCTTGACCGTCCCAGCGGCGAACTCCTCGTTCAGCGGAGTCGTCTGTTTTCGGCGTCCCATGGCGGTGGACCCATCCTGATCCGTCTAAGATCTCCCCGCTTACTTCTATTCTCTCAACGGTTATGATGGAAGACATTTTCAGTGCCTAGTTGTAAGCTGTGACGTAAGGAGTATGATCCAGTAGCTGCCGCATCTGGCCGAGCCCTTGGCCACGTCTAACGGTCGTACTCGTCGCCTAACTTAGGTAAGGTTAGGGTTAGCGGGGACGCTCGCTGCGTCGCAACTTTAAAGTCCAAAAAGATGTCTAAGAGTTCACTCAACGCCAAAAATGGCGTCTTCACTGAAACCGCAGTACTTACTTGTTCGAATATGCACAAAGCTAATGATCTTGGAGCAAAAAACGACCGAAAACATTTATAAAAGTGGGAGCCGACGTTTTCACGCCCGCGCTCCTCGATGCCACCTAGCGATCCAACCGTATGTTCACAAGGTGGGTGTAATCTCAACAAAATAATCTGCTACAGCCTTGAGGCTTTTCGAACATCGTAGGCGCGGTTTGCGCTCAACGTGGTGAAATGGGATGATAAGAAAACTTGAGGATAAAGGCGTGGCAATATGTGTGAGTCGACGTGAGTGAAGATTAAATGTGAGTGCAACGCCCATGTCTGTGTGGTTTCTCGTTATCGGTGTCCAATATGTTTTTTTCGCAGTAGATAACTATGAGACAATACAGAGCGTTGCGGTGTGCCTCAATCGGGAATACTTGAAGGCTTCGATTTGAGTGGACCCATGGCGTGAGTTCTAGTGTGAGTGCTCAGAAAAGTTTGAGCATAATAATAAATGCGCTGGCCACATGAAATAATTTTCTCAGTGAATATGATAAGAAAATTATGAGAGAAGTACCGCTCGTAACTGGCTATCGTTTCGATGACACTTCAACAGGTCGAAAAAGAAGATGAAGTAGTGCGAAGTGCGAATAGTAAGAAAAGTTAAAGAAAAAACAAGGGAAAAGAAAAAAAGTCGCATTCGATCTGTTAACGTACGCGCGCAACACGCAGTCAACCGAGAAGACCGTCGAGAAAGCCAGGGGTACAGTGATGCGCCCAATTTAACGAGGGCAAGAGGATGAGCGGGGACCTCCGAACCCACAGAGTAAGTCCAGTTCTCCCCGATGGTCGCACCAGTCCAGAGGCTTAATCCGATGCTGCCACACAAAATCTCTGTTTCAGACAGTCAGCTAGGAGGATCTGGAGGATAGCATGAACAGTCGCAAGCAATGTGTTTATCCTTATGTCCGATGAGGGTCCAGCAGATGCCGACTACGTCGAGAAAGCAGGTGGTGTCGTCATCATGATCTTGCGGATGAATGCGGGAACTGGCAGTTGCGAAAATGCGTGCGGTGTCTTCGTCGCCGTCAAACGCTTGGTGACGATGACAGCGATCGGCTGAGTTGTGGATAAGGACGAGGCGTTTGTTGTTTTAGCGAGGACGACGGGTGCACTAGTTGTAGTACGAGGGGCGGCCTCCGAGGTCGTGCCGCCGGTATATACCGGTGAGCGCTTGTCGGAATGAGCACGAGGGGCGGCACGAGGGATCAAATATCTTCCAATCCTTGCAATATTGTTTTGTGCGAAAGAGTATCAAGTGCTTTGTGGAAATCTAATACCAAGACCGTGTCATCTGAACAGCCTGAGGGTGGATTCAATTTGTCTCCTTGTGTATAAGAAAGCTTCCTTGTGCCTAGCCTCTCTGCGGAGACCGATTATCATATTCATCATCAGCGGCTGCTCCTCATCATGTATTTCAAGTCAATACTGCGCGGCCTCTCGAACACCTTCCCCAGACACCAATTCAATCAAATAGCCTAGATTAATAAATATTTTGGGTTTGACTGGTTTGGGTATACGAACTATACTAGCTCTTTTTCATGGTGCAGGTAGTTATCGTTCTGGCATCCAAGCTACGCTGGTAACGAAGTCTGTTTTAATCTTCTACTTTCAAAATTTCTGACCGAGGCATTTGTGACACCACCAGGGCTGGTGGATGCATTTTTCGAAAGCTATGAGTGGCTGAATAGAGCTCCTCAATCGTGGTTGCCACGTTTAGAATAGGATTGGGGGACTCCGTGTATTGTCTTGCAGCTACATAGCTCGTAGTCGAGGGCCTGGTGCTGCCGATATGAATTTTCATAAGCTCGTTGTGAAGTTCATCGGTGCTCCCATTATTGAGTTTTTTGAATAGATTTGCTGTTTTGATTCTCGTACCGAGAGGATCTAACATTGAGCGCAAGATGGCCCAGGTTTTTTTTTTGGTTCTTAAAATGCCTTTGGGCGAATTAACAGTCAGTTCCCCAATGTTTTTTGTGAGCTCTGCAGCGTAGAAGTTGGCTTCATCAGTTAGTTGGCAATTTGCTGCTGAAGTTTACAATTACGCTTTTGGCGTTTGCACCGTTTAACAAGCCCCTATCGAGCCTTCCACATGTGTGCTACGTGGGTGTCCTCTGCAGGCCTCTCCTCTCTAGTTTTGTACGTCTTGGTAAATTTCACATGTTTTTCAGTGACGCATTCTTCCCATTCTTAGGCCGCGTTCACACTGAGCATTCCGGCCGCCGAAAGTGCTCCGAATCCGGTTCGGCAGCGGCGAGATCCGCCGAAAGGGCCCTCTCCGCGCCGATCGCTCTCGGACCAATTTTTGCGGCGTCTGCCGCCGAATCGGTCACCGCGGACTAATAGGAGCGCTAGTCAAGGAATTTTGAAAAATGGCGGCCAAGCCCTACTCACTTGTTATGCTGCAGTGCACGTAACTGAATGTTGAAACCAACGGGAGTTTAATCTACTCTGTGCCTACTTCGCCTCCATATTTCGTGAAAGAGGGGACCGAGCTTGCTGTTGGCGTGACCGAGCTTGTTGCGGTCTTGCAAAGCAAAACGAACCCACCAACGCCGCTGGCGTTGGTGGTTTTTCTGCTCTTCGTGCATTACAAGACAGCCACTTGCCAGCAAAGTAAGCAGTACTGTCTTTTCTTGCTTCTTGCGTACGAGAATCGTTGAAGTATGCACCACCGGATTTTGTAGTAGCGTTTGCGAGCCGCGACAACAACCGGGTGACAGCGCATCCATCCCGCGTTCGCCCCGTAGTAGATGGCATATTCGGCGGCGGGGGGCGCGTCCAGTGCGAACGACTCTGTGTTTCGGCGGCAGAGGAATTTCGGTCGCTGTAGAAAGCGGATGTTCCAGTGTGAACTAGGCATTACGCTGTGGTGGCTTTCTGATGTGTCTTGCAGTATTTCTTCGAGTGCGCTAGCTTCATTTTCTCCAGTGACTGTCTAACGCGAGTGAAGCTCATTAAATTTGTGTTATATAATGGCCACTTGCAAGAGTTTCTCCAAGGATATTTCATTGCGCCTTCCGCATGTTGTTTTTAAAGGAGAGGTCAGGTGTGGTGTCTCCTGCGACGCTATTTTCCAGTCTGGTTGGCATACCCGGAGGTGTAATAAATTCCAAGTTGTAGTGTTTAATTGCCTTGAACTGCTGTGAGAGGAGAAACTCTGCACCAAGAAGGCCTTGTTATTCTGCACGTCGATAGCGACCAAAAAACCCTATCCGAACTTACTGATCCAGGCCCGAAGTACGCATGTGACACTGGTATAAAAGATAATATAGTTTCTTATTGGTGAATGTAAAAGAGGCAGGTGCAGATGCCAAGAAAATGGCTCACTTCGCTATCACTGTGCTATAGCTTCTTTTTTCTGTCGTGCCTCTGTGTTTGTTTTCTTTCGTTGAACCGCATCTCTTTCATAATTTTTGTGTGGTAATGCATCCCCCCCCAAAAACAAAAAACAAAATACATGCCCTTGTGGAAACGAGCGCCAATTATATTAGTGTCTATTTATTCATTCATTTGTTTTTTCCAACAAACGTTCTCATAAACAAATCCCAACAGTCACAAAAACAGCGATCGAGAAGCTGTGTCATCCCACTTAATGTTTCGCAGCGAATGCATACTACAGTTGTGCATTTTCGACGATTGCCGAGGTGGGGGCGAGATGATGAGGTATGATTTGAATATTTTTATTTATATTATTTGTTTAGTTGTTTAGACATACTGCAGGCCAGCGTTTCGGTCCAAGCAGGAGGGGCATAAGAAACATCAAGTGATTCGTAACAGCAAAAAGAAACATGTATCTATAAGCTAACAGAGGTCACATGTAAGTGAAACAGCCACAAAATATATAACACATTTGCACACTCTAATCTCTAAGTGGATAACTTTCCAGCGATATAGCACAATTTTCAGCCGAGAAAATTTCATGGGGCAGTGAATTCCAGTCATCAACTGTTCGGAAAAATAACTGTATTTGTAGGCACTGCTAGTTTGTGCAAATATGGGTGCCAAGGATCTGTCATGTTTATGGTGAGTATTCTTAGCAGTGCCTGGCTGAACACATCAAGACAAATTTAAGGCTACTTCCCCTGAAATAACTCTGTACAAAATAGTTAAATGATTCAACTTTCTTCTTGATTTAACAAAGGAATTCATTATATTGATGACAACTGCAGTTTGAATCAACGCACAAATAGCCGAGAAAAAAAGTCACATCATATCTACGAGGTGAATTATGACGAATGGGGCGAAGCGTGCATATGGACAGATGGACGCACGAACAAATGTACACATGGAAGGACAGACGCACGGACGCTCGAAAGCATGGGTGGACTGATGAACGCTTCATTCCCCTTATCATCATTCACTCCGGGGATATCCTGCAACACAGTTCTTATTGACACCCATTGTACTGCAACTGGCTACTACGACGACACGAGACATGCGACCCACGGCGTAAGGTGCTCTGATCCTGAAAAAAAATTGCCCGCAGCTTCACTCGGGGGAACACTGAGGAGGATGCGGAGCATATAATTGGTTAACGGGGTGCTAAAGTGCGACTTACTTGGGTCGATGGCTAAATTGGTTAACGTGGTTGTGAAATGGGGTGTTAAATTGCGACTTACTTGGGTCGATGGCTAAATTGGTTAACGTGGTTGTAGGAGGGGGTGTTAAATGAGTGAACACGTACACACGTATGCGAAAGGGCGGCGCTGGTCGAAGGGACGTCGATCATTGTGTTTGTGGATTCGTTGGAATTCATTGCACCGCGACCTTGGACGTCGACGCGCCGTACAAACCAACCGACGAGCGGCAACTGAGCGAGCGAGCGCCGACCTTGAGTATATATACAGCGCGACAGCGCATGCACTGTCAGCTGTTGAATGTTCTCGAAGGAGAAGCGCGCGCGCGGCACAGATGGCGACGGCGCGACGGCGCATGCGCTGTCAGCTGTCGAATGTTCTCGAAGGAGAAGCGCGCGCGGCACAGATGGTGGGCGACGGCGCGACGGCGCATGCGCGCGCGTCAGCTGTCGAATGTTCGAGAAGCGGTGCGGACGGCGCACTACAAGGCGCGAGTATAAGATGCTTCCGCATCTAAAACACGTATGTGTCGGAGCAGGCCAAAACAATACTTCAAATACAGCATCCGGCGACGCTTTGATACGGTGGAATAAGAAAGATGCCTTACATCGCAAGGAAGGCTGTTCTTTGTTCGAAGGAAGTTTTTTCAGCCGATGTTATGCAGCCACTGCTGCTTGCGCAAGCCATCGATTTTACCTTTGGGTATAATAAAAAGCACGTGACCTTTTTTTCTGTGGTTGTTGCCCTTATAGGCGCAAAAGCACTGCGTAACGCCCGCACAAAACACAGAAAACAAAGCGCGCGATCCGTTTCTTACGCGGAGAGTTGGCGAAAAATGGCACGAGCAAAACAGAAAAAACGAAAGCAAAGCGCGGGGTCTAGGGCAACCGCGAAGGAGACCATTCATCGTACAGAAAAAGCGTCGGAGACCGGGAGGACGCGCAGGGGGGCGAGGAGGGAGAGAGGAGGTCGAGCACGCGGCAGAGAGTACAGTGGATGACGGTACTTTTCCAAGAATAAAGTGAATTACATGTGACAGTCATCGAATGCTCGTGACCTTGGCAGCCATGGAGTCGTGACATTCCCACCGAAGCTCAGACTGCATGCGCCTCTGGTGCTCACTTCTTCATCCTCGCTGATAATGATACCTGATCGCCTGTTACATTCTCTATCGACGCAGCTTTGTACCTCGAGGACAGCCAGGTTACGTGGCCGGCCAGACACGCTGATACAGTTGCTCGCGTTATCCGCAGCTTCTTCCAACTGCTCCACCCTTCCTTTCACCCTTTGCTTGAATTTCTGCAGCTGCGTCACCTCTTATCCCAGTCTGAGTTTTTTTCCCGCTTGCTGCTTCCTTGCCTCAAGCTCGTCCAGCAGACGCTTGTTCTTCGTAGCTGCTGAGGTCATCTCCGGCCTTAACTTTGCAAACTTGTCCCGCATGATTTCCAGTTCAGTCTTGAGACTATTCTTCAGTGTTGTCTGAGAGTGTGACGAGAGACTGACCTGCCTCTCAAGTACGGAGACTTTTGCTGACAAAGACTTTTGTGAGCCTCAAGCACTTTGGTTTGAACCTGGTTCTCCTTGCACATTGCTACCTTCTCGCTTGATTCAAAGTCAATGGCTGAACTTTACTGGCCTCTCGGCCGCGGTCCTGCTCGGCCTGGGCGGACTGCACACGTAGGTGAGCTGGCTGTGTTCGTAACTCGTCCAGCTGTGAGTCTCAGGGTAAGGGCTGCTGTTGGAGCTCTTCTTCAAGGCTGCGCCGCATGTTTTTCACTTCGTGTCCCTGTCCAGCAACAGCCCTTCGAACTAGGCACATTTCATCTTCTTTCTCTTCTTCTTCTTGAGGCGGTTTTGGCAATCCTCAAACAGCCAGTACATAAGACTCCGCTCCGGCCAATCCTCAGCCAACTTTTTCTGCAGAGTACGGATTTTGTCCTCTAGTTCATAAATGTGACGGTCTTGTGAATCGTTGTGGTCGCCTTGGTTTTGCAGATGTGCTCGTGCTTGAGACCATCATGTTCATCAGTGAAGTTTCCCAACATATATTCCAGCTGGCAGAAGTGGGTAGACTGTGCAATATATCTCGCTTGAGGCAATCATGTTCAGCTTCAAGGCAGCCTTGTCAAAGTTAAGTTCACAAGCGCGAGCCTGCCCTTCACCCTGCTTGTAATAGTCAACACAACTAATAGTCAACACACTCTTTTCAAACTTGATCCCTTAAGGAGTGTGATAACACACCGAATATACTTTAAGAAATGTCGACTATTGAGCGCAAGACAAGCTTTAGGTGCAGAGCACGTACTGCCACACAATTAAACAATACGTTGTCGGGTTTTTAAGTCGGCTCACTCCACAGGTACACGCTTCAATAAAACTTCCACCGACGTTCTTGAATTATTCGGACACAATCATTCAGTCAGCAGATAGTGCCGCCATAGAAGCCATCGCAAGTTTCATCATTAATTGCGCGTACAAACACGCTACCCCATCATACTTTTTTCACACTGCTTCACTTTCGTCACCCAGCAGCGCTATGTGAGTTCTGTGATGGTTTTCGCGACTGCCGCGTGAAGAAGCTTCCGGCGCAAGCCATTTCGAAGTGTTCATTGGCGATGTAGTATCCGGAAAGCGCGATCAGGCATTTGATGCTTTCGTGGCACACAATGTTTTGAAGGCTTGTTTGAAGTCGTAGCAAGCCATCCTCCTGGACAAAAAAGGGGGCCGAACTCCAAATCGTCGTATCCTCATGTATATATCATCTTGTATAGATGGTTGCTAATTCATGGCTTTCGGGCAATCGTGTCTGCTTTTGAATTCTTTTTCGTACCATATTTTATATCAGATGAATGAGTCATTCTTCGTCTTTTGCCAAACAAGATGAACCTCGCCACGATGCTCCTATCAGAAGCTTTACGTGCGTGCATTGTGGTAAACTGTCTGCAGAGTTGTGTTTCCCAGCACCACCTATGCCAGGCCTCCTATACTTTACGTGGTACTATTGTCTGTTCCTTCTCATTTATATTGTGTCTAACAAAGAGAATGAGCCCTCAAATTTGCATATTCGTTCATTTACACCGAGAGTCTCAATCTGGCAGTCTTGTTGCCTTTGGATGGTATGCGAGGGAATTGCGGTCAACTGCCATATCGTGTTAACATATTGCATTAGGTGACGCCAGACCACAAAGAAAGGGTGTTGCACACTCACCATAATAACAGCAGGTGACACTGACTGGTGGTTGCACATATAAAGTACCATATAAAGTGGGCGGAGGCATGACCGCTACCGTAGTTCAATGGCAAAGCATCGGACGCGTTACTCGACGGTTGCAGGTGTGGTTCTTGCCAGGGTCATCTTTTTGTCCACCTTTTTTTTCTTGGCATTTAAATTACAAGAATTCCTAGTTATGCCCCGTAATGTATCCCCGGTATTTATGTCTGTTCTCATTATTACCGTGTCTTACCAAGAAAACAAGTCCTCAATATACACCTTTTTCTAGCGTAGCGAAGTCGTTTGGCTGGTTCCGCACAATTATCGTGCCGGTCTCTTGGCAAAATATTCAAACACATGCATACTTCAAATCTTTGCAAAAGTACTGAAAGTTGGTACAGATGTATTTCTGGTTACAGTGCGAAAACGATGAACACGAAACACAGAAGGGACGCAAGCGAGTGCTGACTCGCAACAGAATGTTTTTTTTGAAGAGCACACAAACGGGAAGCGTGCTGAAGGGCTTGTTTTTTTCACGCTCTTGTGTTCTTCAAATAAACTTTCAGTTGCAACTCAGCGCTCGTTTGTACCTGTTTTGTTTTCTGCCCTCGTCGTTTTTGCACTGTAATTTTGAAGATGCATTCTTATATTTGATCGCGCAACTCAAAAGCTTTTTGAAAGCTTTGAAAACCATATTATAGAAGAATGGTTCGCCTGCATTTGTGACCCCAAAGCTTTCATCATGGCCGAATGTTCTCATTTCAGAGCCAACACATTCCCGCACCAATTCGCCATTCTTGCAGCAATATGTCAGAAGTACGTACGGTTGTAGATGTGTGTGGATATTTTCATCATTTAACGGCTCTTGAAATGTCCAACGCAGAGCAGTGCCAATGGAAAGAATACCTTTTTTTGTAAAGTGACATCTCTTCCAAGGATCATGTACAATTGGTCTAATGCTTTCTTGCGTGATGTGGAGAAAGCAAAGTGCATTAGGTAATTGTTGCCTATGATTCTGTAACCCGTTGTTAAATTGGTGGTCGTTGGGCACTTCAGCAACGGCTTCACAAGTTCGCTCGATAAATATTGCTTCAATCACTTGCGGTACTGCGTCGTGCTGGCTTTGTAAGGTTACATCAACTATTTTTACAGCTGCAGCTCAAAAAGGCAAGCAACGGAAGAAGCGGACAATAAGGACTACTGCTTGTCCTGCTTGTCCCCTTATTCTGAGGTCTACCTTGTTTGTGCTTCAGCTGTAGCTACATGTAAAACGAAGTAGGCCGCTCCCACACCTTGCTTCACTTTATTTCAAATAGCCTTCTATGCTCACTTCAACCTCCACATTTGTTGATGATATATATAAGTTTCTCATAGCACCTTGAGCTTCCTTTTACAGGCAACGTCGCTGTATTAAAGTGCGCTTGCTACCTATTTCCGGATAGGCTGTTATATAGCAGAAACTCTTTGCGTTATTTATTCATTCTCCAAATGTTTGCAGAAGTATGGTATTAGGGTTAGTCATATATTTGCGTCTGGTGCAGTGTATTCATGGATGCGCTGCTCGTGGCGTATTACAATGATGCCATTTTTTTCGCACAATCAGCAGTCTTTCTAAAACAAATTGAACATGAGTGTCTTCTTTGACAATGAGAACAGCTTCTTTTACATCGGTAGTTTTGTGCCGACATCCCTTCGCTGCACACCTGAAGCAGCGCCCAGACGCCCACACAAGACGGTTTTTTCGCTAAGTCAGGATTAAAAGCGTCGCAATCCTGCGTGGAGCGTAACTAATGGCAGAAAAGGCATGCTTTATCCTTCGTAACGGCACTCCTATAGGGGACTGCAGCAGATGCTGTTGGCCGATTATTACGGCTGCGGGATGCTGGCTGTTCACTGGTATAAGTAAATCGTCACTGGTATCTCGTCAGCCCTCTTCACTCGACCTTGACGTGAAGGTACTTGAGCGATCGGTGAAGTTCTTTCGAGCTCCACAGCATGTTTCGTGCTTGATGCTTAAAGTCGCCGCCATCGATGATGTTACACTATTATGTCTAGCAGAATTCATTTTATCAGTAGCTCACACAGCATGGCAGCGTAGCTGAAGGTGAAGGCTGTGCTGCAAAGTTTAAGACGAAAAAACTGAACTGACAAAGAAAAAACGCATGTAACAATTGAAGTTTATTGAAACGAAGACCCGAAATCAAATGGTGTGACATACAAAAGAGTGTGCACTGCGAGCAAACCCCTCATGATCCTACTGGGGTGCTATTTTTTAAAGAACCCCAGGTGGTCCCTTTAAAGAATCGCAGGTGGTCGGAATTTCCAAAACTCTCCACTATGGCGTCTCTAGTAATCACATGGTTGATTTGAGACTTTATTCGCCACATATCAATTATCAAAATTTGTTGAAGCTAGCTAGACAGTTTTTCCAAGAGAGAGTTGTCGCAATTAAGGATTGGGTGGACCAGAGACATCTGACTTGTCAATTTTCGCGAGGCGATAAAGTGCAGGCGTTCATTGCAGCAGAGAAGCAAGAAGTTCACGCCTTTTTCATGGCGGAACCAAACGGTCTGCTAGAGTTAAATCAATTTTTGTAGAAAGGAGTGTTGAGAGGCAAATAGCGCAAAAACAGGGCGAAGAAAAAATGACCACGCAACACAAACGCTGACGAACACGTGTTTGTAAGTTTATTTTTCTTGAAAACGTACTGCTCAAAAAGCAACAAAACTAAAATTATCACGTGCACATAACTATGAAATGCAAGATGAATTTTCTCCGAGTCGAAGTGTTGTGAGTAAACAGTTCAATGTCTTTTTATAAAAGGGCAAGTCAAGGCTCACTGACATACATGCTTCCTTTCTTCTTGATATGGAAAGCCTCTCTGAGCCTCTTGCAGTTATGAATGAGCGGGGTGCAGTCCCACGAGGAACATTGGGTTGGTAAGGTGATTCCGCGCGTCCTTTCTTAGGCGGTAGTGTAAAACAGAGAAAGCAAGTAGAATCGTTCATTCTCTGGTTGATAATTCTCAGCCATGGCGCTAAATATAATTTTTGAGTGTTGTTAGTAAAGCTTCTGAACGTTCGGAAGTAGGTGGTATTCATTATTCTACACTGCAGATTCACCGAGTCTTCACTCACCACCTCGAAAAAGTGAATATGTTTTTGAACTGTTATCGTCAAAATTTTCACTCGGACCAGATTCAACTTGCATTTCACCTTCGTGTGTCCATAATGGTTTTAGCCTTGTTTCTTTTTTCAGCTCCAGACTCGCTGGTGTGATAAACTTGCACACAGTTTTGCGGAGGGCTTCCGTTGTGTGGTTATTCTTTTTTCCTACCGTTCCTGCGCTGTTTTCCCCTAAGTGTTTTGTAGTTCATTTGTGGTAGCACAAGGTTGATGTTAATTGATACGTGTGGTTTAACGCCCCAAAACTACCTTATGTTTATGAGATACGCTGTAGTGAAGGGCTCCAAAAAGTGAGACCACCCGGGGTTTTTTAACGCGCATCCAAATCTCAGCACACGGGCCTACAGCAATTTCACCTCCATTGAAAATACAGCCGCAGCAGCCGGGATTTGATACCACAACCTGCGCGCCAGCAGCCGGGTACCTTACATATCAGACCACCATGGCGCGGAAGTATTATCTCGAAGTAAGTGCTTTTTTCAAGGGTAAATCGAGTGAGCCATGGCTGCAAACTTTTTTTTGCAAGTGTTGACGTTACCAAAGCATTTCAACACTCTCAAGTAAGTGTTACTGATTGCTCTATGCTGCAGATTGACCGAGAAGATTTCGAGTATGCGTTGCTAAGACCAAAGCGAGAAGAGTTCTTGCACATTTTTCTCAACCGAGGATTCCTGATTCACAAGTATCTGGACCCAAAGAGACTTCGACAACTATTTGCCAAGATACAACATGAAGAATTCTTTCGGACGGTTTGCTGGGAAGGAGCTCTCGGACACAGCCTGGTAGGTTTTGAAGAATTATTTTATAGCTGAAGCCGTTATGAGATCAGAACACAGGTCACGTGCGGCGCCGTAGTTATGTTTTGCCGCCACCGGTGTTCGTAAGCAATAGAGGAAAAAATAAAAAAATCTCAGTAAATAAAAAAACCCCAAGGACAAAATAGGATTCGAATCCGTGTCCGCAGTGTGCCAGCACAGTATTCCACCAGACAACCACGTCGGTGCTTGAAACCCATTTCAAAACTGACCTTAGACCGGCATGATATCAGGGAAGTAATCGCGCTAAAATGAGTAATAGAGCGCTTTAGAACACCAAAGAAACAACTAGGCCTCACACAATGTGAATTGCGTAAGAATGGGTCGCCCAATGATCCAACCCGTTAAAGAAACTTGTTCTTGTTCAGCTAATAACTGCGGCGCATACCCGCTTCCGGCATAATTCTTTATCGTCGTCAGCCACTGCATAAAAATGTTGCACAATATTCCTAAAAAGTGCGGACACCGCGCTTCTCCAAAGAATGATGGATAGCATAGTGAATGCCAACCTACTACACAAAAATTATGAATATTTGTGGCGTAGTGGTACCCAGCTAGCGTGCTTGTGGAAGTTACTCAAAAAGTGTAAAAAAAATTGGCTGTGAAAGGTCGCTCTTCAAGCCTTCGCTGCGACAGTGTGGCGCGTTTTGTGCAGGCATTTAGCATCTTTTTGGCTCACTTCACCATCCTCACTCTAGTTTTCCACATTGCCAGTGCATATTACAGGTGCATCGCTAATATCCACCCGCTTCAAGGGTGAGACATCAGCCCAAAGTTGTCCGCGCCGCTTCTATTTAGCGAATGTGGGCTTTTTTTTTTTTGCAGAACAACTCGCATAGCGTCTCTGTGAGTTGTCGCATTTCAGGGGTTTCTTTGCATTTTCCTACCAATTCACCTTCCCCAGGGGAGCCTTTTTTTGATGACGGTGCAGGTGATTGTTGAAGCCAAACATATGTTCGGAAAATCAACGAGTAATGTGAATCATGCCTTGACAGACTTGAGGATGATGACGACGATGATAACGATGATGTGTGGTGTTTCATGGCGCAAGGGCCATTTGATGGCCAAACAGCGCCCGGTCGTGGATTAATAGAAGCGAATAATGATTATGCTAGGTGGCTGGATAAGGACTTTGAAATTGCTCACGCTAACGCGGGTAAAAACATGGAAGCATTAAAATCTTGATAGTGACGTGAAACATGTGTAGTGAAAATGAATGGCTAAATATCGTAATAAAAGCATGGCGGAGATGTAGCCACCGAATCAGTGACCTCAGTTCGCATGTCTTGCTAAGGAAGGCCCGGGTCTATGACATGAAAAGCACCTAGGTCTCTCTAAAATCCTAACAGCATTTTATGTCTAGAAAGTTACACTACACTCTGTGTGACATTCACGTGTGCACGAAAATGTGGCGCGGCGCCCCGGCGCGTCATATCTGCGTAAGAAGCATACGAGGGGTTGCGAAGTGAGAAACGCTTACGTGCCTCTTGGAATGACAGATTGAATTTGACCTTGTGTTCTACTATTTGTTCTTTTTTCATATGGGGCATGATCGTAAGAGGCAGAGTGATGTCCTTCGCAGTTCGAACACTGAGTTGCTTCCGAGCTGCAGTCGTTAGATACGTGTTTGATGGATGCACACATTGCATAAGCGGTGCGCCCTCTGCAACTCTGCGACGCATGCCCGAAACACTGACACCTAAAACATCGACGAGTATCGGGGGTGTATGTTCTTACACGCAGCTTGCAATAGGCGGTTTCTATTGACTATGGTAGGTCACTTGTTCCAAAGGTGATTATCATGTGTTTTGTAGAACCTGTTTCTTGTCACGCCTGATTATTTTTTCTCTGTACCTTCACAACGTTTTCATCTTGCCATCCTTCTAACAGTTTGCTTTCGCACAGATTGAAAAGTTAATCATCAGAAATCACCCCACGGACCGTGTTCATAGACCTGTGTGGGCCCACTGTAACAGGAGTGTCCCCAAATGATACAATTTCGGAAAGTTTGCCGCACTGTACTTTGTCACGAAAATCTGATAGGAGGTCGCCACTTCCCATCTTTGTGATTTTGTACCCTAGGCCGATTTGTTCTGTTAGAGTTTTTCACCCTAGGAGAGGAGAAATCGCTCGATATTTCTTTTTTTTCGTTTTGACTATGATTGACATAATACTTTAGGAAGCTCTGCTTTGGTTTGGTTAGCATTATTGCTTCTTCAGTGCGCCACCTTTTGATGGAGCGATCAGGAAAGGGGAAAAAGCATTTGCCATGAGGAGAGTATTTATTTCAAGGGCGATGGTGGCCACTTACCACCGAGCGAAACAAGGGAACGCTACAAGGTTAATTCACAAACACTTGGAGATGCCAGTCATGCATCGTCACTATATCCTAATGTATTTACCCAAGGTTGGATACCTACACAAAGTTGGCCCTTGCCGCCAGGAAATTTGGAAGTAAATGGAAGAAGGAAAATGACAGGACAGATAAAATGTGTATGAGAAGACGAAGGTAAGGAAAGAGAGAGATAGGAAAATGTGACTGCCAATTTCCCTTGGGTGGGTCAGCCCAGGGGTGCCGTCTACGTGAAGCCAGGGCCAAACAGGTGTGTTGCCTCTGCCGGGAACCTTCAAGGTCCAATCATTAGGCGTCAGCTCAACCCCAAGATCCTCTTTTGCCCTGACACGGCAAAGCCACGCACGGTTAGGCATGGGAGGGAGTCGAAGCTCCCCCGTTCGCTCGGGTCCGTAGTGTCGCTACGCACCAAACGCCTCCATAAGCAGACGCCCCTGCGGGAGCTGGCAAACGTGCATTTAACCGAACTACGCTGGAAGCAATGTTAACAAGCACCTATGTCTTTTCCCAGGTACTTCCTCATATTTGCGCTGTACAAAATATTTGGGTGATTCCACGAGAGATCGACACGGGTCCAAAAGTTTATATTTTAGATTTCATTGAGTACTTTATATTTCGTGCACCTCTCACCAGATAGCCCGAAAGTCAACTTCGTTTTATGATTAACGGCATAACTTACGAGAAAAAAGATATCAAACTTCACCAACACGGAGGCACCAATTTCGTCACCTGTCATTTTCGAAAATTGCAGATGCTATAAAAAGACATATTTTTGTTTAAAGAAAGACATTTTTTACGAGATATGCATGTCTAATGAAGAATGAATCCATACGGTTTCAAGTTTGTAGACCTTAAGAAAATAGCTTTTAAAAATGTCTAATTTTGCGACAGTTTGAAGTAAGTTACGTATTCCCCATTTTTTTCTCCGAAAATAATGCAAGCAGCGTTTTCAAACTGGACACGTTTTAAGGATATAGTGTGTTTATTAGGTACATAAATAATTGCTGCCGTAGGGCAAATGTAAATTTTTATATATTGCCTCAAATTTCGATTTATGGCAAAAGTGTACTCCACTGAAATTTGAATAATAAAAAAACCCATCTTCGATTTTTCTGAAAATCTCGTAAATAGACAACCGAAGGCCATCATACAGTAATATAGAAAAACATGTTGCATTATTTTGTTTTAGCGACAATATTCGTGGTACAAATCAGAGCGTTTCGAGAATGCGCTTATAAGTTGAGAAATTATTATTATGATAAGTTGAGAAAAAATTATCAGAGATGGCGTCACAGATTGATAACGTTTGTGATGACATGTCGTCATTTAGTGGGTTAGTGTAATGACGTCCTCACCTGACATGGTCACTTTGCGTTTTTTTCCATGGCCTGCTCACGCAGGCCATGTAAGACCAGCTGGCATGCATAAACCTCGCCATGTATTCGATCATAAGGGCTGTGCGAAACCACATTACGAGCGGGAAGCTTTCGGAAGAAGGATAAGAGAGTCAAGGAAGGAAAAGAAGAACAGGGCTTTCGCCGCTGAATCACCTTAGGTGAATGCATATTGTTATGATTGTTATGAGTTTATTTACACTGAAAAGCCAGCGCTCAACCGACTTTGCCCAACAGCCACAGCTCGAGAGCGCCCTTCTTCCTCTTTATTTCGCTCTTTGAGCCCGCGTTATATTTTCCTCCGGGCAAGACGAAGCTCCCTGAGTGAGTAAAAGAGCGTAGAAGCGATCGTTTCTTGAGGACTTCAAACAGCCAATATGCACAGTTTGCAGCTTACGCGAACGCCATTTCTGAGATGTCACTTTAACAACGACTTCAGTGACGTCACTCAAGCACTGAGTAATGATGCATGGTCCCGAGTACGTAGAAATAAGCTTCTGGCAAAGTGCTTTCTTTCAAACAGGGATCCACAGCTAGAAAAAATCGCCCGTAGCGAAAGTCACAGGCGGGTTTTTTGCGTCGTAACGGTCTATTGCGGGAGTGTGGGTGGAACGAGTTCGGAGCCGAGCAAGTCGACGAGCTTCTTCTGCGCGACAAAAAGTCTGTGCGACACTGGCGTTTCCATTCGTCCCGAAAGGAAGTATGATGTCGAGGAATCATTGAAATGACGAGCATAGAGAAGAAAAAAAAAGGCGTATAACCCGTGACCTCGTGTTTCGTGGTATGAAAGGCATATGTAACACAAAGTAATACGGCGTCCGGTTCTTGTGATGCGCTGCAGCGTACATTGAAAGCATGTTGATGATGGTACGATTGATGCACTCAGTGAAGCCGTTGGCCTGAGGGTGGTATGGTGTAGAATGCCGATACTGGCACACACAAAGCCGTAGCAACTCTTCGACAACTGCTGGCCGCGGTCACTTATCACCAAACGAGGGACCTCATAACGGAGTATATTAAAGTGCAGAAGAAACCATAACACATCAGGTTGTGTGGCTGAAGCAACCGCCACCATTTCACTATACCGCGTCAGGTAATCTACGCCCACAATAATCCAGCGGCGGCCGGTGGTAGACTTGGGGAAAGTGCCCAGTATATCCAAGCCGACTTTTTCGAATGGTGATGTCGGTGTCTTAACTGGTTGCAGTGGGCCGTCCAATGGCGTAGTAGGCTGTTTGTGGCACTCGCAGACATCACAACTCGCGACGTAGTGCTTGGTGATCTTCCAGAGCCGAGGCCAGTAGAAACGTTGACGTATACGGTGAAGCGTTCGGGCAAATCCAAGTTGCCCAGGCGTGATGTCTTGTGCATGGCTTGGAATACCGCAAAACGCAGGCATTCTGGAATGACGAGGAGTAGTGTGGAACCATGGCTGTAGTAATTCGATCTTTTGCGTGACTATAAGATGACCGTTTGTGTTAACAGTATCGTAAAATAAAATAGCCCATTTGATGTCTCGTTATTATATTCCTCTTCCCGCCCTACTAGAAGCCTGACGTTCGTTAACTTTAACTTGGCGCCAAGAAATAACGTTTATGGTGAAAGATTAATGCAATTCACAGGGATAAAGATCTGGAATAGTTTATCCACTGAATTGAAGACATCACACAATGCTGCGGTAAAACTAAAAAATCAATTCTTGAGCAAGCTGTAAATACTTCTTTTTCTCTTTGGTGGTAAGCACTAACATTTGTATAAATATACGCTGGTGAATCTTGTAAACCTAGCATTTTTTCCTTCTAACTAAAACTTGTGATAGTTTGATGTTCTTTATGTATTTCAACTGATGTTTTTTGGGTGTGTCGACGAAGTTATCTGTCATAACTTTTTGTATGCGCTCATGCAGTTTTGTTTGGTGTGACCAGATTGTTTAAGAAGAGAAAAACTTTTCTACTCTGTATATGTGTATATTTACAGGGTCTGTATAGCTTCATATGTATTATGAGTAATTGATATTTTCCGCTTCTGTTCATTACTTTTCTCATTGAGCCCTACACTAGCCTCAGGCTATGAATCCAATCAGTGTTTGTAAACCTCATGTGACAAATGATAATAAACGTTCAATCAAATAAAAAAATTCTTGCGATATTGCAGGGCGCCATGAATGTCAAATGGCGTGGCGCATTTAGAGGTACGAGCCAGATCAATCATTGGTTTCGGCGAAGGGTCACGCTCTGGCTCGTGACAGAAGACGTCTATATTTGGGTAGTTTGAGAAGATTGCAGCCAGGTAGTTATCTAAATCGTCATCAGTATCCACAGTTGAAGATGGAAACGAGATAAGCAGACGGCATCTTCGTGGCATTGACCGCTTTTCTAGGTCACAGAAAATATATATTCATGAAGCCGCAAGGCCTAACGAGGCGACCGGCCAGCTGGGTCAAAATTGTCATCAGTATCCCCAGTCGAAGACGAAAAACGAGATAAGCGATCAGCTTCTGCGTGGCATCGATTGCTCTTCTGGTCACAGAAAAACTGCATTCGTGAAGCCGCAAGGCTCAACGAGCCGACAGGCCAGCTGGGTCGCGTAGTCCGATGAGCCAACAAAGAGAATGCCATTGTAACAATACTGATTGTTGGCCTAGTTGGTACTTGCCTAACGACATGCTTTGGCCGCAAACAAAACACACACAAAGTAAAGAAACACCCAATGACAGGCACAAACGACAAGCACAAACACTTTGTGTGTGTATTTGCGGCCAAAGCATGTCATAAAAAGAATGACGATATGTGACGATCTTCAATTGGTGACCGTACAAATAATGTCTTAACCTTTGGGATGGCGGAAGACATTCCAGTTCTGTGACTTCATAATTCCTCGCAACCTTAGTTAAAGAACGACTTGCATACGCCACGACGTGCTGGCGGTCTTCGTGATACTGAACTAGCACGGCACCAACACCAATACCACTAGAATCTGTATGCAATTCCGTGAGTGCCTCCTAGTCTGAATGGCGCAAAACGAGTCCGGAAGTAAGCAAATACTTCAGCTGCTCCAAAGCAGCTTCACACTGAACAGTCCATCTAAATGGGGCATTTTTGTGGAGCAAGTTTGTCAGTAAACAAGAGCTGAGTGAAGTATTTGATAAACTGACGAAAATAAGAACACAAGCCCTCGAAGCTACGAAGATCTTTCACATGCATTGGTTGCTTGAAGTTACGGACAGCATTGATTTTTTGCTGGTCTGGTCGTGTACCGTCGCGGTCAACTAGATATCCGAGCGCAAGGGCTTGACGCTCAGCAAAATGACACTTCCTTGCGTGTAAAATGAGACCAGCTTGTTTGACTCAATTAAGAACAACGCTAAGCCGATAGTTGTGCTCGTGGAATGTCTTGCCAAAATTATTTACGTCACCGAGGTAATACATGCATATCTCCCATTTAAGACCACGTAGGATGGAGTCCATGAATCGCTCCAAGGTAGCTGGGGCATTACATAAGCCAAACGGCATAACGATTAATTCAAAGAACCAATCAGACTTGACAAAAGCAGTCTTCTCTATTTCAGATGGATGCAATGGTATCTTTCAGTATCCAGACCTCAGGTCGAGGGAAGAAAAGTAAGCGGCCGACTGCAGACAATCAACAGCATCGTCGATGCATGTTAGTGGATAAACGTGTTTCTTTGTGACGGCATTGAGACGGCGGTATTCGACAAAAAATTGCCAAGAGTTGTCTTTCTTCTTTACCAGTATGACAGGAGCTGCCCAGGGAGTCCTTGACTCCTGAATAACGCCTTCCTGCAGCATGCCGTCGACCTGGTCAACAATTACTTTCCTTTATATATATACAAGATAGGGTTTTCGGCGTATCGGTGTAGCATCTCCCGTGTTGATGTGATGGTGCACATGCGATTCGGGGAACACGGAACAACGATTGTCTTGTGCAAAACCAAAAACTCCCGCGTAGCGTGTAAGCATGCACCTCATCGAGAACAGCCTGCTTGGAAGAAGAGAACGATTTCTCGATCATGCGTTTCCCTTTGACTGAGTAGTTGGGGCACAGTCGGACTGATGGCTTGAGACTCAGACCATTCTGACGTAAGCTGTGGTCTGCTCCTTAAACGTTCCCAGTTCAAAATTGGCTGGTATAACAACAGGCTTCTAGGCTGCGTTGAGTGCCCACAAACAAGCATGTCCGTCACTTGCTTGAAGGGCAGAACGTGGGAAGAGCACATTCTTGTGATTGGCGTTTGCATGATCGGTCTCGAGAGGTCGAGTGCTGGGTCCGGAGCAGACGTAAAAAGACCATAAGGGAACAAACACTGCTGTCCCACCAGTGATTGTCACATTTTAGACAACAAAAGCGCGTCGATGGGAAAGTCGGAAAATCGTCGACTGTAGCACTTCACAACGTGTTATGTAGAAGAATTTCTCCAGTGTTACAGTCAAGCGTAGCGCCGCATTCACTAAGGAGGTCTATCCCTAAAAGGACGTCATGACATGTGCGAGCCATCACAGCAAATTCAGCTTGAAAATTCTGTCCACTAATCATGAGTACAACTAAGCAAATACCAACAGGGGAGAACGCTTCGCCTCCAGCTCCACGAAAAATTTCTTTACGATCCCAAGCGAACCTAACTTTGTGACCCGAAAACGATACTTAAAACGAAGACTCATAACCGAATAGCAGCACCAGTGTCTACAAGAGCAAGAGTATCTATACCATCGATACACACACCCACTTTGTTCATCAACATCACAGCAGAAGGAGGAATCGGCAAAACTGACCATCCCGCAACCGCGCCTCCCAAAGTCGCACCACCTGGTTCACCAGCTGATGCGAGGAAGACGACCGCCGACGCGGGTACGGCGACTGGCGGGAACGTGTCGGAGGCGGCGTCAGGCTTCGCTCAGATCTGGGGGACTCGCTGCGCGATTCGTTAGGCCATTGCTGTCAGGGATGGTGGTCGGCAAACTGAGAGGTCCCGGTTTCATGCATACGAGCCGAGTACATCGAAAAACGTGGTGATGCAGGCGTTTCGTGCATCCGAACCGGGTACGCCGAAAAACGTGGTGGTGCAAGCGGCCCGCTGGGACAGAAGCGCGAATGGTGTCCTGGGAGACTGCATCTATTGCAAACGGGAACTTGCCGTCTTACATTAGCAGGAGCAGATGCAGCAGAAGTACGTGGAAGACTGGTCATGCTCTGTAAGAGCTTTTAGTGACGGTGGATAAATGTCTTCTGGCAGAGGTCTGGTTGACGAAGGTCGGAGGTTCACAGCGGCTCATCGAGATGATAACATTCGATAGTGACCATGACACGTCGAGAAAGACGGTAGCCGCGGGGCGAATTCGACAGTTTCTGTGCACGGTCAGTTTTCGATGTGGTGCTCTCGCATCTAATAGAGAGGTGGTTCGGAGGGTTTGGCGAACGAGCATTGGTGATGAGTGCCACCTGCTTGAAGCCGGATGAGCTCTTCTTGAACTCTGCAACGTACGAGGAAGGGAGTACCTTCGCAGGCGGCAATGCCCATTCAAGCGCCTGAACTTGGGTAAAACTCTCCGGGTCTTCATATCCTCGAATACGCGACACTGCTGCCTGAAAGCAGATGGAGTGTTCAAGTTTTCTTTCGTTATGAGAACCCTGTAAACGTCCTCAGTGATGCCTTTTAACAACTGGCCGACTTTATCTTTGTAAGACATAAATGCGTTGACAATCCCGCAAAGCTTCAATGCCTCTTCAATGTAAGTCGTGCACGTTTCGCTGGGCAACTGAGCCCTACGTGAGAGCGTTTGCTCAGCTTTCTTTTTCATAGAATTCGTGTACCCTAAACAGGCCTTCAGTTCCTCAACAAATAAATTCGAACTGTTAAGCACATGTTCATGGTTCTGAAACCAAAGCAAAGCCGTCTTGGCGAGAAAGAATACGACGTTCACGAGCTTCGCCGGCACGCCCCATTAGTAGTAGAGGCTCACGCTGTCGTAGTGTCTTAGCCAAGCATCTAGGTCTTCATCAGTTTTACCGGACAATATCCGTGGTTGAGGCGTCCAGTAGTTAAGTTGACGAGGTCGACGGCCCCTTTGTGTCATGACGGTGGCAGTGGTGGATCCAGCAGCGTAGCCCGTCAACGAGCTTGCGTCATGCTAATGTTGTCTGGAAGTAGCCCAGCCAAGCGCCTGCTTCTTCAAAGTTCGTCTGCTGGGATGTCCAGGACGGCTGAGTGACCAGCACCATTCCACCAAAACTGTTATGGATGTGATGGGTTCGTTTACACTAAAAAGCCAGTGCTCAACCGACACTATTTCACCTAGGCGGTTGTTTTTCCGAAATGTATAGCTAAGTCCTAAATCTTGAGATTTTTGTTGCTGATCAATGAATCGTGTGTGCTCGTTTAGCCATCCTGACAGTTTGAGCATAACGGGAAGAAGCATCCGAAGTTTATTGTGATATGCTCTGTATACATGCAGGTGGGAAACGGGTGATGGTAACCCAAAGATGACTTGACTGATCATCACGTGTAGCGCAACCGTAGTGATATCATCCGATAGACCTTCTTTCGAATGAGTGAGGAAAACAGAACAGTTAAATTTTCTAAGAGGGAGTTATAGGGTTGAACAGTGTACAGAAAAAACATCGTTCATTGCACACCACTGAGAAGCTGGTCACGGCACTTGCACAAAGTTTCTGCCCTGGGTCAAACGCTGTGGTGGCCTCCACAGTCTTGTCGAACTTCTTGAAGTTGCGATGCTTGCCGCATTGGGTGCATAGAGAGTTGCGTGCCCGCTACTTCAATTTGCAGTTTGGTCGCCGAAGTCCACACTGCTGCTGGAATACGTGCGCCTTAGAAAGCTTTCACCGGTGAGAAGTAGGTAGTGGCGGTTGCGGTGGAGGACCCTTCCTTCTTCTGTGACGACATAGTATGACCCGGGAGCATTGCATAGTTCGAGGTCTCGTGCTTTCGTCGACTATGACCTTCTTTTAACTCAAACGGTGTCGCCTGCTCTAGGGTTTTCCTGTAGGTGTTGCTCTGCCGATGCTTTCAGAGCATAAATTCAGAAACAGAACGAACATTCGGTAGTGTCGTTCGCAGACGCCTTCCTTGTAACACCTCGGCAGGTGAAGGCGCACCCTTCATTGCTGTTGTCCGGTAGGCGCGTAATCCAATCCCAGTCTTGTTTTGTGCCTGTAGTTTCCTTTTGTGTTCTTTGAACGACCTGTACTCCTTTTTCCGCGAGGCCATTTGACTGGGGATACCTCGGGCTTGAAATGACCTGTTTGAAATGGTACAGCTGATAAAATGAAGCGAAGTCATGGCTTGCGGACTTCAGCCAATTATCGGTACAAAACTAATCTGTATGCTATATCTAGTGAAGATGGCTCTTGCTGCCTCCCTGACCGCTCTCGAAAATGTGTTTTTGAGCGATTCCACCGGGGAAAAGTTGGAGAGCGCGTATTAATGCATAAGTATGTTCTACCGCCATATTCTAAAAGGCCTTCCCGTACACGGTACCAAGGCTGGGGTGGTACTAGCCGCACCTTTAGCGGCTCTTCCGTCTGTTGATATGTGTGTTTTCTGCATGATGCAGATTTATGGTAGATCAATTCGATATCTTGATTAATTTCAGGCCAAAAAGCAAGTTACCTTGCCCTTGATTTACATTTGCTTACACCTAAGTTACCTTAGTGAATGCGATCTAGCATTTTACGTCTCATAAAAGCCGGTAGTACTACCATATAGCCTTTGAAAGGTACGCCTTTAGGTTGAGATAGTTATGCTTGAAATGGCCTTCTTTGGCGCATGATATCCTCTCCGCATTCTGGGTTTTTCAGAACGTCTTTAAACGCTTGGTTTTTCTCCGTTTCTGCGGTCAACCACTTCCATGTTTGGTCGCTCACTAGTGAATACATCAAACTTACCGCGTGGACTTTGACATCGTCGCTGTCGGTGTCACCCGCTAGCCTGCTTGTGGCTCTCAGGAGCATGTCGGCAAAGAGGAGCTGCTCCCCTGAAATTAATTTTAAGTCAAGGCCATAACGCAACAAATGGAGGACAAACCGCTGTAGCTTGATTGATATGTAGGGTATAACGTCTCAAAGCCACCATATTAATATGAGAGGCGCCATAGTGGAGAGCTCTGGAAATTTCAACCACCTGGAGTTCTGTGAAGTGCTTCAAAATCTTAGCACAGGGGCCTACAGTATTTCTGCCTCCATCGGAAATGCAGCTCCCATAGCCAGGTTTGGATCCCGCGACCTGCGGGTCGGCAGCCAAGTACCTTAGCCACTAGACCACCATGGCGGGGCAAAACGCTGTAGCCTTGTCGGCATATCTGCTATTGGTTTCCGATTAATGATAATCAAGGGCCGATTATTAATCTCTGCAATGACATTGCAGCCGCAGATATAGTGAGGAAACCTTTCCCAGCCGTACAATAATGCTAACGTTTCTTTTTCAATTTGTGAATACCGTTGCTGAGTTTCGCTGAACGTTCGTGACGCGTACGCGACCGGCTTCCACGTGTTTTTGTGGTATTGTACCAAAGCTGATCGACCCTATTCCGAGATGCGTCGCACGACTCTTTGGTTTTAAAGGCGAAAGCATTTCTTAGCAAGCTTCGGTGACATTGGGCGTATCTATCTATATTTAGCCGCCTACGACTTTTAGCTCTCCTGGCCGTTTCAATAATGGTATAGATACCACACTTAGTATGGCATAACACGACTGCATGAAGAACAATTTTGACTAGCCATGACATGAAAATCCTGATATGTGTCATGTATGTCATGATTTACAATTCATGGCCCCGCACCTCTTGTGGTGGTTTCGTTCACAAGGATCCGAGTATTGCAAAACTGGTATGGTATGACATGATTGCGTGGCACGCACAAGCGACAGACCCTAACATGAAAATAATGACATGCGTGTCATGTAACATGACTAAATGCCACACTTATGAGGCGCTTGCGGCCGTTTTGCTATATCGTCACATATACCAAATTTGGTATTACACAGTACGTAAATGAATGACGAATGTATGATACTGGTGCAAATATGATAATTATGACATCCGTGTCATGTAACAACATGACTATATGCCACACTCATGATGCGCTCGCTGCAGTTTTGCTAGCTTCACATATGTGAAATTTGGTATTACGTGACGTCAATGGATGACGAAGCTATGCGAATGGTGCAAACATGATAATCATGAGATGCTTGTTATGTAGGAACATGTCCACATGCCAAAGTCAAGGTGCCAATACATTTCGACGTGACGCAGTGCGCGTGCTCGCTGGCATTCATTTTGTCACGTCGTGCCGGTGTCGCCACGCCAGGCACCGGTCCTGCCATATACTTGCCGGTGCGCGCTGCGCTGCGTTGCTTTAACGCATGGGCGTTCCAGCATAGAGAAATAAAAAAAAAAGGTTAAAAGTGGACACTCCCGTAGACCCCAGGGGCCCAATCGACCCTAGCACACCTGGTGGTTGATGAGAGCAATTGGCGTGCGCTTCGTGTTTCGGTTTCACTGGCGCAAATTTTGAATTACTTTGCGTAACCGACGTTAGGCGATGACGAAAGTTCATGATTTAAGACCACTTTTCATCGCCCAAATGGATAGTTTTTGTAGGTCGTTTTGATTTAGCAATTCCCTGTTTTGTTTTGTTCAGTGGTTTGTGCGAATTGGTCGTGACGTAGTTTTTATTTCGATTAAGTTATAATAAAAAGAGACGCAGGTAATGATAATTCACTACGGTTTTATTCATCGCGCTTGTGTTTTTCTTTTGGAACAAGTGATAAATGTATATACAGTCAAAGAGACAGAGTATGCACAATGTTTCATTCAAAGGCAAGGTAGAGTCTGAGAATATAAAAAGCACAATATGACAAAGGTAGACAACAAATGCATCTCGCCTTCCAAATAAATTGTAACAAGTATTGTAACAAATACAGAGAAAACACAGACAACGCTCACATCGCTACAGTTGGCAGAAGCCGAGAAGCTGGTGAAGTATGACACACCGGGAAAGTCGGTAAGTAAGGATCTATGGCAAAAACACAGCGCACAATGCTGATCAAGAAGGACGAAGTGACATATACACAGCAATAAAGTCGCGAGTCACGCCTGGGGTTATCCGAAATAATGCATCGAAAAAAAGAGCGCACAGAAAACACACGACACAATATAGCAGAAAGGCAAAGGTGCAGTGTGCTGGCTGTGCTGAAGAACAGCTAGCGCAAAATGAAAAAAAAACAGACTTGATGCCTGCTTGTCCTCAGAAAGGTAGGGCTTTGCAGCTTGCTCACTACGTGAAAGACAAGCTTTATGCTTCAGCACTGGCAGGTCTTGTGGCTATTCTTATGCGTCGCCTTCATCAAAAACTTAGGATCCCAAGTGATTTGCGTCTGGGTGTTGCTGTGACGCTTGCGAGCTAAAATAGATTGTAGTCATCACTTATCCAGAATTGTGGACCTTAATTGGTGCTTCGAGAGCGGTATTACAGGGCTAATAAATAGCAGAAGGAAACCACTTTGGCTCATTATTTTTCACTAAGGCTCTACATCGTACGTTATCACTCACAAGCTATATAAAAATAAAATGGCAGCGTCCGCAACCCCATCAAACGCTACAAGTTTGGATATTCTTTTGAAAATTTTCATGGGCGAGATGAGGAGGTAGATGAGAAGCTAAAATACGAAAAGCGTGATAACGTGAACCGTGCCCACTTCATACTGTGTTCCTTACCCGCTAGAAGACATTTCAACAAGCGGTTTTGTTATCAATATATTACTTGAGCAGGAGAGATAAAGCATGCACAGTGACCAAGCGACCCACAGTAAAGTGTACAGTTCGCCCGCATTTGCTTCAAAAATACAGACAGGATACCCAACATTCTTTTTAAGGTTATGCAAATCACTTCGAGCGAATACACAGTGTCCTACTTCTCATAGCGGGTAACCAAAACAATGTATGCAACGAAGGAGGGGTTAGTCCAGTTGAACTGATTATATAAGACCATAATGAAATCAGCTGTAACAAAGTAATAACATAACAAAGCTATTGCAGGATTCGGCTCAACTCGAATACTTTAGTGTAAACCCGCCGCTAATTGCTAACCTTGAACTTGTCAAGCGGTATGCCTGAGATTGAAGACTGGAACCTAACCCTATCTAAGCTTCGGTTCACAAAACGCACAAGCCAACATAAACGAACCCGGCAAAACATTTTCAGAAACTTCACGCGACACCCAGCAGAGCAGAAATGAAAATCGCCAACACTTGACAGATGGTGATACAAAACATCGCACACTTTCAGGTGATGTGCGGTGGCCTCAATCATGGCAAGAAAGTGAGATTCAAGTTGTTGTACGTATGCAAAAGCTGCTTCTGATGGCACAGTGAGATTCCCAAAAAGTTTGCTGGGGACGTGGTATGCTTTGAGCATTGTGAAATACTGGTAGGTACCCTTAAGCGTCTCACTGTCGTCTTTCAGTAACTGTGGGCAACTGCAACCGTCACATGCATTCAGAAGGAAGTGTTTGATGAGAAAACCAGCTACATAAATGCAGCGGAGTCATCGATAATATGGGAGTGAATGTTGGTCGCAAGTTCAGAGAGATCGTCTAGAGCGGGAAAGTTGTCAGGCTGTGGCTGTGCACACTCCTCATTATCCACAAGAGACGCACTGGTGAGGAAGAATAGCGAGAGCTGCTCCTGGAGGAGGTCACATTCATCATCCTCGACATTTCCGTATTCTGACAGCTTGAAGAGTTTTCCTATGCAGATGTGCTTCAGGTCACAAATCAATTGTGCTCCATTGGGGTTGGCGTTGACACCCTGTTTTTGCCTAAAGTGGCCAAATATGTTCTCCAGAGGATCCTGTTGAAGCCTGCGTGTTAACAGGTCTTCAAAATTGTAATTTTTGGAGAGGTCGTCCCATAGTTGATAAATAGCCTGAATTGTAATTTGCCAACCTACGATGGTTTGTGGTTGACGTCTGCCAACGAAGTGCCATGATGCAATCCAGGGAAGCTGGCCTCGCAGGAAGTCAATCAGCTCTGAATCATTTTTCATGATTGCATGCCGCAGCTTTTGCGGAGTTCTTTTTTACTCGAGCTGTTCAAGGCATCGAAATTCCTGTCCATACGATCACAAAATTGAGCTGCAGTGATGGCCGAGGCAGGCAGCACCTTCGCACAACACTGCCGTGATAGCAATAGAAACTGATCCACTGAGAACCTGAGTTGCTCTGCTGACCTTCATATTAGAAAAAGGTTTCTTATGAGCGTGCCGTTCAGTCAACTTTGGAGCCGATCGCAACCGCAACTCATGTGAGGATTGGTAAAGGCTTACAATGTGCGACCAGTTAACGATGTCATCCCCAATGTATAACTTGTGTGCTTGGACATTATTGCGCGTTGTTTTAATTAAATGCGGAACATCAAAAATGTAATACACCCGCTCACCAATAACTTCAAAATAAAGGCTTTGCTACAGTCCCTCTTAGTTGGTTAGCGAGACTTACATTTGAACTGCCCTGGTCACAAATGACTGCTTTCACTGCAATATTAATGCTCCTAAGCTCCGAAATGAATGACACCAGCAAGTAATGCATAAGAGATGACGGTGTTGACGCGTGCCCTATAGTAAAAGCAACCGGTTGAACCCACTTTCTCGAAACACCAACAAGAAGAAAAACCAGTGCTCGATCAGCAATGGTTGAAGTGCGATGAGTGCCATCATCTGTAAAACCCTGGACAACGTCTCTTGCAGCATCATAGTACAAATTCTTTTGGAGAGCTATTTCGTCGAAAACTAAAGCGCACACTCAGTCCCGTTCATTCCAAGCTTGAGTATTTGTTGCAATGGAAGAAAGGATGCCTGGAATTATGCCTGGAGTCATCTTTACATTAGCTAGCCACCTCCCTGATGTACGCCGGGAGGGCAAAGAAAAATATGGAGCCGGAAATCGGTATGCTCGCGGACTTCAGAAGTTTAAGTGAAGAGCGAATTTCTTGAACCACACGGGAAACCACTTGTCCTTGCGTTTGGTGCTCAAGCGAACATGTGCAGAAAGAAGAGTAAAAAGCTCCTCAGTGAAGTGCAGTCGGATAACTCCAAGGGCCTTTGAAGTCGATGACGGTGCTTGGTGAGGCTGTCTCCGCAGTCTTTTGATAGTTTTCCGCTGTGCTACTACTTTGGCTTGCAGATGTTTAATGGTTTGCTTGTACTTTATTGATGGAGACATTGTTGCTGGCACACAGGAATGCACTGCAATAAACAAAAAATGGATGTAAAAGCGAAGAACAACTAATCCCATACGAGCACTTTCCTCGCTCTTTCAGACCTAAGGTGCACAACTTTCTGTGGTGCAAAGTTTTCGATTCCACTAGCTAAAAACAAACCATTCACAATGTTGACAATGCACAAAAAAATGAAAATCACTGAAAGCCCACCCTTACATATTGTAAGTGCACACGTAGTGTCCTTTTGAGGATAGTTTCCTCAGAATGTCTTAAACATAAAATAGCACACTAAAAACAGCTGCAATGAAAGCATAGTCAACATTTTCTCTAGGGCACTCAGGCGTAGAGCTGTTGGCGGAGACGTCTTTTGGAGGGTCTTGTGAAGCTTGTTCAGTGCCTCGGGCAGTGCTGTCGGAACAATCTTGCGAGCGGCCTGCGGAAGTCTCTGCATCACTCCACTCTGGTGTTGAAGTGAACATACAACTTACCGGTCACACAAGTTCCTTTTGTGACAGCTGAACGACTGATTAGGGTTTTCTCCGGTAAGACGAAGTCAGCAGAAATTCTTTCACCAGCTACAAGGGAGCTGCCATCTGCAGAGGTTTGGTCAACAGTAAATTTGGGTAAAAAAAAGAAATCTCGACACTGAACGCACCCTGCTCATCGGGGCGCCTCGATGTGTGGGAGCCGCTTTTTGAATCCTCTACCGCAGGTCCTGAAGAAATGAAATTACGACAATGTGTCAGTAAGAGGCTTAAAATAACACAAAATGAAGGTCATCCGCACCTTGCAGTGCAGCTTCTGCCGTCATGTCACAGTCACTATTTGAAGCGACGCTCAGAGAACCTGCATATATGTGCAGTTGGTACAAGTTACAGAGCTTGTATCATGGGGAAACTTAAACAGCTCTTTCAAACGCATAAATTGGTCGAACGTGGAAGAAAAGAGAAGGCACCAACTAGGAAACAAGTAATTTGTGATTTTTGAAATTATCAATAGTGCCAGCTTTCACTGATGAAAGGTATATGTACAGGTGCACTCAGGCTTGAAGATAACGTGAAATAGCCCTTTAAAGTCTTTCAAAAAAAGTTGCGCAGGTCAAGAGCGTCAAAAACGACAGAAATGTAAAGCTGCTGTTAAAAAGGTAATAGCCCACAATTCACAAAATTTAGGACTTTCTAAGTGTTACTTCTATAGTGAGGTTTCTCCGTCGGCTACAAAGATCTTCGCGGTTAACTGTCGCCACTGATTCAATACAAGTGGCTGCTATTGCACATATTTGAGTTTCAGTCAATCACTTACGTGGTGCAGCTGGTTGCACACTGGGAACAGCCATTCTTGTAAGCCTTGTGTGCCCAGGGTTCATGAAACTTTGAGCAGTAAAATGGTCGCTACAAACCCTGTACGTTGCGTACAATAGGCTGGCCGGCTTACTCAGGAGATCATCGCGTTCAGCATACTGCATTCATGCTTTCATCACGCATTGGCAATGAACTATCAGCTGAAAGGGGAAGTGCTTGAATAGTGATTTTTTATTGTTACCCTCACTGAGCAAGTACGAACAGTAAGCCTAAAGACATGCAAACCATACAAAAGTTTTAACACACCTGCCATCCCGTGGTATGCGGATGAAACTCGTCTCGGGCTTCTTGTGGGTTCTGCCATTGTTGAAGCACCACGATACACAGCAGTACCTGCCGTAGCTTGGAGCGCCGGACGGCATGGCATCAGCGCGGTCTCAAAATGTTAGTAAGTGGATGCTTCGCTGTAAAATTAAGAAAAAGATATGTGCACGTCATAAGTGTACCAGCAAACCCCTTTGAATGATTACCTAATCGATGCACAATACAAAACCAGTGATACATCTCTGACCCATAAAACTGACTTACAAAGATAGACGTCAAGACCACGTACAAAGTACTTCAGAAGTTTCCAGGCCGCTATCCCTTGTAATGCAATAGTATCATGGCCTGGGAACTTTAGAACACCTTCGTGCGTACGCAGTATCAGCAGTACACAGGGAAGAAAAATCGTAGTTGAAATTTGTGCGGTAAAATTATATTGGAAACGTCAAAAAATTTGTGGGCAGCTTGCACTAGTGGCACAAGGCTAGCGAAGAAACTACGATGATGGCCACTTGGCTAGTCCAGATTTGCCTCCGGCACACCAAGAATTATTCGTGTTCCGAGCCTTCAGGAAACGCGTCGTAAAGCATGCGAGGCCCAGCGAACGCTTCTCAATATTTTGCACCGAGCCACCGAGCCTATGACCTAGCTGCCCAGCTATGCTCAGCGCACAGACGCTCGCGTCCGTGGCAGACGCAGCACGCGTCGCCTCGGCTTGGACGCCGTGCCACCTTTGCTATACTGTATACGTTGCACAATGTTCCCGTCTAGTCACCGCATAGAGCCGCAAACTTTCTTTTTAGCGAACCTCCCCGTCCTTACAAGCTTCAGAAAAAGGTTACAACTGCGTGAATGAGACGCCACGTAAGAAACAAACTCGCACACACGAAGCGCAACGTGTGTGTGTGCATCTTTCTATGATTGTTGCATGGTTTCTTATTCGCGCAGCTGTAACCGTCCGTTTTCTGAAAAAAATGACCCAACATGCCCAACAACATGTCATTCAACAAGCTTCACTTGAAAACGTGCCTCACTTGTCATCTCACGCACGAAAATGCCGACGCCGCCGACGTTGACGAAAGCGACGAAAACTTCCCGCTGTCAGACATGCATGGGCTTGTCGCTAGGTGGATGGTGTTGATGACAGTACGGCAGAAGAAAAATAATCGTGTAAGGTGTGTTGAATAAATTGTTTTTATGTATAAAGAACATACCTGATTTGGGCGTATAGTTATTAATTTGTAAAAACAATTCTGTTGCATTGATTAAAACTGTTTTTTTTTGCGCTTGCGTCCTCTGACGTTTGGTGAGAGCACTAGTTCGTTAAGTAGTCGTGACGCACTTCCTGAGGTCAGGTTTCGCGGAGTGTCCTCTCTTGTTTTTTTTCTTTCTCTATGGTTTCAGGGCATCCGGCGTCCCTCCATCACGAAAATAGGGAGATGCAGCGTTGTCTGGATAACGCACTGGCGCGAAATTCGCGCTGAGTGCCATCACGCCTCGCTGACGAACGCTGGTTGCGTCGGTCGCGCCTTGCGTCAGGCTGTAGAGTGCTCGCGTTTTGCTTACGTAGCAACGCAGTGCTCAGCGTGCGCGTGCGTCAACGCTACACAGAAGTATGATGGGCCCTTCACAATGCGCTCGTGGCCATTTTGCTAGCTCCACTTATACCACATTTGGTGTTACGTGACGTCAATGAATGACGAAATATATGACTGGCGCAAACATGATAATTCTGACACGCGTGTCATGTAAGAATATGACAACATACCACACCATTACCTTGCTCGTGACCGTTTCACTAGCTCTGCATACACTAAATTTGGTATTTGACGTGAACAGATGACGAAGGTAAACGACACATTCAGGCACAATAATCATGACAAGGAAGTCATGTATGGCGTCATTTACCTCCACCTCGTAACGTTGTCCTGACTTTAAAGTGACATATCAAGCTTTCTTAATCGCGCTTCGCATATTATCGATTCTCACTGTGCACGAGATCTCTCAGTTTTTTTTTCTGAGGATGAAACATCGATAGCAAAAGTATATTGTTCAAACTGTCTCATAGCTGCTTCCATTCTCGATTGTGGTTGTCTGTCTATTCGAAGATTCAGTTCTATTTGATCAGGCCCCTCGGTAGTGTGGTTCTTTCAGCGAGTGACAGCAAGAATTTCCCGAAACAGTTAGCGACGCCCAGCATTCGTCACACTGCAAGCTGGAATTTGTCGAACGGAATTTATCAGGGATAGGCTTATCCTTAGGCCGTTTTTGTGAATCCCGTCCCCAAATAAATTCTATGTATTCGACGGCAAATGTGCGCGTGGTTGATTGTAAGACCGGTGCTTTCAGCTGCTCATAGCACAGACTTGAGGCGTTCATTATGTTCCATTGATGCACTGCAGATAAGGACGTCGTCCACGTACACTGACTCCAGAAAGCTTTTCAAATATTTCGTTCAGGGTCCTCTGCAAGACCTCTGGAGCAGATGCTGTACTAAAGTGTAAGCGCGAAAACGGTAGCGGCCGAATGAAGTTGAGAAGGTTCAAATATGTTGGTTGTGTCCTCTAAAGGAATCTGGTGAAATCCCGAGTTGGCATCTAGGTATGAGGAAACAGTCGCGCCGGTGAGATATGCTTCTACATCTCCTCTGCAAGAAATTATGTAATGTTCTCTCTTCAAGCACTCGTTTATTTTCTTGCAACAATGCACAGTCAGAATTTCTTGTCCTTCTTTTGAACAATAACGACAGGACTCACCGAGTCTGTAGGCTCGGTCACCTTTGTTTTAATGCCAGCTCGTTGCATGCAGTCCGATTTCACCTTGAGGGGTTTTTTTACGCCACTGGAAGACGCCGTGCGGCCTGGACGACGGGTATGGCACCATCACCTAACGTATATTCGTTGAAATCACCCGGTTATAGTGAACAGATGGCGAAATTCGTCAAAGATGCATTCGTTGCTGTGCTTAAACACGCTGGAAACACGCGGCACAAGGCCCATGAGTTGGCATGCTTGAAGTCTGAGAATCTGAAGATCGCTGGACGCCCCTTCCGAACGATGAAAATGTCTAGTACTGAGGTCGAGTTATTCAGTGTGACTTCAGTACGTATGACCCCAAGCTGCTGAATCGCCCCACCTCAATACGAACGTAACACCACGCTACTTGTATTAAGCAGCGGTTGAGGGCGCACCTTAAAGTAGCAGCTCAAAGGCTACAAATTCGCTTGTGCTCCACTTTGGAGTTTTAGGTTTACTTGTAGGTTCTTGATTTCAGCTCGCACCGTCTAGTCGTGTGTACTTTTGCCTATATTTGACACGTCCAAAATGTCAAAGTCATCTTCGAAGCTTCGAAGCTCGTAGACTTTCGTCGACGTTTTGCACCATATGCCGACGTAGTTGCGCTTGTGGCACTTCCAGAACTTCATCCCAAACGCTGGGCAGCTTCGTGGTGCATGCTGGTGCCTACATCTCAGACACTCATAAAAGGTGGATCCTGGCGAAAACGTTTTTCCAACAGGAGCCACGCCTACCAAATCTACTTCTTTCAGTTCACGTTACCAAACCTCTTGGTGTACCGCTGCTGCTACTGCGGCTTTACATGCCAGCTCGGCCTTTTCCAGGGTCAAATTGGCGTCTAGTAACAGCTTTTTTTGAAGGTGTCTGTCAGTAGTCTCATAAACAATCTAATCTCCCATCATCGACTCCTTAAGACGGCCAAATGTGCACGATACTGCTTGCATCATCAGATGCCTCACAAAATGTTCGAAGGCTTCTTCCGGGTTCTGGATCCTTGAGCAAAATACATGGCGTTCGTGTACTTCGTTAATCTGTCCGGCAAAATATGCATTGAACTGAACTTCTACACGACTATTTTGCACTTGCTGTTGTCTTCCTTTTGCGGGAACTCGAACGTGTTAAAGATCTCAATGGCTTCTTCACCTGTTAGGAGGAGGGCCGTCTTTGTTGCTACCTTTCGTGGTTCACCACTGGTCTCCGACGCTGTCAAGAACAACACGAAGCGCTGATTGAAGCCATGCCAGTTCTTGCTGATTATTCCATTAGTACGTAAGGAGGGTGGCGGCTTAACAAAATCCATGTTGTACGTACTAGGCGCTAGCTCGCCTCATCTTCCTTAGGCCATCCATCCATCCATCCGTTAGGCCATCTTGACAGTGCAGGCGTAACGGAAGAATTGTCCCAAGTTTAATGTACCATGCTTTATATACATGCAGGTGCAGAACTGGCGAAGATAACCCAAAGATAACTCGACAAATCGCCACGTGTGGCACATTCGTAGTGATATCTTCCGATAGAATCACCATGTTTTCAATCCCTGGCAGAGATATGTCATCAAACCGCGCAACATGAGAATTATTTCATCATCAGGAAACCGCGCATCATCAGAATCATCAGAAGCGAGAGCATACGAAGGAGCGGCCGATCATATTGAAGAGGAGGAAAAGGATATAGCTTGTTTAGAAAGAAAAATATTTCGCCATATTCCACGTACATGAGAATCGATGTTATGCGAAGTGTGGAGGAAAGGTGACCTAGTTGCAATTTTCATTGAGTGACACGTCGTGAAACGACGCTAATTATTTGTACAAATTTTACACGCACAGACATGTGTTGAAGAGGTGTAGGAGTTTATATAACCAGTTGTTTGCACTTGCGCAATAGTTCCAACTGCAGCATGCGTATTAGCAACACCAGAAGCTGATAGGAAGGGCTGATTCTCGCAAATATGCTAGCCCTGGACACTGCTGCATAAATCAACTTCCACGCATAGCAACGAACCACAATTGACGTTAACCCGACGTGACGGCTTATCGAAGGAGTACTTATGTAATGTTTCAAAATTGGGTAGGCAGCGCTGCAATCACTATTGACGTTTCACGAAGATTAGCGTCTATTTCAAAAGTAGACCTGGCGTAGCTCTGTGTTCAAGTGCTTCAATTCCACGCAGAATGCTTGGCTTCGATTCCTGCTGGTACCCTGACATTTATTGTTTGCATTCGTTGGGTCGACTCTACTGAAGTCGGAAATTTCTGAACGCTCGCTTGTTACACTTGCCCATATGTGTTCTCGTCATTGCTGAGTAGATACTAAGTGTCAATACCCTGTGGCACATAACCGCATACAAAATGTCATTATGTGCCACAAGGTATTGTTATTATGTGCCACAGGGTATTGACACTTAGTAGATACTAAGTGTCAATACCCGGTGGCACATGACCGCATACCAGTGGCAAATACCCGTTCAAGGGTATGTGCCACTGTCTGATGGGAAGTGTTTGACTACATACGCCACGGGATTGTGACATTATTTAATTATTGACTAGCACGTCATTTTAGTCAAACAATTTCGCCCTCTCAACCTAATTTCGGTTGACGCTGCGTTAAGAGGGTCACCACGAGAACACCCAGACGTGAGCGCCTAGATAGATAGATAGATAGATAGATAGATAGATAGATAGATAGATAGATAGATAGATAGATAGATAGATAGATAGATAGATAGATAAATAGATAGATACACTTAAAATCGCTGAATTTTGCTAAACTATGCTGCGCATTCAAAATATTTAGGGCGCGGGAAGGAACTCGCGCAGGCGAAAGTTTGGAACGTGGCCAGAACGGTTGTGACGGTACCGCATCATAGATATTTCCTTTCATCTTTGCGATCTGCAGATTATTATCTCCTGCAGCACGTTCACGTTTGCTATTTCACATGAAACTAAACTAGGGAACTTCACTCCCGATGGCTGTGCAGAATGTGTTGCTAAAAAAATTGCCCGCAGCTTCCCTCGGGGGAACACTGAGGAGGATGCGGAGCATATAATTGGTTAACGGGGTGTTAAAGTGTGACTTACTTGGGTCGATGGCTAAATTGGTTAACGTGGTTGTGAAATGGGGTGTTAAATTGCGACTTACTTGGGTCTATGGCTAAATTGGTTAACGTGGTTGTAGGAGGGGGTGTTAAATGAGTGAACACGTACACACGTATGCGAAAGGACGGTGCTGGTCGAAGGGACGTCGATCATTGTGTTTGTGGATTCGTTGGAATTCATTTCACCGCGACCTTGGACGTCGACGCGCCGTACAAACCAACCGACGAGCGGCAACTGAGCGAGCGAGCGCCGACCTTGAGTATATATACAGCGCGACGGCGCATGCACTGTCAGCTGTTGAATGTTCTCGAAGGAGAAGCGCGCGCGCGGCACAGATGGCGACGGCGCATGCGCTGTCAGCTGTCGAATGTTCTCGAAGGAGAAGCGCGCGCGGCACAGATGGTGGGCGACGGCGCGACGGCGCATGCGCGCGCGTCAGCTGTCGAATGTTCGAGAAGCGGTGCGGACGGCGCACTACAAGGCGCGAGTATAAGAGGCTTCCGCATCTAAAAGGGCGCGTGAGTGCGTATGATTGCCGTGACAAAATAACTGGAAAATACTATTGTCACAGGGTCGTGACGTGGCCGAAGACAGGAGACTTTGCGTTGGAATTCAACTGTTTATTTGGGCGAACCTGTGTCCGGTAAAGGGAAAGTCCGATTACAGTAGCAGTCTTGGACTGATAGCGGCGAACGGAACTTCTGCCGTCGATCAACTACGGATAAGCGGCGAAGCGCGTCGGCATTTATACTCTTGCCGTGGAATGTTCTAGCGTTATCGCTGGTGAAGGCGTAGGTTCCAGAATAATCTGTACAGTTCGCAGAGTGGGCGTGATCTTGTCAAAATGATCGACTACAAACCGGAAGCTTCTTGAAAACTGCATTCATGGTTTGCGCTGAGAATTGTGTAGTGTTTTGGGATGATAACGAAACTTGGGAAATGGAATGTGGCAATATATACAAAATCGCTACTCTAGAGCTGCTAAACGTGTGATCTGTGTCTTGAGTCGCTACAGTATGGTATTCTACAGTATGGTATTAGAAAGACTCAATAAGAAATAATACTTACAGTAGCCAAACGTTGGCTAATAGCGGCCGAAATATCTGGCGCGTAGCCAACGCCCGCCATTTTGAAGCGGCTTTAGCCGTGGGGAAATCCCTCGGGTCTGGCAAGGCAGCGCCACTGCGTGGGACCTCACCGCAAAAGGCCCTCAGTCCTCCCATTTATTCGCGTGGCGCTTTGGAAACTGCCCCTGTTCAATGTCACTCAAACGTCGTGTATACCAAAAACGGGAGTCAAACCAACGACACCAATTTTCCTCTGCCACATATTTTAAACACGCTTCAGAGACCACGCTAATTTCATAGAGATATTTTTGAACATGATGATAATTCGCTTTACCATTTCGATTTACAGACTCGCAAACTGGAGAGCTAACTTGGCGTTGGACAACTCTGCGAGAATGTGGCACGAGAATCATGAGGGTTCCTCCAACGTGGCAATAGTTTATTCAACAGTTTTACGATGCGTACCACAGCGTCGAAAGGAAAGAGAAAGTTGAGGAGGCTGTTTTGTCTTGGAATCAACGACTTAACAAAAAAGTTTCGATAATTGTCGAGGACATGCTTCCACTCTTCAGGCGTGCTGACCCTTTACGATATCCGAGGAAAAGACGGTGTGGAATTACATACGTGCGGTAAAAGAGCAGCTCCTTGCAAAACTTCTACGCAAACCACTAACGACCGTGGCTGAGTTCATAAGTGAGGCAAGCACAACGCAGCGTACTCACCCAGCGGTTGTCACAGTGCGAACACCACGAGATCACCGCTGCTGCATGCTCTATCGGTGCTGACAGCTAGAGGCAGGCCCTGACAGAGTTCATATGTGTTGTTTGGGATGAGCTGCGCCAGCTCCAAGCAGCGGCACCCCAATCACGTGTAATAGCACCCGCAGATGTCACCCAAAATGCAATCAGACAGGTTGTCGCCCCACTCGCACCACCAACACCCGAGCTTCCTGTGCTGAATTATGCAGCGGCCCAGCAATCTTCTGCGCTTGATCCCACTCTGTGAACCCCTGATCCCACTCTGTGGGCAATGAGTCTAGCTAGTCATCTATTCTAGGGCTCCTCCTCGACTACGCCACTCGCGTCAAGGTTCCCGGGTGCACCAACATATCTTCCGTCTGGATCAAGACAGAAAGCTACAAAGTAAGGCGTGCGGCACACGTCAGAGAACCGCCCACTCTGCTACTACTGTGGTGAATAGGGTCACATCTATCGCAATGGTCAGCACCACCAGCTTGGCCTCAGCAGCTTCCACCCTGATGATCGGTGGCCGCGCTACGGTGAGTGCCCCCGCAAAATACAAGCGTACCTTGCGGGCGAGCACGCTCCTCGCCCTGGCCAACGCCATCAATCATGAAGACCATCGCCTCGCCACCAGCTTTGCCTCGTCATCTTATACCTTTTTCAGACGCTAGTCATCGAACACTGACTGGACAAATTAGGAACCGTAGATCCTGGGGGTGCAGCCGCGTCCCTAAGAACTTTCAAAGAGCCTCCCTCGACGCAAGGACCAGACAATGACCGTTCTGATTTCTCAGTCGTTTCAGTGTGTCCCAAGACTGTGTCCACCGGCATCAAATTACACGTCGATAATCACGTCGTGACTGCCCTTGTCGGCACCAGCGCCGATAATTGGATTATGAGCACCACCCTGGCGTCTTTGAGGAAAAGTCACTATCTGTTGACAAGAATCCCGTTGCACACGGCAGGTGGCCATCTCGTGATACCGACTGAAATGTGCACAGTACGTGTTCGAGTACGCGCATCGACGTTTACACCATTTACGCAAGCTTTCTACGTGTTACCTGGGCGCTCCCGTCTTGTCATCTTAGGACTGTACTTCATTCGCGAATACGGCACAATCATTGACCTGCGAGAGTCGCTTCGAAAATCCGGTTAATCCTGAAGCTAAAAACAGCCACTTATCTAAAACTGCCTTACATGTATCATCTGAGTCTGTGATTCTGCCCCCCCCCCTCTTCCTCATACGCGGCAGCCTCTTTGTCTGCGTCGATTGGGACCAAGACGTGCACATTCCTGTAAGTGTGGAGGGATATTTCTCTATACTTTTTGCAAACAGTTCTGCGCTGCCCGAAGTATGGTTCAGCGCAGGAAGAGGCAAGCTTGCCCACTAGTCACGAATTTCAACGGGAAGTGCCGCCATCTTATGAAATAGACTGCGATTGCATACCTTAAGAATATTGCTGACGTTCCCGGTTCCTCCATTATTGCCCTTTCATCATACGACCATTCTGACGTAGCATTCGCAAAAACTACCCACGCGAACAAGTGTCTACGATCACAACAACCAGAATGTGTTTCGGAAATACTCGAATTATTTTGGGACGCTTTGCTACAACTTTGAAGATTGAAAACAAACATCGCTTGCCAAGCATCCTGTCATCACAGAGCCTATCGAGAAATCCGTTCGACAGTGCTGCCAACATGCGGAGCCAATTTTTTCTTCTCTGGAGTGCGAAAGATCTCTAGATATTCCTAGATTTTCGTGAAGAGCATATTTTTGAAGACTAATGTGTTTGTGCTGTGAAAAACAATCTTCAAGTTCACTTTTATGATATATAGGTACATTCATTTGAATATATTCAATAAAATTACCGCTCTAAATGGGAAACATGTCTCAGTATACATTAAAAAGCTTTGAACTTTTTATTCAATGAAACCACTAATGATGATGATGTATGGCGCTTTATGGCGCAAGGGCCAATTGCATGGCCAAAGAGCGCCATTTCAATGATTAGAGATGTGGACAATGATATGTTGCATGGCTGTATAGAAGCCTTAAAATTCATCGCGATAGTGCCGGTAAAACATATGTATTAAAATCATGGCAGTGGCATGATATGTATAGTAAAAATTGGTGACAAAAGGTTTTGATAATAAAGCATGTGTAAAAATATTTGGCACTAGCACTAGTGTCTCATCAGCGCCCTTGTGTCCAAAGGCCGCGAGGGAAGTGCTTTTCATTGTAGCCACAGCAGCAGCAACTTCTCTTGACAGGTTACGCTACGCAATGCCTCGGTATATTGCGTGTTAGAAACGTAAATTTCTGAAAAAAGCTACCAACAATTAATGAGTGAAAAGTAGTTTGCTACCGACGAACAATGCAGGGTGTAAGGGTATATGTTTCCAGGTAGGGTAATATAAAGTGTTGTTTTCTTAGAGTTTCTAACTGTTTGCACTGGATTAATATGTGAAGAACTGTTAGTGTTTCACCACATCTGTCACACAACGGTGGATCGCCACCAGACAAAAGATATGAGGGTGTCGTGTATGTGTGTCCTATCCTGAGCCTCGTTAGTGTAACCTCTGTAGGACGTGATTTTGATAATGGCGGCCAATGGCCAAGGTGTGGCTTAATAATGTGTAGTTTGTTTTGTGTGTGTATATTTCACTTGCTCTACCAGTAGTCCCTGAGCTTTCGTTTGAGAGACGGCTTAAGATCAAGGGCCGGGATTGATATAGGTGTAGTGACAGTGCTCTCGTGGACAGATGCAGCAAGCTGATCCGCCATCACGTTGCCTTGGATCCTACAGTGCCCTGGCACCCAGCACACTACAACATATTGTTTGAGTGTGTACTGTGTGCAAAAAGTAGAGTAAAGTGAGACGAGGACAAGGTTTTTTTTTATTTTTAAGATGGTGCAGAGCCGTTACCACACTGAAGGAGTCCGTATAAATTACTGCTTTTTGTAGTTGTAGTTGTTTAATGTGTTTAGCCACCCGAAGTATCGCGTAAGCTTCCGCTGTGAAGATACTTGTGCCTAAATGTAGAGGGCTAGCATCCGAAATGGATGTGCCAACAGCAGCGTAGGCCACAGAGGAGTTAGACTTAGAGGCATCTGTAAAGAACTCTGGACGCGTGTATTCGTGTTGAAGTTCAAGGAAGTATGTTCGGATATGGGCAATAGGCGCATGTTTTGTAACTTCTAGGACACATCGCACTCTACAGTCTGCCACTGCCAAGGTGGCGTGCGTGCTACAGGAGCCAATAAACTGTGTTGCAGTGAGACATTAGTTTTCTCAGCTAGACCCGTGAGGCGAACTGAGTAGGGCGGGCACATCGAAGGTTTGTTTTGAAACAGTATGGAGCTCGACAAATCATTATTAGTGGGGTATAAGGGGAGATTCTTGTCTGCTTTCACCCTAACGAAATTTACAAAGGACATGTAAGTTCTTTGTAGGTGAAGTGACCATTCATTTGTGTCAACGTAAAGGCTTTCTACTGGGCTGGTGCGAAAACCACCCGTAGAAATGCGGATGCCCAAATGGTGCACACGGTCCAGCATCTTCAAAGCACTTTGAGTCGCAGACTGATGAACAACGGCCCCGTAATCAAAACGGGTGCGAATGAGGCTTCTATACAGATTCATGAGACATTGCCTGTCACTATCCCAAGTAGTACGTGACAACACTTTTAAAACATTCTTGGCTTTCAAACATTTTGCGCGGAAAAACGCGAGCAAACGCCTGTGTTCTCGCATGCTCACGTGCACAGCACTGTTTGGTTGGTGTGATAGTTTTCAAATACATGATGTGCGGTACGAAGGTCAACTGGTTGTCCAACATTAAGTCTATGAATTTATGCTCCGCATTAGGAGACAGACGTTGACCATTCAGTTCAATGTCGGGTTCTGAGTGCATGCCTCTCTTTCGGGAGAACAAGACACCGGTGCTTTTTTGTGGTTCATTCGAAACCCATTTTCCCCTGCCCATTTGGAGACCTTCTTTAAACCTAACTGAACCTGCCACTCACACATTGCCAGGTTGCAATACTTAAAACCAAGCTGGACGTCATATACATATGTACAATATAGCTTGTTGCGGGGGATGGACAGGTAGGTGCAAGGAATTCATTTTGATAAAAAAAGTGTTCAACTAAGTACACCACCTTGCGGTACTCCCGTTTCTTGGACAAATGCTTGGGAGAATATACTGCCCACAAGGACACGGAATGTCCGATTGCTCAAGTAACTCTCGATTATGGAAAGCATTCTACCACACACACCCAGGTGAACAAGTGTCTTAATATGCCAAAACGCCCTGTTGTGTGGTATGCCTTTTCAATATCGAGAAACACAGAGACAAAGTATTGTTTGTGGACGAAAACGTCTCGGATCTCTTCCTCAATGCGCACGAGATGGTCGGTGGTAGATCTGCCCTCTCGAAATCCGCACAGGAATTGGTCGAGCAGCTTGTGTGTTTCAAGCTGTTGGTGGCACTGCCCCCTTTCGTGCCACCTCCGCAAACGAAGAACCTTGCATTAGTAGACGATTGCACGTGCCTCCCTAAACGAGATGTTTTTATTTACTTTCAGGGTGAGTACTTCTTCTTCATGTTTCCATGTAGGGCATGTACCAGAGTAAGCGGGGTGTCTACCATCGCAGTTCGCGCAGTGGGTAGTTCGCGCAGTGGGCAGGTTTGTAGCGTGTTCCGGGGAACTACACTTTGCATAGGTTTGACGGCCGCCGCAGCTCTGAGAACCGTGGCCGAATTGTTAGCACTTAAAACAACGTCGGGGATTGGGGATATAAGGTCGGACCTCTAACTTCAAGCAGCCTGTTTCAATACATTCTTGAAGTGTGCTTGTGCAAAATGTAGGAATTGTCAGGGTTTTTTTGTTGTCACGCCTGATCTTAATTCGCTAAAATCGCTGAACATGCGTTTCATGCTGTTCGTTCTAGCCCTCGAGGAGCTCACTCTCTGCCAGGTTAATTAGGTCGTGATGAGACACTACGCCTCGGGAACTGTTCAGGGAACGATGCGGTGTGATAGATAAAGGTGTGGTTCCAAAAGAGGCGAGTCTCATCAGGTTTTCATACTGGGCCTTGCTTTAGACTTCGAGAAGAAGGTCCGCACTAACCATACGCTTAGCCTGATACCCTGGACCAAGGGTAGTGGTCAGGCACTTGGAAACAACAAACGTAGAGATGGTTCTTGCATTATTTTCTTGTGTCTCTCAGTGGATCACGTGGAAGCGCGGTAAAATTTCTTTTGGCTTTACAAATACATTCAGTGTTTCTTCGGTGCGTCACCTCTTAGGAGGAGGGCGATCAGACAGTTTAGGAAATGAAAAAGAGGCCATAAAGTATATAGAAGTTCGGCAGCCACGCCAGCCGCCCGCCATCGAGACTAACATGGGGACGCGGCAGCACAATTATAAGGGCATGCCAGCGCCAGCTGTACAAAGCCCTTGTAACCCAATAATATGTGACCAACAGAGGGCACATACAAAAGGTTAATCCTTGCCGTCTGGAAGATGGAAGTAAACAGAAGTGAGGAGACGACAGGATAGGTTGGAAAAAGAAAAGACGAAGATCAGGAGGGAGAGAGAGAGAGAGGAAAAGGCGACTGCCGATTTCCCCTGGGTGGGTCAGCCCAGGGGTGCCGTCTACGTGAAGCCGAGGCCAAAGGGGTTTGTTGCCTCTGCCGGGGGGCCTTAAAGGTCCAGTCACCCAGCGTCGGCTCAACTCCCAGGATCCCCTTTTCCCCGGACACGGCAAAGGCACGCACGGCTAGGCGTGGGAAGGAGCCAAAACTCCCCTGTTAGTTCGGGTCCGTGGTGTCGCTACACACCAAACGCCTACTTGCGCAGGCGCCCCTGTGGGGCCCATGAAACCACTAAGGTAAGCGGTAATGACAAGGATGGATGGGGTTAGGACACGTAATATCGCAGTATTTTATACAAATAACCAAAAAAGGAGCATTGCATATAGGCCGAAAAAGGAATAAATTGTCAAAATAATGTATAGAAACTCTGCTAGCTGTTCAATGCAAAATTCGGAAATCATACACTACGACATAGTGCACTTGTAATAGCATGCGAGTTACAAAATAATGATAATAATAATAATAATAATAATAATAATAATATAATAATAATAATAATAATAATAATAATAATAATATTAAGAGTATAACCACAACGAGCATATGAAGCGCAGTACATGAAACATTCCGGCAAGCAAGCTCAAAAAACTTCATCAATTCTTTTATTTACCAATTTGTGTTATTTTGTTATTTCATAATTTTGGTTTTTTGCAACTCTTATGGAGAAAGTGCTTAGTGGTGTTCATATAAAACAATAAGTGATGCACGCTTGCATAACCTGTAAGCAATGTCTTGAAAAACGCACTCTCAAGATTTGTCATGATATCTGATACAGGATATTATGACGATATTTAGTTTAACCGCGAAATCATACTAGGACATGTGGCAGTTCATCCCTCGTAACCTGCTGAATGGTCACAACAAGATGTGTTTATTAGAAATGTTGACTGCCACATACTCGTATCAAATATACTCTTGCAGTCTTTCGCCAGCCACTTTTTCTTCCAACTTTTTTTTTCAGCTCTGGAAATAACCGCATACATGCAGCCCACTGCTCTCACCACGCTTTTCACGGAAACCTTAGTGACCTTGGTGGAGCCACACAGGGCTCCACGGGTCGCCTCACTAGTAGAGTGGCAGTGTTCGCAAAGAAGGGAAACCTACAAGGAAAACAACAGCCATAAAAAATAACGCCGTGTGTGAAATGCAACAAAATGTGAGGTTGTTGTAAAAGAAAACATATACTTGGCAGGCTTGAGAGAGAGCACGTTTTCTTTGGTTCGAACCGGGATTCAGGCAAGCGACGTCGTGCATGGACTGCACAGAATGAGCCGCAATTAAATAGGAGAGAAGACAGCGTTGACACAGCGTCAGGGACGGAGACAGGCCCTATCACCCCCGCGCCCCTCGGAATCGCTACTGGGCATGGCACAGCGCTTTTGGATAAGTGTAGAGAGGTGTAAAAAAACGTGAAAGAAGGGACAAAAAAGAGATTGTGGGCGAGAGGTTTCTACGTCGATCTGCTTGCTCACAAGGACGCGAAAAGAATTGTATAGATGTTGATAAACATCTCTTTTCCCCTAAGTACTGCGAAAAAATTTCTCTAGATGTTTACAAACATCTTTTTTCGCTAAGTACTATCAAAATCCCCTAGATGAAGGGAAATTTCCTTAGAGTTGGCAGCACGCCTACAGAGTGTCACAAAAAGAACAAGCAGCTATACTCCAGCAAGTGCAGCACATGCTCAAGGATGATGCCGCCCAGCCTAACGTTACTAGAATAAACTCAATTTGAAAGCTCTGCCGTAGAGGCTGTCCGCGTGGCGGCCACGAGAACTAGTGGCGCTGCAGTACAGTTTTGCTTAAGCGGCCCGGGCGCGCGTGTTTGATCGATGGCAGCGACGTACAAGCGGCTACCGCGAATGGTGCGTTGTATTCCCACGTCGTTTCTCGGACTGTATTTGACACTGCGTAGTTTCTTGTATGAAAACGCATTTTTCATGCCAGAGGCGTAGCGAGGAAAACCAGATTTATCTACATTGATGTACGCGGACAGGCTTTGCGCCAGGCTACAAAAGCGGCGACCGCAATGACGACTCTGCTTCACGCAACTAGTTCGTTCGTTTGTTTGTTTGTTCATCATTTACTTGTGCAAATATGTTCACACAGTGACGGGAGCCAACATGAAAGCTGCTATTAGCAGCTTGAAAACCTCTTATATGTAGCCTCAGACCTCTTTCGGCCAGCGGTGATGGGCTAGCAGACGACAGATCGGAAGCAAATGTTTGTATAGCATTGGAAGCTATCCGAGAGAATTCATTTTATAGTGCAAATAAAAATATTTTTTCAGTATAATAATAATAATAATAATAATAATAATAATAATAATAATAATAATAATAATAATAATAATAATAATAATAATAATAATAATAATAATAATAATAATAATAATAATAATAATGTAATAATACCTATTGTTATTATTATTAATTAATATTATTATTATTTTCATTATTATTACATGCGGTAGCAATTGGCGAATATGGCAGAGGTGACGTATTGTGTGTTAGGTATATTGTATTACAATGTATTACATTTACACAACAGTTGCGAACACACCAATTACAAAACTTGGAGGACGCTTGAGCTTCGCCTTCAAGAGTAGACCGCAAGAGAATAACCAGGCCCTGTGCGAATCACCTGCTCAATTACTAGCATATCTTCGGTCTCGGAGTACGCCTTAACCGTGCCGTGAGGGAACGAACGACTCTGCGTGCAACACTGGCCGTTTCAAACTATCGTAGAATGTCCACTGCAAGTACAGTTGCGAAGTGCCCACAGCATCATGATTCTTACTTTTGTGAATCAGCAAAAGTGCCTTTACGCGTTCGTAAAGGAACACGCGAACATACGTTTGGGCAAACAGTAATGGCTGCGCCTATTCTCATAATCACTCAGTGCGAATTGAACATGTTCAGATGCCTCGCGCGATTCTACGCATCAACACTTAGTAATGCGTGGAATAAAGAAACTCCATTCACTACATGAGAACAAAAATTGTAAACATGAGGCCTCGATTTTATAGCTGGACACAATATTGATAAAAACTTCCTACTACATAAAATTCATACTGTTTGTTTTTCACATCAGTTTCGGCGATTGAGGTTCCTCTGTGGGATAACACTTTATTGACACGCAGAGAGCCTTGGTTCACTCGTAGTGAAGTTTTGAGTTATTTATTTTATTGGCACGTTTCTTGATTCTTTTTTTCTGTCAAAGACAAGATGATGTTTTCTTGCTCATAACCAGAGACGCTGACGACTCCGGCAACAAATTTTTGTGAAACTAGCTCATTAAGGCTATTAGGTTCAAGTATAAACAGCGCATAAATATTTTAAATGGTAGCATAGGTGTGGAGACAGTCGTTTATCTTACAACACAATTTCAGAACATCATCAAAGCACACTCTGAAGCGTAGGTCTAACCTCCAACAAAATTAATCAGGAAAAAAGGCCAGACGACCGTAAAAAATTCAGGCCAGGTTACTACAGTAGAACTTTTAAATCATGTGTACTAAAGTGAATGAATTGCATGAAATCATTTATACTTGATTGGTGTATAAACAAATAATATTTATCCTTACAGAGCTACAAAAACGTTCGTTGCAATTCAAAAAGTGGTACCAAGCTTTCTGTCACAATGATAGAAAGCTTACTGCCAAACCCAAAGTGTATGACGTTCACTGTGGTAATAACGGCAGCGTAACGCACTACCTTTATGTTTTGCTGGACAAAGAGTTTTGATCTCACGTGAAAAGTGGGAGATCGCTCCTGGTACCGATCCGGGCTTGTTCCCAGCTATCCCCTCTCTTATATCAAAGCCGAAATGTTCATAACCAAGGCGCCAATCCCCAGTTCCCTTCCCTAAACGTATGGCACCCCTCGAATTCTCAGTGCCCAGTTTTGAGAAGCGCAAAATAGAACAGCAAGATGACAGGTACGCGACGAGCAACGCTGTCAATACTGAAGTTGCAACACTGTTACATTCGATCAATTATCAACTGCCAAGCTGCTTAAAAGCAGTGGATGTTTTTGCTAGAATATATATTTCTCTCATTAACCAACTCAAACGTATCTAAGCGGTCGTGCTTTTTTATTGAGCAGGTTTTGTTACATTTTCTTCTAATTACAGTCATAGATATTTTTTTATTCGCAGTGTTCTCAGTTCTGAACCTTGGAGTAGATAAAAGCGGCACATGTCAGTGTCACTTCTCGGTGCAACGAAGTGCACTAAGAAGTAGCACACCATGAGTGTACTGCATCTGTGGGTACCTTCGTCAATAAATCGAATAAGTGAGAACATGCAAAGAGAGCCTTTAGCGTCTCTCACAAGTACCCCTAAAGCCAGTGAGCCCACACCACGCGAAATTACACTCTTTCATAAAAAATGTTTTCATGATGGCTGCTTAGATGATCCCTTACATGGCCTTATTTGTACATTAAAAGCCATTGAGGAAGCTGTCGAGAGGCTTTTCGCACACACAATAAAAAACCTGGTTGATGACCTGTTCTGAATCGTGCTTGCAAATTCGGAGTCATTGCCACTGCATCTTTTGAGTTATACCGCTCATCATGAGAACGTGGTGGATGTTATACGTTGTGACGAGAATACCTTTTTTGCAAGAAAACCAATCAGAAACTTTCAGAAAGGATAGAAATAGCGAGAAAGGAGAAGTTGCTGTCACATTTTGCACTCTTCTCTCGATTGGTAGTCATCGCGAAGACTTGTCTGATCAAAGTGTGAAACAAGGGTACCGGTTTTAAAAAAAAGACTTTTTGCAACTAGTAGAAAATATGATTACTGTTTTTCGAGAACACTTTTTATTCCAGTAACTGAACTTGTTGGAGGCTCTTACAGATGTTTTGGGCCGTTTTTCGTCTAAGAAAGATAACAGTGGTTAAAATCATAGTATTCGTCATAAATTCTTTACAGTGAAAACGCTCACTTACGTAGAATTTCCCGTACTTGGAGGTTAAACCGAATGCAGACAGCGCAAATATAGGAAGGACATCGGTTCTCAGCAACTTGCGATGCGCAGCACATCCGGCACAATCTATACAGGAGACCTTGTGCTTATCCACATAACCAGTCCGCAAATGCGACGCGAAAATTCCAAAACTGAAGCACAGAATGAATGGTTATGTTAGATAACAGTACAACATGGAAGCCGGTGCGAGGCACAGCACAGCGAACCACCGCTGTGCGCCGCCGTAGCAGACGACGCGCCGAGATGAGCGCCAGATCAGACTGCAGCACCGCTAGGTCTCATGACCGCCGTTCGGCCGATCCCCTTCCACTGGCGGAGATACGGAGCTCTGAAACTGAGTTTATTCTAGTAAAAATGTTTCAGCCATCGGCCTCACTCTGGGGTTCCCCTGTTGTTTTAGTGAAGAAAAAGAGGTGGTACCCCGCGAATTTGCGTCGACTAGCAGAAGTTGAACAAGATCACGAAGACGTGTATCCTCTACCGCAAATAGAAGACTCCATGAGCCGTATCAGGAACGTTCCTTACTTTTCTTACATGGATCTACGCAGTCGCTACTGATCAATCATCGTTGATGAGCGCGACGGCTAAAAACCACTTCTATTCCTCCTGGTTGCCCCTTCTACTTCTAAATACTGCCCTTGGGCTTATACTCAGGCTAGCTCCTTTCAATGGAGTCGAAAATGCTCTCAGCCTATGTGCTCAGATTTGGGTGCACGTCAAAAAAAACCCGGGTGGTCGAAATTTCTGGAGCCCCCTCCAATACGGCGTCTCTCATAATCACATATGGTTTTACCACATATTATCATCAGCGCCAGCTTCACGGCTCTTTTTTTGGCTAAAATAGGCAATGATGTATTGTCTGCCACGAAACTGTGGTCATCTTTTTCGGGCACGCTTGGACAGCACGTCGAGTGCCTGCTGACAGTTCTTCAGGCCATTCGAAGAGCTGAAATTTCCCTTAAACCTGAGAGATGTCATTTGGCTTATGAACAACCGAAGTTTCTCGGTCACGTTTTTAGCCACGCTTGTTTCCGCCCAGACTGCACTGTTGCCGCAGTTTTTGTGCACGCGAACAAGCGTGCTCATGCCTACTTATGGGACTATGTTCATATTACAGACGGTTTGTCAAAAGCTTTTTTAAAATTGCTGAACCACTGAACCAACTGACGAAAGAAGGCGTACCATTTTCGGGGGTCAGCATGAGCGTCTTTCCTTTGATACTCTACGAAACCAGCTCCCCGCTTGATCTGTACTCGGTCAAATTGACGACAACGCTGCCGCAGAGCTACACAGGGATGCCTGCAACGTCGGGTGCGTGTAGCTATATTGGTTCGAAGGCGAAATGGGGTAGGGCGTGTGATTGCCTATGCAAGTCGAACATTATCATCCACAGAAAAAAAACGCACCTTGCAAAAGAAAAGGAATGCTCAGGCGTCCTTCGGGCTATAACGAAGTTTTGGTCTTACTTGTATGGTCGTCCATTAAGAGTACTTAGCGACCATCAATCTTTATGCTTGCTCGCCAACCTCAGGGATCCTTCAGGTTGTCTAGAATGGTGGAGCCTTCGGCTACAAAAATTTTACGTTTCATTCATTTTTAAGCCAGGAGGCAAACACATTGACGTCGGCTGTCTCTCACGTGCATCAGTCGGAAGTACCGACGCTCACCTTGAAGATGACGATAGATTCCTTTTCTCTGTATCATCAGCAACCGACTTGACTAAACAGAAGCGTGACGGCACGGATTCATTGACTATTTTGAAGGCCGCAAGACTATTTTTCCTGGAAATTTCTCACGCTCGTTGGTCTTATCTTGAGACCAGGATGGAGTTCTCTAAGAGAACAAATAACAGCATGATGAGTTAATGAGGACTGGGGCGAAGCTTCGGTGGTTTTATCAGTAAAGCGCAAATCATCCGTATTTCTGTCTGTCTGTCTGCCTGCCTGTCTGTCTGTCTGTCTGTCTGTCTGTCTGTCTGTCTGTCTGTCTGCCTGTCCTGTCTGCCTGCCTGCCTGCCTGCCTGCCTGCCTGCCTGTCTGCCTGCCTGCCTGTCTGTCTGTCTGTCTGTCTGTCTGTCTGTCTGTCTGTCTGTCTGTCTGTCTGTCTGTCTGTCTGTCTGTCCCTACCTGCTGAGGGAGTCATTGAACTAGGTGGTCACGTACGAAATAGAATGAACCGAACTACTGCTTTGGGAGCTTAGCCCCTAAACCTTTGACCATATGCAAGATACTTACCTACTGTTGCGCCACCCTCGCTCCAGCACAATATTTGGCATGCTTGTCATGACGAACCATCATCCAGACACCTTGGCAACACGCGCCCTTTGGAACAAAGTCGCCACTTCTATTACTGACAAAGTCTCGCGAACACAGTCAAGTAGTACACCCGCAGATGTCACGACTTCCAACGCCATGAGACTCCGCCTGTCTAACCAGCTTGCGTACTACAAACTTTTGCCACACCGTATGCATTATTTCATCAAATTGGCATAGAGTTTCTGAGATCATTTCTGAAATATTCGCCGGGACATTGGTGGATTGTGGTTGCCACTGAGTGTTTACTAGTTACAGTGAAACAAAGGGCCTGCTTAAAGCTACCGCAGCCAAAATAGCCCACTTTTGCCAAAAGTATTGTCCTTCGTTAAGGAGCCCCATGTGTGAGAATAACTGATCGAGGAAGAAATTTCACAGCAAAGATGCTGTAAGACGTGCTGAGACTAACCCCCGTATACAGAAATGCACCTCGACTCGAATTCCATCTTCCACTTTATTGAGTTGACCACTGCGACACTTTTTGACAGAAATCGACGCTGCGCTTCTGAAGAATCGCTGCAATATTGCCGATATGCAGTCGCTTGTTCTGCCAAGAGACGGTGCTCTCATCGACTTTTTCAAGTCGAGGTGAGTCCTTGAGTGAAGGAGCGTTTGTGGGTACGAGGATTAGTGCTTGGATTACACTGGTAAGGGACACTGAACTTAGGCAAACCACTTGTTATCACCCCCAAACAAACAAAGTTACTGAGCGGTTGAACAATACAAACGCTGACATGCTGTCAACGTATTTGGGCATTGACCAGAAGGACTGGGGCGATGTCCTCACTTACGAAGCTTTTGTTTACAACATCATAGTTCAAGAGAGTACAGCTTCAGTAGGAAACCAAAACTGGAAGAAAAACCAACGGCGAAAAACAACCGACGAAAACGAAGGTGTGCGCGGGGTCAGACGAACGTGAGCGCGTGAGCTAGAAAACAGCGACGGGCAGAGGAAGAACGCGGCCAGCTAGGAAGAGCGCTAGGCGTTGGCCTCTGGGAACCGAACGGACGAGCCTGTGTCACCAACCCTACCAAGACGAGCGAGGCGTGATTCTGAGACGAGTGGCAGTTCCATGCCGGGCCTGACATGCTGTTTTTGTGTGGACAAGCGTGGGGGCCAGGACTAGCTACTGATCGTGCCCAAAATCGGGTTTGGCACAACCAGTCCATGAGATCACGGCCACAGTGCCACGTCGGAGCCGGTCCGGCGCAACTGCCAATTGAAGGTGCAACCTCGGTGTCACGTCGGCCGCAGTGTGGAGCCGCCTGGTCCAGCACGAGCAGCTGATGGTCTGCTCTTGAGCTCTCGTGCACTTGGCAACCTCCCGTGGCGAGTTTGCATCGTCAACCCCATCATCTTCAGAGGGCGTGTCAGCGGCACTCGGCAGAATTAAACTTCCGAGTAGTGAGAACGCATGGGTTTATCGCGTGCACGTAGGCATAAGGACTGTAGGCCAGAGTTATGGAGCCATGGTGATGTACAGATAGCCACATTGTTGTGATTTTTGTGTGTGAAGTCGATAAATGTTTTCTTGTCTTGGGTTTCTATGTTTGAGGGCTCAAGAACCACCACAAAAGCTTTCACCTCTTTTTCGCTTACTTCATTGTAGAGAGGTCACTACAATGCTCGGCGCAATGCTACTCCTTGGCGACCTGGGCTTGTTCAACGCGGACGCTACCTTGTTCGCTCAACGCGCCGAGGACGCCCGTATTCTCACGCGATGCCACATTCAGACTCGTCAAGCTACAAATGCACGCTGCTACATTCTTCGACACCGAGAGGTTTCCTTCAAATAGGACGACGACCTCTCGCTGTGGACGCCTATCCAAGAGGCAGCTTAGAAACGTTACTGTGGTACTACTTCAGCCTGTAGAAGGTCCTGTGCTGACTCAGCGATGTAACGTATGAGGGTCTGTCAAAGGGCACCCCACGACGTTTTTGTTCGTTTCTACAAAGTGTTGTGGTGCATGCTTCAAAGCTCAAGCCATATTTCTCGCGTCATCGGTCGAACGTAGACGTAATTGACTGCCTACTTTCTTTCTTTTTGTTTTTTTTTCTCTTTTTTTTGCAGTGACTTATGTCCTATCTGCTTGCTGTATCCAGAACTTTTGTGTTCGTTCGTTTTGCCTCATGGCAGAGTTTTTGTCTTATAGTAGGAACGCGGTTTTTTGCCGTTTTTTAGCGCTCATGACCAGCATCGAGGCGATGCCTTTCGCGGAGAGGCAATATTGTAACAGCAGTTGGGGGGGTATAGCTCCCAAGTAGCCCGCGTGAGCAGGGAACCACACGAAAGCTTTGTCCGTAATTCTATTTGGCACGAAGTTTGCAGCCCTGACGTTAAGAATAAAAGGCACTTCTTCAGACACCCATCCTCTAACATAGATTCAAATTGCTGATATTTAATCAATAAAACTAAAGTGTCATCTGAACTACCGTGGAGTACCTCTAAAGCTGTTGCCATCCATTCCCCATCCCCAACTTCAGTTGACAGTAGCCTCCCCAAATCCGAGACCCGGATCTTTTTGGTCGTATCCACGACCACCATAGAGATTTCTTTCTTTCTTTCTCTCTTTCTTTCTTTCTTTCTTTCTTTCTGTGCCAGTACAGAAAATTCAGCGAAGGCAAAAGGCTGAAAGCCTGACTAGGGGCCTTTGCTCCAAGTACAGTGAGGCAGACAGGCTGTCATAAAAATTTTGAAGGATACAGAAAAATTACAAAAATATACAAAATACAAAGGATACATGTGCAAATACAGTAACACATACAACAGTATTAAAGTGTTATTTCTAGTATACCAATACATACATAACCATCGTATTTTAAATACCAGTAGATATAAGTTGCGATTTCTCATCGCTATTGCAAGAGATATACAAAATAACAATTTACACAGGGAAGCATAAGGAAAAGAACACATACATAAAACATCCGGTACTACTTAGGCAGAGAGGACACATAGAATGATAGTCAAGAAAATTTAATGTTGTTTACGATCAGTAACATCCTGATCGTATGCTTAGAAACTGTACAATTTATGTCTAGGGGGCTGTCGATTTTGTTTATAAGCGTGGGTATCTGAAAAGATGAGTGTTGTCGTCCGTAGATCCTTCGAGTCTTCGGAGTTCTTCTTGCATAGCTACAAAAATCAGACAAAGAACCGCGAGAATCCAGCGAATGATAGTCTATTGCGTTTTATGTACTGAAATAACTTAAACTAGTAAATGTGGCTTGCTTTGAGCCTGCGATATTTCGAAAATAGCGGTTCTGTCGGCAAGTCAGGTATAGGGCCACGAAAATCTTCAAATATTCTCAAAAACCTCTTTTGTAGAATAACCAATTTAGAATAGTTCATTGTAGTCCCCCACACAAGAGCGCAGTAAGAAGGTCGTGAGTGGAAGAGAGTATAATAAAGGATGTTTTTTAGCCACAGTGGTATGAACGAATTTAACCTGTATAAGCAGCCAATACTTCTACTTGGTTCTGACTTTAACTTTGCTATATGCTCATTCCAAAATAGGTCTTCTTGAAACCAGACACCAAGGAACTTCTGGCTGTTAACTTGCTCTAATATGTGACCCTGGTAGGTAATAGCCATATTAAAATTTCTTGGTTTATTCACGGGGGCAAACAGGATGTACTTGGTCTTATTTGCGTTTAGGCGCAACTTATCAAGTTTTACGTCGATTCACATTAAGCATAACTTTTAAGCCGATTCAAAAAACATTCACATTCCCTTCAAGGTCGACAAGTGAAGAACCCTCGAAAAAAATGTTTGTGTCGTCCGCGTACATTACTAGTTTGGGGCAATCTGGAATGTCGCAAAGATCATTCATATAAATTATAAATACGAGGGGACCCAGAATGAATCTCTGCTGCACTCCTTTCTCGCTCATGACGTAGTCTGATTGCACGTTATTTGCGCTCACGAATTGGTGTCGATTTGCTAAATAGCTTTTGAATAGGTCGTGTGCAATTCCTCGTATACCACATGAGCTTAAATTATGCAAGAGGATGTCCTGACATACGGTATCAAACGCTTTACGCAGATCTATGAATAGCCCAACTGTATATATCTTTTTCTCAAAATTCTCTATAATGAGATCTTTTATTTTAAGTAATGCAAGCTCTGCAGACTTGTTTTTGGAAGCCAAATTGCGCATTATTCATAACAGTGTATTTATAAAAAAAATCCTGGAGCCGCTTGTTCATTGTACTTTCGTAAACTTTAAAAAAACAGGTACCACTGATGTGGGCTGATAGTTGGTCATGTGTTTCGGATTGCCGCCTATAAAGATAGGACATACGCGAGCAATTTTCAGCTTATCTGGGTAAATGCCCGTGGTGAAAGAAAGATTTATAATATACGCTAAGGGAATAGATAACACATCGGCCACATATTTTATCGGCATAGGTTTTACTTCATCGTACCCTGCTGCACATTTGTTTTTTATTTTCCTAATACTTTTTCCAACTTCCGGTGCATGTGGCCCCGCCATGGTGGTCTAGTGGCTAAGGTACTCGACTGCTGACCCGGAGGTCGCGGGTTCGAATCCCGGCTGCAGCGGCTGCATTTCCGATGGAGGCGGAAATGTTGTAGGCCCGTGTGCTCAGAATTGGGTGCACGTTAAAGAACCCCAGGTGGTCAAAATTTCCGGAGCCCTCCACTACGGCGTCTCTCATAATCATATGGTGGTTTTGGGACGTTAAACCCCACAAATCAATCAACTTCGGTGCATGTGACAGGGGTTAACACAGTTGTAGTGGGAATTCTATAAATATTTGACAACAGATGTAGAACCTCACTATCGGTGTCATTTTGGATGTCGCAGCATGTTAGACATACTTGTTAAATGCTGTTGCTGCATTAACATTACTTAGGACACCCGCTTCTGCCTCTATGGAAGTTACATTGCTGCGAGGTTTGTGGCCTAGCAGGTCTCTGACCTCATCCCAGGTTTTCCTTGGGTCTTTGCTTATTCTGCTGAAAACATCTGCGTAATAGTTTATTTTGGCCTGTTTCAACTCATAACTGAGTTGATATCTGTACTTCATGTATTTCGTTAGCGTATTCATGTCGCGGGACTTGACAAATGCATGCAACATGTGGTGTTTCTCCATTATTTTTTATGTGAGGCATTTGAAATCCTTGGTTTTATGATTTTTTTGCTCTGTTTTTTTATAAACTTCGGAAACGCAATATCGTACTACTGTTCTAGTTTTCCATACAATATCTCATACGCATCGTTTGGTTCTGCTACCTTATGCACACGATCCCAGTCCTCTTCAGTAATTCTTTGACGAAATACCTCCCGCGTATTGTCATTGATTTTACGAAATACCACCTTTTCTATATTATTAGCTTGATAGTGATCACGTGATAAAAGAACAGTTAAAATAATGGGCAGATGATCGCTTATTTCTAAAGAAAGTGTCCCAGCGACACACAATAAAGAGCATACGTTCGTGATGCAGATATCAAGCAGAGTTGCTGTTTCAGCCAGCACTCACGTGGCTTTTGTGATAACGTTTTCACAAGCAAAGTAGTTCATAATCTCTGTTAGCTGTCGAGCTAAGGCATCCAGTGAAAGCATATTGACGTTGACGTCACCCATGATCGCAAAATCTGAACCCGAATGGCAGGAATAATTCAGCACATTTTCAATCGACTCCAGAAATGCTGGCTTGCTACCTGTGGGTAGCCTGTAAGCCACGGTTATAAGTGCTCTTGGCAGGCGCATCATAAAGCATTCAATATTTTTGTTCACACTGAAAAATTTGAGGAATTAGTTCATAGTTAATTGTATTCTTGACGTAAATGGCCAAACCACCTCTTCGTCCTTCAGTACGCACAAGGCCATTGAAAGTATAACCTTGAAAATAAGGAGAATCTTCGGCACTCGTTAGCCAGGTTTCTGGAAACATAAGAACATCAAAAGCAAAAGAGAGCCGAGAGAAATAGTCATCCAGCTGATCTTTTTTATTGCGCATGCTGCGGACGTTCACATGAAACATTTTTAATCGCTTGTGAGCGTCGTGCAGCAGTGAATTAAAGAAGTCAAGCTCATACTAGCACACTTTTGCACTTTTGCCATTTCAGTAGTGTTTCGGCAACATAATAATCCCTAATACAGTTGTCATTATTCTAATCAGCGACAGCTGTACTGTCACTGACAGTCTCTTCTGTCATTTTACCTAGATCGTTAGTAGTGACTATTCTGAGCACCTGCGAACTTTCATTTCGACGAACGAATATTTTACCATTTGCCGTCCAGAGAAACTTCCACCTCATCTCCCTTTTACGTTGTGTGGCGGCCCCAAGCAATCGCTTTGCCATTCCTTGTCAAGTGTTCATTAACGTACACTGGTGATGACACTTGTCTTCCCAGTACCCCAATATCGATTTTAACTTTCTTCGCTTCGCTTAGCAAGGCATTCCGTTTAGTTCTTCTCACAAAGGGAATAACTATGTTGCTCACATCATGCCGAGAAGTGGGCACTCTATGGCATGGGTCAACATCAGCCTCAGAATTTTTTTCATGCACAAGAACTTCGATTTTCTAAACAGCCTCGAATGGTTCTATATCAGCAGGAACGCCCTTGATATTTAAGGTATTGGAACGCTGGTACTGCTTGACCTCTTGGACCCTGCTCCGCAGTTTGGCATTTTTCACTTTTAGCTCCTCGTTTTCTTTCAGTATCTGACTAAGGCCCTCTTTGAAGTCTTTTACTTGGCAGGTGCCACCGGCGGCACTCAGACTTGTCGTTGATGTCGTCGTTGTTGTAGCTGTAGTAGCGGGTGTAAAGCTTGTGCCTCTAGTTTATATCGCTCGTTTTGTTGTAGCAACGGCAGTAGTAGCCGGCTTCCGTCGCCATCGACTGCGGCACGCGGATATCAAGCTGCATCGACGAGAAGGACACCCTCTCGGCTGCCATGTTCCTTCAAGATCGCTAGCGCTCTGCATTTGCGCCGTTGCAATTCTGGAACAACATGCATGTTCCCGAAACTGTTTTCTGTGAAGATGGCATCCATGACTTTGGCTAACCCCGCTTCCTTCAGGCCCTGCGCCATGTGACAGTGAGTTCCGAGCAGGTCGAGAATGCCTCTGCCTATTCTAGTGCTCGACAGCCTTTCGAGTTGTGCGATGCTCGGCGCCTCGGCGATCTCGTCGAGCATGTTGTGCATGCCCAGATCGAAAAGCCGAAGGGTTTCCGTGCACTGGGCCACACCGGGAGCTGTCTTGAACGCCTTGTGAATTGCCACGTTTAGGTTCTCGGTTTCGCTCCAGCTCCAGCTGGGGTACGCGGCGACTAAAGCTATGTGGCTCAGCGCGTACGTATGTACCAACTTCGTTACGTTAAGTTCGTTCATTCCTTTCCTTCTCAAAACTACCTGTCGCACAAGGTGTGCGGTTGCGGTCACTTTCTTCTGCAGTTGTGCGAACATCTCGTGGTTGGCATTGTTCTCTTGCAGCCCTAAGCCGTGAACTCGCATTTTGGACAACGTCGGTATTTAGGCTCCTTCCATCGTCAGAACATGGATGCCCAAACGACGCCCATCCACTATAGCCTGTCGATGAGGCCCTCTGTTACGTGGTTTATGGAGCAGGATTTCCGATTTATCGGGTAAGCAAACGAGTCCCGTGCCTTTGAGGTGCCAATTCACCTTCTGGGCGGCCCATTGAATTTTGTCTTGCATTTCGCCGATACTCGTATTCTACGTGGTCCACACGGTCACCTCGCCTGCCTAGATTGTGTGGTTGATGCCCTCTATCACATAGAGACGTTCAGGTAGCCTGACTGTGATGAGGTTGAAAAGAACCGGGCAGTGCACAGAACCCTGCGGTGTAACCGATTCCCCCACGCAAACCAGGGATGGCGAGGCCCTGCTAATATTGACCGTAACCTTGCATTCGTTCAAGAAGCTGCTGACGTACAGCTTGAACCTAGCACCAAGATCAAATTGGCTGATGTTACCTAACTAGCCGTGTGTGTTGCGGTGTCGAAGGTGGTCTTGAGGTCTAATCCGAGCGAGACGCGCACGTGCGTGCTTGCTGCATTTAGAACCTGTTCCTTTATTGGCAGCATAGGAACATGCACGGAAAGTCCTCTGCGAAAACCGGTGATGTTTGTGCCAAAGACGTCGCACTTCTCGAGAACCGTCGTCACCCTGTCGAGGCAGGCGTGCTGCATGACTCCAGACGCTCCGTCAGGGCGATCGACCTCGAGTTTCCAACCTCAAACTGTTTACATGGCTTGGGTATCACGCGCACGGTACGTCTTTCATTCTTGCGGAAAGCGGCCTCCTTTCAGCACGTGTTGATGTAGTGACATTGCTTCTCGTTGGCGTGATCGGTCAGGTTCCTCAAATTTTGGTTGGTGAATTTGTCAAGACTGGGCCCGATTTGGTCTTTAGCAGCTGGCGGACCATTATGCTTTCCTGTATGTAAAAATACGCGTCTACTTTCCCGTTGGCAGCGCCGCTGTACTCGAGATGACTCTTACCTAACAAGCGAGTGAGGTGCGTCTGCACAATCTCTTCCGCGAAAGCCTCCGGGTTGTTTTTGTACTTGTGTCGCAGCTTAGCCATCTGTACAAGAGTCGCGGTTCTGGTGTTGTTCGGGTCCGGAAGGTGCGTGAGAATCTTCCAGGTGTGTCCAGCGCTCATGTTGCCGTCTATCGGCTGGCACAGCTCCTGTAATTCCTGTTCGCACAGTCGAGCGCAGGGAGCCTCATTCTCTCGGTTATTATCGGCGTTGCATTCTTCCTGTTAAGTTTCTGTTTACTCGATATGCGCCTGCATGTAGTTCTTAGCCTCAACGAGATGCGCCAGCCGGCTATCCACTCTGGTCGGTTCAGGAGCGCCCGCGTGAATGCCTCCACGAGGCTTGTCTCCACTTTTTTTTCAACTTTCTGTCGCCAGTCTTTCAACTCAATTTCTTTTGTAGCTTTGTCAACATCTGCGAGTACACTCCTGCCTCATTCTCCGATATCCTCGATCGGGCTCTCCTGGTTCTCCCGTTCTCTGTTTTTCGGAAATTGTTCCAATCCACGGTCTTCGCTTTTCGGCAGCCGTTCACATCACTTTCGGCCTGTCACACAGTCAGGCAGAGGACTTTGTGATCCCTTCCCAGGTCTTTTAGGGAGTTCGACCAAGCGATCGCGCCCACATCCAACCACATGGAGAGGTCAGGTGACGTGTCGTGGCACGCGCCTAGTCAGATTCTGGTGTGCTACGCCGGTTCGTTGAGTACAACCAGGCAGAGCTCATCTAAAAGTCCGGCTAGCCTCTTCCTTTTTGGTGAGTTTGTTCCATATCCTCAATGCATGTGTGGTGCGTTGAAGTCTTTGGAGATTAGCAGTAGGCGGCCTTGGCGATTGTTTAGCAAAAAAGGGTGCTAAAACTGTGCTTGAGGCCTCTTTTTGAAGAGGCTCTGTACACATTAGGCTCGAATAGGCCAGTAGTCTAAGTCCCAATGCCAGGCACGACTTCAATGAGGGCGTGTTCTATGTCAAACTCTTCGCTAACATCAAGTGCGTGGTCGATGAATGCCGTCCCTCTTTTAACCAGGGTACACATTTTAATGTCCTACCCCCGTGCAATTGGAAGGAGAACCACATGAGACAAAGCCCGGTAGCTGAGCCCGATCGAAATCTTCTTGCAAAGCAATCACGACGGGTAGCTTGTTTTTCGAGAGCATTTTGATGTATTGCACCATAGTTTCTTTTTTGTTTTTGAAGCCCCCTCAGTTTCACTGCCATACTATGAGTCTGCTGTAGAACTGGCGGGAAGGAGCCATGGTTATTATTCAAAGGTGTTGGGGGGATGCAGCTGTGCGTGCGCCCCTCCTGCTTCTGTGGGAGTAGCGTTGGCGTTTCGGCTTCTGCTCAAGCGTTGGTACAAAATGGTCGGTGCGTTGAGTACATGTAGTAGCGGCAGCCCGGTGTCTCCTTATTCGTGGCGTTCTTGTTGCTGTTGCTGCTTCTGCTGCCTCAGTCCCACGTTCGAGGTCTTCGATTCGCGTATTCACAGTCATGAGTTGGGCATCGACAGCAGCATACTGCATGCTTTTTTGTGTCAGATTCATTCAGCCGAGTCAGAAGCGCTTCTAACATTCGCTCAGTGTTGTTTGTCAATTTTCTCACAATTTTCTCGATTGCGTATTTCTTTCCGGCTCCCGGTCTAGGCCGTTTTGATTTTTGTGTGCGATTCTCCGTGTCTTCCGAAGGTTGAGCACCACTCGGGCTTTTACGCTTGCAGCCCAACTCGGGCACTTTACCTTCACCATGGCAGCACATGTCTGTCTCCCCTCCTCTTACTACCAGAGTTACATCGCCTTGCACGGTAGCCTCGCGGGGGGTAGTGGTGATAGAGAATGGAATTCCTTCGGAGTATTTTTTGATGTGCTTTAAGATTTCGTTCAGTGTCTGTTGTAGCTCTTCAACATTACTGTTTAATTTTTTATTTTGCTTGCTGGCCCTGGCAAGCTATCCTAGAAGTTCCCTGTTTTTTTTTCTTCATAGTCTTCATTCGCGTGACTAGTTCGGGGTCGGTGGATGCTTTCGGACTATTAGAGAGAGGGGACCACTGTACATTGCCTCCGTCTCTGCCAGCGACAAAGTCGGCCACACGGTGTTCCGCTGCTCTTGCTGTGTGCCGACAGATGCAACCCGCCCTCCGCCTTGTAGGATGGCTTCTGCTCCGACTTCGTCTTCGGCCCTGTCTTCTTACCGGAGAGGGTCATACGGATCTGGGTGTACCGTGGATGCCTCGCTGAAAAGGGGGCCTCGAGTGGCTTGGGCGTTTACCTTCCGCCCCGTTATCCCTGAATGCTGATCGCGATAGACACGATTCTTGCAAGCCTCTTAATTGTGCCTGCCACCTTCTCTGCTTCACTATGTACAGCACCTTGTATTTTGCTCAAAGTGCGCTTCACAGCAGATTAGACACTTGGGCGTACACACTTATGTTCCCTGCCGGGGTTTGTCGATCCGCACATCAGGCACAAGATGATTTCTGGTCTTCAGCACACGTTAGGTTGGTCGGGAATCCTCCCACACTCTTTGCAGAAGTCTATCTGCTTCCGGTACACGGACACTCCTATCATTACACTATTGAAATAAGTCCACGTGGGAACGCGCTTTCTTCGGCAAAGCGGTATCATGGGGATCGTACTGCCTCGCCCCTTAGCGTAAGTCAGAAAGGGGTTTCGTGTGTTCACCTGCGCGTGCATGAGCTAGTCTTTTGTGTAATTCAGGTGTATTAGCGACTAGTGCCCTTCACCATTTGTTCGGGCGCCGAAACATACGCATTGGTTTCGTACTACTTTCTGTCGCGTGTCAAAACCTTGATCTTGGCAATATTAGTCACCATTTTCTCCTCTGGTGTGCTGATCACCAGGATGTTTGGTGGAAGGTTGGGAAAAATTGTGATCAGTGCAGTACCGTCTTATCGAGACTCACACCACTTGTGCTCCCTATATACCCCGTTTATAGGTATGATATCATGATATTGTGTCTAGGTAGCCTAGGCATCTTGCTTGCTCGCAGAACCTTGCTTACGATGCTTCGACCACCTCTACGCGCCAGACTGGGCGAGCGGGCGTCTTCGTGTTCCGCCACCTTGTTTTGGCTTGCACGTCCCTTTCTGTACGTAACGTCAATCCACCCGTCTGCCACGCGGTCAGTGTCTTCATCGTCGCACGCGGAAGTGCTTCTTGTTTCTGCTTGTTCTGTTTTCTGCGGCATCTCCGAACCTTGCCTCATCTACATCTATCTCGGTGACTCATGGAGCCCCTAAAACTGACGCGGGATGCTTCCAGCCTAACAGCAGTTAGGTCTAGTCACTAACTTGCAGCTGATGTGGCTTTTGTGCTTCAAAACTCGAATAAAGTTTACGCTCATCCGAGCATCTAGTAACCTTGCGTCCGCGATGACTTTCTCTGTACGATGATGTGCGGCTTTTAAAGATAGAGTTGGAAAACTTGCGGAAACATTCACAAATCGACTAGTTGATGTCGGTGAGTTGAAATCGGTACTACAATTAGTATTAAGATGACGATCAAGCTTGGCCCCAAGAAAGATGAATTCGTCTGCATGTGAAAGAACATGATCATGAAAGATGAGTCGAGTTGCAGATGGGATGTCCACGTTGATTTGTATGGAAACCAGCATTGGGTTTCAGATGCATTTGAGAGAAGTTTGTTATTATATTATTGCACCAAACAAATAAGTTGCTCGATTCAGCGAAAACTCGGGTTATTGTGGTAATAATTCAATCGCTGGAAGTAATAATAGTGGTGTCACCAGCATATAAAATAGATGAGGTGCTAGTTAAGCAGTTGGGAAGGCCTCTAATGTATACGAGAAAGTACGAAGAGACTCAGAAGCGAGCCTTGCGGGACACCTATTGTGTATAATATAAAAGTGATAGTAAACCATCGAAATTTACAATTTGCGTTCTGTTAGGTAAATAGCGGCCTGCGAGTAAAAGTGCTGCGCTACAAATGTCCACGGCTTCTAGCGACTCTTCCCGAACCACTACTGGCCGAAGCTTTTGTGGCGAGTGGCCTGTTGCTGCGAGAACTTTCGAGGCTCCCACTTCTCTCATCAACGTCGAACTAGGCAGCTCAGTAACACATTAAGTAACAAGCCCCCTTAGCCTAAGTTTTAAATCCATGCGATTTGCGGAAAAAACAGGATGGCTCATTAGTGCTATCTGTGTTTGTGCTTTCCTGAATGCCTTTAGTATAGCAGCGAGAGCTACACAGGCAACCCAATCTAGAACAGGGGAGACCATTGATCATTCACCCACTTCCGTCAAGCAAGGCTAAGACAAGCATACAGATGTTATGCCAGCGTATTTCATCAATGAGCAACTTTAGCAGCAAAAGTGCTTTCTCCTTCAGGGAATGCTTGTAGGTACGACACCATAATGCCCGTACACTGAAATAAAGCACCGCTTGTGAAGAGAAGTTACGGCTGTCAGACGTGATCACTAAAAGTGAAAGAGAGAATGACATACTTTACGACTAGGGGCGCGTTCTTTTTGGCTAGAGGTGGGTGACTTCCTCATTCTAGGTAGACCTGTGCGCCGGTATCTTAATTGCCTGTCGCGGCGCACCGGTGTTTTCACTTCCGGCGGCAACTTGTGACCAGCGTGGGGCTCACCGGATCGGCGGCGGTGCGGCGCGGAAGGAGGGAGGGTGTTATTCTTCAGAGTAGGAAGAACAGAGCAAAAAGTCGTTCAAACTGAGAACAATTGAAGAACAATTACCACTGTTATAGAAACATGGGCTGCCTCTTTGAGAAAAGCTTTGTATTGCTGTATTTCGCGTCTGTTCTGCGCAGCGTGCCGGTAGTGTTCCGTGGCTCCGGAGTATGACGGTGGTAGCCGTCTTCATTTTCCTGTGCTGCCTTGCCCATTTTAGCAGGAATTCGATAAAGATCGGAAAAACTGCCATCGCTAGGATGGAAGCATCCTGTATAAAGGGGTGCGTCACAAGCTTTCTGCTAGCGATGGGAGCATGCGCTGCCGCATCAGGAAGGGGCGGATTGAACCAACCAGTGTCTGTCCCTCACTTTTTTATGTAGTCAATATGGCCACGTTCTTTTCTTCAAGGTTTGTTATCACCCGTTACACTACGTTGAGCGCAAACCGTGCCTACGATGTTCGAAAAGCTTCGAGGCTGTTGTGGGTCGTTTCTGTTAAGATTACGCCCACTTCATGGACATTTCAGAATATTTTATAGCCTACGTCACCCCTAGCGATAACTTTAGAACACTCATTGGCAAGTGTATAAATGCCAAAACGCTTCGCTCCTTGTCACTTGATCGACTGCCGACACTTCATTCACCGCTATCAGTGCAATACCTTCTGTTCACCGGACACAGATTCACCCAAATAAAGAGTTTATTATGAGACCTGTAGTATGATTCATTCGCTCCCGTCACGACTCCATGGCATCTGGTGGAGGTGCTGCTTTCATGAACCGGACGCCCCCCTCAAGCCGTGAAGCCAGCCCAGGTCGCCGAGAAGACCACGGCGCCAGCCATGAGCAGCGCGTTAGCTGCAGGTAACAAGGCCTACCGCAGGAGTACGGGCTTCTAACTGACAAGACTACGAAGACCAAGACATTGACGGCGACCACGGTGACAATGACAGCACCTGTGCCACATGAACCACTCCTGCTCCGGTACCTTAAAGAGCCGCAAACTCTGTGGTTCACCGCTCGAAGATCCAGAGTGCTAGCTTGAGAGATTCGGCGAGTCGCCGTCTTCAACACCTGGACCAAAGAGGACAAGCTTCAGCATCTCTATTTCGCTTTAAAAGACGCTGCTCGGACCTGGTTTGTGAATCAAGCGTGAAACCTGACAACGTGGGACGTTTTCAAGCCAGGTTCCTTGCCACTTTTGCAAGTGTGATCCACAAAGAGAAGGCTGAAGCCCTCCTCGAAACCCGCATGCAGCTGCCAAACAAAATCGTGGCACTCTCCACGGAAGAGATGATTAAACTCTTCCTTCCGTCCCGCCAACCCCGAAATGACCAAAGGCAAGAAAGTCCACCTCCTCATGCGAGGAGTTAAGCAGGAGCGTTTTGCGGGGCGGATGCGGAGCCCTCCGAGCAGCGTCCAAGAGTTTGTCTCAGAAGCGATGACTATCGAAAAGACCCTTGAAATGCACACACGTCAATTCAACCACTGCTCGACGCCAGCCTTTGGAGAGATCCAGCCACTCCGCTCTTACAGTCTGCGGGAAACCATTAGAGTGGTAGTGCGCGAAGAACTTCGCCGAATGTTTTTATTCTGCCAGGGTCAAGCTTTGTCAATCGTTGACGTCGTCAGAGAAGAAATTCAGCAATCGCTGGCAATGCCTGAGTCAGCGCAGCTGCATCCCTAAGCCATGAGTTACCCTGCTACTTCCAGACGCTACGCTTCTCTCCCACGTCCTCGTCAAGAGGCCGCACCATCAATTTTTTGTCGCCAGACACCACCACCGCCACTACCGACGACGTACCACCCACGTGCCTCCCCGCGCTACGCTGCGAGGAATACCGACGTTTGGGGTGCTCCTAACAACCACCCACTCTGCTACCACTGCGGAGAAGCTGACCATATATACCGCCAAATAGGCCTACGCGGCTTAGCCGTCAAAGCACCGCCCCGCAACGCGGCAAGTGACCATGCGACATCGCTGACTACCTGGCCACCACAGAAAGGGCACCTCAACGTTCGTCCCGTTTTGCCATATCTGGGGCCTTAAAGGCCTCCCCACCAATTACAACAGTACAGCTGCTCCAGCAGGGGCCATTCCGTGAGTCAATATTCAGAAAAGTAAGAAGAGCAACATATGGAGGTTCGGTTGCTGAATGACGAAACACCGAAGAACCTCCAATGCCAACAACTACGGGACGAAACGTTAAAACGCCGCAAGCCTGACAGAACCCGGATGTAGAAACTTCCCGGCCAGAAGGAGACCTGACGTCGCCGTGTGGAAGAAGTGGAGCAAACCAGCATAGCCATGACCTGACGACACGACCAAACCGCAACGCACGACGACAAACAAGTGACCCCGATATCGGGTCTATGGGGTGCAGAAGGCCCGCTGGCCTAGCACGAGGCGTTTTCCGTCTTGGGCACTCGCGGCATGTTTCAACATAGTGCTGTACTAAAGACAATAGCTTGGGTCAATAATAATGCAGGCTGTTTCGTGCAAACGCTCGAGTGACCCCCAAATGTCCAGACGTAAGCTCATCATGGCATGCTTGTAATATTTCTTGCCGCATAGTTGCTGGAACGACAAGCACGAACTTTTCACGGTTGGGCTTAAAGTTTCTCTAGTAGAGGACATTTCCTCGGAGGCAGAACGATGCGAGGCTTCGAGAAAATATACGAGGTGCTTGTACGCCAGCTCCTTCCAGGTGTCTGATGAGCGGGAGCAATTCTTCGTCGGCGTGTTGAAGTTCGGCTATCTGAGAAGTCTCGACAAAAGCTACGAATGCAAAGTCCTCTTCTTTTGATAGTGCTGTGTCTGCAGGTGCCCGTGACAAACAGTCGGCGTCGGTATGCTTCCTGCCTGATCGGTATACCACAGTTATATAAAATTCTTGTAGGCTGAGGCTCCACCTTCCTAGCCATCTGGATGGGCCTTTGAGGTTGGCGAACCAGCAAATGGCATGGTGATCGCTGACTGCCTTGAATGCTCTACCGTACAAGTAAGGCCAAAACTTACTGATGGCCTGAACGACGGCAAGGCATTCTTTCTCTGTGACCGAATAATTGGTCTCCACCTTTGTTAGAGTCCGGCTGGCACATGCTATCACTTTTTCTTCGTCATTTCGCCGCTGTAATCTAAAGCCGATGTTACCGGCGTCTTTGTGTATTTCCGTGTCAGCTGTTTCATCGAAATGAGAAAGAAGTTGGAGCTCTTGCAGCCGTTTTCCTAATTCGTTGAAGGCGCTTTGTTGGTCGGTTTCCCACACGAAAGGCACATCTTTTCTCGTAAGTTTCGTCAAGGGTTCTGGGATCAGCGAGAAATTTCTGGCAAATCGTCTATAGTAAGCACACAGACCTAGAAATCTCCGCAATGACTTTTTGTCTGCTGGCAGCGGGAACCTTGCAACGGTGGCTGTCTTTTCGGAATCAGGGCGAACACCGTGGGCGCTGACAACGTGCCGAAGGAATCGAAGCTCTTAGAAATCAAATTGGCACTATCCCGGGCTTGGCGGTTAAATCTGCCAAACGGATTGCTTCTAACACTGTTCCCAGGTGCTTGATATGCTCCTCGAACGTAGCGTAGAAGATGACGACGTCTTCAAGGTACACTAAGAAACATTGCCACTTCAATCCGGAACGTACAGTGTCCATCACACGTTGGAACGTTGCCGGCGCACAGCAGAGACCAAAAGGGAGAGCCTTCAATTCATAGAGCCTGTCCGGGGTAACGAAAGCAGTCTTTTCGCGATCACGTTCATCAAGTTCAATCTGTCAGTAATCACTTCTCAGATCGTGTGATGAGAAGAACTTGGCACACCGAAGTATGTCTAATGTGTCGTCAGTACGCGGGAGGAGATATAAATCCCGTTTAGTCACAGCATTTATTCCCAGTAGTGGACGCAAAACCTTAGCGTGTTATCCTTCTTCTTAACAAGTACTACAGGAGAGGCCCACGGACTGCTAGAAGGTTGAATAACATCATCTTCAAGAATCTCCTGTACTTGATTCTTGATAACTTTCCTTTCTTTTGGTGAAACACGGTACGGATGCTGGCGTGCCGGCCTGGTGGTCTCATCCGTTATGATCCTGTGTTTTGTAATGGTCGTGCATCGTACCTTTGAACTAACAGAAAAACAGCTGCCAAATTCCCGTACAAGATGATATAGCTGTTGACTTTGGATCAATGAAAGATTAGGATTTACAGATATCACATTGCAGACATCATATGTTGGTTTCATATCTGTTGACGTGATTTCAAGGTTGCATATTTCTATGGCTTTAAAAACCTAATGAAGAAAGGCTATGGCTGTGCCCTTTGGAATGCGCTGAATTCGTTCCCGAAATTTGTCAGGAGGATGTCTGCGTACCCGTTTCGGAACTGGATAATCCCTCGTGCCACACAAACACCTCTTTTTAGGAAAATAACCATGTTGCTCTCTGCCACACCTTCGTAGTCACCAAACGTATAATTTCTGACTACTACTATCACACTGCTCTGTGGCGGTACAGTGACACCATCATCGACGGCGCGCAGTGGAGGGGTGTATTGCTCGTCTGCTCGAGGTACCTTTACAGCTTGTTCCGTCGAAATTGACACGCTGTACCACTTCAAATAATAATGACACCATTCGCTTGCAGTAAATGCATTCCGAGTATAACTTCTCTCGAACATACGGGCAGAAAAACAAAGTCACCAACGTAATTGAAACCTCGTATTTCAACTCTGGCGGCTCATCCGCCGAGAGGTGTAACAAGGTGACCACCTGCCATACGTACTTGAGGTCCACTCCATTCGGTCAGAACTTTCCTGAGACACTTCGCTAAATCGTAGCTTATCACAGAGTAATCTACACAGGTACCGAATAAAGCCATGAGCTCTATCCCGTCAATTACCAACGGCAAGTTTGAAGTTATCTTGTCATTACTGAACCTGTTTACCTGGAGACAGTCGTCGTCCTCGTAGCGCTGGTATCGCAGTCGAGGATCTTCATATTTCAAATCACCAGCGGCCTCGCCTCCACAGGTCGCCCACTTCAGTTTCCCGGGATTGGACTAGGTGAACGATGTCTAGGTGCGTTTGAAAAGAAACGTGAGCTTGGCTAGCGCTAACGTAGAGGGGATAGTGACCGTGGTTGATGCCGACAATGAAGGTCGAAGCTCTGACGTGAACACAGATATTCCTGATGTCGGATGGCCTTTCACCGAAGACAAGCTTGACGGTATCGGCAAAACCGGCACAGATGGCTAGCCTCTCCACAGTGGAAGCACAAGGGCCTGCGTTCTGCATCTCGCCATCCGAGGTCTTGCATCTCGCCAACCGAGGCATCTCGCGTCCGAGGTCTTGTCTCTCTCGAAAGAGGTGCGCTGCGAGTTGCCTCTACAATATGGCGCGGGCAACGTGTTGTCGGTGCTTAAGTACTTGGCTTCTAGATAGGCGCACAGTGGACAGCAGGCCGCCTGAGCACCTCAGATCAATTTACCGTGCGTCGTGTCGGTGGTGCATCACCCTGCGACTCCCGTATGACCTGCCGAATTTCTTCTCGGACAACATTCGCAATAGACAGTTCCCGTGAAGCGGGTGGCTGCAGCTTGCGTAGTTCCTCCCTGACAACTGACCGGACGAGCTCCCGCAGAGTGTCGAGATTATCGACAACGTTTGCCGAGAAGACTCCTGCTGATGTACAGGCTACGTCACGATTGTATTGCCGGGATTTCTACTGCAGCATCGTTTCTATTTTTCTTGCTTCCGACCGAAACTTAGCAAGAGGGCGCGGCAGATTGCGAACGAGCGCCGCGAACAGCTCTTGTTTTACCCCTTGCATGAGATTACGCATCTTCTTGTCTTCAGTCATGTTGAGGACAGCTCGCTTGAACAGGCGGGGCACGTCTTCTATCTACATAGCGACAGTCTCGTTTGTGCGTTGATTCCGTGCACGAAAAGCTGCTTCTGCCTTTTCTCGACAATCATTGTTGCCAAACGTACACAGTAGCGGCCGCCGGAACTTTTCCCAGGACATCAGAGATGCGTCGTGGTTTTCGTACCACACTCGCGCCGCGTCTTCTAAAGAGACGTATACATTGCACAACTTGCGTGCTTTGTTCTATAGGTTTATGTTCGCCACCCTTTCGAAATGATCCAGCCAGTTTTCGGCGTCCTCGAACGGGTCACCATGGAACACTTTTAGTATGACGGGTTGGCTGACAATGAGCTGTGATGTTGTGCAACTTGGCTAGTCGTGGTGGTGGCGTTTCTTGTCTCCGTCACCGATGCCCTTCGCACAGGGGAAGTGGTCCAAGTTCAGGTGAATCTCCTCGACTACGGCGACTGGTCCTTTGGTGTACCGGCGTAAGCTCCACGGCTTGCGGATCGTCAGGGCTTGGACTTCGCTCTCTCGTGTGGTTTGGAATCATCTACCAAGTACCTCCAACAGAAAATGTAACAAATGTAGCAGCCTCACAACAAGGATAATCTATTTACACGGTTTATTAGGGGCGAACTTGTGCCCAAAGTGAACGACGCACAGCAATCAAAAAGATCCGAAGGTCGGTGGTCTTCGTGAGCCTCGGCGTCGAGCACCCTCGTTCTCTTCTTCTTCACGCGCGTTGGTTGTTTGGTGGAGTACCTGCGCATGCAGGGTCGGCTCATGAATTGCGGCTAGTGTAATGACGAAAACCGAAACTGGAACTCTCTCTGGCACAGACTCGCATGCTAGAGAAGAAGACGAAGAGGAGAAGGCAGAATAAGAACAGCCGGCCTGCAGCAAAGGCGTTGTGTCTTATTTCTCGTCGCTACAATGGCGCAGCCGACAGGATGAAGACGTCTTACGTCCCGGCTTCGTCACCCAGGATACCCGCCGACGTGTAGCCGCGGTAAGCGTCGCTTGAGGACGGCGTCAAGGCCTCCTCGGCGGCTCCAGCACCCGTTCCCGGTACCAGTTCACGATAAGGAACGCCGTCACGCTTCTTCGCTAATGGAACCCGCAAGGCGTCCGTCGCGGCCAGCATCGATCCCAGCACCGACGGATGGCGTCCAGGCCTCCGTTGTGGTTTCGGGGAACTTGCCCAGGGGCGCGACACGTCACGGCAACCATGCGCACGGGCCTCTCTCACCTAGGGATGGCGTACATGCCTCCTCCATACCTGGCAACCTGTCGGCGCTTCAAACACCCACCGTGTACGGCGTCGAGGCCTACCCGGCGGCGCAACACCGCTTCATCTACGCCACAGTACCAGGTCACAACTCATCACACGGGTTCCGCTTGTCTGGGAACGTCGTTGACGCTTCCAGCGCCCTGGGACCCATGTCCACGAATCCGACCACAGCTGGATTTCCAAGGGACGCCGTCCACGCGTCCTTGGTCAGGAATTGTACCACCTCGAGTACCGCAGTCACTGTATCCTCCGCAGAGGCGGGCCTTGGCTCTTCGTGCGGATCACACGACAGCGCAGCGGAGCTGCAGCATACCATCGCGCAACTCCGCGTCACGACCAACGCCCTCATAGCGTCGAGCTCCAAGCTATGTCCTGCCATCTTGCCAACATTGTGCGCACTCAATGCCATGTTGGCTGCGGCCGCCGCACAAAAACTTCGAGGTAAGCTCGCCCGAGAACCGTCGCAATCTCCGGCGTTCTCTCGCGGAGGTATCGGAGCAAGTGAACTGCTTGGCGGGGGCACATTTCGGAGTTCTGCCCGCCGTCCCGCCATCGCCGATTTCCTTCGCGCTACCGGAATTTCGCGGCTTCCAGGACGACGCCGAGGAATGGGTGGCAACCGTCAACGCTCTCGGAACGACTGAAGAGCAGAAGTGGGACATGGCCATAGATCGCCTGCGGGATGCTGCCGCAGCATGGCACAGGTACGAAGGCGTCGGGCAGCAGTCCTGGGCAGAATGGAGTGCAGCCCTGATTGCCGCTTTCGGACGGATTTCCTGTGACTCCAGCAAGTCCAGCTCGATCTTCCCCGAGGCCGAGGATGGAGCCCAGGCAGCGCCCCGCCTCGAGGCTGCAATCGTTCGTTGCAGCTCGTCAACGGAATGCTGCCAGGAGTTCCCTGCTGCTAACCCTGACCGAAGTGGCTGGAATCCTACACTACAGGTCCCGGACTCTGCATCGGTATTCGACCTGAAAATACCGCCACCAGACCTTCGTCCGGAGATACGGCCCTCGCGCTCGTCGTCTGAGGACATCGAGGCACTCAATCCTATTGTATTAGACACAACTGAACCCTACCAGACCACGATCATGCTCAGCCACGCAGACACTCGGCTACCAAGGAACGTTTCCTTCGAGAAAGCCCAGATACCTAGCTACGCTGAGGCCACTGCCATCGAGAACTTGCCGAGGACCAGCCCTCCTGCTGTTTCCTCCCAGCATACGATGTTTGCACATGACAGTTCGCCAGAAGCCACCGGCTCGACTACGTCTGGGAGTTCTGCTGTGGTATTTATGCCCAACCATGAGCTGCGTCCCATCTCATTTCAAGAAATGGCCCAAACGTCATCATGGCTGCCTCGCAGAGCATCCCGCTGCAGTTCAGTCCACCAGCGACGGTGGGACAAACACCAGCGTTTCCAGGTTACTCTGCGACCTTGCCGGAACAGTCAGGGCCGTCCACCTGAACTGCATTCTACGAGTTGTCAGGAAACGTTGCACCATGGTCGAGACCGACCACGACGATGTAGCCAACCTCGCCCACCTGAAGCACTGTCAACTGCTGCAGCTAGCCTTACCTACCAGAACATTGTCGTTTGGCCCAACGACAATGCTAGCAGTCATGGCCGAGTGTAATGACGAAAACCGAAACTGGAACTCTCTCTGGCACAGACTCGCATGCTAGAGAAGAAGACGAAGAGGAGAAGGCAGAATAAGAACAGCCGGCCTGCAGCAAAGGCGTTGTGTCTTATTTCTCGTCGCTACAGCTTTGTCGCTTGTAGTCGCTTGTAGTCGTGCCGTTAGCGTTTATCTTCGTTCCCGACCTCCACGTTGCGCGGAGCAATGACAATTTCCTTTGGCAACATTCGACGGCCAAAATGTCCCCATTCTTGTCGACACCGAGGCTGACTATTCCGTTGTCGTCAGTGGGCCTCTTGAGACGAAGTTGAAGAAAGTAAAGACTGCTTGGCGATGCCATGAAATGCGGACGCTGGAGGTCATCTAATAACACCAACTGGTGTTTGCACAGCAAGTCACTATCGCGGTAACCGGACATATCCCGCCAACTTTCTAATTCCTCAGCACTGCTCCAGGGATGTGATACCTGATATGAACTCCCTAAGTCAACACGGCGCTGTCATTGACCTCAGGTCTGAGGCAATAACGTTATCCACAGGAAGAGCGCTGCCGCCGCACACGCCGTCAGGAAGACACACCTTGAATGTGCTTGAAGACAAAGTCACCGTTCCTCCTCGCTCCAGCGTCAGCATTTTCGTTGGCTCTCGAAAATCAGCAGACCTGCAAGGGGTCGTTGAAGGCGACCAGAACCTACAAAAGAACTGCGAAATTTGCGTTGCCAGAGGAACAGAAAAGCTGCGGGGAGGTAACGCACTAGTGCTGCTGACGAACTTCCGCAATAAGTATACGCACGTGAGCAAAGATACGATGGGTTACATAAAAATTACTGGAAGCCAGCAATGCTTTCGCCATCATCGATTCTGCCGAATGCACTCCGACGACTCAAGCGTTTCAACCAGCTTTAAACGTTAATCCGAGCCCTCCAACGCATAAAGAAGAGCAGCTCTAAAACCTGCTTCTGAAATACAAGAGCTGTTTTTCGTCGTCATCAGGAATTCGGCAGAGCCCAATCGCGAAATGTCGAATTGTAATAGAAGAAAATGCCAGGCCACCCCATCAGAGTCCGTACAAAGTTTAGATGCGAGAACGCGAGGCCATAAAGAAACAAGTCGACAAAGGGCTCTGCGACGACATCATCGAGCTTCCAAAGAGCCCGTGGGCGTCACCGGCAGTGTTAGTGAAAAGGATGGAACACTACGCTTCTGCGTTGACTATCGCTGACTCAACAAGATAACAAGGAACGACGTATACCCTCTCCCCCGAATAGATGACGCTTTTGATCGACTCCACAACGCAAAATGCTTCTCATCGATGGGCCTCAAGACGGGCTATTGGCAGATTGAAATTGATGAAAGAGACCGAGGAAAGACTGCATTTATAACATCAGACAGCCTCTTCGAGTTTACGGTCATGCCCTTTGGCCATTGCTCGGCAGCTGCGACGTTCCAGCTAGTTATGGACACCATGCTCACTGAATTGAAATGGCACACATGCCTTGTGTACTTGGACAATGTCGTCTTGTTTTCCTCAAGCTTTGACAGCCATCTACGGCGCCTTGAATTTGTACTTCAAGCAATAAAAACCTCCGGACTCATTTTGAAGCCAGAAAAGTGCCGCTTTGCTCACTTTGAAGCCAGAAAAGTGCTGCTTTGCATACGAGCAACTCCTGTTCATCGGACACGTGATAAGCAAGTCCGGAGTACGCCCCCACCCACTGAAGACAACATCCATCGCTGAATGTCTGTCACCTGCCGACAAGAAAGCTGTGCGTTATTTCTCGGCCTCTGTGCCTGTCACAGGCGTTTCGTCAAAGCTATTGCCCGCATCGCCAACCCAATCACTAATCTGACAAAGACCGACGTTGAGTTCCAGTGGGAGACCACGCAAGAGGAAGCGTTTCAAGATAGTAAAACAACAACTGCAGACACAGCCAATACTTGCTCATTTCGACAATAAGGCCAACACGGAAATCCACACCGACGCAAGCAGTGCAGCGACAGGAGCTGTACTGGTGTCGAAGATTGACGGACTTGAAAGGGTCATCAGTTATGCGAGCTGGTCACTGTCTAAGACGGAAGTCAACTATTCCACAACAGAAAAAGAGTGCCTTACTATCATTTTGGCTACCTCCAAATTTCACACTTACCTCTACGGCAGGCCTTTCAATTTTATAAGCGACCATCATGCCCTCTGTTGGCTGGTTAACGACTTCAGAAACTCGACATCAAGGTTGTTTACAAGTTGGGGCGAAGGCACTCTGACGCTGACTGCTTGTCTCACGCCCCCGTCGACCCACCGCCGCAGCACAACGAGGACGGCAACTGCTTTCTGGAAACCTTAAGCGTCAGTGATTTTGCAGAACGACAGTGTGCCGACCCTGTAATCAAGGGCCTTGTGGAATACCTAGAGTGAAAGGCTGCCGGTGTTTATAATGTAATGAAGCTAGGACTGGTGTCGTTTTTCTTGCGTAACGGCATCCTCGTCAATAAAGACTTTTCCCCACATCGGGCCGACTACCTCGTCGTAGTGCCTTCAGCATTGCGTTCAGAAGTGTTGAATGCTCTACACGACGACCGAACGGCTGGACACCCCAATGCTTTGCGTACAATCGCGAGAATACAGCAGAAGTATTACTGGCCACGACTTGCCGCCTGCGTCTTTTGTTACGTCAGGACATGTCCAGACTGTCAACGACGAAAGACACCGCCAACTAGGCCCGCCGGACTTTTCCAGCCTATAGTGCTACCTCGAGCTACATAGCCCGCCATTTCAGCAGACCGGCATGAACTTACTGGGGCCGTTCCCGACGTCGAATTCCGGAAACAAATGCATCGTCGTAGCTACTGACTAACTCACCCGCTACGCCGAAACAAGGGCTCTGCGGAAAGGTGAAGCCACTGAGGTAGCAATGTTCTTTATCGAGAATATCGTCTCGCGTCACGGAGCTCCAGAAGTCCTCATCACAGACAGATGTAGGGCCTTTACGGTAGACCTAACTCAGGGATTGCTAAGGTAGAGCCAGACAAGTCACCGCCGGACCACCACCTATCATCCACAGACCCATTGCCTTACCGAGCGTCTCAATTAAACAATCGCAGATATGCTGGGCGTGTGGTGCAAAGACGTGGGATGCAATCGTTCCGTACGCTACATTCGGGTATAACACCACCGTACAAGAAACGACGCAGATTACGCCGTAGAAGTTGGTCTACAGAAGGAAACCGACAACGACGCTCGACGCCATGCTGCTGAACGTCGCTGATGAAAACCTCGACGTCAGCGTCCACCTTCAGCGAGCGAAAGAAGTTCGTCAACTTACCCGCCTGCGCATCAAGAATCAACAGGCGGCTGATAGCCACCGTTACTATCTTCGACGAAGCTTCATCGAGTACCAGCCCGGTGACCGTGTCTGGGTATGGACGCTGATACGCTGATGTGGACTCAGTGAAAAACTTCTACGACGGCGCTTAGAACCGTACAAGGTAGTTTGACGTCTCAACCCACTCGACTACGAGGTTGTTTCTTACGGCACTATGATCTCTCAGCGGCTCCATACTCGACCTGAAGTCGTCCATGTCGTGCGCCTCAAGCGATTCCGTGCACGAGCCTGAGGTCTCTATTTTGTTGTTGTTGATGTGATTTATTGCTAGCACTTTGTGTTTATTGTCTTTATTTCTGTACTTTTGATTTTTGTTAAAACATAGGGACGATGCCTTTTTCAGAGGGGGGCAATGGCGCGTTCCTTCCCTCGAGTTTTGTTATCACTAGTGCCTGACTTTTAACACTAAAAAGTATGTTTTAGGCGCCAAAGACAGGCAAGCAAAACAGTGTTTTAGGCCATACAAACCTTAAATATAGGCACAATAAACTCATACAAAAATTTAAATATTCAAATACAATGATGTTTGTGACTTGTATATACGGCAAGAAGAGAGAAAAGGGCATTGTTTAGGACTGCAGAAAGGTACCCATTATTGAATATAGGCAGATATTTCTCACGCGATTCACATTCTGTGGTCTTTTATTGTAGCATTGTACATCAAGTGTCCAACATTCAATTACCACTCTCCTGGGTCTCTTTTGTTTTGTTGTGGATGAGAAGGGCAACGTAAGAGCAAATAACCAGACCATTGATACTCCAGAAGAGAGTATGCTAGGTCTACTCGCCTTTTGGTGAACACATTAAAGGGTCCCTCACTAGGTTCGGGCATTTCGAGCTGACAAGCGCAGTTGTGCACTGGACACTCCGGATCATTCCTGTCAAGATTCTCAAAACTGCATGTTGCGGGAAAATGCTGAATTTCTAATGAATACTTTGCCCTTCTCACGGGCATGCGGCCCAATATCTAGAAAGTCACGTACAGCAAAGAACTCCGCTCCTTTACGTTGAGTTTGGTGGGCTCACGTCGCATACCATACACTCATCAGAACTTCGTTAAATGCTAGCTATATCTAGAAAAACAGACGAAAAATGTCCCGTCTCCTGAATATATCCCGGATTTCAAACGGTACCTCATTACCAGCGTTGCACGTGACATTGCTCTACTTGGCATAAGCCATTTGTGTGTTCTGTTGTGTATAGCATGAATGAAAAATATTTTGGCTTGCGCAGGCTGCTTCATATAATCTTGAAAGGAAAGCGCAAAGACAAACCGGGAAAAAAGACAGCGCTCTTTGTCTCTGTCTTTTTTTTCCCTTTGTCTTAGCAACGCCCTTTCAAAATCTTTATAATGAATGAAAGCTGAGAAAAATAATAAAACACGCCAACGTAGTCTCAGCTTGTCATTATGATTATTTTTAAAAGTCTCGAGATGCTATTAACTAATCGGCCCTCATTTAGCGCCCGCCACGGTGGACCAGTGGCTATAGGGTGCTCCGCTGCTGACCCTAATGCCGCGGATTCAACTGTGGTTGCGGCGGTCACACACACAAAAAAGATGTGTACTGCGCGACGCCAGTGCACGCTAAAGAACACCAGATGGCGAAATCAAATAACGCGTTCGAGCATAGATTGTGTTATTCGAAGGTCGTAGGTTCGATTCCTGCTCATGGCAAGTTATTTTTTCACTCACGTTTCTTTCTCCTTTGTTACATTACACTGATTCTAATAACTTCCCCTATACATTCCTTTGCATTATTGTCTGTTCGAATATATATATATATATATATATATATATATATATATATATATATATATATATATATATATATATATATATATATATATATATATAAGGGAAAGAAGTGTGTACATAAAGGCTCGTTTTTCCGTGTTTTGACACAATAATAATGAGATCTAACAGACAATAATCCCAAGGATTGTATAAAGGAAGTTATTAGAACAAATGGAACGTAACTAGGAAGAAAGAAAAGAGGGTAAAAAAATAACCAGCCGTAAGCAGGAATCAAACCTACGACCTTTAAATAACGCATTTGATGCTTTAACTACTGAGCTATCACAACGGCGGTTGCCGCAAGATATAAGTATAAAGTAGATGCGCTTTCACATAACTTGTTTATTCAGCGTTTTCAAGGCATAATTCCTTGAAAAAGACGGGGTTCCTATATAACGTCGGCTGAATAAACAAGTTGTTATGTGAAAGCGCATCTACATTTTTACACACACACACACACACACACATATATATATATATATATATATATATATATATATATATATATGCATCACATCATCAAGGTGTAATGTACAATCTGCATACATTGCTCAATTGACTTCAGGAAGGCATCAGTTTTTTTTTTTGGTGGGGGGTGGCTGTGGGGAGTGGCGGCGGCAGAGTTGCATCGAATTACCTATATGACAGTTTTTTCACTCAGAGGATCAGACTCAGTGAAACTTGGTTTGTTTTCTTTACTTATGCACTTATTTATTTGAATGAGTAAACTCCAAGGAAATAAAATGTACAAAACTGCAGCATATTTATCTGCCTAAGCAAGTGGTGAAAGACTCATATTGAAGCTGTAGAGAAAACAATGTCGTTTATAGGTTAGCCTACTATGCGAAAGATAGGGCTTACCACAATAAATAAATATAAAACTCTCAACACCTCCACACCGCAAGTGGTTCCAGAAAAAACAATGCGATTAACGCGATGCGAAAGCATTTATCCGCTAATTACACTCTTTTGTGACCGTGATAATGTGAAGCAAAATGTGAAGCACGTGAAATAAACACTGTAGTAGACTAAGCAAAACGTGTGTCTAACCTTGTTAGAAAGCATGAACATGTAACCAATAATTGCGAAAGGCTTCAGTGGAGCGTCGAGTTGAACCAACTGCTGAACACTGGGCCTCGCGTCTCAGCTTTCGCTCATTAATCATTTGTACAGAGTTCTTGGATGGCAATTTTCTCTTGCTCCTGTCGCTTGCGGAAGCTCATACAGATTCGTACTATAACCTTGAAGAAAATCGGGTGGTGCAGTCGTCCAACTACGGTGGCAATGATGGGAACTACATAGTTAGGATCAAGTTGTGTTAGTTAGCGAACTCCCTACGGGTGTTCTCAAGCTTCAATATAGTTCTGCGCACAGAAGCTTCACCCGGCCTACAGTGTTCACTGGCGTGCGTCAGTGTGTTTGTCGAGGAGGGGCGCAAAAAAGGTATCTTCAGGAAAGTGGCGAGAGCATACTGTTTTTCCTGGTTTACGCAACGTTGCAGATTTACGGTTGGTAATTGATAGTTCTGGCAAAGTGTTTTTCACGTACCAATCCACATCAATATATAATCTCAAATTTACCAAGAGAACTGCGTAATTTTCTCTTTATTGTCTGTATAAGTACGTCTTCCCTAGACGCACTAAACGTGGCTGAAAAACGATGACGAAGTTACGCGAACGCCCTTAAATGAGCTGCCGAACCTCCCATAGTTGAAAAAGATCTGCTCTGCACTGAATGGTCTTTACAGCGCAATGAAGGATCCGTTGTATACCAAACACTGCTTTCGCAGTCTTTGTGCGCATTAGCACACGTGTCTGCCGTTTACGTGCCTGCCCTTGGCATGAAAAAATTTTTATTATTCATCGTTGTATGAAGTACTTTTCTTTCTATAATTATATTATGTATATTATTAGTTTCAAACCTATGTTTATTTCCACCATTTAAATTTCTTCATTATTTGCTAGCGCCAAATCTCGAAAAGAATTTTTAGCAGTGTATATAACCTCAGTTAGGCTGAATTTGTTTCGGTTTTATGTCAATCTTGTGGTCACGCAGAGTTCCTTTATATTGGCAAGAATGAAAAAAGTCTTTATTGAGAATAAGTTCATGTCACTTTGTTTTATTCTCGCTTAACGAGCATCGTGATTGCCAAGAACGAAATCCACCCGAAGCATATACGAAGCTTCTGCTTTCCATGAATCGCATTGTGGTTGGAGATTCTGGTGTCTAGCTTGTTGGTACAGTGTAAATTTTTATAAAAGAGAACACGGCGACGCGTCGTCTGCGCGCTCTGGCGGCTGCTGGCAGCGCGTTCAAGCGGAAGCGATAGCGACCACATTCTCTTCTTGCGTCATGTCACGGCGAGCAAAACAAGATGTCAGTGCTGATATAGAACCGCTGGCCAAATTGCAACCCCTTCACCCTTCAAGGCGATTACCGGCTCTCGCGTAAGCGCCTTGAAAGGTTACGGGTCGAAATCTTGCCGCTAGTTTCATATCAGCAATAATGGTTTTATTGCTCGCCGCGAAATGACGCGAAAACAGACTGTAGTTGATATCCCTCCCGCTTGACTGCGCTTTCAGCAGCCACCGGTGCATGCAGACCGTGCGCTCATGTGTTTCCTTTCATAAAAATTAACGCCCTGCATACCTTGAAATCTAAGAGCCCAGGTACACAAGACACATACACAAGCAGACAAATAAGACAACCCCAAACGCGGTGACATGTGGTCATCATGTGTTTTTTGCAGGCTGAATTTCTCGATTCAAAGCCATGGTGGTCGAAACGCCTCTCAATCAGCCTCACGTGTCCTAAGAGCTGTTTGAAAACATTATTTGTGTGCACACAAGACAAATTCACGCACACACGCATACCAAGGCATCAAACATGCACAGCGGTGTGTGTTTGTGTGTGTGTGTGTGTGTTCAAATAATTTTTTGCAATGATATACCAACTAGCCCACCAAAACGTTTTTGCACTCGCGTAGACAATCGCTTTAGATTCCATTCTATGTTTTGTGTCACGAAAATTTACACTGAAACTGTTGCCTTCTCAATCGACATCAGCAGTTTGCTTGCCGGTCGCCGAGGACACTGTGACGTGAAAACACTTGCGGACTTTGGTCGTTTTCGTGTAAGCCGGGACAACCGGTGTGGGCAGAGCCACCATTTACGGTACGGCGTCGTGATATATATATATATATATATATATATTGGCCCTGTATCACCAGATTTCATGGCAAATGTCGTCGAAAGACGATAGTCTTGCGTCTGAAGAGAGTAAACAAAACGTTTATTGGTTGTACTGCGTGAGAAAGCTGGTGAATTTTATTCTGGAGGCGCTGCGTTATAGAGTCTCCAGATCCATGCAGCGAAGGCGAACGAGTGCATTGAGACACACTGGGCACGAGAAAGTGAGCTTCACCCCACTGCGGTGGTCTAGTGGATAAGGTACTCGGCTGCTGACTCGCAGCTTGCGGGATCGATTCCCGGCTGCGGCGGCTTCATTTTCGAGAGAGGTGGAAATGTTGTAGGCCCGTGTGCTCAGATTAGGGGCACGTTAAAGAACCCCAGGTGGTCAAAATTTCCGGAGCCCTCTACTACAGCGTCTCTCATAATCATATGGTGGTTTCGGGACGTTAAACACTACATATCGATCAATTGATAAGCATACGAAAATATTTTTTCAATTAAATTGAGCGAATTTCGGTTCTCTCGAAGACAACATCGCGAATGCCTCTTCAGATCATTTTTTAATTTTATAAGATAATATTGCTGATATTACACGCGCATTTGAGTTGGCACTCATACTCTATCGCCCATCGTCATAATTCAAGCAAATTAAACCCTTACAGTTGTATGATGGCGGCCTGTCTTTAAAAAAAAGCCTACCTTCATTCTGCTTTGCAAAGTAATCTTCACGAGAAGTTAGCACTGTTTTTTTTCTTTTTAAGTAGTACTGCCCACTCTGTTTTGCTGCTTGTCATAGCAAAAACATTTTTCAAAGCACAATTGCATGAGAATGTATTGTTTGAAAAAGAACAACCTCAATGACAAAATAAAGAAATGTTCACTACCACATAACAAAATAACTTTGCAATAAATGGTACTGACATCACGCCGCCTATGCCAACTGCATTTTCATCTTGTACTGGCAGAAATGAGGCAAGGTGTACCAGTTTACCCAATTTACAGGTCTGTGCAAACGTCGGAAGTCATAGAAGGTGATTCACATAGGCATCGCGACGAGTTCACTAAGATTCGAGGAGTTCTTTTTCCCTGTCCTGTTCACAGGCCAACGTTTTGCTTCTGGTATTCAAGCCCTCTTCGTTAGACAGAGAAACAGGCGTTTTTTTTTTAAGAGAGAAGGTGGACGGGGCAGCGAAGATTTTGAGTTTTACTCGTTTGGTTGTAAAAACAAGACTCTTCCCCCCTTTCTTAAAAACTGCATTTACGGCCATGCCAGCGGGATTGAAAAGAACAAAAATTGCTGTAGCGTGGCATTACTCTTTGCCATGATGAACACAGGAAATACGGCTAGTTCCTCGAGGCTGCGCCCTTTCTTTTCTCTCTTACTCTCATAGCTATATCCCTCCGTCTTACGTTGAGCTGTGCTGGTAAATGGGCTGCAGAATTGAGCCTTTACCCCCACCCTTCGTCTTTCACAAAAACTTTGGGCGTCCAACAACTTCTGAGGATGGCGTTTTGCGCAAATTATGGACAAAAACAGAGAGCGCAGGCTAGGCCTGTTCATGCTCTATTCCTCCTTGTCCTTTTTTCTACACAAAACTTCTTCTACACTAGAATACCAACTCGCCCAATGCTCCGTTCTACTAAGCTCTGCAGCCGGTTTCGCCTAGCGGCCCAACCATTCCTTTTTACGCATTACTCACCACTGGTGTCGTCAACTGATTTACTCCCTCTCTTTGTTGTTCTAAAAGCAGGATGACCAGGAAGTGTAATATTTTAGGTAATACTTATACAATAAAAAATTTCCACGAAGTGCGTGTATAAGTTCTAGAAGTCTGCACCGAACCAATTGCCCTAGCTCAATTCTCTACATATAAAAAGAATTAACACCGATTTAAGGTATTCATGCTTGATTAGCACAGCTTACATGATAGATCAAAATAATTTATGTGCAGTGGTAGACCTCGATTAGGCGTTTCTTAATATGGAAAGGCGGACTAATGCTACCGCTTTTTATGAGAATTTCACGAAAAAGGTTTTACAACTTGTTAGGTTTGCTTATAACAATTATTACCTATTTACCGTATTCACTTGCCTAATTAGCGCTATTTTTTCAGCAATTTTGGTGTCCCGAGAAAAGGGTGCGCAACTTACATGGGGATTTCGCATGCGCACGCGGAATATTTTGCCGCAGTTCTAACATGTACAGTATGTACATATATAAAAAAGAAGAAGTAAATTGGAGCACAAAAAACGTAGAGTACTTGTTAATTTTCAAAGATTTTTCAAAGACGTTTGTCCCGTCAGATCCTGTCACGCATGGTGTAGAGGGAATCAATGATCGTGAATTCCGATCGGGAGTGAATGTATTTTTTGAAGCTCTTTTGGTAATGCTGGGAGGAACTGGACCTCACGACACAAAATTACCGAAAGAACTAAGCATGCGCACATAATTTAAATCGCCTCATTCAATGGCAGAAAACTTGCACTAAAAGCGCGCACTTTTCTGTTTTCAAGCGTAACGATCAAGCCGGTCATCAAGTTGAAGTACGTCCCTTTGTAGTGTTTTGCGGTAGCACGCTTCCCGTTTTCCTGGGTGAAATTCGCAACAGAAAGCTTCAGTTTCACCGTATATATAATTACTGGAGCACATCGCAAGGGAACCATGAAAATGCGTCCGCCGGATGGCGAAACTAAAACTTCTGAAATAGACCAAGCGTGAGTTGCAGCGCGGGCGCAGAGAACGAGGGGAACAGTTGGTGCGGCAGGCCTTCAGACGCCTCCGATGCAGAAAGACGTCTGCACGGTGGTAGAGATTGGGAAATACGGGGAGCCATGTGCTAGAGCGATTCCGGTGACCCGTCAACAGGTTTGTGTTCAGGTGCGGTATTGTAGGGACCCTAGCTTGGTGGAAGTCTTCGGAATAAAGGACTTCGCACTCGCGGCCTATTTGACTGCGCTGGTATTCTCGGCAAGGAGCTCATCCATCCGAAGAATAAAAGGTCAAAAAATAGAGGCACCAGCGACCTGGCTCGGGCGGGTCGGGGAGCGCAAAACATCCGAGTAAATATTTTTTCCCGATAAGCTGGCAAAATATTAGGGGGGTGAAAACTATGCGCGTAAATGTGGTACCGAATAAACCCATAACAACGAAATTTTTCACTAGTTTATACCTAATAAGCACTCCAAGTATAAAGTGGTGTGATTAAAGTCACCGAAGTTATGATAAGAAAGAGACTCGGAGGCCAAGCAACGCATTATCAAAATTTCCGCCGACGTTTACTTACATCCTGTGAAATTCACCTATAATTGATTACCTGTTTCCTCATCAACACAACAGTATACCTATCTTAGAACTATGTGACAAATAACTCAAATCACACAGATAGCTCAAGAAGAGCTCACCCACCAGTTTCCACCGTACCAGCGACCGCCGAGTCTCTCACCACTCGGGAGATAACAATGTGTCGTTCGCTGCCAGGAACCATCACATGATTACCATTGGCACAACACCCTTGTGTCGATGATAACCTTCCTTGCTGCTTCTAGTCGCTTGTGATATCGAGAAGGTGCACAGAACGATTTCTTTTTCACGAACTCAACAGAAGCTTTCGCACAATCCTCACTGCACCGGCTTGTTCTGCGCCATGTTAGTTTGTGGGGAATGACCTCCCTGCGGCGAGGCTGCCTACGTCACTCCCCGAACAGCCAATGAATACCGCTGAGCGTTGAGACAGAGCAATAGGGGAGCATACCAGGGCAAAAACGAAACCAGGGCAAAAATGGAGCAACCACGGGAACATAATGAAGGGATTAGCCTCGTTTTTCTCTGTTTTTTTTTTCGTGCGGCACTCATTGGAGGAAAACGTGGAAAACGAGTCTATTTGCTTTGGTACAAGCCGATTTGAGGGAAACCACCCGCTCAAAGTGGGCGCATCAATGCCCTGTTCCACCCAGCTGGGTATATTTCTGTTCACAGTGGAGGCGATAAGGTGTAGAAGCCAAAGAGACTAGCAGGTGCCAGCCCCATGTCATCTTGGCAAATCGTTGGAAACACCTGCCTTTTTGAGCATCATGTTGCATTGTCAGCGCAGCGTGATAAGCGCTACAGTCCTTAGAAATACTTCTGTACGCCTTTTGTATGTAAATACACACAATGAAAATGTAGACGTGTTGTTATGATGCCTCGAATATGCACAATTGTTTTTTAATTGACAATAGCAGAAGTATTAACGTTTAAACTTGGGAAATATTGGTGGGCGCAGCGGATGGGATTAGCCGCTCAGGATATCGCTTGTTGCCGTTTGGGGTATCGTTACAATGGACAAACAGACATTTGCAGAGACAGAAAGACAGACATAAAGACCCAATTTTTTGCGTTGAAGCACCACAAGAAACTATTGGGTTAAAAAAACGACAGATTGTGGTGCGCCTGCGCCACGCTGCTTTTTATGGCGCTGTGGCGGCGTGCTGGCCTGGAAAATTTTGGTGGTGGCGCCAAGCGGCATGAGGAAATCAGATGGCATCGGTGCTGGCGTGCAGCTTTGATTCTAGGTAACCATGTGTAGCCGCTGATGTCCGAGCCCTTTTCAACAGCCGCAGCTTGTGCTACGAATTTATCGACGTCAGCAATGCCTCCCACTGATCTTCTGGAAGTGCTTGTCCGCTGTGTACATCCGTGGGTGGGTACTCACGTTGTTTGGACAGCCCCATACCACGTGACACAGGGTTTTTGCAGAGTCCACGCAATAACGACAATTACTGCTGCAGTTTCCAGGGTACACTGCGTGTAGCAGTGTACTAAGCGGAGTGGTACCTGTCTGTAGCCTTCTCCAGGTCACCGTTTGCTTTTATTCAGCCTTTTGTGAGCAGGCGAATAGTTGTGTCGTCGCTTTTAGCAGTAGGCACTTATATCAGAGTGCCACCTCGGTATTGGCTTCTCTTTTTTGCCGGAACCTGAGGATCACTGCGAAGAAGCCCAGTATATATGCTCTCGGGCTGCAGCATGTGCCGCTTTGTTCCCCGCTAGGTATTCGTTCCAGGGATGCGTGATGGTTTACAAAGGTAAGGCGCTCACTGCCAGTCGACATATGCCAATGATGGAAACACCACGAGGAACTCTGTATCACCTTAGCAATCAGTTCAAGTTATTCGTCAATAACAATCGTGATGGATTTACAGAAGCGTGCCGCAGCTTTCGAAAAGGATTAGTTAGCAAATCAGCCCTTCAAATCCTCGTGAATTTACCTAGAAAACGCAAAGTTTCCCTTGACTGTAGAAGTGTGCCTCACAATAATTATGGAGAAGCGGAAGTGAAAACGAGTGGGAAGAGCCTTTCGACAATCTCTACGCATTCTTACACCCACGTCGCAACGTTACAAGGGAGAGGTTCAAAAACACAAAGAGGACGCTAGAGTGACCTCCATAATTCAGCATTTTTGAAGCGTCTGAAGTATTTAATATACGAGCATCATTCCCTTACCATCAGGTGAGAATCTGTGAAAGGAAATTACCATTGTAGTTGGAAGTGACAATAACCAGCCTTCGTAGTAGTTAACAAACGCTTATATATTGTTACACAAGGCGAGGTAAATTAATGTTACACAAGGCGAGGTAAATAATTGGGGGTTTTTAATGGGCCCTGAGTCCGCGATCACCGTCCAATGATGATGATCACCGCCATGGCTCATACCCACTCAGGGGGATCGCAGTGGAGGCAACGTCGTCTTCCTTCTCTGCCCATGCTTCCCTTGTTTTTCCTGGTAGTGATACTTTGTATCATTCCTCCTCTCTCAGACGAAGCCCTCTGGGCGAGTCATTCTTGCATCCTTCGTGTAAACGGCTTCAGGCGGGCAACATGCGTCACCTCCGTCTTGCATGAACGTCGGCCACTAGTGGTGACACGTGCAATTTCATAGTTGACCTCGCTGACACGACGGAGTATCACAAAAGGACCGGCATAGTGTGCCAGTAGCTTTTGGCTCAAGCCACGTCTGCGTATTAGGGTCCACACCCACACTAGATCACCGGGAGCATAGGTTACCTGCCTGTGTTGACTGTCGTAGCGAGTTTTGGATGACTCTTGCGCTGCCAGTGTACGTAAGCAGGCAAGTCGACGGGTCTCTTCCGCACGACACAAGGTTTCAGCAATTGCTAAATCGTCATGGATGACAAAAGGAAAGATAGTGTCCAGCGTATGTCGAGGCGAGCGAGCGTAGAGCAGATAGAAAGGGCTATAGCCTGTCGTTTCGTGTTTCGACGTGTTGAAGGCGTACGTGACGAACGGTAATACTTCATCCCAGTTTTTGTGGTCAGAGGCGACGTACATTGACAACATGTTGATCAACGTTCGGTTCGTGCGCTCGGTGAGACCGTTAGTTTGCGGATGATATGCAGTTGAGTGTCGGAACTTGGAGGCACACAAACGAAGTAATGGTTCGACAATATCAGTGGTAAATTGTCGACCACGGTCACTTATTATCACGCGAGGAGGTCCGTGTCGGAGGATGACTGAGTTCAACAGGAACTCCGAAACCTGGACTGCCGTGGCGGAGCATAAGGCAGCCGTCTCGCAGTACCGCGTCAGGTAGTCGGCGCATACAATTATCCACCGGCTACCTTTTGAGGAGCGTGGAAATGGTCCCATCAGATCAATGCCGACCTTTTCAAAAGGGGAACCGGGAGGCTTTACAGGTTGCAGGTGACCAATTGGACCCGAGGAGGGCCGCTTGTGGCTCTGGCACTGCATACAGCTGGCCACGTAGTTCTGAATTGTTTTGCTCATTTTCGGCCAATAGAACCGCTCTTTCGTGCGACTAAGTGTTCGTGCGGTGCCTAGATGGCCAGAGGTGGGGTCATCATGCGTGAGACGCAGGACAGACGTTTGGAGGGACGCAGGAACAACCAGCAGAAAGCGGGCGCCCGTCGTGGACAAGTTTCTCTGGTAAAGAAGACCATTTCGGACGCAGAATTGGCCTTCGCCTAATGAATTTCTCGCTCCAGGGAAGAGAGCTTTCAAGCTTGGGTCATTACGCTGCTCAGCGGCGGAAGTCGTGGCATCGGGAAAGCCAGACGACAGCGAAGCGATAAGGTGGTCAAAGTTATCGCCTTCACAATCTGTCGATGGTAGTGGCACTCTGGAGAGGCAATCCGCATCAGCGTGTAGACGGCCAGTCTTGTATGAGATGGTGAAGACATGTTCTTGCAAACGAATGGCCCATCGTGCGAGGCGGCCGGATGGGTCACGAAGGTTGATCAGCCAACACAGCGAATGGTGATCTGTGACGATAGTGAACGGGCGACCATAGATGTATGAGCGAAACCGTTGCACGGCAACGACTACCGCTAGGCATTCCTGTTCCGTCACTGTGTAGTTGCGTTCAGGCTTGCTTAAAGAACGACTTGCGTACGCCACAACGTGTTCCTTCTTGCCAGAACGCTGAACGAGAACGGCACCGATACCGATGCCACTTGCATCTGTGTGAATTTCCGTGGGCGACGAAGGATTGAAGTGCCGAAGTATTGGCTGCGATGTTAACAAACACTTCAGCTTGTGAAAAGCGGCATCACACTCGGAGGTCCACTGAAACAGGCTGTTCTTGCGTAGAAGGCTCGTCAGGGGGTGAACCACATCCGCAAACTTGGGTACGAACCGGCGGAAATACGAGCAGAGCCCGATGAAGCTACGCAGTTGTTTCACAGATTTAGGACGCTCGAACGATTCAACGGCCGCGGTCTTTTGTGGGTCAGGTCTAATGCAATCTTTATCGACGAGATGTCCTAACACCAATGTCTGTCGCTCGCCAAAGTGGCACTTTTTTGAATTCAATACAAGGCCAGCTTTTTCAATGCAGCTGAGCACGAGGTCTAGGCGAGTGTTGTGCTCCTCAAACGTACGGCCAAAAATTACGACATCATCAATGTAACACATACATATATGCCATTTTAAACCACGCAATATAGAGTCCATAAATCTTTCGAATGTCGCAGGAGCATTACATAATCCGAATGGCATAACGTTGAACTCGTAAAGTCTGTCGGTCGTAACAAATGCCGTCTTTTCTTTGTCAGCTGCGTGCATCGGAATTTGCCAGCAACCTGATCTCAAGTCAACAGATGAAAAGTAGGACGCGGAATGCAGGCAGTCTAGAGCGTCTTCTATGTGCGGCAGTGGATAGACGTCTTTCTTGGTAACAGAATTCAGTCGGCAGTAGTCAACGCAAAATCTCCACGTACCATCCTTCTTCCTCACTAGAAGGACGGGAGCAGCCCACGGACTCGCCGATTCTTGTATTATTCCCTTTTCCAGCATCTCTTGAACTTGTTCGTTGATGATCTTGCGCTCCGATGGTGCCACTTGGTGAGGTTTCTGCCTAATGGGATTCGCCGATTCGGTGTGGATCTGATGACGTATCCGGGACGCTGGGATTAAGGGCCTTTGGCTATATTTAGAAAAATCGAACACTTTCGAGTGCTTAGACAGAACGTCGAGCAGGGTATGACGTTTGCTTTGGTCAAGTGACTTGCTGACCATTTGTAGCAATTGGGCATCTTCTGAACCTTCTAAGCCTAGATGTTCATTTTGGCTTGTAGCATCAACAAGCGCAACTAGCGTCGTACATGACTCGGGTCTAAATACTGCAAGTTTCATGCCGCCTGGCAGAATTGCAGGCTCCATGGAACTGTTCATAATCCACACACCTGCCCGTCCATCAACGACTGACACTATACAATGGGGAATGAGAATGTTCTTTTTCAGGCATGCCGAGGGAATCGGTTCGAGCGTGGCGTCTAACGTGCAACAGTTGTTACTGGAACATGTCACAGGAACACACACAGCAGAAAATGCAGGAACGACTGTATCCACGGAGACGAAAAAGATGCATTCCTCCGGACAAGAATTTTCCAAGAGCGCCGTTGGGAAAGTACCGTGTATAAAAAGATACCCACTTCAGCAGTCTACAGTTGCCCCACACTCACACAAGAAGTCAATACCCAAGATAACGTCATGTGTAGACCGCGGAATAACCGCGAACTCTGTGCAAAACACCTTGCCACACAGCGACACGTCCACAGTACAATATCCCACCGGACACAACACGTCACCACTTACACCACGAAATGTCACCCCACGGTTCAGGCAAAACATCACTTTTGGTCCTAGCAGGTTCTTAAAATTTACACTCATCACCGAAATTGTCGCGCCTGTATCCACAAGTGCCATAGTACCCAGCACCTCCACCAAATTGTTACACAAGGCGAGGTAGGAAGAAAAATAGGGAGAAAAGAAAGGCAAGGAGGTTAGCCAGCCTACAGGCAGCCGGTTTGCTACCCTGCACATGGGAGAGGGATGGGGGAGATGAAAGAGAGCAGAGAGGGAAGATAGAAACAGCACATTCGGCAGCACATGCGCGCACACTCAGTCATAGTCCAGTCTTGTCTTTCGCGGTGTGTGACATTGCTAATACAGTCGCTTGTTCAAGTCGGTGTCGCGTAGGAATTTCAACAGAGCTTTCGTCGCCTTCTGTTGCAGTGTCTTCTCTCGGGCACTTGACAGAATAGTGTCCACAGACATTTGGCTGTTGTCGATGCGCGCAAAAGCAGACGCCAGTGACTGTCTCTGGATTTCATACAATGGACAGTCACACAGGATGTGGTGTAGCGTCTCTTCCCAATGACAGGCATCGCAGAGAGCGTTGTCGGCCATTCCTATGACAAAGGAGTAAGATTTTGTAAATGCCACTCCTAGCCATAAGCGATGAAGTAGGGTGGCTTCTCTTCGATCGAGTCCAGTGGGCATGTGGAGAGCCATCAAAGAGGACAGGTGGTGTTGACGATTCGTATCGATGCTTGGTGGGCACCATAGTGAAAACGTGATTTCACGCGCAAGTCGTCGAAGATTACTGGCAACATCAGTCCTCGAAAGTGGTATGGCATCTTCTCGTGTTCCTTCAAGGGCTGCCCGCGCGGCAGTATCGGCATGTTCGTTCCGTGTAATGCCGCAATGACTTGGCAGCCATTGAAGCGTCACATGATGCCCTTTCTCGAGTAAAGTGTGGAGAAGGCATCGAATTTCGAAAACAAGCTGTTCGTACGGGCCGCGACGCAGTGCTGAGAGCACAGATTGTAGGGCAGCCCTTGAGTCGCTGAAAATCGCAAGGCGAGGTAAATTAATGTTACACAAGGCGAGGTAAATTAATGGGGGTTTTTAATGGGCCCTGAGTCCGCGATTACCGTCCAATGATGATGATCACCGCCATGGATTATACCCACTCAGGGGGATCGCAGTGGAGGCAACGTCGTCTTCCTTCTCTGCCCACGCTTCCCTTGTTTTTCCTGGTAGTGATACTTTGTATCAATATGTATGTGATCTAAACACCTTTTCGTTTACTTGGCAGGAGCACATCGCAGAGGCACCTTGGGAATTCGATGGACGGACAAGTGGGGTTCGCCACAATTGTGGCCCGCAGGCTTGAAGCAGAATTGAAGAATTCGACTGTTCTTCAATTTTGGAAGAAAGGCATATAGGAAGCCACAGAAGCGCATCGTGGCGCGGTGACTCTAGACAGGCAGCGCCATCTTTGGTAGAAAAGTAAAAATTGAGGGTGTATATGTTACGTTTTTCCCACCCGCCAACGCGCAGCCACCCGCTTACGTACTCGTGCAGAGGGCGCATGGTGCGTTTGAGTCATCTCAAAATGCACCGCCTGTAGTGCGGCTTCATAAAGATCTCTAAGCTGTGCAAGCACTTTCGAGAAGCAAATATAACAAAAAGAGCAAAGCTCGTTAGTGAAGTGTATGATGTAGAGCAGATGACATAAGACAAGGACGCTCGACTCCCTGTGAAATGCATTTCTCAGGTACGTGATTTCAATGCCAGTGCCATCGCGTGCTTCTAAGTGGCAGCCGTCGGTCCGCCCTGATTCAGGGAGTGGTCGTGATGCGGCGCTATATGAGAGGTCTTGCTGCGTGCGTCACACGTGCGTCCGAGCACTTTCCCCCGAAGATGCGATAGACGTGTTTACCACACCAATATCATTCGCCTGCCAGATTCTCTCCTTCAGGCTGCTTCTTTCTGGCTCGAGACAATGCCGCTACCACGTCGCAGAGGAGCGCATGCAGAAACATTGCAGTGACGCTTCCCCATTGGTCGCCCGCATAGCGCCACGAACGGCGACACGCTCTCTCGAAACAACGTATCCTTCACAGAGTCAGCGTAACTGCCATTATTGGAAAAATGAAGAATGCAAGACGCCGCCCCGCAAATCTCTACACAACTGAATAAACGATTACCTCATATGATTTGCGTCATAAGGCTTAGCATCAGGGGCTACTCTCGTCCATGACCGACACGCACACCCGAAAGCTAGACAATCAGAGAGAGCGGGAAAGGTCTAGAGGAGATGGCGGTGAACAGCTGGATCAGGTGCATCTGGCTGGCATTGATAAAATGGAGGAGGCGTTGGGGACAACACCGTCCACGACGTACGCCTTGAAGGAAGTCTCATTTTGCCGACATGAAGCAGCGTACTCTTTGTGCTGCTCTGACGTTTATGAAAACCATACAATTGTTCTTTTCGTGTGGTATCTAGCAGCAGCATTCGTATACTCTCATGTGCGAAAATTTTCAGCTTGCTAAAAACAGAAAAAACTTAAGGATACGGTCTTGGCATTAAAATGCCCGAGAAGTTTCAGAGTCATATCTTCCGTGTCATGGGATCATGATCCGCTGACATCGCCGTAAAGCAGCAAGCTGGGCTTTAACCGCAGCGAGTCAAGTTGAAGTGCTCACTTCGTTTTTTTTTTCAGGCTGTCGTGTCATGCTTGCTCTATTTTTCGCGAACGTGGCTGTGTTCACCGGCTCTGACTTGTTGGAAAACTGATACAGCTTTACACGTCGAGAGCGTGCCTTTGCGTTGTCTTCATTGTTGTGGCAGCCCACAACCCAACAATACTCCTTCTGCCGCAGGCACGTCTGTGAGATCAGGCGTTCGGTACGTAGCGCCACCACAGACTCGAGCTGATTGGGGAGTTTCGACTCCCTCTAACGCCTAGCCGTGCATGGCTAAGCCGCGTCCGGGGAAAAGGGGATTCGGGGGGTTGAGCCGACGCCAGGTGATTAGACCTTTAAACCCCCCCCACTGCCAGCGAAGGTGACACGCTTCTTTGGCCCGGCTTCGCGTAGACGGCTCCCCTGGGCTGACCTACCCAGGGGAAATCGGCAGATGTCTTTTCCTATCTCAGTCTACATCTTCGTCTTTGCCATTATTGTTTATCTTTCCTGTCTTCGTGTTTCTTTTTTACTTACAGTTTTCCTGGCAACGAGGGTTAACGCTGTAAAAATATCCTACCTTGGTCTAGGCGCGTCGGGTTATAGTAGTGTACGACTGGCGTCGACAAATGTTTAGTATTTACAAACTTGTAGCGTCCCCTTGTTGGGCTCCATTGTGGGTGGTCTACAACGCTGCTCAATAGAAATAAAACCGGCATACATAGAGCATTGCCCTTGCTTACCAATCGTACCGGCTCGAGTACACACCTATGATATAAGAGTTTTGAAACAGTCAACAGAAACATTTCCTCTCTTTCACGTCATTCACTCTCAGAAAACTGAAAAGCAAGCCAGCACCGTATCTCCTTCGTAGTTTGCAGCTCCCTTACTAAAACTCTCGGGGCTGGATACAAGTTAATCGAAATGGCTAGCGGAGTCCTCCTTCTCGAAGTTCAGGACAAATAACAATTTGAAAATCTAGACGGTCTCTAAAATTTTGGTGGCGTACCGATCACCGTAACACTACACCGATCAATGAAGACAACTCGCGGAGTGGTATCCGGTACGGACTTAGTTGACCTGACCGAGACTGAACTCTTGGAGGGGTAGAAGAGCCAAAAGGTGACCAATGTACATTAAACCATCATCACAAGAGACAGCAAAGTAACACCAACAAAACACTTAACACTCATGTTTGCTTCCAGTAAACTTCCAGAAACCATTCAAACATGGTACAGGTCATACATATCAAACCCGTGTCGTTACTTCCAATGTCCAGGGGTATGGCCATGACTATAAAAGCAGTCGTGGTCGCCAGACCTATGCACTGTCACGTATTCAAGACCCGAGCACTAAACCAAGAATGTCCGTTCATTCTACTGCTCGTGCTAACTTCTTTCTTCGGTTCTCCTGCTTGTTGTCGCGCGGCTGCAACCATCCGCATTATACTCCCAAGGGGTTAAGGTGATCACGAGGCAGTTGATGCGCACTGGCTTGTCTCCTAAATGCATGACTTCTGAACGGGTAGTTTTATGGTGTGCCTGATGCTAGTCTAAAGGTGCAGATGCGTGCGATGCCATCCCTACTCGGGTGCACTGCCGGAACATTTTTCAGCTTCCATAGTAGTGGACGTGTGTCTTCGTCATGCACAAGCACCATGTCACCGCAAAGTCGAGGTAGTTTGAATGAGGCACGTTGTGCACGGTTCGATGTAGAAGAAGGTAGACCGCTTCCATCGGCTCCTAAGCCCCGCTGTAAAGCGCTCACAATAGCGTGCGCGACATAGGAGGTGCTCTGTCATTGATGATATGCCATGAGTATTGCTGCCTTCTTGAGGAAGGTACATGAAGTGTCTCCCAATCAAGAAGTGAGACAAAGTCAGTGGTTGCAGTTCATTTGGGCTGCTATCAAATTATGTAAGAGATCTGCTGTTTATGACCGCATTCACTTTGCACAACACCATAGCGAGGTCCTCGGCGTCGAGACTGTTGCGCCCAAGTGATTGTTTCAATGCTTTCTTTTTCGATCTGATGAGGACCTCTCACCAGCCTTACCACCAAGGTGCTCTCTCAGCGATGAACGTCCATTTGATCTTGATATTTGCCGCCTATATTCTTGCAGAGCAGGCAGAATGGTCCTGAGCACTCGCGCTGAGCCGTGAAAAGACAGCGCGTTATCCGAGTAAACAGTGTCGGGGATTCCACGTGGTGAGATTAAACGGCGGAAGGTGAAAAAAGTTGTCGTTGTCAGCTCGAGTAACAGCACAGGAGAATATGAGTATGTATGCCCTTTTTTTTCGTGGCAGCTGTGTCACGCATGTATAGGGGACCGCAGAAATCCTACCCAACGACTAAGAAAGGACTTGCTTCCGTGATGCCGTCTCGTGGCAATGGTGTAAATAGAGATGTCTCAGTGAGAGGCTTGTAGCGGTTGCAAGGCAAACAATTCCTCAGCACACCTTTATTGGTATGTCGTCCCTTCACAACCCCATGCTTCTCTCGAAAATCGCAAAGCGTGGCCTCAGCCCTACTGTGAAGGGCGCGTTCATGCGCGGCTGAAACCACAAGATGTGTCAAGGTGTGCCTTGCTGGTAACAGTATTGGGTGCTTGACATCAAAAGAGTCGTCTAGCTCCTACAGATGGTCTCCAACGTGATACAGACGACCTTCGTCCAGGAAAGTATGCAATTGAAGAACTTGGCTTGTGGACGGTAGCTCCTTCGCTGCGTGGAGCCCCTGCACTTAGTGAGCATTTCTTTTTGGACTCTTTGCAACCAGTAGTGTTCTGCCTTGCACAGCTCTGCTGCTGGCATAGAACTGGCCATAGAACACTGTTTGCGTGACGCGTTCGCAGCGAAGCGGTACACCCGGCCGGTGACTCTCAGCAGACTTAGCAGTCGTAAACCCTCCGGTCACGCCCTTTTAAGACTTCTACTTCTGATGGCATCAGTGAAGCGGCTGCGCAAGAACCATGGCGTCGTCAGGGCCAGCGTAACACGAACTATCACACTCCTGACCGACGAGCTGCAGGCCTCCGTTCAAGATGCCAGTTAGGTTGACTCTCACGTTGCCTACCTCATTCAGAAGAACGCCGAACTTGTCACCTTGAACAAAGAAATCTTCGATGTGACGGACGAAGACGACTACGAAAAAGAGCTCGAGGTCGCACAAAAGTACAACCGAAGAGTCTCTTACGCCGTGTCCCGAGTGCGTTTCTTCCTCCTGGAGGCCGCCAATAGGCGACAGTAACGAATGTCACGAGGTTGGTGGCAACTGAACGCCAATGCATGTGGTCCCCGCACTGCAGCTCCGAGCCAGGTCAGTGACTCTCCTCGAGTGGCCGATGCAATTCCCAGTCAAGCGACGATGCCGCGTCATCGCACAGTGGTCCTGCCGAAACCACAGGTCCCCACGTTTTCTGCATAATTCACGATTTCCAGTTTTTGGGACCTTTTCCGTGCTACAATTCACCTGAATTAGGACCTTTTACAGATATAAAAGTTCAAGTACCTTCAGTCGTGTGTGAGAGGTGCAGCAAAGTGAGCAATCGAGGGCATCCAACTAATCGAAGACAATTTCAACATGACAGTCGAGACCTTGACAGAGTAATTTGGTTGACGCGACTTGCTTGTCAACGAGCACGTTGGCCACCTACTCGCCTTGGCGTCCGTCAAGTCGTCGGCAGACGTGGAGAAGCTTCGCCTGCTCTACGACAAGGTCGACTCGAGTGTCCGCGTTGACCGGTTTGGGCATCCCACCTGACCAGTACAACGTGGTCCTCAACTGCGTCCTATAGGTGTCTGCCGGTCGATCTTGCAATTCTCTACCGCCAGAAGATGCAGGGAGCGCCGCAGGAAATGTCCGGCATCGGGATACCTGAACAGAGAGCTCTCCAGGCTGCTGAATCACTCAATTTTCTGCGCATTCAGATTGAGGTTCGAGAGAAAAGCAGGCCAGAACAAACGACGTCTAGTTGCGCACGGTCGCGGCCTAAAAATGTCGAACATCCGTCGACAGCAATGGGACATTTGCCTACGGTGTTCGCACTTGCTGCCGAGTCTGTTACAGTTACGGAAGAGGTGTGCCCTTTATGCAGCAGGTTCAACATACCATCGCGGACTGTTACGGTCAACTCTCGGCGAAGAAAAAATGGGCTCAGTGGCGCACTGCTCACTGCTTCTACCGCTGCGGCTTGCAAATCTACATGGAGCATTTTTGCCGACGTGCACGCAACGTTATCTGTAGTAAGTGCAACCAACAACACCCAACTATCCTCTGTGAATTGTCCACATCGGCAGCGCCAAACAATACAAACGTGACGACAGTGAACGCGGACGACCCGCGCATTGCCGGGCGAGGTACTAACACGCCTTCAGTAGCATCGGGTCCAAGCGTCCTTAGCAGAATCAGCGCCGCTGCTCTTCAAACAGGACGAGTCTGGATCGAGTGCGGGGCCCGAAAGCGTCTCGTGCGCATTCTTCTTGACAGCGGCAGCCAGCGCAGATCGTTCCGACCAGATGTCTCAAAGGACCTCAGATGCACGGTTATCAGAACCGATTAACTTCCTTTCGTTAAGTTTGACCACTCGAAGCCCACGAACTAATACGCAGGCGAGGGGTAGTCTTGACGATGCGAGGCCAATGTAGAGACATAGCGATAACCGTGGATGCCTTGGAGTTACCAGAAGTGTGTGCTCCAAGCCCGCCACTCAGTACCTATGTTTTGAAACTTTTGTGCAACAAGCATTATGATGTTGCTGACACCTTTCCTCCCGACACCTGGCGCCCACAGGAAGTAAGTGTCTTACTTGGTTCCGACGTTTACTGGAAGGTCGCGACAGGAAGGTTTGATCATTTAACCAGCAACCTGACGGCCACGGAAACCAAGTTCGGCTGGACCGTTCAGGGTACCATCGAACACGAGAGATATTCAGCATCTACGAGCACTCTATATCTGCATTTTAGCACGAAGTTTGTTTCAGACTGTGATTTTTATGCGATTTGTAATCTCGACGTAATGGGGATCAAGAAGCCCCCTGAGGAAGGTAGTAAGGCTCCACTCGGAATTGAGCGATTTGAAGAGGGCATTATGAAGCTAAACAGGTGCTACCAGGTGCCACTGATGATAAAGGATCCAAGAATACCTGCCAGCAGCGACAATCGATGGTTGGTGGAGCTCCGGCTGCAAGCACAATTAAATTGGTTTAAACCACTGCCTGAATTTCTGAAGCAGTATGACAGGGCCATTAAGGTGTACTTTATGAGGTGCACACAGAGCGACTCGAAGAGGAGCCACTAGCAAGAGGAAATGTGTATTATATGCCTCATCATGCTGTCATACGAAGAGAAGCGGTTATGTCAAAACTCCAGGTGGTGTTTGACGCTTCCTCGCACACGCCTGGCCATCCCTGCCTGAATGATGTCTTGTACAGGTGTACAAGGCTGGGAATAGATATTGTGCAGCTGCTACTCACCTTTCGATGTCACCCGGTGGTCCTCATCGCGGATATAAAAAAATGGCAGCATATCCACGGAGTGAATGATGGAGAGTGGGGCGAAGCATTCGTCCGTCCATGCGTCCGTCTGTGTGACCGTCCATGCGTCTGTTCGTGCGCCCGTCCCTGTGTTCGTTCATGCATCCGCCCCTGCGTCCGTTCAAGCGTCCATCCATGCATCTGCCTGTGTGTCCGTTTGTCCATCTATTCAACACTCCAACTTTCACCATCTCGCATCTTTTTCTTATATATTCCCCATATAGAAGCACCGCCATTCAGTGGACATTCCAAGGACTAAATGAGAGGTGGCCCACGCACACTTTCTTACGGCATGCGCTCCGGGTCTACTTCCCACCTTCAACCACCTTGAGTTCAGGGTATATACTAGTTCACTGTATTCATGGCACTGCGGCCAAATACTCACTAAACCTTTCTAAAACTAAGGAGGTTACACCCAGAGAGTATAACGTAGCAACCTTTTCCTGTTAGATAGTGCTCAATGTACATGCCAGTGGCTGCTAATGGGAAATGAGAGACAGGAGGATTCAGCTTTTGATTTCTTACGGCTTGCGCTTCGTATCTGCTTCCCTCCTTTAACCACATCGAATTCATTCATGGTATATACTAGTTCATTGCATTCATGGCCCGGCGGCTCAACGCTTGCTAATCCTTTTAAAAACTGAGGAGGTTACACCCAGCGAGTATAATGTAGCAACCCTTTCTTGTTCGATAGTGCTCAATGTACATGCCAATGGCTGCTAATGGGGATCGCAGCGTGCGCGTTGACTAAAAGCCGAATGCTCCTGTCTCTCATTCCCCACTAGCAGTCATTAGCATGTACATTGAGCACTATTTTTATTGTTAAACAACGCACAGAAGAAATCTCTCACCGGCACCACCTTGGAGGTCAAATGTTATACCTATTTCAAGTATGTACCACTGATGGTTACGTACCACGAGGGACGCACAAGCCACGCCATAAGGAGCTTCGCCCCTAAAAGCATACTTGCAGTTGCTTATTCGCCCGGAAGACCCCGACATTCTGCTATTCCTTTAAATTGATTGCTTGCCCACGGATAACGATTCAGCTCCATATGTAGTGACGTGGAGAATGACGCGGGTCCCGTTCGGAGCCTCGTCTAGCCTAATTTTGCTCGCAGCAGCCATTCGACATCACCTAGCATTCTGTCAAGTACAATATCCGGAGACTGTAGCGTTACTGGAAAAGGCCTTTTACGTCGATGACCTTATCGTGGAACTTCCAAATGCGAACGAAGCTGCCACGGCGTACAAGGAAGTACGCAAGGTATTCTCGGAAGCAAGCATAAAATTGCGCAAGTGTGCTTCCAATGCACATGCCTTGCGGAGAACCTTCATTAGAGACAAGATTACTTTTGAAGACGAAGTCGGAGAGAGTACCCTAATCAAGGTCATGGTGTAGCTTCGGAACGTGAAAGCGATAGAATTGTCCTCATGGTGCGCGAAGCGTCTAACTTCGCTGCGAACAAGTCTTCAACAAAGCGCGTTGTGCTTCAGACGTTAGCAAGAGTGCACGATTTGTTGCGGTATCTAGCTGCATTTTCGCTCAGGGCAAAGCTACCGTTTCAAGACTTGTGGACGAAGAAATGCACATGGGTTACGATTCCCTCCCACCAGAAGAAGAAGCAAGCTGGAACAGTTGACACACTGAATTGGACAGCATGAATCCCTACTCTGTCGAACATTACGTTTTCCTGCAAGCAGCTAATGCGTCGATTTCAATCGAACTACACGCGTTTCACGACGCAAGACCCAGAGCGTATGCTACCTGCATCTACGTACGGGCGCGCTCAACGAATGGCTGTAACTCACAGCCCCTCATGAGCAAAATCCACGTGGCACCACTTCGAAATATTTCGCTGCCACGTCTAGAGCTCTTAGCACGCGTCGTCGGCGCAAGGTAGTGCGCATACATGAAGACAGTACCAGTGCTAAGCTCTGTTCTTGTACACTTCTGGACCGACTCACTTGTGACATTGAATTGGAGTAAGAACACGGCTGCCAAAAGAAAAATGTTTTACGTCATCGTGTCTCCGACATTCATTGCCTGACACCGCCAACCCAGTGACTGATCATTGTTCCGGAAAAGACAACTCCGGGTATCAGCACAAGAAAGATGTCCCGAATTCAAGACCCGAGCCCTACACCAAGAACATCCCTTTCTTATACTGCTCGTGCCTGACTCCTTTCTTCGACTCTCGTGCTTATTGTCGCGCGGCCGCAATCATTCGCAACATGCACATGGTGGATCCGCATGCCACGTTTGTGAAAATTGCAAAGGGCAGCCGCACTCTGGAAACTGTGAGAAAACCGTGCTGCTCATTCACGTTCCTGTCTATACTGGAAAAAAGAAAAGGAGATAATAACGCTGAAATTGAAAGAAAACATTTCTTGTAAGGAAGGAACGAAAAGGGTCTCGCCATTCTATGGCCCAACATATTCTGATGCGGTGCGTCAAGGAGCACTGCCACACCAGGCCTCACCACTCCTTTGGCCTGCGCATACCGAACGGGGGTGGTGGCACCTGCCCCAAAGATAGCTGCAGTCCAGACTATATACTCCGCCTAATTCCGAACAAAGACCGGAGACTACAGGGTCTTCAAGTCTCAAGGGCTCGCTAAAAGTGCTGTGCGTACAAGAAACACAACTAAATCCAAGACACACCAACTTTCTACGTAAATACGCTGTTTTCTGAAAGGACCATGATGATGCCGTAACATCAAGCACAAGTGTTGTCATCATAGTGAATCAAGGGAATGCATGCACATGCTTTCAACTTCAAACATCCCTTGAGGCAGTTGCTGTTTAATCTGTGCTTTTCGAAAAACTGATCACAATTAGCAATCTTTACGTATTTCTTAGCTATCACCTACAAAAACATTACTTCCAGTCCTCAATCGGTGAGCTTCCGGAAGCTTCTTTTCTCCTTGGAGACTTGAATGCGCATGGCAGGCTATGGGGTGACTGTCACTGAGACGGCCGAGGTCGACTGAATGAACAGTTTCTTCTCTCTTCAACGCGTGAATGCTGAATTCAAAAGAACCAACCTATTATAACCTCGCCATCGATATCTATTCCTCAATAGACCTAAGCATATTATCTCCATCGCTTGTGCCTCTACTTCCCTTTTCTTCCGCTCACAGTAAGATAGTTAAGCGAGGCATAGCACGAACCTGCCTTGGGAATGCTTTAAATAGGTCGTGCACCCACAACATCTCTGCGAGCTTCAAAGCTCAAGTTTCCCGGCCTAAGGCTTCAAGTTTCTCCGAGGCGTTTATCGCGTCTGTTGCTGAGACGATTCTGCGGACTAATAAGCAGAGCAGAGGCAGTGACACAATCCAAGCAACACGGATACAGAACGTTAAAGGATAGCCGTGATTCCATACAAACACCAGATATCACACAGGCTCAAGAAAATCGAAAAACGTGTTGGAGTTCGTGTCATGTTCTCGGCACCGTTCAAAATAATCAGCCTCACCAAATCTACAAACCCCCTGAAAACGCAGTCATCAACGGAATGCAGAGTTCAGCATAGAAACAGGTATGCGGCCTGCTCCCGGGAAGTTGTGTATAGGACCCCCCTTTCATGCGGTGCTTGTTATGTCGGAACGACCGGAAGGGGTCTGAACGATCGACTGAGAGAACACGCAAACAATGTTAGAAACGGGAAAGATGGTTTTCTTACTCAGCACTACAATGAGTGCAATGGTGTTCTCCTCTTCAAGGACACAGCGACGCTGTACAAACACAGAGATGAAAGCAGCCGAGTTATTGTCGAGGCCGCGCAGATGGCACGCGAACAGGTGCCTTGTATTAGCAAGCCCTCCGTGGCTTTGTCCGAGAAGGAACGCAGGTTCATCGAAGGTTTCGGTGCGGGCAGGTAGTTATATTATCTTTACCTTTCTGTTTCGTTTTCTTCTAGATTTTTCTTTGCTGTTTTTCAGTGTTTTTGTTTTTGTGTTGTTTGTTTTTGTTTTTCTTACTCATGATCTGCTCTTTCTGCCATATGGTTTTTATCGCATGGTTACTGTCTTCTCTATATATTTTCGTGCTCTGTGCAATAAACTCAGTTGGAAATTAGCGCTCGTGTCTTTCGTGTCCTTCTTGTCTCTGTGTCGTCGTTTTGTTCTCGAGTTATAACTATCGTCATGCCATACCAACAAGCCCAAGCTGCCACACTTCTATGCACTGCGAAGTTATCACAAACTCTTGCGGAATTGACCACTTTTCCTTAGTGTTGAGCACAACTACATCAAATGAATGCCAGCCAGAGGTCCCCAAATGGCTATTACGCAGAGCCGACTGGGAATAGTTTTTTATCATCATTTATTTAAGTTAGCATGACATATGTATTTTGAGCGTTGATGCTGCTGTCAACAACTTCACAGCATTTTCGACTGAATCAGAAACAAAATGCATCCTCAAAACAAATGGACACCCTGGAAAACGACGTCTGCCATGGTGCAAATCTTAATACTGAAACGCGCGCACACAGCAAAATGCAGCATTGAAGTTGCTTTCTAACCCACCAACAGCCGAAAATCCTGACAGCTTCAACAAATAAAGTCTCAAGGCAGAAGAACGCGTCGGCAGGCCAGAAAAGAAAGCCGGCAGAAGTTTTATCAGGGATCAATTCAGATACACAGAAAGCTAAACTCTGGAACATGGTCGGTATTGTAGCAGGAAGACAAGTACGCCCCGCCGCGGTAGTCTAGTGGCTAAGGTACTCGCCTGCTGACCCGCAGGTTGCGGGATCGAATTCTGGCTTCGGCAGCTGCATTTCCGAAACAGGCGTAAATGTTGTAAACCCGTGCGCTCAGATTGAGGTGCACGTTCAAGAACCCCAGGTGGTCGAAATTTCCGGAGCTCTCCACTACGGCGTCTCTCATAAGGGTATGGTGGTTTTGCCACGTTTAACCTCACATATAAGTCAATTAGGATGACAGGTACCCACATTCCCACTCGTAAACACACAGAGTGACACCATTGAAAACCAAGCGAACTTCGTCGGCAGACACTTCCAACAGGTGTCCAGCTCATCACACTTAGTGATGCTTTTCAAAAATACAGAACAAAAATAGAAAAGCGAAACTTGAATACAAATGTACAAGATACGAGGCGTCAAATCAAACTTTCAGCTTAGCTGAGCTCAAACATCACTGAACTCCTGCAAAGATTTCTCCCCAGGTTTTGACCGTGTGGTGAATAAACTGTTATAAAATCTATCAATCGGAACGCAAAAAAACCTTCCTTTGTTTGTACAATGTTATCTGACTCTCTGGCGCTATCCGTACTTCTTGGAAAGAGGCTGTTTGAAAACCAGTTTAAAAAAGCGCAAGGACACGTCATCAGCTTTGAGATATAGGCCAATTGCACTTACAAGCTGCTTGTGCGAACTTTTCAAAAAATGGATAAACTGCTGACTTTTAGATTTTCTTGGAACAAACAATTTGCTCGACCCATTTTAGTGTAGGCTTCGAGAGTGTAGATCCACCACCAACCAGCTTGTTCGTATCGTGGCACAGATTGGAGACGCTGTCGTTTACAAAGAATAATTTCCTCTATTTTCCTTGGTATCGAAAACGCTTACGATAAACGTGGCACTTTGGAATATTAAGAGACTTGTCCCACCTTGACGTGCGTGGCAAAATGTTTACCATATTGGAAAGATACTTGTCCTATCGGAAATTCCGTGTCCGTGTGGACGTCCTTCTTTCCCAAACTTTTGCTTGACCTATTTTAGTGTAGGTTTCGAGAGTGTAGATCCACCACTGACCAGCTTGTTCGCATCGAGGCACAGCTCGGAGACGCTTTCGTTCACAAAGAGTACTTCCTCTATATTTTTCTCGGTATCGAAAACGCTTACGATAAAAATGGCACTTTGGTAGATTAAGAGACCTGTCCCACCTTGACGTGCGTGGCAGAATGTTTACCATAATCGAAAGTTACTTGTCCGATCGGAAATTTCGTGTCCGATCGTGCGGCGTTCTTTCCCAAACTATTGTATAAGAAACAGGAGTGCTGCTAGGTGGTGTACTTAGCTGCACACTTTTGAAAGCGAAGCATTTCTTAGCGAACTTCGGCGGCTGTGAGCGTATCCCTCTATCTAGCCGCCTACGACTTTTACCTCTGCTGGCCGTTTCGATAGTAGTATCAATACTAAACGTGGTTTGGTATAACATGACTGTATGAACAGCATATTTGATTAGCCATAACATGAAAATCTTGACATCTATGTCGTGAGTGTTGTGACAAACTATTCATGGTACTGCAGCTCCTCTGGTGGTTCCGTTCACATGGCATGTTGCAAAACTTGTGTGGTATGACATGATTGCATGGCAAACAAAAGCAGCAGACCCTAACATAAAAATCATATTATGCGTGTCATGTAAGAACATGACTACATACCACGCTCATGATGTGCTCGCTGCCGTTTCGCTAGCGTCAAATACAGCTTATTTGGTATTACAGTACGTGAATGGATAATGAAGGTATGTGACTGGTGCAAAGATAATAATTATGAGATGCGTGTCATGTAACAACATGACAACATACCACGCTCATAGCGTGCTCGCGGGCGTTTCGCTAGCGGCGCTATACTAAATTCGGTATCACGTGCCGAGAATAGATGACGAAGGTAAACTACAAATACGAACATAATATTCCTGACACGGAAGTCATGTACGGGATCATTTCCCTCCACCTCCTAACGTTGTGCTGATTTTAAAGTGACATATCAACATTTCTCAATCGTGCTTCACATATCATCCATTTCCAGCGTATTTGTAGGATCTGGCAAGTTTTTTTATTATCAAATGAATTCTTTGCGCTTGTCCATCCCTTGCAATAAGTTTTACTGTACATATTTCGACGACGTCCAGCTTGGTTTTAAGTCTTGTAATCTGGCGATGTGTGAGCAGCAGGTTCAGCTTCCTTTGAACAGTCTCCATTTAGACAGAATAAAACGGGTTCTGACTAAATGCACAGAAAAGCAAGGGTGTTTTGTTCTCCAGGAAAAGTGGCATTCATTCCGAACCCGATATTGAACTGCATAGGCCCTGTCTTTCTAATAATTGTGAACACAAATTCTTAGACCTAATCTTGGACACAAAGCTAACCTTTATTTATTTATTTATTTATTTATTTACATAGTTCCTGCAACGCCGTAGTGGCATTACTGCAGGGGGGTATACATAAGAAGTCATAGAAAATATTTCTGCGATAAGACGCCAAACATAGTGGAAAATTCAATTATAACAACATATAAAAATAAAAATATTTTAGTACAATGTTACACATGACAACAGATACCAAAAGAGAAGTACCTATGTCACAATTTCACAACGATGAGAAAAAAGCACTGTTGTCACTCAAGTTCACTATACCTTCGGGTAGTTCATTCCAGTCTCTAATTGTTTTTAAAAAGAAGGAGTTGGCAAAAGTAGTGGTTTTGTATGCGTATTCTTGTATTTTATGTGAGTGTTGGCATCTTGTGGAACGATATGTTGGTGCTAGTAGGTATTCAGACTTATTAATTCCTGTTAGGTTATAATATATGCTATGCAGAAGTTTTAATCGAAGTTTCCGTCTTCTAGATTTTAGAGTTTCCCAGCCTAATATGGCCTTTATTTCTGACATACTAGCGAATGGGTCGTAGTTGTTGCTGACGAAACGGGCTGCCTGGTTTTGGACTTTTTCTATTGTTTTTGCAAGATACTTTTGAGCCGGGTCCCAGATAACACAAGCATATTCCAGTATAGACCTGACAAGAAGGAAGTAAAGAGTTTCTTTCACCTCTTTTGTTGCACAGTGAAAGTTTCTACGAATAAAAACAACATTCTACTAGCCTTTGAGATCATTTGGTCTATGTGTCTGTTCCAATGGAATGATTCTGTCAAGTAAATTCCTAAATATTTACACTCGGGCACTTTTTTGACTGCCTCGCCATTAATACTGTATGTGCACTGGATTTTTGAAATGTTCTTTGCAAAGCTGATGTGGTTGCACTTCGAGATATTTAAGCACATATTCCACGTGGAGCACCAATGTGTTACCGTGTTTAAGTCATCTTGCAATAATTCAGTGTCTGTGATTGAAGTAATGTGACGGTAGATGACACAATCGTCTGCGAATAATTTTATGCAAGATTTTATGTTATATGCTATATCATTTACATAAACCAAAAATAACAGCGGACCTAGAACGCTACCTTGTGGCACGCCTGAAGTCACGTTTACATATGAAGACGTTTTAGAATTTAAAACAAACACACTGTTTACGACCACTTAAGTAATTCCGTAGCCAGGTTTGCAGCTTAGCATTAATATTCAGTGAAGCCAGTTTAATATCTAACAGATTATGTGGGACCGTATCAAATGCCTTGCGAAAATCGAGAAATAATGCATCAACAATGTTGTTATGGTCAAGCGCAGTCAGTACGTCATGCTGAAATTCAGTTAGTTGTGTGACGCATGAACGACCCTGCCGAATCCATGCTGGGAGCGGGCAAAAAAATGAGTAGATTCGAGATATTTGAACAATGCGCTATAAATAACGTGTTCTAATAATTTGCAACAGGTTGAAATTAATGATATGGGACGATAATTTTGTACATGTTTTTTGCTTCCTGCCTTGTGCACAGGAACCACATTGGCTGTTTTCCAATCCCTTGGAATAACGCCGGTGTCTAGAGACAACTTGTACATTATGCATAAATATTGTGCAATAATAACGTGACACTTTTTAAGTACATGAGATGATATACCGTCAGGCCCTGTAGCCTTAGAGGTGTCCAGAGTACGCAGCAGACTATCCAAACCAGCGTAATCGATTTCAATTTCCGCCATTTCATTACCAATATTTTTTGAAGGTAGCATTGGAGAGTGTTCAGTTCTTTTTGAAAACACTGACTGAAAATAGGCGTTAAATGCTTCAGCTTTCTCCAAGTCATCCGTTATAGTTTTTTCCTGGGTTAAAAGGTCAGGGATAGCTGTATCATCTTTTCTGTTGCTCTTGACATACTTCCAAAAGAATTTTGGATTACACTTCAAGTCTGTGTTTAGCTTGTCAAAGAAGACACGCTTTGCCTGTTTTAGTTTTAACTTAAGCTCTTTGTTTACACTTTTGAGCTTTGTTTTATTTAGTGCTTCATACCACCATCATGCCACACATCATGTATCTAAAAAATAAGAGCATGAATCCATGAATCTTCCAAATGTGTTGTCACGCACTACGTAGGGAAGGGACATGAAGTGTCTGATCATTTTTTGTAGAAGCCTCATACGTACTTGCCTAGATTATGGGGCAATAAAGTATCAGTCTGTGACACCTACTGCCCTTAAAGTGCTTGACACTGTTCATCATCTAGGCATCCACCTCTCTACGGGTGCTTTTCCCACTAGCCGCGAGGAAAGCCTTACATGAAATTGAACGAATGGTTTCTCTACCTACAGAGATGTTACACGTCTTTTAAATACTATTCTACAGTGTACGCAAACAAGAAACATCCTTCAATTCTCCAAATAATGACATGTCATGCCTTGCTGTGTTTGAGAAACGGCTTTCTATGAACTATAAGGCAAAATTACCCAAAAAAAGAGTAACTTAGCCCAATGGGCACGCGGGATGAACGGATAGACCGTTGAGGAGCAACTACAGAGAAACGTGCCGCGTGCAAACCACTTAGTCTCCAAACACGCTCCAAAGGACTGAACCGCCCGGGAAATGCGGGCAGTGCGCAAAGCGTTGCCTAGGTCACTAGCCATCCTCCTTCTCGCCTGGCTCAGTCTTTCCCCGTATTTTGCTGGCGATGGTTCGCGTTGCGTGACGCTCGGAGTGCTCGACCACGGCGGCCTGGTTGATTGATTGATGTTTGATGTTTTGTGGCGCAAGGGCAAATTCATGGCCAAAAGCGCCAGTTAGTCCTAATAGAGGTATGAACAATGATTGTGATAAGCGGTTGTATAAGGGCCGTAAAATTCCTCGCGCTAAGCCGGGTAAAAGCATAGAAGTAATAAAATCATGACCATGCCGTGAAAGGTGTGTAGTGGTAATGGACGACAAAACTTTGTTGTAATAAAAACGATGGTGTACATGTATGACATTAGCACAAGGGCCTCAGCACTCGTTCACACCCTTGCGTCCAAGGGCATTGAGGCAAGTGCTTTGTTGAGTGTAGCCACCCCAGCGGAGACCTCTCTGGAGAGGTTGTGCCACAGAATGCCCCGGTATATGATATGAAAAGTACAATTTTTTTAACAACGTTAACAAGGATTTATGACTAAAAAGTGGTTCCTTACAAACGAACATTGCAGGATAGAGTGGTATCTGTTGTCTGTAGGGTAACGGAAACTGTTGTCTTCTCAGCGTGCTAATTCTCTAAACTGAATTAAAATGTGAAGTACATTGTGTGCTTCTTCACATCTATCACACAAAGATCACCCTCAGACAAAAGAAATGAATGTGTTGTATGTGCATGTCCTGTTCTTAACCTAGTAAGGATTACTTCTGTGTGGCGTCACATTGAAACTGGCGGCCATTGACCAAGTTGCCGCTTGATGACATGCAATTTATTATCTGTGTGTGTGTCCCATGTGATCTGAAATGCCTCTTAGCTTTTGGTTTAAAAAAGTCTCAAGTCGAATGCAGGAACTGGTATTGATGTATTGGAAGCGGTTTTGTTGGCGGATCCAGCTAGCTGGTCCACCAGAACGTTGCCTTGGATTTCGTGGTGTCCTGGCACCCAGCACACTACAACATGCTGCTCAGATGAGTAGACTATGCTTAAAAGCGAATAGAGTGAGACAAAGACAGCGTTCTTGTGATTTTTAGGAGTTTTCACAGCTTTCACTACGCTGAGGGAATCTGTATATATTATTGCCTTTTGTTGTTTTATTTGTTTATTGTGTTTGACGGCCGCGTGTACCGCATAAGCTTTGCCGTTGAAAATGCTTGAATTAGAGTGCAGAACGCTTGCTTCCAAAGAGGATGGGCCGACGGCTGCGTAAGAGACAGAAGGTTCGTGCTTGGAAGCGTCCTTGAAGAACTCAGGCCATGTGCACTTCTGTCTTAGTTCCAGGAAGTGTGTCTGGATGTGTGCAATTGTTACATGCTTCGTAACCTCCAAGAAAAACACATCGCAATCTATTGCCTGCCGTTGCCATGGTGGTAGGTGCACTGCGGGAACAATTAAACAGTGTTCAAGTGGCACACTGGCTTCCTTCTCTGGGCCCCTCACATGGAGTGAGTAGGGCTGTCTCGTAGAAGGCCGTTTTTCAAACACAGCAAGCTTGACATGTCAATAAATGTGAAATGTGATGGGTGATTCTTTTCTGCATTTTCAATAGGAGAATATTTAAAAGACATATAACATCTCTTTAGGTGGAGCGTCCATTCATTCGATTCCACGTAGAGGCTTTTCACTGGGCTTGTGCGAAAAGCACCCGTGGAGAGACGGATGCCTGGATGATGAACAAGGTCAAGCATTTTAAGGGCAGTAGGTGTCGCAGAATTGTATGCGATTGCCCTATAGTCTAGGCGGGTATGTACGAGGCTTTTATACAAATTCATTAGACACTAGTCAATTTCCCATGTAGTGCGTGACAACACTTTCAGAACGTTCATGGCTTTCATGCACTTGTTTTTGAAATAAATAATGTGTGGCATAAATATTAGCTTGGTGTCCAAGATGAGGCCTAACAATTTGTGTTTGGTGTTAACAGAAAGGCGTCGCCCATGCTGTTGAATACCAGGTTCGGAATTAAGGACTCTCTTCCTGGAAAACAAGACACACGTGCTTTTTTGTGCATTCAACCGGAACCTGTTTTCTTTAGCCCAATTGGAGACTTTGTTGAAACCAAGCTAAACCTGGCGCTAACACAAGGCCAGATTGCAAGATCTAAAGCCAGCTGGACGTCATCGACATATGTACAATAAAACATACTGCGAGGGATGAACAAGTGCAAAGAATTCCTTTTGGTGAAAAAAGTGTGCAACTAAGTACACCACCTTGCGGCACGCCTGTTTCTTGGACTAATATTTGTGAAAAAATGCTGCCTACTCGATCTCGGAATGTCCGATTTGACAACTAACTCTCGATTATGTTGAACATTCTTCCACACACGCCAAGATGGGACAGGTCTCCTAATATTCCAAAGCACCATGTTGTATCGTAAGCCTTTTCGATACCGAGGAACAAAGAAAGAAAGTATTACTTATGAACGAAAGGGTTTCTGATCTGTGCCTCAATATGAAAAAGGTGGTTGGTGGTGGATCTGCCCTCTCAAACCCACGCTGAAGTGGGTCGAGCAAATTGTTTGTTTCAACGAAATGTACAGGTCGGTAGTTGATCATTTTTTCAAAAAGTTTGCACAGGCAGCTTGTAATTGCAATTGGCATATAACTAGAAACTAAAGAAGAGTCCCTGCCCTGCTTCAAATAGAAATAACAATAGATTCCTTCCAAAAAGTAGGGATAGCGCCAGAGAACCAGATAGCATTGTAGAAGCAAAGTAATGTTTTTTGTGTTTAAATTGGTAGGTTTTTAACATTTCCTACACCACTCGGTCAGAACCTGGAGCGGAGTCACTGCAGAAGTTCAGTGATGTTTGGAGCTCAGGTAAGCTTAAAACTTGGTTGTACGCCTCGTATCTTGTACACTTGTGTTCGAGTTTTTGCTTTTCTTTTTTGTTCTGTATTTTCGGAAAGCGTCAGTATAGTGCGACGAGCTGGACACCCACTCGAAGTGTGCACCGAGGAAGTTTGCCTGATCTTCCAAGGTGTCACCCTGTGTGTTTACTGAGTGGGAGTGTGTGTACTAGTCTTTCTGCTACCCTACCAACAATGTTCCAAACTTTAGCCTCCTGTGTATATGAATTGATCCCTGATAAAAACTTTTGCCAACTTTCTTTTCTGCTTTGCCAACGCGTTCTCCTGCCTTGAGACTTTATTTTCTTAAAGTTGTCAAGATTTTCGGCTGTCGGTGAGTTCTGAAGCAACCTCCATGCTTCGTTTTGCTGCTTGCGTGCATTTCGGCACTTCACCATGGCACACGCCGCCATTTCACCCGCCGTTTTCCAGGGTGTCCATTACTTTGTGGGATGCATTTTGTTGCTGCATCAATCAAAAACAAAGTGAAGTCGTTGACAGCAGCATCAATGACTAAAGTACATATGTTACGCCAACCTAAATGAGTGATGGTGTAAAACTGTTCCCAATCGGCTTTGCTTTCATAGCTGTTTGGGAACCTGTGGTGGGCGTTCATTTGATGTAGGTCTGCTCAAAACTATGGGAAAGTGGTAACTTCCGTAGGGATTAGTGATGACTTTCCAGTGAAGTACAGGCACAAGCGATGGACATACTATGCTAAGGTCTATGAAGGAATAGGTATCGATAGCGATTGATGGATTGATATGTGGGGTTTAACGTCCCAAAACCACTATATGATTATGAGAGACGCCGTAGTGGAGGGCTCCGGAAATTTAGACCACCAGGGGTTCTTTAACGTGCACCCAAATCTGAGCACACGGGCCTACATTTCCGCCTCCAACGGAAATGCAGCCGCCGCAGCCGGGATTCGAACCCGCGCCCTGCGGGTCAGCAGCCGAGTACCTTAGCCACTAGACCACCGCGGCGGGGCATCGATAGCGAGGTTATAATAGGTTGGTTCCTTTCAATTGAGGAGACACGCGTTGAAGAGAGAAGAAATTGTTCAATCAGTCGACCTCGGGCGTCACGAGTGTCATCCCATAGCCTGCTATGCGCATTCAAGTCTCCAAGGAGAACAAAACATTCCGGAAGTTCATCGATTAGAAACTGGAATCCATTTTTTTGCAGGTGATAGCTTGGAGGTACGTAAAGAGTGCAAATTGTTACGAGTTTGTCGAAAAGCACAGCTCGAACAGCCACTGCATCAAGAAATGTTTGGAGTTGAAACTGTGTGCTTGCAATCCCTTGATTCACTATGGTGGCAACACCTCCGGATGATGTCACGGCATCATTACGGTTTTTCGGAAAATAGCGTATTTACCTAAAAGTTGGTCTGTTTTGCATTTAGGTGTGTTTCTTGTACAAAGAACATTTGGTGAGTGTTCGTGTAAAAGTTCTTGGACATTGTGAAGGTTCCTGAGAATGTGATGATATCCCATTTTATAATTTGAGTGTTCTTGGTAAAAGTAAAGTAGTGTGGTGTGTACGAGGAGCGAGTTGCTTTTAACGCGGGGAGTTTGAATTCAAGCAACAGGGCCATAACCAGGCCCCGTTATTTGCTTTTTTGTTTTCTTGACGTGTTCTAAAGAGCCACGCCGCTCTTTCGGCACCAAGGGTACCGACGTATTCATTGCCTCCCCGGAAGCACTGGATGCCCGCACGTGTGAACTGGTTGTTCGAATTCTGGGCCTCGAATGGGGAGGCGAGACTTTGAGACCTGAGGACCTTGGCAGTCTCCGGTCTCTGTTCGGGAGTAGGCGGAATAATCTGGACTACAGCCACCTTGGGGGCAGGTGCCACAACCCCCGGCTCGATATGTGCAGGCCGAGGGAGCGGCGAGGGCTGGTGTGGCGGTGCCCCGTGACGCGCCGCATTAGCATACGTTGGGCCATAAATGGCAAAACTGTTTTCCTTGCTTCCTTAAAAGAAATGTTTTCCTTCACTTTCACCATTGTCATCTCCTTTAATTCTTCCAGTATAGAGAGGAACGTGAATATGCAGCGTGGTTTCTGTCACAGTTTACATAGAGCGGCCGCTTTTTGCAGTTCTCAGACACGTGGCTCAGGGCTCCACATTGGGCGCAGGTCTGGCGACCACGACAGCTTTTAGAGCCTTGGCCATACCTGCGACATTGGAAGCAACGACAGGAGTTTGGTATATGCGGCCTGATTGAAGTTTTCATGTACCTTGTTTGAATAGTTTCTGCCAATTTACTGGAAGCAAACGTGAGCCTTTTTGTCTCTTCTGATGATAATTCTCTGTGCATTAGTCAGATTTTGGCTCTTCCACCCCTCTAAAAGTTCAGCCTCGGTCAGGTCAAGTAAGTCCATGTCAGGTACTACTCCGTGAGTTGTGTTCAGTGATCGGTGTTGTGTTATGTTCATTCGTATGCCACCGAAAGCTGATGGACGATCTAGCTTCTCAAATTATTCTTTGTCCTGGATTTCAAGGAGGAGGTCTCCGCTAGCCATTTTGGTAACCTTGTATCCAGCGCCAAGAGTTTCAGTAAGACATCTAGCAACTACGAAGGAAGAGACGGTCCTGGCTTGCTTTCCAGTTTTTTCAAAGTTGATGACATGAAAGTGAGGAAATGTTTCTATTGGCCTGTTGAAAAAGTTTGCCATCGGCGCGCACCCGCTTCAAGCCGGTACGATCGCTAAGTGAGGGGAATGTTTTATGCATGCTGGTTTTATTTTTATTCGGCAGCGTTGGCGACCACGCACCATGGAGCCCAACGAGGGGACGTACAAGTTCGTAGATTCCAAAAACTTGCCGACGCCAGCCGTACAATGCCACTATAACTCAATGCGCCTAGACTTAGGCAGGTTATTTGCACAGGGTTAATCATCACCGCCAGGAAAATTGGAAGTAAAAGGAAGAAACCAGAAGACAGGAAAGGTAAAAAGTGATGGCAAAGACGAAGATGTAGAGAGAGAGGGAGGGATAGAAAAAGGTGACTGCCAATTTCCCCTGGATGGGTCAGTCCAAGGCCGCCGTCTACGTGAAGCCGGGGTAAAGGGGTGTGTTGCCTCTGCCGAGGGGCCTTGAAGGTCCAATCACCCAGCATCCGCTCAACCCCCAGGACACTCTTTTTCCCGCACATGGCACAGCCAAGCTCCTCTACGTCTGGGATGGAGTCAAAACCCCCTCGTTAGCTCAGGTGCGTGGTGTCGCTACACACCAAACGTCTGCGTAAGCAGACGCCTCTGCGGGGCACGGCCGCCTGGATTCAACGATCTAGGAATTATGAATTTATGCTTGTGTGTATGCTTGGATGAGCGTGCGCTGCTGCTTTTATGTTTAGCCGCACCCATGAAGTCTGGAGCAGGTCTCGACACGTCACTATGCCGCGCTGTATATCTCTGGCTTCAGTATAGTCATGACCAACACGCGACAGCAACAGTTGGAAAGGCCAAAATGGAGGGCGAAGAACAGCAGGCCTATCGGATACATAACTTCAGTTCGATTCGGGGCAGAAATCAGCACTGAATTATTTCACAAGTAGGTGATCATTCTCTATTCTACTCTACTTGTCACGTGTGCGATACGGATCGCGCTTGCTGGCAACGGGCTCGGTCGTGATGTATATCGCACGCACGAAATTCACCGCGATGGTAAGCTTGGGTGGCTCGTTGAGTGCTCGCCTGTCCGCGCCGCCGCGATGAGCTCCGGGCTCACGATATTGGGCTGAGACCTCGTCGCTGGGTTGGGAGTGAGTCGTCGAAAACACGTTGCGGGTTCTCGCAACGAGCTTGGTTGTAGTAAGTCGCGAGCTGTAAGTGCGCTAGCACGGGTTCGTAGGGCTTCCGCTAGCGTTGGAACTCAGTGAAAATTCGTCGCCATTACAGTGTGGCTTCCCCGTCTGCCGGTCGCAAGCAACTCAGCGCTGTCCGTTGGCCGCGGCGGCGCACTCGCGTTTTTGCTTGACTCGCTCAAATTTGTGGAAAAGGGCCGCATTACCGTTGATTTCTTCGGCGCTAGCTCACAACCAGCTTCGCACTGTTTGCGGCAGCGGCGAAGCGTACACTCGCTTTTCTGTTCGAAGTTCACTGGCGGCAGACACTTCGCATGCAGCGCTGTGTTTGGTCTCGCGTTTGCTTGCTCAAGCTGAACGACGTTGCTCACTTAGAACTCACCGACTTGTCGGCCGCATGGTGGTTCGCGGAGATGTGGCTGCGGCCGCCACTCCTAACCTGTTGCGCTACGGGGATCGAAACGAGTCTTTGACGATGTGTGACATCACAGTAAAATTACTAGCATGAGATGTCTCACGTATGATTTTATTTAACCTTAGACGTATTCCTCACATGCATTCGTAGTCATTCTCTTTCACATGTTACTCACTATTTTACCAAGTAGACGACATGCTTTGCAGAGGTGTTATTTGAACTTCACAGAGACCATGGAAGTCTCGGGTGGTCCTCATCAAAAATAAAGAGGGTTCTATGCGTTTCTGTGTTGATTTATGGCGATTGAACAAGATCAAGCTGAAGGATGTCCACTGCCGCGCATTGACGACGCTTTGAACTGTTTACCGGTTGCCGAGTTCTTTTCTTCGTTAGACTTCCAGTCAGGCTACTGGCAGGTGCCAATGGTGGAGGTCGATCGCCCCAAAACCGCTTTTTTCACGCCAGGCGGCTTATATGAGTTCACCGTAATGCCTTCGGACTTTGTAACACGCCTGCAACGTTCGAACGTATGATGGACCGCATCCTGCGTGCACTAAAATGGAAGACCTGCTTGTGTTACCTTGATGACATCGTAGTCTTCGCTCCTAACTTTTACACACACTTACGTCGTCTTCAGTACGTCCTTACTTGCTTGACCAATGCCGGTTTGCAATTAAACCTTAAAAATGTTAATTTGCCATGCATCAACTACATTTTGGGCCACGTTAATTGTTTCCAAGGAAGGCATCCTGCCGGAGCCCGAGAAATCGCAAGCTGTCACGGCGTTTTCTAAACCTGCCACCATCAAAGAACTTCGGAGTTTTATCGGCTTTATCGGTTTTATCGACTTTTATTGGTTTTATTGGCTGAAGAGGGGAACACAATTGTTCCCCTCTTCCAAGACACGGCAACGCTGTACAAGCACAGAAATGAGAGCACCCGAGTCATTGTTGAGGCCACGCAGATGGCACGCGAACAGGTGCTTTGTATTAGCAAGCCCTCCGTGGCTCTGTCCGAGAGGGAACTCAAGTTCCTCGAAAGTTTCGGTGCGCGCAGGTATTTATAATATCCTTACCTTTGTGTTTCGTTTCATTATAGATTTTTCTTTGCCGTTTTTTTGTGCTTTTGTTTTTGTGTTTTTTGCCTTTGTTTTTCTCTTACTCATGTTCTGCTCTTTGTGCCATATGATTTTAGTCACATGGTTACTGTCTCCTCTATATATTTTCGTGCTCTGCGCAATAAACTCAGTTGGAAGTTAGCGCTCGTGTCTTTCGTGTCCTTCTTGTCTCTGTGTCGTCGTTTCGTTCTCGCGCTATAACTATCGTCATCCCATTGGAGGATTCCGACATCCTGGCCCGAGGCGCTTCTGGTTGGAAGGTTGGTGACTCAAAGAATCCACCCAGTGCCTATGAAAAAGGCCCTGCGGCGGATCGCCAGCAGTAGGCATAAGCGTCAGTGAAGCCTCACGTGGCTTCGAGCCACTTTCGGAGTCGGCGCAGCTACTGGCCTTGGCAGCGGCAAGTTTTGTGGCACCCTTCGTAACCTCATCGGTGTGCGCTGCTTAACAGGGAGAGAAGCCGACGAATGCGTGCGAGAGAAGACATCTCGTCTTTTCGAGTCCCTAAGCTATCGGCCCCAGCGCCGAATTCGTAAGGCCTCTATGCCGATGCTGTACATAAACCTTGCTTTAACTCACCGTCATCGCGTCCGCTCGCCGATCAGCTCGGCACGGAAGCATTCGCGAGCTGAGTAACACACGCTACCAAAAGGCTGGTGACCTAGGCAGCGGAGTTCGGAGTAGTGGTCCCTTCGGTACCGTGATGAAGTCTCTCCTTCGTAACAACGCTCCGGCACCAAGTTCCACACTTCTCGATAAGTGACACGCTTCTCTATTGACGCAACTACGCACAAGAGGGACGCAAGTGGCTGCTCGTCGTTGCACAAACTCAGAGGTCACAAATTTGTTCCTCTTTCCACGCAGACCCACAATGTGGCCACGCACGTGTCTTCAAGACCCACAAAAGGCTTTGATATCGTTACTACTGGCATGGAATATATACCTTCGTTCGCAACTTCGTCTGCTCTTGTGCCGAATGTCAGCGCCAAACATCTCCACCGCACGCCTCCACCGTTGAACTGCTGCCTTTACCATGCGCTTCCCAACGCTTCGAAGGGGTCGGAATAGATCTTTATGGGCCTCTTTCATTGTCTCTGACTGGCAATAGGTAGATAATAGTTGCTATCGACCACCTAACGCGCTATGCTGAGACCACTGCTCTTCGAATGGCTACAGCACAGGAGGTTGCCACTTTCTACTACGTCATTTTGTGTTGCGTCATGGAGGCCCTCAAGAACTCCTCATTGACCGTGGCCACGCCTTTTTGTCTGAGGTCATTGAACAATTGCTCGCTGAATGTGCGATTGTACATCGCACGTGTGCCGCTTACCACCCTCAAACCAATGAGGCTACCAAGCACTTTAATCGTACTCTCGGTGACATGCTATGTATGTGATGCCTGATCACTCTAACGGGGACTTAGTTCTCCCATTCATAACATACGCCTATATTACGGCAACGTAAGCTGTGACAGGTTTTTCCCCTTTTACCTTCTCTACAGCCGTCACCCCTCCCACACCATCTACAGCATTCTGTCCTATTGACAAGACTCGTCTGAGTGCTTGGCGATCTTGGACGCCGCGAGACACGCAGAAGAATGTCGCCAGTTAGCTCCTCGCTTCACCTCTGATGACCAAAACTGGCAAAAAGCAATCCATGATGCCCAGACATCAACTCACATTTTTCTTCTGTGTGCCCTTGTGTGGCTGTCAGTGCTGCATCACACACCTGGGCTTTCTTCCAAACTCCTGCCTAAGTACGATAAGCCATATCGTATTCTCGAACAGACTGCTGCAGTAAATTATTTCATTGAGCCTCTTATGCCACAGTCAGACTTGCGACGTCGCAACCGCGAGCTTGTACAGGTCGCAACCGCGTCGCAACCGCGTCGCAACTACGTCGCAACCGCGAGCTTTTTTTCTGCGCGGCCATTGTAAAGAAGAGGAAGTACCACGGCGCAGAAGCAGCAACATCGGGCGTGCAGAAGAAGCTCGAGCTCGTGAATTGCGGCTGGTGCATCGCCTTACTAGCAACAACCTTTCTGCTCCGAAAATCTCCTCTCTAATACTTCTTATGCAACCGTGGGCACACACCGTGCTGAAGGCTGTGTCTTCTGGCGTCTGCGATACCCATCAGCCATATCTTCTGTCAGAGCAGCTTCAGAAGGACTGTTCGAGATGTGAAGGTAAAGTTATTTGTGTGTCAAATTTTACATGCATGTTTTACAGTACCTTGCACGTACTTGTCATATGCGTGCATCTTCATCTTATGTCATGTGTGTCTAGCTATTGTTACAATGTTATTGTACGCACAGCCGTGAGAACACAACAGGCAGAAGGCTGTGTGCGCTGGCTTCTGCAATGCCTGTCATTTATCGCTTCCGCCGGAGAAGCTCCACAAAGAGTGAACAAGAAGTGACAACGAGACTGGACTTGTACACTTTACCATGAATTCACTTAAAAGATTGGAGAAACTTCATGTGCATGTGGTAAATGTAGAGATTTCGATGTCTCACTTTCGTCTTTCGTTGTTGCCGTGACTGCGAAAGCAGTTACACATAGGTGACTTTTTCGCGTGTTCTTTTCTGCATTATTTGATGCTCACTGCGCAGAAATACAGGCGAAAAAAGTATTAGGCCTGGCGAAAAATAAACAAAAAAACAATGTTTGAACAGGGGTTAAAAAGTTCATCTGAATGGAGTATTTGAGTGAACCAACCGTCTGTCCGGAAAGGTGCAACTGTAAGGACTAACGATTGCCCGGTAAGGTCTGAATGTTGGGAGTAACAGTTGCCATATAAGATGCTAATGTGAGGACTAATTGTCAGTCCTTTGAGGTGAACTGTGGGATTAACGATTACTCAATAAAGTGTAAATATGTGGACTAAATGTTAGCAACTTGAGCTCGTCTGTGTGCACTAACTGTTAGACCTGGTGCCGTTAGTCCCTAGAGTAATAAATGATTGTGGCAGCACCATTAGTCCCCGAAAGGATGAAAAACACGCTCTCTTTTATACCCTTTTGCCTTATAGTGTGAGACAGCCCTACTCACTTCGTGTGTTGGGCATGCGAAGGATATTGGTGTGCCACTTGAACACTGTTTGATGACTTCCGCAGAATCCCTGCCACCATGGCCGTGCCAGGCGATTGATTGCGATGTGCCTTTCTTGGAGGTAACGAGGCACGCACCAATTGCACATAAACAGACATACTGTCACAATGCAGGAACAGCAGCAATTGAATACAGGAAACTCACTTTAATTGTACCAGAACACTGGCAAACCGATCGGAAGAGAACCTCGTCTTTTTTCTCTCGCTGCGCTTGTTCTTCGTTGTTCTCTTGGTTCTGCACATTCAATGTGGTATTTGCTCCCTCCTGAGAGCAGCGTCCCGATGCTCTTCTACAAAAGACGGTGTAGTAAATGTACGGTGCAAATTAGTCCGAAAAATAGGGCTTCATTCGCACAACGTGCATGATTTCTGGTTTTCGCTGGCGAGTTGTCGAAGGGCTGCCAGGATCGACCACGTAATTAACGTCGCTGAGGCGTTGTAAAACTGTGTAGGGGCCAAGTTACCTCTTCAGCAATTTTTCAGACAGTCCCCGGTGGCGGATAGGACTCTATATCCAGACTTTGTTGCCCGGCTGATAGACGACATGTCAGTGTCGCAGAATATAACATTGGGCGTCGTGATTTTGCTGCTAGCTGATTCGGACGCGTGCAAGCTGCCTCGCTTCTTCTGCTCATTGGGTAAAAGACGCAGCATCGAAACCGATGTCATTGCAGTCGTTCAGTAAAATGGCGTCAAGCATCGTCGTCACTTCACAGCCATGAAGGAGACTGAACGGCGTTCTTCGTGTAGTTTCTTGCTGCGCTGTAATATAGGAGAACGTGATGTACAGAAGAATGTCGTCTCAGTTCTTGTGATCAACGTCAACGTACATACTCAACATGTCGGCAATAGTCTTGCTGAGGCGTTCTGTTAAGCCGTTGGTTCGGGGATGATGGGAAGTGGTTTTCCGATGGGCTGTTCTACTGAGCTCAAACACTGTCTTCAGGAGCGCGGCCGTGAAAGCGGCACCTCAATCTGTTATTATCATTGCCGGAGCACCGTTCCTCAGGACGATATTTTCTACAAAGAATCGTGCGGTTTCAACGGCGGTGCCACTTGACAAAGCCCTTGTTTCCACGTAGCGCGTAAGATAATCAGTGCGACTATTACCCACTTGTTGCCCGCATGGGCAGTCTGATATGGTCAGGAGATCCATTCCAATTTGGGCAAAAGGTACCGTGGGAATTCGAATTGGTTGTATTAGTCTAGCTGGTTTCAACGGTGGCGATTTTCGTCGTTGGCAATCGAGGCACGTGCGCACGTAATGCTTCACAATAGCTGGAAGTCTTAGCCAGTAGTATTTCTTTTGGATTCTAACCAATGTGCGTGTGTATCCGAGATGACCAGACGTTGGTTCATCGTGGTCAGCACAAAGTATCGCCTCACGGATTGACGTCGGAACGACGAGTAGATGGGTGCTTTCTCCGGGAGAAATATTTCTTATACAGAACACCACTACGTAAGCAGAATGATGGCAGGCTCCTTGCATATCTTCCAGGGACGGTTGTTGTCCGGCCATTCAAAAATTCAATAAGGGGAAGCAACTCACTGTTTTCTTTCTGCTTGCACGAAATCGTAGTGGTGTTGACGACTCCTACAAACGCCATGCTGTCATCTTCTGTGTCATCGTCGTGCTTTATCGGTGACCTTGATAAGCGATCGGCGTCGGTGTGCTGCCGTTTGGACTTATGCACTACCGTCATATCGAACTCTTGAAGGTGTAAGCTCCACCGTGCGAGCCTACCAGACGGGTCTTTCAAGTTGGTCAGCAGCAGAGGTAATGATGGTCACTGACTACATGGAAGGAAGGACCATAAAGGTACGGACGAAACTTCATAACCGCCCATACGACAGCAAGACACTTTTTTTCCGTTGTGGAGTAATTGGACTCGGCGCGAGAAAGCGTCCTACTAGCATACGCGATCACACGCTCGGCTGAGTTTTGCCACTGGACGAGTACAGCGCCTAAACCCACGTTGCTGGCGTCTGTGTGGACCATGGTAAGAACATCCTCATCAAAGTGAGCAAGCACAGGCGGAGCCTGCAGGCATTGTCCGAGATCGTCAAATGCCGCCTGTTGATCGTCGCCCCAAATGAACGAAACGTGGTCTCCTTTTAGTCGTGTTAACGGCGAGGCTATGTGGGACAAATTGGCAATAAACTTTGGTAATATGCGCGTAGGCCAAGGAAACGCCTGAATGCTTTCTTTTCTGATGGCACCGGAAATTTTCTGACGGCCACAATCTTATCGAGATCGGGTCGAACACATTCATGGCACAACACATGGGCTAAATATTGGAGCTCCTTGAAACCAAAATGACACTTCTCGGGTTTCAGTGTCAGGCCGGCAGACCTTATTGCCCAGAATACTGATAGCAGCCTGCTAAGGTGTTCCTCAAATTTTTTTGAAGAGACAGTGACGTCGTACAGATAGACCAGACATGTCTGCCACTTAAGGCCTGACAGAACGGTATCCACCAGTCCCTGAAATGTAGCGGGGGCTGAGTACAATCCGAATGGCAAGACTTTAAATTCATAAAGCCCATCAGATCAGGCGTTACGAAAGCCGTTTTTTCTCTATCATGCTCGTCGACCTCAATTTCTCAATACCCACTTTTGAGAGTCATTGACGAAAAGTAGCGTGCATACCTCAGCCTGTCGGGTGAGTCATCTATGCGCGGTAATGGGTATACGTCTTTCTTTGTCACGCGGTTCAGCTTGCGGTAATCGACCCAAAATCGCAAGCTTCCGTCTTTCTTTTTAACCAGCACTACCGGCGATGCCCAAGGACTTTTTGGCGGCCGAATGACGTCATTATCGAGCATTTTCTTCACTTGTTACTGGATTGCTTCACGCTACTTCGGGTGATACGCGGTATAGGTTCTGTCGTATTGGCCTTGCCATCTCCTCGGTTATTATCCGGTGCTTCGTCAGTTGCGTTTGTCTGACCCTCGAGGTCGATGAAAAACAGTCTTTGAACTGATGAAGAAAATTCTCTAGACGCTGTCTGTGTGCTGGTGACAAATCCGTGCTTACGTCAATAGGTGATGGGGCTGACGTGACATGCGGCTCGTCCTGTTGTACTACACAGCACTCGGGGATTTCGGTGATCTCGTCGAAGTAGGCCACTGTAGTGCCTTGTGTAATGTGTCGTCGCTCGTTGCTAAAATTTGTCAACAAAACCTCCGCTTCACCGCACACAACATTTACGATACTTCTGACAATTGCAACATCGCGAGAGAGTAGAAGTATCAATACTTGTTCAGCGATTCCTTCTCCAGTGTTCTGCTCACTGCACGTGACTGAAACAAGGTGGCACGATAACGGAGGTACGGTCACATCGTCAATGACTCGCAGGGATTTTCGGTGTAGCGCTGCGCTTTGATCTGCTGAAAAGGTCTGTACACCGTCTTGTATATTATTGATGGCACCATATTCACGCAAGAAATCCACCCACAAGATTGCCTGTTTGCAACAATCAGAAAGAATAACGAAAGTTGTGACGAAGGATGCATATTTATCTCCATTCTTGCGATGAACTTTCTGGTAGGTTTGAGTAGCTGCCCTCCAGCTCCTCTAATCTGCGGTCCTGTCCATTTCATTCTAACCTTCCTGAGCGTGTCTGCCAGACTCTCATTCATTATTGAGAAGTCTGCACCAGCGTCGACCAATGCCATGACGTCATGTCCGTCAATCGTAATTGCAACTTCGGCAGTAGCAACCACATCTTCCGTCGATTCATTGAAAATGCGTCTTTCTTCGCTCGGCAATAATGGGGGATTTTCAGCACTTCAATAATTCGCAACCTTTCCACTGAGGTCGCTGCTATTAGTTTCCCCGGCGTGGACAGGAGATCTTCCTCTTGGCATGTCAGTGGTGCTCCATCTGGAGGATGGAAAACAACGCCCAGGAGAGGGTGAGCGTTACCGAAATCCAGGAGGAACATCTCGCGGGGTCATGACACTCGTGTCGACGTCATTTGTTTCTAGAAATTGCGCCGGGGAACAGTGGAAGGAAACGCTTGGTACCCTGCGAAGTTATACGCGCAATACCGAAAGATGTGGCCTGCTTCCCCACAATGAAAGCACAGGGGCCTATGGTCAGAGGCACGCCAGATCTCAGTCTTGCGAAGTGGCCACCGCCTCGGCGTCGAAGTTTCATCTGTAGTGCCAAGGCGCTGTCGGTGGATGTTGCTGGTGGTACTGATGTGGTGTCGGCACGTTTGCTGACTGTCAGTGGACTATGTCTGCATAGCTTTGCTTGAGAGTGCTCGTGTTTGGCTCAGGAAGCGAGAGTGCTTGCCTGATGTCCTGGCGTACAACTTCCGTTACCAAGGCGATCGCGCAGTCATTCGGTTTGGCGACGAGGTTCTTGACCTCTTCTTGTACGATTTCTCGTATTAGTTGGCGCATAGAACCTTCGTCGGGCGTTGCTGTGGTCGTGGCTGCCACGCTGATCGGTGCAATGTGGGTTGGGCGGTCATACTGGCGATAACGTAGATGCAGTGCGTGTTCGATAGATGTCGCCTTCTTGGAGAATTCATCAACACTTGTAGGCGGGTTTCGTACGAGACCAGCGAAGAGCTGCTCCTTAGCGCCCCGCACGAGGTTGCTAACCTTTTTGGCTTCAGGCATATTTGGATCTGCTTGACAAAATAGCCGCGCCATGTCCTCAAGAAACATCGTAACGGATTCATTTGGTTTTTGAATCCGTGACTCGAGGAGACGCTGTGCGATTTCTCGTCTTTCAGTGCTCGCCAACGTGTCGAGAAACTTCTGCCAGAACTCGTCTCAAGACGACCACACGCGATTCGTGAACTATGTTCTGGCTCTTTCTTGAAGCGGAAATTAAACGTAGCCCAATTTCTGCGTGGTGTTCCACCCGTTAACATTCGCTGTGTGCTCGAATTTCTCGAGCCAGTCATGTGCATCCTCATAAGCGTTTCCGTGGAAGTCAACCGGAAGTCGAGGGTTTAAAACGGTTACATGTGTCGTGCTTGGGCTGGACATGTTGGGGCTGGTGCTTTCAGGTGCCGTCATGCTTTCTGACACGATCACGCTTTCCGGCAATCGACCGAACGGCGGGCTGAGGCCTAACAGGTGGCGGCTGCTGTGGTGAGTGGGGGTGTCGATGCGCGGAAGTTTTTCTGGACTAGATGCGGGGCTGTTGTACGGCTTCCCGAACATGTACCCAGCTCCTCCACCAGTGTCACAATGCAGGAACAGAAGCAGTTGAATACAGGAAACTCACTTTAATTAAACCAGAACACTGGCAAACTGATCGAAAGAGAACTTCGCCTTTTTTCTCTCGTGGCGCGTGTTCTTCATTGTTCTCTTGGTGCTGCATATTCAATGTGGTAATAATCTCTAGAACTACAACAGAAATACACATGTCATGAGTTCTTTACGGGCTCTTCAAGGTTCAACAATTGTGTCTCGTGCGCAGCCGTCAGCCCCACCCTTTTCGGAAGCCGGCGTTCTGCACTCTGATACGAGCGATTTCACTGGCGAAGCTTATGCGATACTTAAGGCCGGTAAACACTATAAGCAAATAAAAATACAGAAGTCAATAATATATAAAGATTCCCTAAGCATAGTGAAAGCTCTGAAAGCTCTTAAATAAGCAAAGCACAAAAACCCTGTCCTTGTCTCGCTTTATTCGCTCTAATGCACAGTCTACTCATCCAAGCAGCATGTTGTAGTCTTCCAAGTGACAGGACACCACTAAATACAAGGCAACGTTCTGTTGGACGAGCTAGCTGAATCTGCCGTCAAAACCACTACCAACACATCGATACCCTTTTCCTGCACTCGACTTGAAACCTTTTCAAAAACGAAAGCTCAGTCGTTATTGGCAGATCACATAGGACACACATATAAGTAATATTGTGGGCATTTAGTATACCAATCCTCTTCATATGTACATTATCATAATTATCATGTGTTGCTCATGCATCCTCATCGTTGTCACGTATCATCATCATTTTGGTTCGTTCATCTCAGCCGTCGGCTGCCGGTTCCGCGGGCCTAATAAAGGTCTTCAGAGTCAAGACTTCATACGTGGTGGAGATGTTGGGTATGGAAGAGGCTGTAGTGTACCGGCTGGAGCAGATGTGGGTAGTTTTCTACATTGGCAGGTAGTGCAGGACCTATCGTACCGAGATACACTAGTGTTAATACCTGGCCAATAAAACCGACTTCGAAGGCGATCGTAGGTTTTGTGGTAGCCAAGGTGACCAGCCGTCGGATGGTCATGATGTGCTCTGAGGACTTTGGACCGAAGCGATCGGGGTAGAATGGGAACCCAGCGCTGACCGTCAGGATGGTAAATTTGGCGGTACAGCACCGAGTTGTCCAGCTTAAACTGCGAGAGTTGGCGACGGCGCCTCGCTTTAGGTGGACGGGAACTGCCAGTGAGGTAGCCTATAGTACGTCGACAGTAGGGGTCAGCCAGCTGTCGAGAAGAAAAATCGTGCGGGTCGTCCGAAGGCAGTTGGTCCATAGAGGCGAGAGAGGAAACTGCCGTAGACGTGGACTCCGAGGGTGTGTTGTGCAAAGTGATTGCGGAAACGCTGAGGGGAGACGCTGGTAGTGGGCAGCGAGAAAGAGCATCGGCGTCGCTATGCCTTCTGCCACACTTGTATACGATGTCAAAATCATACTCTTGTAGACGTAGAATCCAGCGGCCGAGGCGTCCTGACAAGTTCTTGAGTGTCGAAAGCCAAGATAAAGCGTGGTGGTCGGTCACAATGGTGAAATGGCGGCCGTGAAGATAGAGACGAAATTTCTGCACTGACAAAACGATGGCGAGGCATTCCTTCTCGGTGATCGTGCAGTTCCTCTCGGCTGCGGAGAGGACGCGGCTGGCGTACGCAACGACTCGCTCTCGCGAAGAGTTGTCGCGCTGGAGGAGGATGGCTCCTAAACCATGGCCGCTAGCGTCTGTATGGAGGAAGGTCGGTGCACCATCGTGAAAATGAGAAAGTACAGAATCGGTCGTGAGGGCACTCTTCAACCTGTCGAAAGCCGATTCACATTCCTGAGACCACTGAAAGGGCGTACCAGAAGCAAGTAGCTTATGGAGTGGTGCGGCTATGGAGAAAAGGTTTTGTATGAATCGCCGAAAGTAAGAGGCGAGACCAAGAAAACTTCGCAAATCTTTTGGTTTGTCAGGGCGAGGGAAGCGAAGCACCGCAGCAGTTTTCTCAGGGTCTGGACGAATTCCGTCCTTGCTCACAACATGACCGAGGACATTGATAGATCTGCTGGCGAAATGGCACTTCTTGGTGTTAATTTGAAGACCAGCGCCCGCAAGGCAAGTCAGGACCTCGTCCAAGCGTTGGAGATGTTGAGGAAACGTCGATGAAAAGACAACAATGTTATCGAGGTAACATAGGCAAGTCTTCCATTTCAGGCCACGCAGCACGGTGTCAATCAAGCGCTCAAAAGTTGCGGGTGCATTGCATAGACCAAACGGCATAACATTGCATTCGTATAGGCCGTCTGGGGTTGCAAACGCAGTTTTTTCTTTGTCATCTTCGTGCATGGGGATTTGCCAATAGCCGGAACGCAAGCCGAGGCTTGAAAAGAATTCAGCACCTTGTAAGGAATTGAGGGCCTCGTCGATACGTGGCATGGGGTATACGTCCTTCCTAGTGATCTTGTTGAGTGCTCGGTAATCGACGCAAAATCGTACGGAACCGTTTTTTTTACGCACCAGAACCACTGGAGATGACCAAGGACTGGTTGAGGGTCGGATTATCTCCTATTGCAGCATATCGTCTACGTTTTCCTCAAAGATTTTTCGTTCGGCTAGGGAGACGCGGTATGGACGACGATGCACAATGGGTGTTCTGTCGGTCTGAATACGATGTGCTGTAGCAGTTGTCTGAACCAGGCTGGGTGAATGAACGTCAAAAGAGTTTGCATGCTTTTGCAACAAATCAAGCAGCTGCTGCTTCTGCGAGTCTGTCAAGTCCTTGTTGATGGCTGCTGTAAAGGCCGAGGAAGCAGCATGATCTCCAGGATGGCCTTTAGGGGAGGCAGGGGTAAGAGGCATGACTCACACAGGCTCCAGATCGGCAACGCAGGCGACAGTAGTGCCCCGCGGCAGTAAAATTTTATCTGGTGAGGTGTTCGTAGCAGCGAGGACAGCCGATCCATTGTTGAAGCGAGCCACACCTGATGCGAGAGCTATGTCTGTATTAAGGCAACGGGGCGATGGAGTGACCAAAATGTCACCAGAGTCAACGTCGTTGGACAAAACAGTGACTAATTGATGGTCATTTGGGGGTAACTCGATGTCTACAGCAGCGATGAGTTGAAGTGGCCTGTAGGTTTCTTCACTAAGCAAGTGGTCTGTGTCAGTAAGATTGACGACACGTTGTGCACAACAAACAGCCGCGGAAGCAGATGAAAGAAAGGCCTAGCCTAAAATGAGTTCGTGGGAGCACGGGGATAGCACAGCGAATTGTATATGATGAAGAATGTCGTCGATTAGCACACGCGCAGTACAGAGAGTGGAAGGGCGAATAATGGTTCCCTGGGCTGTAACCAGTGTTGGTCCATCATAAGGCGTCGTGACTCTTCGAAGACGGGTACACAAATCAGCACGAATAATAGAAAACCCAGCCCAAGTGTCCACCAAAGCATCAACGTCTACTTCCTCAACTGAGACTGCAATTATATTGTAAGGGAGCGCTTGCGGAATTGGAGTACTGTGTTGGAATGCAGTTCTCCAAAAACTGCATCGCTTAGTTTTCCGGACGCCGATCAGAAGCGAGGGAAGCAGGCTGAAGAGGAGAAGAGGAGCGACGGTAGGGCGATGGTGAACGGCGTCCGGTTGATCGATGACTACTGCGTAGTTCACCGGATGCTGGCGGAGATGGAGACCGACGCGGCGGTGACGAATAACGACGGCCTGGTACAAGGCTCCTGCGGTATAGTCTCGTTCGCGTATGTCGTACCCTCGGTGCCCATCTTGCTGGCGCTTGCGGCAAAAGCGTAAAATGTGTCCACGACAGCCGCAATAATAGCACGTAGGGCGAGTCTATCGATAAGGAGGGTTGTAGCTTGTGTTAGATGCACCGGGAGAGAGAGCAGGGAGAGGGAGAGATAATGGCTCAGGCGGTGGTGATGGAAAGCTCGTGGGAAAGCTTCTGGGAGGTGCGGCAGCAACCGACACATACGTTGGTGGCGGCGACGTCGAGCTGACGGTGCCTGATGGTGCGGTGACGGCATGCGAGAACGATGGGAGAGTACGAGCGACAGTGGGCTGCAGGTGGGCCATGTGGGTCATGGACGTGAGCTCCTCCCTGATGACATCCCGCAATGACATTGAAGACTAAATGGGACACACTGAATGTAATGTGGATCCCATTGATTTTAATTCTTCGCGTATAATCACCCTTATTGTGTCTGGTAGGTTTACATCTGCCGTAATACGGGTCACGTCACTGTCCGGTTGTAGGCGCATAGACTCGAGTTCTTCGAGGCGCTGACAGGTTGTCGCAATGTCAGCAACAGTAGCCGGATTCTGGATTGCAAGGGCATTGAATGCGACGGGTGCAATTCCCTTAAGAAGCTGGCGTACCTTGTCTGACACTGTCATTGGGGTTTCAGCCCGGCGGCAAAGTGAAAGGACATCCTCGATGTAGGACGTATACGGCTCCACAATGTGCTGTTTCCGAGCCGCGAGAGCTTTCTTTGCGAGAGCCGAACGAACAGTCGGTGTGCCAAAGACATGGCGAAGCTGATCTTTGAAGGCTGACCAGTCGGGGATGTCGATGAAGTGGTTGAGAAACCACGTCTTTGCGACACCCGTGAGGTAGAATGCACGTAAGCGAGTTTGTAGGTGTTAACCTACCGGTTAGCAGCGCCGACACGTTCGAAATCGTCCAGCCATTCCTCCACATCTTCCCCGCGCATACCAGCGAAGGGATGGGGCTCACGCTGGAGGCTGTTAATGACGTAAAAGGCACGGCACGCGGTGGCGGGTGAGAACGGTTGCAGCACCAACCTCTTCTTGGTGCGACATATTTCTGGACACCTAGCCCAAGCGGCGACCTGAACGTAGCTCCAGAGGGTAGAGTGGTCGAGAGGATGACGAGGGATCTAACAGCACGCTCCACCACGTATGAAGTCTTGGTTTTGAAGACCTTTATTAGGCCCGAGGAGCTGGCAGCCGACGGCTGACATGAACGAACTAAGATGATGATGATACGTGACAGCGATGAGGATGCATGAGCAACACATGATAATGACGATAATGTACAGATGAGATACTAATCCTCTTCAATATATTGCTTATCATCAAGCCGCAACTTGGTCATCGGCCGCGAGCATCAAAATCACGCCAAACAGAAGACTTACAAGGTTAACAACAGGACATAAATACACTACATATTCTTTTGTTTTGCCTGGTGGCTATCCACCTTTGTGTGATAGATGTTGACAAGCACTCACAGTACTTCACATTTTAATCCAGTGTAAATAATTACACACGCTGACAAGACAACACTTTCCATAACCCTACCGCCAACAGATTCTACTTCATCCTGCGATGTTTGTCGGTCAGGAATCACTTTTTAAACATAACTTGTTGGCTTTTAGGGGCGAAGCTCCTTAAGGCGTGGGCTGTGCGTCCCCTGTATGTAGCCACCTCTCGTTTAGTTCTTGCAGTGTCCACTAGATGGCGGTACCGTCTCCTGTATGTCGCCTCTTCTCGTTTAGTTCTTGCAGTGTTCACTAGATGGCGGCACCGTCTCCTGCATGTAGCTACCTCTCGTTTAGTTCTTTCAGTGTTCACTAGATGGCGGGACTTGTAGCTGATGATGAAGAGATGCAAGATGTTATAAACTAGACGGCGGTACTTGTAGTTGATGATGAAAGATGCGAGATGTTATAAAATAGGAATAATGTCACATACGGCACGTGTCATCATTGGTGAAAGGCAATCGTTCGATTTAGTGCGGCGACGTACGCTAGGGGGAGCATTGTAATAAAATCGAGTGGGCAAAAGGTACGGAAGATTCATGGTTTACCAGGTTTTCCTCTAGAGCTTCGCCCACTCATCATCATTCACTTCTTGGATAAGCCGGCACTTTTTTAGAGAACTCCGTAACTTTGTGTGATATATACCGGGGCATTCGTGGCGCACCCTCTCCAGAGAGGTCTCCGCTGCGGTGGCTACACTGAACAAAGCACTTGCCTCACGGCCCTTGGACGCAAGGGTGTGAACGATTGAGGCACTTGTGCTAATGTCATACATGTCCACCATTTTATTTATTATCACAAGCTTTCGTCATCCATTAGCGCCACACACTTTTCACTGCATGTTCTTGAATAATTACTTCTATTTTTTCACCCGCCTTAGCGCGAGAGATTTTAAGGCGCCTATACAGCCGCTAGTCACATCAATTGTCCACATCTTTTGTCCCATGAAGGGGCACTCTTTGGTCATCATATGGTCCTTGCGCTACAATTCACTAAATATCATTATCAATGATAATACTTCGAACGAATTGCTCGTCTTCAAGTGAAGTGTTAAGCTTTTTGCTCAAGCTTGCCCACAATGGTCAAAAAGTAAGTAAACTTTACATTGATTTCATTTGACCATGCTGATGCTTCCATGGGGCTGCTTTATAATCGTGGAAACGAAACTTCGCACAGCAAGCGTTCCGTTTTAGAGCAACAAGCTGGCGGTATGGCGCCTAAGTTTCCCTTAACGACTGCAGAACGCGTTTCGCGCGTTTTAGCCGCGCTCTCGCGTCGGCGAAATACCCTGAGTTGCCTGCGTCCTTTCCCACGCCTATCTTGAAACTTTCTAGAGCTCACCACTAGATTCAGGCGCGGCGTTGTCATCGCTTCGGGTTTTTGATTGATTTGTGAGGTTTAATGTCCCAAAACCACCAGATGATTATGAGGGACGCCGTAGTGGAGGGCTCCGGAAATTTCGACCACCTGGGGTTCTTTAACGTGCACCCAAATCTGAGTACACGGGCATACAACATTTCCGCCTCCATCGGAAATGCAGCCGCGCAGCCGGGATTTGATCCCGCGACCTGCGGTTCAGCAGCCGAGTACCTTAGCCACTAGATCACCGTGGCGGGGCTCGCTTCTGGTTTATAAAGGAACGGCGAGTGTACCATGAACATCGTGACAGTCTTGTGAGGAAAGTCGATATGAGCCCAGTGCTGTAACGTTTGGAAGTTACCGAGCAGGACGATCTCACCAATTTTTCACTTAGATTTTTTTTCTTTTTTTCACTCTGTGGCGAAAGAAATCGCTTTAATGTCCAATTGGCGTTCATTTCACGAATATTTGCAGAGGAGCCCAACTTGCACACGCCATAAGACACGTCATCGTGAAGACGGAACCAATAGACTCTAAGATCGTGTGCTCGGTGCTGGATTACCGCAAATGCATTGTCTCTGGAAAGAGCGTCTAGTGAAAAGTATCTGTCATGCCTGTTAATCAAGCTCCATCATATCAGTGCATGTGGCTATTCGTTTTGAGCAGAGCCACATCCTGAAAAATCGCCCTTCCAAGCCAAGGAGATGAGCGGTGATGAATGGCAGTGACACCACTAAAGAAATTGTGTCAAATGCAGCGAGGCTCAGTAGTTAAGCCAGTAAAAATGCCTACGCGTCGACACTTGTACCTTTCCAACATCGAGAAGGTGTGTGCGAACATGGCTATAAACTTTTCCCCTTCTATTAAAGCAGCCCTCCAGCACCTGAAGAATGATGCTGGACACACTTTCCACGTGCAGCTTGCGTCAGTGGGCCCTATAGTTGAGTTGCTGACTATGCTGCGCGGATAGTTTGTCTTGACGGATGTGATGAACAAAATGTAACATAATTACAATTGTGATGAGTGAACAAAAATGATGACGACAACCAATGTGTGGCGGTCAGTGCATGTAATTTTGTGCCAACTGTGCGAGTGAGCCAATCAGCTGATCACCTGTAGTGGCCCATACAAGTGGCGCACTGTGAATGGGGGCCACGTGTGAGCATTACGTGGCGATAAGCTTCGTGGCTGAGGACGAGCCGAAGCTGCGGCAGACGGAAGACAGCGGGCCGAAGCGTCGCAAGCCGGCAATCTATGTTCCGGCCCGAGAACGTGGTCGTCCACGCTGCTGCCATCCAACCACCAGCTGGGGTGGCGTTGCCGGCACAAGTACTGCATCTCGGGGCGCGGGTTGTCTGCTGCTCTGTTTCTTGCTGAGCGAATTGCAGTTCTTGGCGAAACGTCTTCGTGGTCAGCCGTTCGGCAGGGCGACCATCGTGGCCTAGCTATAATGGCCACAGTTGAGCCGAGCATCGCGTCTCGACCCAAGCTGTTCGTTGGGCGGGCTGGCCGTTCCCTGCATGGAGCATCGCGTTTCCGATGCGGGTTGACTTCTACATAGTCGGATCTACGCCAAAAAGCGCCGTTGTTACCATAGCGTCGCATGTTTACACGTGAGCGCCTTCGAAAGGGCCTTTCCTCAGCGTCCTGCCCTGCACCTCAGCAGCGTCCACCGTACCGCTATCTTGCGCTCAGATTTTGAACGTTCTTTCTTGAACAATTGTTAGTCAGTTTTTATATGAAACTTAGTTTTTCTCTATTTGCGTTGTACCTTTTTTACTTAAGTACTTCCTGTATATTCTCTGTGACTTGCGATAAACATCGTGTGTTAGCGCGTCGTCACAGAGTTCATTTTATTTCACACGGCATGCACAATGAGTGTGCCAAACTTAGTCCATTTTTTGTTTATTACATTATCTGACGTCCTCGACCAGACTAAGCTCTTGGCTTTAAGATCTTTAGGCGTTTCACTCTGTTTGTGTGCCGTGGCTGAGCAGCCAGACGGACCAGGAGGTGGATAGTACCACTCAGTGCACAACTTAGGTCTCTTGAGAACATAAACATGTGTGGAAATTGGCTAAGCTACAATAGCGACAAACTAGTGCAAGAGACGTAAACGTCGATCGTATGTGATTGTGAGGGCTGCGAGGTTGTAGTCGTGCGGGTGCGTTGAATGTACCCACAGATGATACCATAGCGGGGACCACACGTACGTGAAATTTATCCGCCTCGGACTGCTTAGTACAGTCATGGGCCCTCGCTTCACCACAGTGGGTGATAGTTAAGTTTTCCTTCTCGTTCGTACATCTCCTTGATATGAATTGAAGTGCCGTCAAGGGGATGATCGGCGGCGATGAAGCAGGAGGCAGGTTGGAGGTAATGAAAACTTGAACGTATATTACAGCGAAATATTTACAGTCATATGTGCATCTTGCCGAAGCACACTCATGATAACACAGACATCAACAGCGTCTTACTCTTCTACTTAACTTTTCTTAAGTTAGAGCCTAGAACACTGTTACTACATACAAAATACTTAGTCTCACTTTTCGACCCCCAAATGGTTACGGCCCAGACAAAAGTTGCATCGTACGGAGCCGTACTGATCTATCAGTTAAGTGATTGCAGCCTCGACTAAAAAAAACGAATTCCATCCAGTCCTAAGTATCTTGCGGTAACAAAGAAAAGGGGGAGGTGGCCACGGATGGTCCGCCTCAACATTCTCTCATCCAATCTGTTTCCACTCAGATTAAGTAACTCCCTACTGGGCTGACCTTACTCTCGACAGCAGCGCTTCTACAGTTTAAACAGGCGTTTTGGTACTCTTTCCCGTCATGTCTCTCTCTCTCCACACCGATCTATCAGTTAAGTGATTGCGCGCGGAACGTTATTGCCCCCGCAGGTAGCAAGCGGCCTTTGACTTTCTCCGCTTTCTTCGTGTTCGGGTCGTGCATCGCTGCGACTTCGAGCCGATCGCCAGGGAAGAGCGTGTCGCCTACTCCCACTGAGCTCGCACCCGGCAGCGGAGGCAGGACGGGGTCGCTTAATCCCATTGTGCGTTTGCCTCCGGCAGCGGCGACTTGTCTCTAAACCACAAACATTCCAAGCCGGTTGGCAGAGCGGGTTCGTTTCACATTGTGTGTTTGCCCCCGGCAGCGCAAGAGACGGACGTAGTTTGCATTCCAGAGGATAAGTGGTGTACAGTTACACGGGCATACCGAGAGAGAGTCGAGAAAGAAGCTTTGTATAACGTAGCTTCCCGCGCTGTCGTCCCATGCTCAAAGGAAGCAATTCGCGACCTTGCCGAGAGAGATCCGAGAAAGAAGCTTTGAATAACGTAGGTTCTGGTGCTGTCCCATCCGCACGATCAACTTATGAGCGGCAAAACATAACAGTGATGGAGGAGTTTTACGTCGTGAAGATAATGCTATGCTAGCATGGAGGTGAAAGTTGCTTTACAGCAGACGGCTACTGCAATCAAAAGGGCCTTGTCAGTTGAGTAGGGCTGGGCAATGTAAGTTGGCGTCAGTGGTAGGCGCTTCGAAGTATTGGGAAACCGTGAGACAGGAGGGCTGGGAAGCTACGCCTCTAGCTTCATACGACGCTCCTGAGTAGAAAAAGTTATCAACTCAAAGGATTTGATAACGTTAGTCTCACAGAATACTGATTGAATCCAACTTCAAAATAGGATATTATACTGTCGTATTGATCCTTATGTGGCTATAGCAGATGCGATGATAGCCTACATAAAGGTTGTTCCTGTGTCAATGGCTAGAAGCTAGATTGAAGATGTAGAACCTGTAGCGAATTCGTTCTTGGGTTTTTGGTCTGTACACAACGACGAGAAAGAGAGAGAGAGAAACAACATTTATTAAAAGTCTGGCGATAATACATCAAGGCGGGCGTGAACCCCGGCCTAGGCATCGGCCACGAGCCATTGGGCTTGGGCGGCTTCCTCGGCTCGCTGGACGGCCCATAGTTGTTCTAACGCGGAGCTGAGCAGAGCCGCCTCCCAGTGCGCCCTGCAGTTCGAGACCGCCTCCTCGTTTTTACTGCTGACTGCGTCATTGAGACTCGAGCACTCCCATAACATATGCCCCAGGGTTGTCTGGGAATCGCATGCTTTGCATTTATCTGTCGAATACAGGTCAGGGTAACAGAGGCGAAAGATCACTGGATTTGGAAAAGTGTCTGTTTGGAGTTGTCTCCATGCAACTGACTGCTTCTTAGTTAATTTGCTTTGTGGTGGTGGGTATATACGCCTACCGAGCTTGTAGTGCTGCGTAATCTCACTGTAGCTAGTCATACTTTCTCCCCCCCCCCCTTTCCCGCATGTAGCCTCGGTAGAGGCGGCATCGGCATGCGCAGCTGCTCGGTTCGTGAGCTCTCGAGCCACCACGTCTGCAGCCTCGTTGCCGACCAGAAGGCATTGCGTGTGGGCACGTGTCCATATCACAAATGTATCATTTTTCTTTCGTATTCCTTCCGCGTTGATCGTCAATATTCGCAGCGCCTCCCGGGACACCCTGCCATTAGCAGAGTTTCGTATCGCCACCTGCGAGTCGCTGATCACTATTTCAGCCTCAGTGATGGCCACCGCAAGGCTGATGGCCACCTCCTTGGTCGTCTCTGCGTGCTTGGTTTTAACCGTAACGCTTGTCTTGCATTTGCCATCGTGGTCGACCACAGCAGCTACGAAGCAGCGCTTGCGCGCGTAACAAGCCGCGTCAACGAAGAGCAATTCTTTGCAGTTGCCAAATTTCCTCTCCAAATCCTGCGCCCATCTGTTTTTCCTACCAGCGTGATACTCGGGGTGCTTATTTCTCGGTAAGGGAAGGACCACTATTCTGTTCCTCACCCTCGCAGGCATGTCTGCCTTTTCTCCGTGTTGCGTATGCTAATTCCTAGTTGTTAGAGGATGTACCTGCCCGTTTTCGTTTTTGAAACTCGTTCGAATCGGGCCATGTTGTGCGATTCTACCAATTCGTCCAGCGTATTGTGCAATCCTAGATCCAACAATTATTTGTTCTGAAACGTATTGTTGGGGAAGAAATTAGGTTGTGAATCAGTGTGACATTTGTAAGTATACACGAGTTCACTTAACAGTTCTATGCGTTGTTTTTCATTGCAGCGCTAGTCTGAGAAAAGGGGTTTTTGGGAAACGAATTTCTTGTGTGGTGGGTTATTGTGAAAAAGAAACAAAAACGATGACGATGACCAAGGTGGGGCGGTGAGCGCATGTGATTTCGTGCCAGCAGTGCACGCGAGATGAGCCAATCAGCTGATGACCTGTGGTGGCTCATAGAGGTCACATGCACTTATTGAGCCTCGTGTGAGTATAGGCACCGTTAAGTCGAGTTTTCCGGGCTGACTGCAGTGCCAGAATACATAGCCTAGTAAATAAAAAAAGCAACTTTGAGACGGCCCTATTAAAAATGAAACGCGACTTGCGTGTTTCGCGCGCTGCATTTGCCGGTGGATTGTGGCCGGGATAAATGAGGGGGGGGGGGGTCACTAGCACGCGTCGAGTTTCTGCGTGCCCCTAACGCCAAATGACAGAGACTTTGAGTGGGGCAGTGTGAGCAACGCAGCTCCATCTGGTCAGTGTGCGGTGCCCATTGCTTGGCGAGAAGCTTCGTGGCTGGTAACGAGCCTGAGCAGCATCAGAAGGAAGACAGTGGTCTGAAGTGTCAGACGCTGGCGATCAAGGTTCTAGGCAGGGAAATCGGCTTTCGTTGCTAATGCCGTCCAACCACCAGCTGGGGTGGCGCTGCCGGCACGAGAACTGCCTCTCGGGGCACAGCCTGGTCTGTTGCCCTGTTCCTTGCCGAGGCAATCGCGGACCTCGGCGAGGTGTCTCCGCGGTGAGCCGCTTGGCACAGGGTCTGATATGGCCTGGCAATAAGGGTACAGTTGTGCCGAGCATCGCGTCTAGACGCAAGTGGTTCACTGGGCGGGCTGTTCATTCTCTGCATTGAGCATCGCGTCTCCGATGCGGGTTGTCTGCCCCGCAGTCGTCCCCACGCCGTTAAGCATCATCGTCATCACAATGTCACACAACGAAATGCACCCCGCTCCGTATCGCCTGTCAGTGCCTCCTGTCCTGCACCTCAGCGTTCGTCCTGCATTCTACCATCTCGTTAGGTCTCCGGACTTTTCTTAAAGAACTCATATTATTAGTTTCGTCGTTTAAGTGTTGATGTATTTTGTTTTAGCTCTGTTTGCGTGTTCTGTTACTAACGTATAGTGTGTGTCTTTTACTCGCCGTCTCTTTGCACATTTCTCCTCGCGCTGCATTCAGAACAAGTGTGACGAATTTAGTCCCTTCAATATTTCCTTACAACATTATTGATCCAGACTTTCAAGAGTTGAGAAATGTCAATATTGCAAGGCTGTAAGGGTTTGAACGGTAGTTTGACCTTCTGTAACACTACCCTCACGAGAAAAGCTTAAAATTCTTGCTTACTAGGCAGCTTTTCAGCGATCTGATAGATGAACTATTCAGGTCCGTGAAGGTTGGCTCGTTGAAATAAACACAATGGGCGTGGCCATTGTAATCACGCGCCCCCCCCGAAAAAGGTTGATCTCACGTAGAGTGGGAATAGATGATATGCAAAGCATGAACTGGGAATGTTAAATTGTCCATAATAAAATTATCAGAACGTTACCAGACAGACGTAAATTATGCCGTACATGACTTCTGTGTCTTGATTATCATGTTTGTGTATGCTCATCTCCCATTCACGTCACCCAAAACAAAATTCGGTTTATGTGAAACTAGCAAAACGGCCGCCAATGCGCTATGTGCGCAGCATGTAGTCAGGTTTTACTTGACACGCATGTAATGACTATCGCGTTTGGACGTGTCATTTATTTGTGTCGTCTAACCACGTCACGTATTACCAAATTAGGTATTTCTGTTAGCTAGCGAAATGACCACAAGTGCCATGGATCTAGAGCTTGGCATGTAGTCATGCTCTAACATGACAAGCATGCCATGATTATTATGCTCGGCCCAGTCATGTACCTTCATCATCCACTCACGGTACGTAACGTCAAATTTAGTACATGTGAAGCTAGCGAAATGACCGTGAGCGCACTATGAGTGCAGCATGTATTCTTGTTTTGCACGACGCGTATATCCTGATTATGATGTTTGGACCACTCACATATCTTTGCCACGCATTCACGTCACGTAATACCAAATTTAGTGTATGTGAAGATTGCGAAACGACCACGAGCACATTATGAGTGTGGCATGTAGTCATGTTCCTACATGGCAAGCATGTTATGATTAACATGTTAGCATCAGTTCCATAACTTCCTCATCCATTCACGTCCCGCAATTACGAATTTGGTAACCGCAACCGCATCATGAGCGTGGCATACCTTCATGTTCTTACACAACACACATGTCATGATTGCTACGTGAGGGCCTTCCGCTTATGTTTGCAATGTAGTCATGCCGTACAATACCAGTTTTGCAAAGTCATATGAACGAAACCACCGTTGGAGCAGCGATACCATGACATGTAAAGCATCACATTCATAATATACTTGTCATGATTTTCGTGTTATCACTAGTCATTGATGCTCGTAATACAGGTATATTATGCCAGACCAATATCGGAATGAATCACATTATCCAAACGACCTAGAGTGTTAAATCTTGTAGGCGGATAGATAGATAGAATGATAGATAGATAGATAGATAGATAGATAGACAGATAGATAGACAGATAGATAGACAGATAGATAGATCAATAGATAGATAGATAGATAGATAGAAAGATAGATAGATGGATGGATGGATAGATAGATAGATAGATAGATAGATAGATAGATAGATAGATAGATAGATAGATAGATAGATAGATAGATAGATAGATAGATAGATAGATAGATAGATAGATAGATAGATAGATAGATGTGGTCAAGCTTGCCAAATCTCGCTAAGAAATTCGCATTTAGAGTGCTGAAGACAAACGTCATGTCTCACTCAATATCCTCAAATGCAGACGACTCATGATTTTCTAGCAGTTACCCCCCAATAATTACTTTTACGTTACAGCTGAGCAAACACCGTTGCAGCTGTGCGATTCGCTAAGCTCGCGCCTTTCGAACCCGCAAGTGGCCAGCATAGCGATGATCGGTGGTTACATCTTTCTGGTAATGACAGAAAACTATAACTGCGAACGCTGCAATCAGCTTGATGAAAAAGAAGTTGCTAATTGAGTTACAGACTGCCCCATCAAACATAAAGACGAAAGAGGCCAGAAACACTGTACCGATCATCTTGTCTGGCGTTGCCCGCGTTGAAAGCGTTTGTAGACGTGGCGTTGCTACACAGAAAGGCAATCAAGAAGCTACTCAACATCATTGTTGAACAGGCCGTGATGGTTTCTATGTAGGCTGCTGTGTTTGTGTTCGGAAAAAATCACTTTACGTACAGAAAAAGGCTCTTAGAGCTCTTATACTCCCAGTTTATTAGTACCCTCATTAGAAATTATGCCCTTGACCTTACGGACAAGAAATGTGTGGCCAACTTGTATGGTGTGGAGCCTTCCTCGTGCAAAGTGCTAAGGCTGTGAATGGATGTGTCTTAATGTTGTGGTTCTGAATGATGTGTTAAAACAACACGCATATCGCATCATCAAGCTCGTGCTTTCAAAATTACCGGCACTACAAGGCAATCATATATTAGACAGGCTTTTCTAAGAAATGTGTCCGGTATTATTTAAAAAGTACGCGCAAAGTGGTATTTGCGTGCTATTTACGACGTGCCCCGTTACTCTGGCTGAATTCACCATTAGATGCATGGAAACATAAATAAGGCAGTAATTATAAAAATATATATTCATTTTTTTAGCCAGTGGAAATAAGCAATCGAATAAAATGGGCTTAATGAAGTTCTTCCTGCGGATACTCTATAGCCACTGTCAAATTTTTGTAACATGGCTATTGTTATTACCGCGGGGTTGAAATCCGGCAAAATTTAGCACGTGAAGCCGAAGCTGACGCAGCAAGCGGTGCATCTACCATCATATTCAACGAAAGTCGCAGCATATACGCGGAGTAAAAGATGACGACTGAGGCGAAGCATCCATCCATCCACCCGTACGTCCGTTCACCCGTCTGTACTTTCCTCTCTGCCCTTCTATCACACTTGCGCAGGCACCGGATGAATGGACGGATGCTTCGTATCACTCATTATCATTCACTCCGCTGATGTGCTATCAATTTCTTATAATAGCTCCGTTTGTCACCTTTAATCGTGAACTGTACGAAAACTCCCAACGCATATCTAGTGATATCACTTACATAGCCATATGCACACAGTATCATCTAATGTGCAATTTCTAAAACTAACTACAAGTGGCTACTACAACGTGAAACGAGGGAATGACGCACACCCGTAGGAGTGTCGCTCCTAAAGCTACAGAGTTTCTCACAAATACCTTGGGGGAAGTGTGGCGCCACTGTCTATGCGAATTTCTTAAGAGGTAATGTTGGAGCAGTGGGAATGAGGGTATATGTGTCTGCGAGGTTTGTGCTGGCTGCTGTTAAGCGAGGCTTAGGCTCAAAAGCGAATACAACTGCGTAAATAAAGCTTCTCTAAAACTAAACGTTTATAAGCGGATCTCATTCACGCGCTTTATATTCTAAAATGAAAGTCCATTGACCTAAACGGCACAAGCAAACGGCGAAGGAAAAAAACAGATGACAAAAACATGGTGGAAAGAACGCTCGCTTTGCCGTCTGCCGGTCAAGTTTAGCGGCCGTTGGTTACTTCTTACGCTCCGTGAAATTGTACATAAACGTAGAAGGTTAGTGTTGAAAACAACACGTTTCTTTTCAACTACAAAAATATACAGCTTAATACGCGTTCTTTTAGTAAAGAAATAATAATTTTAACGTGAAGCCAGAAGCGTCTTTAAGATATAAAAACACGAGTCAAGTTCGAAGCTCCCGTATCCAGTCATTGCGTTGCATCTAGCAGCTCACTAGTGCCAAATTTTTAAAACACTCAAAGACGAGGCTGTTGCCATCGCATCAGAGTAGGAGGATAAGTCAGCGTCGATAAGTGCCCAAGCTTAGGCACTGCCACCAAACAAAGCGTGTAGATTAACGGCTGATGACGGCGAAGAAAGCATCTTTGTCATCGAGGGCACCTTCTAACTAATTGGTAGTTGCGCTAAATTACCCAGATTTATTAGCCTTGCAGTGATTACGGGTGGCCGTCTTTTCAAAATTTGAAAGTGGCTATGGAGTATTCGCATAAAGATCTTTAATTCAGCCATTTGTTTTGACCACTTCATTGGACTAGATAAAGAATTTATTGTGTTCATTTCTTTACCTAATGTCGTAATTATTATTTTTACACATGTTAAGATGCCTTCCGCCACAGAAAAAGATACGCTGCAGGGAGCACGCCAATACCTCCTCTCTGTGATTTTTCAATAATAGCGGGCTTACTTTTGAAATACGCTGTATGTACCAGTGAATGCAAGCAATTTCACTGCTATTTCAACAGATATAGTTCGCGTTAATAAGCACCGTGGAAAGCTGCAGCACAAGCAACGCTTTTTATACAATAGCGGTGTAAATGATGACGCACGTGCTTCTTTCTTTTTGTTCATTTTGAGGTCGCACTTGTTCACCGGAAACTGTGCGGTAACATGGTGCAGAGCAAGACGTGCATTGATATATCTGTAGCTGCTGGGGTGTAATCAATGGTTTTATTCAGATTAGGCGCGCTAAATGAAATGCGGTGCACATTTTTGAAAACAGCAAAGCAGAAGTGTTACTAATGCATGTTTAAAGAGATAGCCTGCAACAACCTTCATGCTTATGTGCCTTATTTTTGACTGCACCAGGTCTTGGATACTGTGCGTAGTTCCAGCAATTGCCGCCGAGGGCGAAGAAACCAACCGTAACAAGTTCCATCGGGATGTTCGTGTGCTTGACCTAACTTCTTTCATATACGAAGCAATTCTTAGCGAACTTCGGTGACTTAGAGCGTATCTATCTATCTATCTATCTATCTATCTATCTATCTATCTATCTATCTATCTATCTATCTATCTATCTATCTATCTATCTATCTATCTATCTATCTATCTATCTATCTATCTACCTACGGCTTTCAGCTCTCCTGGCGGTTTAGATAATGGTATTGATACCATCCTTATTATGGCATAACATGACTGTATGAAGAACATATTTGACTAGTCATAACACAATAATCATGATATATATGTCATGAGTGGCATGATTCACATTTCATGGTCCTGCAGCTCTAGCAGTGGTTTCGTTCACATGGCGTGTTGCAAAACTGGTATGGTATAACATGATTGCATGGCGAACACAAGCGACAGACCCAAACATGAAAATCTTTACATGCGGGTCATGTAACAACATGGCTACATGCCACGCTCGTAATGCGCTCGCGGCCGTTTCGCTAGCGTCATATATACCAAATTCGGTATTAAAATACGTGAATTAATGAGGAAGGTATGCGACTGGTGCAAACATGATAATCATGAGATGCGTGCCATATAACATGACTACATACCAGGCTCTTGATGCGCTGGCGGCCGTTTCGCTAGCTTCAATTATGCCAAATTTGGTATTACGGGGCGTGAGTGCATGGCGAAAATATGGTACAGGTGCGGACATGATAACCGTGAAATGCGTGTCATATAACAACATGACAACGTTCTACGCTCATGATGCGCTCGTGGCCGTTTCGCTAGTTTCACATATGCAGAATATGTTATTACGTGACGCCAATGAATGACGAATATATGTGACTGGTGCAAAAATGATAATCTTGAGATGCGTGTCATGTGAGAACATAAATACGTGCCACAGTGAAGGCGCCAATACATTTCGACGTGACGTGGTGCACGTGCTTGTCGCGTCACGCCGGCGTTGTCACGCCAGGCGCCGGTCCTGCCATATACTCGCAGGCGCGCGCCACGCTGCGTTGCTTTGATGCATGCGCGTTTCAGTGCGCATGGCGTCCCTCCGTCACGAAAAGAGGGAGACGCTGTGTTTTCTCGGTAATGCATCGGCGCGAAAGGCAGCATTAGGCGTTTCGCACCGGTTGCCCGGGGCTCGCACTGACGGACGCCGGTCGTGCCTGGCGTCAGACTATAGAGTGCTCGCGTTTTGCTAAAGTAGCGTCACTGCTCCCAGTGTGCGCGGGCGTCAACCCTACACTGGAGTATATTGGGTCCTTCATGACGCACTCACGGACGTTTTGCTAGTACCACATATGCCAAATTTAGTGGTACGTGACGTCAATGCATGACGAAAAATACGACTAGGGCAAACATGATAATCCTGACACGCGTGTAATGTAAGAACACAACATTACACGACGCTCACAAGGTGCTCGTGGTCGTTTCGCTAGCTCCATATATACTAAATTTGGTATCACGTGACGTAAATAGATGACGAAGGTAAACGACACATCTAAACATCATAATCATGACACAGAAAACACGTATGACATCATTCACCTCCAACTCGAAATGTTGTACTGATTTCTAAGTGACATATCAACATTTTTTATTCGTACTTCGGATGTCACCGGTTGCCACTGTACACGTGGTATCTGCCAATTTTTTTTTTTAGTATTGGATATGTTAGCTTGAACTTTTCCTGTTAGAGACGCCGAACTCGGCTAGAATATTTTCCTTGAGAATGTCACAAAAGATACTTAGAAATGTAGGTACCATTGTTTCGTGTAGAGATTGGTTTTTATGTTACTTTTAATATTACTACAAGAGCTTGATTGTTTGAGCACAGGTGTTCATGTTAATAACTTATTGCATAAAAGGACTTTCAAGACCCGTAAGAACTACAGAAAGAAGCGGTGTTAACGATCTTGAGTGCAGTTTATATGATAAAAAATAATAAATTAGGAAACAGAAAACAGGAAAAAGATCTACAGGGCATAATGTACGGTGAGCTTGGAGTACTTTAGGCCCGTTATACATGTGATGGAGGCGGGAAGATTAGTTCCAGGTAGTGCTTGTCCTTGGCACAAATCATTCGTCATACAGTCTCATGCGATAGGAGGTTAAACGCACCTTAAACTGATGGTCGGTCCTTGGTGATATGAATCGAGGTGGATGAAAAAGGGCGTCCTTCAAATGGCTGTTATATTAATAAACTTTGAGAAAAAGGTTTAGAGGGAACAATTTGCGGCACAATGAAAGATCAGACAAGCTTAGGGTGCTCTTGATGGATGTGACACTGAAATTACGTCAATAATTCAGTAAAATAAAAAGTGCTGCACAATTTTGACTGACTTCGAGAGTTTGAGAAGTAATACCATGAGTTGGGTCCCACATTGCGCATGCATTCTCTACTTTGAATTTGACCAATCTTTTGCACAATGTTAACTTAAGTGACGATGGAGCAGAGAAAAAGTTGCGGCTCAGATAACCAAGCATGCGGTTAGTGTTAATAATCACATATTTTGTGTGTTTATTCCAGGAAAGATTAGACGATATGTGAACACAATGGTATTTACAAGTGCCCACTGATAGTAACTAAATGTTATAGTACGCCGACAGTGGGTGGTAGTGCGACGTGAAACTTGCATACTCTTGCATTTCAATATGTTAGGCGTCATAAACCAAGTGTTACACCATCTGAATATGCTATCTAGGCCACGTTCAAAGTTCAGATGAACCACATGACTGGTTATTTTCTGGCAGTGGGAACAGTCGTCTGTGAAGAGTTGGACAGTAGAGGAAAAACACAAAAACGATGATCATTAATCTAAATTCACAAAAGCTGTGGGCCTAAAACGGACCCTTGTCGTACATTATAACTTACTACGGAATTAGGTGAAGAAAATGATTAGTTGTCATGTACTGAGTGTGGTTAGACAGGAATTTCAAATTCATGTGAGAACAGTGGGATCGATGTTCAGCTGAGTAAGTTTAAAAGTGAGCAATTCATGCGAAACGTAGTCAAATGTGTTGGGGAAATTTAGGTATATGCAATCAATATCGAATTGAAGATCTTATTTATTAAACAAGTTGTGAGGAAAGCACAGCAACTGTGTTTCACATGAAAATGTTTTACGGAAGCCATATTGATAAGTACTAAAGAAGTATTCAGGAAATTCAATGAGGCGCGAGTATATGACATGCTCCAAGATTTTTACTGGAATTGATGTCAACGAAATGGGACGGTAGGTATTGGGGAAATGCACAGCACCAGATTTATGCACAGGGACCACCTTGATAGCCTTCCAGTCAGATCACACTGTGGACGTCAGTAACGACTGTTCAAAAATTTTTGACAAAGGTAAAAGAGAGTTGACCTAAGTGCACCTCAAAATTTTTTGGTGAATTGTAATCTGGACCAGCTAATATGGCACTTTCAAGTTTAGAACTTTTGACACGAACTGCATCAATGATAAAAGAGCTTATTGGCAAGAAATCCGTTGGTAAATGTGGAAACATAGTGTGGAATCTGTTATGATAGTGTTAGAACGTTGCAGCACTCGGTAGGAGGGACTGGAACATCAGACTGGTTTATTTCAATATCACGTGCTTCAGTTCGGCTAATGATGCTCCAAAACTTACGTAAATTAGAGCGCAGCAGCAAAGCAAGAGTCTCAGTCGAAAAATATCTTTTTGGCTTTCGAAAGCACAGTACAAAATTTGCTGTTAAATGTCTGATATGAAGAAATATGGTCTGGTGTGGCTGCTGATTTCGCGCTGAGCAGCCGTATCTTTTTGTCTTACATGCGCCCCAACGTGCTATTGAGCCACGGAAACAAGGGTTAGATGAAACTGCCCTCTAAAGTACAAATCAGTCAGTAAGAGTAAGTAAAGTGGCTGATTGGGCTAGTTGGTTTAGCATACCTAAGGTTTAAAAGAGCAAAAAAATACACACCAGACGCGAAAAGGACAGGAAAGCGTTGTCCCAAGCTTGTCCTGTCTTTTTTCTGTCGGGCGTGTAATTTTTCACACTGTTAAATCTTAGGGAGAGCTAGCAGTTTATTCTTATATTCTAAACAGTTCAGTTCTACTGATCGCTGCTAAAAGCGGCAAACAATAGGTCAACAAAAGATTGTAACTCTGTTTTCATTTCATCAAAGTCCGCTTCCCTATTGTCTTGAATAATTTTCGTTTCCATGATGAAAACCTGTGCATTTATAGCGAAGTTAATTATGCAATGGTCATTAATTACCGGTAGGTGAGGGCTGAAGCTATATTGGGTGTAGTGGTAAGTACTAGTTTTATCAAGCTAGCGGAAGTGGGAGTAACGCGAGTATTAAAGTAAAAAAGACGGGTAAAGTTTAAGTCGTCACATAATTTCCGAAATTCGCACTTTCAACTGAGTTGTGCTTTAGGGTAACCAGGTCTCTTTCCCTTATGATGTCAAGAAAGTTAAAATTGCCAAGAAGGAACAAATGTGATCTTGGGTATCTGACAAACATCTGATTGACAACATCGTGCAGGTCATTGCGAAAAAATGATTCGCAGTTGGTAACAGATAGAAATTACAAAATGTTATTTCACGAGAACCAATAGGCACGCGAACACAAACAAGTTCAAGTGAAGGCATAACACACACACACACACACACACACACAAAGAGAGAGAAGTTAATGATACAAGAAGAAATGAAAAGGATGCTATTTTTTGCCTCTCGTCGTGGGGGCATGGCTCAGCGCTTTTGGGGATGGGGAGCAGGGGTAGTAAAGATGGTAGGAAGAAGACAGGAGAGAAGGAAAAAGTGAATGGTTTTACAAGAGGACGTCTTTGTCAGCACAGTCAATAGTTCGAAGCAAAAGCGCTCGTCTATAAGTTGGCGACGTCAACACACGCACAAAACTCGAGGACAGCTCGGAAACCTTGCGTCTTCGAGCACGCGGGAAAAGATATGTCTTCCATTGTTGTGGCAGGTAGACCAAGCCATATATGAGAAGCAAGATTATCAGCAATGGTCAGCAGAACATCCTCACCAGACCGGTAGTCACTGTCGCATTGGTAAACATTGTAGCGCTTCTCATGATCAAAGATTTTTCATTTTTTACTCTCGCAAAAATCCAAGTCTCTGTCAGACCAACAATGTCAGAGGAACAGGGCTGAATAGCAGAAGACAGTTCGATGCGCTTATTCAGGATGCCATTAAAGAAGACAAAATAGGCGTTTACTGAGCAGCGACGAGGCAGGTGTAGCTATGAAGTGCTAAAAGCGTCAGCACGTGCAGATACACAGGCTTCCTTGCCCCCACCTTGTGGTGAATTGAATTCGCAAACGCTGTCGCTTTCTGCGCAGTAAACGCAAGTTTTTTTTTGTTCGTGTTCAGTTTGCTAACGCGTAGTATATACGGTTGCACGGCTGCCTTAGCCACATTTATTAGCCAGTCCTCCTTGCGCTTCGCGAGATTTTTCAAAAATCTATGCTAGCTGATACACCAGTTTCTTTGAACTTTTGTCGTGACGCCAAGATAGCACTTCTAACCCTAAATGACGAATATTTGACAAATCGCCCGAGATTTTTCCGGCATAACTTTGTAATATATGTGCTCGGGAAAATACAGTCAGAAATGTGCTTGTCAAGGTGTCGGGAAAATAAGTCCCGAACGTGGCCTTCAGACTGAGCCCACGTATCATTATAGCTGCCCGATATACCGAAGAACAGTAGGTTCTCTCGTCTGGACCTGTGTTATAAATCGTCTAGTTAAGCACTGAGTGTCCGGCCTTGCACCTTGAAAGATGCAGGAACTAGACGTGGCACATCGCCGACTACAGTAGAACCACCTCATGACTCAACGAAAGCTTCTACCACCGACAACATTTCCATTAAATCAGCAACAGTTTGTTCTAATGCCCCCTATTTTGTCTTTAGGTCGGCAAGAGCTTTCAATGGCTCATCATAACGGTGATCACCTTTTCACACAGCTTATCGATCACGTCTAGTATTTATTTTTTAGCATTTCCAGGACCAGAGTTTAATTTGACGTCTCCACAACATAATGAAAGCTTTGTGTCAAGCTTGCATTCATCGGCACATTCGATTAGGACACTTGGGCACTGTACGAGCTGCAGACCGACGTTATTGGTTCGCCTAAACTAGAATTAAAGAGGTTTACTAACTTGCTAAAAAAAACTTAAACTTCTGAGCAACCAGATTGTTGTCGCTCCACCGTGCCCACTGAAGGAACAGAAGAATTCCGTGGTCTTTATATACCCTTTCACGCATCGCGGCAGTCACCCACAGTGTTGTGGAACACGTGACGATGAAGAGAATGCGACCATTATATAGTGGCAGTTGATGCAGGGGGCCTATCTATGCAGATTGAGGCCGCCAGCAATATCGATGAAGAGTAGTTGGCATGCACTGGAGATGCTGCGCTCACAGTCTAGCGACGCAGCCCAAGCACTGCCTCGGCGTGTTAGTTCTAGCAGGTGTCGCTGAGCAAACAGCATACCTAGGTAATAACGATAAAAACGTACCTGATGTTTTATTTTTAGAATAAGATGAAACAACTAGATGGTGGCTCTCACATATCGTTTGTGCTGTCAGCGTAGTGGGCGTGTAGCAAAAACAAGTTTGGATCAAAGCGGGCGGTCGTATCTGCCTGGGCGCTTCCATATTGATTTGTCAAGACAGCATATTTACTTTTGTCTTTTACCGGCGGTTAGCGAAAAAACTAATTTTATGCGTACAAGCTTAATGCGAGGCATAAACGTAATACAAAGCTATGTGACGCAACCATGTGCTCAGATTTGGGCGTATGTTAAAGAACCCCAGGTGGTTGAAATTCCCGGAGTCCTTCAATACAGAGTCTCTCATAATCATATGGTGGTTTTGGAATGTTAAACCCTACATATCAATCAATCATCAATAAATCGATGTGACGTACATACACCAAACAAACGCCAATTTTAGCACATCTGGTCAAACTTAAGGCACTCATTATATCTGGGACTATGTCTTACTGCGCAAGTGTGTGGCTTTCTTACTCTTCATAGCTTCGGTAGAGCTGTATCAAAGTGGTAAAACAGAGTATAGGTGACCGCCGGCAATACGAATTTACGGCCCCTGTCAGGTGATTCTTGTTACAATGCATGACACTCAATCAACAGAACATAGGTGGCACGTCGTTTATTCCAGGTTAGCCCGAAATTCAGTGAACCCGAGCTTCCGCGCAGCGCGAGCGTCCCAATTGATTGATTATGTGAGGTGATTATGTGAGCACATGGGCCTACAACATTTCCGCCTCCAACGGAAATGCAGCCGCCGTAGTCGGGACGCGAGCGTCCCAAGACAGGCAAGCCGCACTTCTTGCTGGTAAATGATGATGTTAGTCTTCGATGCCACAGCTTCTCCGCTTCTTAAAAGTTCAAACGATCAGAAGCGCGACGCTTTCGCATTGAGCACTGCAAACGTTGACTTGAAAGAATCGGTGAATCCCTTGCGCTTTCACCCGAAAGCTCTTGATGGGCCGATAGCGTGTTGGTAGTGGCAGGTGACTTAAGGCATCATCATTTGAGTTTTTGGTTCCCCTGCGATACTGCAATGTGTAATTATAATTGCCCAACAGAAGAGCCCACCTCTGACTCTTTGCCGCACTTAAGGGAAGAATGGCTTTTCCTGGTTTAAACAAACCCGTCAGTGGTTCATGGTCGGTCACCAAAACAAAGTGATTGCCTTATAAGTAGTCCTTAAATCAAATCACGCCGAATACAAGGGCCAATGCTTCTTTTTCTAGCTAGGAGTAGTTTCTTTCCGAATTGGGCAACGTTGTGGAGCGAAATTCAATCGGGTAGTCAGTGCCATTGAGGCGATAGGAAAGTACTACTCCGACTCTTACAGATGAAGCGTCACATTACAACTTCAAGGGTTTGTTAGGGCCAAAGTGCGTCAAAGATTTTTCCCTTTATTTAACCTGCTTAACCTTTCAAACTTCATCCTCGTGTACTTGCTTCCATTTCTACGTAGCTTCTTTAGTTAGCAGATTGTAAAAGGACGCTAGTACTGTGAAAATGTTCGGTAAAAATGTGGCATAATAGTTTATTAGGCCCAAAAAGTATTTCAGTTCGCTCTCTGACTTGGGAAGCGGGGCTTGAAGAACTGCTTCAATGTTGTCGTCCTTCGGTTTGAGCCCATTAGCATCAATTCGATGTCCAAGGAAGGTGGCTTCTTGTCTGAATTCACATTTCTTGGGGTTTAGCCTGAGACCATAGTCCCATAGGCGTAGCAAGACTTGCTTAAGCAATGAAGCGTCATTTCTCTTCTCAGCCATTATGATGCCATCCAGATAGGCTTGTCGACTCGGGAGACCTTCGAATATGAAATTCACATGCCGGAGCTGAGCTAAACCTAAAAGGAAGTCTACTGATGCAAAATAGTCCTTTGTGAGGGTTTATGACTGTCAGCTTCATGGCCTCGGTGTCCAGGGGCAGCTGGTTGCACCCTTGAGTCAAATCCAGTGTACTGAATACTTCACCACCATTCAGTGGTGCGAAGATGACATCCACACGCTCTAGTGGGTACTGTCAGCCGAAAATCTCCACACAGTCGAATTGACTCATCAGTCTCAACAACAGGAACCACTGACGTTGCCGATTTGCTGTCATAAATGGTGATATCACACCGTCGGCAACGAATCGGTGCAAAGCATCAGACACCTTAGTTGTCAAAGTGTATCGCACCGTACGTGCTTTGCGAAAATGGGGCATGACATTTTCTTTCAAGATAAAGTGGACCTTTGCATGGTCTCAAACCTGGCGCAAACACATCTTCGAACTGCTTGAGTAAAGTGTGAAGTTCCTGGCTCGTGCGGTCTGCCTTGCGCGTGTTGAGGTTCGCGACGACATTTGGCCTCAACATGGCCACTCCACAGTGGTTAAATACCTTGCTGGTATCTCTTCCACATAACTTTGATCCAGGTGTATCGACGATAACCAGGGTGCGCTGTACATCGCGCTCCTCACAGATCGCTTTCATGTGCACTTCTCCAACCACTGGAAGTTCTTCCAAAATACATGACAATTTCATAGTGGTGCTACTTGGATGTCACCATCTGCTTTGACTCTGCTTGAACAGGCTCACTGAAATAACGCTAACAGATGACCCCGTATCGATCAACACAGTAACCGGCACACCATCCCAAGTAAGTTCTTTGAAAATTGGCTTAACATTGCGGCCGGTACTCGTTTTATGATCCACTATAGTATAGAGCTTCTTCTCATCTTCCGAGCTAACTTCAGCTGCTGCCGAAAGGACGTCAGCGCCACGGGGCCTCCACTGGGTTTGTTATCAGCACATTCGAGCAACATGTCCTCGTTTACCGCATCAGCGGCAGACCGTACGGACATGATAGCACTGCTCATTCGAGTGAGCCTAACTGCCACACCTATGGCAAAGTGTGATGCCTTCGGCCTTGGATGGCCCTTTTCTTGGCCGATTCTGACGCATAAATTTGATGCTACTCTGATCGGTAGATTGCATGTTTATAGCATTCGCGGCCATGTTCTGAGCTGCATTAAGAAAATCCTCTGCTTCCGTTAGCGTCAAGTTCCTGAGATTCGGCAAATGTCGTCTTACATTTCATCTAAGACTCCACACACGACTCAGTCACGTATCGTGCCTTCGAGCGACGATTCGAACTTGCAATTTTCTGCCAGCCACCTTACTTTCGCAATAAATTTCTGTACCCTCTCTTCTTCTAGTTGTGATCGAGTGAAAAAAACATAACTTGCCGCTATTTCGCTGACTTCCAGGGCGTAGTACTCATCGAGGTGTTTAACGGCATCGTCGTAGTTATGTGCATTGTTTTCCCTCGGGTGGCAACGTCCCTAAATTACTAGAATTGTGTTGTCCGGTAGCGAGGCCACTAAGACTGCTCGTCGATTCATCGTATCCGTGATGTCTTGCGCTTCGAATTAGGCTTCGAGGCGAACTCGGAACGTTGACCACGTTTCCTCAAACACTGGTGGCCGTCCTCTGCTCATGGCTCTGCGGGTCCAGGACTTGTTGAGGTCCTCGCTGTCCTCGTCACCATTATTACAATGTACGACACTCACTCAACTTAGTATAGGTGGCACGTCATTTATTCGCAAATTAAGTAGACCGTCACGCTGCCCCGCAGCCACCGACGTAATTTTTTCATATTATCGGAGTAGCGGTGGCGAAGCGGCGCTCAAAGCATGACCGTGTTCGTCGGGACGGGCGTTGGGCCTTCGCTAGAACGTTTCTGTTATAGTTAACGGGTGCACAAAGGTCACTGCAATCGTTGAACAGTCTTCATTTGCGAAAAGGGTGCGCTTTTCAGACGCAGCGAGGCAACAACTGAGACGCTTATTCGCGTTAATCTGTACCTGTGAGTATGTTTCGTGCGTCCTTTGTGCCTGAGAATCGAGGGGAATGTTTAGATCTGCTTGCCAATCTGCGCGTGAATTTCCTGTTTTATGCTATCGCGTCCATTGAACGAAATTTAAAACTGTGACATTTTTTTCAAAATGCGTCAAAACATTGGCATTGTGGTAACTTAGCGAAACCTTACATCGGTAAGCATCCGCACAAAACTGAGGACGTGAAAGGACATGCAGAATGTTACTTTACTATTTGGGGCTTTGCGTGACAATCCACGTAATGATCGTAAGGCACGCCTTTAGTGGAGGGCAACGTGCATGGAAAGCGCATGCTATAACAGGTGATGTGTTTGACATTCAGAGCCTCTTCGCCTTCAACGAGGCATCGTATCCGACTTTCTGAAGCGTCTAGGGGGTGCATAATATGCGACTAGAAAAAGGGTACAGCCATCGCGATGCAAAAAAAAAACACTGCAGTGCAGCCCGCACATGTGCTCAGCGACTCCCATACTCTCAGTGGGTGCTATATTGAACCACCATGTGCGCCCCCTATAGGCGGCGAATCTTGCAAATTCCCGGTCAGCCAATAGGTTCGGCGAACCCGAGCTCACGCCCACCGCGAGCATCCCGTGATGGGTGAGCCGCGCTTGTTGCTGGTGATGGTGATGTTAGTCTCGGATGCCACAATTCTAACATTCTTCCCCTTCGTGGCGAACGTTTCACTGATGACGGAATAGTTGGCTATGGTGTTGACGAGAGCTGTGACACTGTGGTTGTCGATTAAAACGTCGATATCGCTAACTCGTCGCCTCGCGTTGCAGTTTAGTTGTGACATCGAATCACGGCCACTATGATTTGTATCGATTCTTCGATGTTGCGTCGTCTGGTTTTCTGCTGGCCGTGAAGTATTGACGTCGAATCTGCGTTTGGGGCGCGGCAGGTTTTTGAGGCTTCGTTGGTTCGTGGGCGGCGGCAGCTTCGGTACTTCGTCTTACAGCAACCACGTTCGGTTGCTGCTAATTGTTTTCCTAATAATGACTAGGTGACCGGCCTAAGTTTGGACCAGTGTACTGCCGATGGTGTGGTGACGTGTAGTGGCCGAGTGAGGGTGAACGAGATCCCCGCGGTGTCCTCTGTGCTCCGGCGAGGTAGTCGGCAATGCCACGTGGTCTTTCAATTCACTGTGGACGGGGCCCGTCGATGGCGAAACCACGTAGTCCCATTTGGCTACACTGGCAGTGGCGGTACGTGGGCCCAGCTTCACCACAGGGGTTGCATAGAGGGTGGTGATCAGGGGCGCATCAGACGTCAGTCTTTACAGAAGCGTAGCGCTAGCCGGCAGATGGGTGGTATGGCGTCGGTGGTGCTGGTGGTTGTGTCTGGTGATAGAACTCCTGCGGGGTGGTGTCCTGACGCGGGCGCATAAGAGCATTGCGGCGCACTGTAGCCGCTTAGCTCATAGCTTCCGGTTGAGGCTGCGGTGCGTTAGGGATTTCAATGACTTTCGAACTTCTTCGCGGACAATGTCGGGAATCTAATTTGCTTGGGGCTGCGTCGAACGTAACAGCTTGCGCATATGCTCCCACCTGACCGCTCGAATGGTGTGGCACAGGTCGGTGGTGCTGAAGGCCTCGGTGCAGTTGAATGAGGCGCGGCGGTTGTTCCACGTTGTCCGCATTTCAAGCGCCTTTTTATAGCCATGGCCTCGGTAAGAAATTAACTGACAGTCTTGAGTGGGTTGCGAATAAGTCCCGCAAACAGCTCTTGCTTGACCCCTCGCATCAGAATCCAGAGCTTCTGCTCCTCAGCCATAGCGTTGTCGGTGGGAAGAGAGTGCCGGGTCATCTCTTCGACGAAATTGGTCATGTTTTCGTTAAGAAGTCACCCGTGTCTCTTTGAAAATGGCGGCCCTTTCGGTGCGGACGACGCTCGCGAAAGTGCTCAGGAACGTCGGCCGAAACACATCCCAGGTACGCAGCGCAGATTACCCGTTCTTGAACCACGTCTTTCGGTAGAAGTTGACGCGGCATAGTTTTTCTCAAGTTCCAAGCTGTTCAAGTGGCGGCTTGGTCATATGTATCTCGATACAGCTTTCTGGGTCCTTGACTGACGATCCAAGGAGCATTGGAGGCTTCTTGAGATGCCGAAGAACGATTGGGGCAGGCTGCACGGGGGTGGTCGTTGTTACTGCTGTCGATGTCGAGATCCGGCGCTGCCTAGTTTCAGGAAGGGGCCCGTACTCTCGTTGCAGTGTCTCTGCCTGCAGCTTGTTCACTGTTCGGGGTTGCCTTTGGTGTGTCTTTTGCCACTTGGGCTGGGTTCGTGGCTTGACGGGAGCGTCGTGAACAAGAAATAAGCAGCAAACTCACCAGATGTCACGGGGTCGTGACGTATGATAGGAAGCACACTCCATGTTCAAATAAAATTTGTGTATTCGGCCGGAAATGTGGCCTGGAAACCAAAGGTCAGATTGCAGTAACACACGGACACTGATAGCGGCAACAGACCGTCAGCTGGCTATTAACTGAGGAGTTGCGAAATGCGGTGGCATTTTTAGATCAAATATTCCAGCCTTATCCCTGGTTTTCGCGCAACCTCTGGGATAATCTCGAGCGTTCGCGTCTAGCGGACAGTCTTAGCAAAACAATCTACAGTGATTGTGAACGTTCGCTAACAATAACCCACGCGTGTTACAGAGTCTACATCTTCATTGCTTGATTTGGTATTTTTACACCGGTCTAATTGCTCAGTGCGGTGTGTCCCTAATCCCTGGCATATCGGACCACAGTTTGATTAGTGTTTCGTTCCCCTTGACTATAAACCGTTCTGGGGATCTGAATACCACAAAAGCTGTTAAAAACTTTGCGCACGCTCAAGATTCGCGTATTTTTGAGTTTTTGGTTGATGACGTGGCTGAGTTTTGTGGTGACAATGTGGAACACCTTTGGGAGAAATTCAAGAACATCTGTACGTTTTGTTTAGATAAATTCATTCCCAATAAGCTAAAAAATGCACTAAGTTCACTCCGTGGGTCACGAGACCTATACTGCATCTAAAACGAAAGGCTGAACGTCTCAGGAAAAAGAGGGCAGCTTCCCAGCGCCTAGGTGAAGTCCGGTCTGCTTTACACGAAGCGATTCAACGCGAGAAAAGCTTTTATTTCAATACCACACTGGCTAATTTTATTAAAGATGACCCGCAGAAGTTTTGGGCCTACATTAGCTATCGCAAAAAGAACGTAGAACAAATTTCTGTGAACGGTTCTCTGATATCGGATGCGAAAGCGATTGCTGATCATTTCAACTCTTTTTTTCATAGTGTTTTCAGTCAGTCTTCTCAGCCTGTGGCTTTTGTGCATGATTCCGCAAATACTCCACGAGGAAATTTATTTTCATATGAAGGTGTTTTAAACATGGTTCTTCGAATAAAAGTAAAATCCTCCGGTGGGCCAGAAGGAATACCGAACGAATTTTTTCGACGGTATGCCGAGCCCTTGTCCAAATACCTTGTTACAATTTTTGAAGCTTCAGTCCGTACTGCAACGTTGCCTAAAGAATTGAAAATGGCTCGTGTCAAGCCAATTCCCAAAAAGGGAGACCCTTTTCTTGTCTTCAATTATCGGCCAATTTCGATTATATCGTCTTGTAGCAAAATGTTAGAACACATTGTCACAACATTCACATCAAAACACCTAGATGAGCAAAACTTTTTATCTCCGTATCAGCATGGTTTTCGAAAGGGCTTGTCGACAACAACTCAGTTATGTACAGTAATTCATTCTCTTGCATCTGTGATTGATAAGGGTGGCCAATTAGACGTCATATTCCTAGATTTCTGCAAAGCTTTCGACTGCATCCCCCATGATAAACTTATGGTTAAATTACAGCTTATTGGACTTCCAAATTTTCTATTAGCCTGGATTTGTAACTACCTGTCTGATCGCTCCCAGTTTGTGTGTATTGATAATCAGAACTTAATTCTTCTGCCGGTTACTTCAGGTGTCCCACAGGGCAGTGTACTCGGTCCCCTACTATTTTTGATATACTGTAACGATGTAGTAAATTGTGTAAACCCACCTGTTAACGTTCGACTTTTTGCAGATGATTGTATTCTGTTTAACTCGATAAATAGTTCTAATGACCAAGCAGCTCTCCAGTCCACTCTAAACAATATATGTCTATGGTGCAATCAATGGGGGATGAAACTAAACTTGGATAAATCAGTTCTGCTCCGTGTCACTAACAAGAAAAAGCCAGTACTAACTGACTACACGCTCTCTAACCAACCTCTTAAAAAAGTTAAGGAATACAAGTATCTTGGTGCCACTCTAACGAATAATTTAAGTTGGAATTCCCACATTAAACAAGTTCCTTCCGCAGCTTTCCGCAAATTATGCATGCTAAGGCACAAACTTAAGGATGCTCCTACGAAAGTGAAATTTTTAGCTTACCAATCCTTGATTCTCCCTAAATTAGAATATGCATGCGTTGCCTGGGATCCTTATACTAGAACTAACATTGATGCATTAGAAAAAATTCAGCGGAGGGCAGTTCGTTTCATTTATTCTCTTTACAAGCCTGGTAGTTCTGTAACTAGTATAATGCTTTCAAATGGTATCATATCTTTGCAGTCGAGACGCAGATTCTTACGTCTCAAGTTTTTGTACCAACTTTCTAACCGCAAATTTGCTCTGAACCCTGACCCCTACCTCACACCACTAAGAACACGCCAGACTCGGCATTCACACGCACTTTCTTGAACACCATATTTTGCTCGTACTAACTTGTTCCAATTTTCCTTCTTTCCTCGTACCATTGAAGAGTGGAACGATTTGCCTGCAAGCAGTTTACACTCTCCCAATCTTATTTACGCTGAAATTTGAAGTTGTTTTTCTAAACTACTCCAACTATTTCCTCTTTTCCCTCCCCCCTCTTTCCTTTTGTTGCTTTTGTATAAATATGTCACACTTTCCACTTTATTTATTGTGGATGTTGTTTTGACATGTGTATGACAACTGTATTATCTTGCCCTTCCTGCTTTGGCCTGTGGCCAGCAGTATTTGTAAATAAGTAAATAAAAAAAATAAAGCGCAGCTTGGGCTATGCATTGCTGCGGCCATATAACGAACTTATATTCCGTGTGCTGTATTCTGTTTTGGCCGCCATTGGCGCTCTCTGATTGGACATTCAACCATTAAATCAAGTGAAGAGTCAGAAGCCCAAAGTATGATGACGTCGAAATGAGGGGTACGCTCTCATTATGCAAAAATAAACGGAGTCATTTCCGTGCTAGGGCGGAGCAGCCACCGAGTGGGCCCATCGCAAAACGAAATAGCAGAAATGATGGTGCCGGCTGTGCAAGTAACCTTCGCTGTGGCGTTTGGCTACCTGGACGTGGGGCACAACAAGCGCTGGGGGACATTTAGGTCACGTTTGTCATGCCAGGCGAACAGTTTAAGTATCACTTTCGCCTGAATAAAGCAACATTGTTCTGATTGCGCCAATTCTAGCTATGTTGGTTAGACACAAGGTGTGTCCTTGTTGTTTTTTTCGCAGCAGCAATAAAAACACTCTGTTTAACCGTAGGATCATTTTATAAATTTCAAGCATATACAATGAAACACAGTTTGAAAATTTTTCTGACCTGTTTCTTGTGAGAAGGGAACAACAGTTGCTATTTTTTATATTGTTGTTCCTTCGATATTTTGAATTGATGCCCACAGAATATTGTTCGTTCCAGCTCTCCAAGATAGGCAGAAATTTTATTGAAATGGACTTGAACTGGCTCATAGAGACAACAACCGGCCTACGGGACTTCCTGAATCAAGAAGAGCTTTCAGCAAACAGTGCTGTAGGAACATATGTAAAGGTAAGGTACTGCATGGAATTTTCGTGTATGTTTGACCTATATTATACGGAGATACTGAGCTACCCGATTTTCACCCCAATAGACCTGGATTTCTGGTGGCACGACTACAGTGTACTAGAACAAGCGAGTGCCTGGAACGAGCTGCGATAAACCCTGCTGCGGTGGTCTAGTGGCTAAGGTACTAGGCTGCTGACCCACAGGTTGCAGGTTCAAATCCCGGTGGTGATGGCTGCATTTCCGATGGAGGCGGAAATGTCGTAAGCCCGTATGCTCAGATTTGGGTGCACGTTAGAGAACCCCAGGTGGTCGAAATTTCCGAAGCCCTCCACTACGGCGTCTCTCATAATCATATGATGATTTTGGGACGTTAAACTCCGCAAATAATTCAAGCAATCATCGAACTGCGATAAGTAAAGCCTGAAGGCTTTGACTTTGAATACAAAACTTTTATCAAAAAACTTGCTTTTTGACGCCCTCTAACTCAGTCGGCACAAAACTAAGGAGTTACAATAGGCACGGAAACTTTTGGCAACCAAAAAAAAACAACCATGACGAGTTCTTTGAGAAATGTGAAAATTTTTCGGTCATATTTATGATCGTCTGAAAAATGCTGGTTGACTTGGCATGTCATGACCCAGTTAAAACGCCATAACTAAATGCAAATAACTAACAATTGAGAGTTTCCGAGGGGCTTATTTTTCGTTAGACACAACAACAGTAATACAATTGGCAATTAGTCTAGGAAAAACATTGTAAAAAATAACTATCAACTAGAGTGTATTAATTATGGTGTCAATTACAGAGATCATGGTAGATGAAAAGTCAATGCTGCACTGATTGTAACACCAACTAACCTGTTACATATACCGAAATTTCGCATTCAGCTTTCTTGCACTGAATTGCAAGGCACAACATACTAAACATGTATGCAGGGGTCAATGACGTATCTGTACCCAGTCACAAAACCAGTAGAATATGCAAAAATCATGACTCTATAAAAATCATATTGAGTCAGCGTTTATACAACACATATGCGGTGGTTTAAATACCCTGCCAGGCAAAGATATTGTCATTGAAAACTTTACCATTATCTGCAATCAAACTTATCAGAATAGTACCAGCAGAGAAGCACTTTTTTCAGATAAAAAAGGAGCAGCAGAGCAGCAGGAAAATATACACCACCTAATTTTTTAATTCATGTCAAGAGCTTCAAAATGCAGGTGTTTGTATAAAAGTTGAATAATGCATGTTTTGTAAAAAAGTCTCTGTTTGCTTTTTACGTGTATTCCACATAAGGCGCAGGAACGTAGGCTATTCCATAAATGGTGATTACACTTTAAAAATAATTTGTACATCATAGTAAAGTGCAGGTACAATATGTTTTTCAGCACCAGCTAAGGCCGAAAAAGCACTCGTTTCTGCTTCAAAAGACAGAAAGCAACGCTTTAAAAAGAGTTGATGATTCGGCTACATCGTGTTTGGACATAAAAGCCACTGCCAGTAGCGCAAGTAGACAGGACTGATATCAGATAAGAACGGACTAGCACAGGCACAACACTATTGCAACAATAAACAAAACAGAGCAAAATTGTAACATTCAGTATCGATGGTGTTGAACTAATTGAAAAATATTCTTTCAGCACGCATGGTTTGTCCAATTAAGGTTGACAAGGCATGTTTCACAACCATGCCTTATTTTCGGTGGTGTCACGGAAAATTATATCTGTTTTGCATGAACAACATGTCAATTGCTTGCTGAGCCAAATTGCATAGATTGGGGCACAGCAGAAGTTTGAAGAACCATAATTCGAAAGAGGGATTGTAATAAAAAAATTTAAGTGTTTCATTACTCACCGTGGGCGCTAATTTAAGTTACTGTGGTGATGTAAGGTAAGATAAAAGGTTAGTTTTGAAAATGAAAACAAGTTTCTCAAAAAATTGAAGCTTGTAGCCAAAGCGCCTAACAAAAAAAATCGGAAGTTTTGCCTTACCATAATATCGCAGAATTTGAAATAGGCTGACAGAGTGAATGGACTCACTGTTTCCTCAGCCCCTCCTATTATTTATGCCTTATTTGGGCGGTGAAGCCTGACTGCCCGTGAAAAGATTCATGCTAGACCTTTGTTTCGTGCAAAGTGCTCATTATCATTAAATCCCTTCACAGTATGGAATGAACGAAAAAATGTTGAATAGTAGGAGTTCGTTTTCCAACGTTAACGAAATCTAATAATATGAAGAAAACCAAGGAAAATACAGGGGGTGTTATTTCAAATAATTCTAGTGTTAATGTGAGAAAGGTGCGACAAAGGATAGTTTTTTTGGCAGAGGCCATACCTGCCAACTTTGAATACGTCTGATGCTGCACCAACTTGTTTATTAGTTCTAACGTACCTAACGCAGGTGCACAAGCCCTTATAGCTCCCCTTATTTTCTTCGTTCATAGTAAGAGTTTCATTCGGTCCGACTAGACACTTTAAGGTGATAAGTAAACATTGGTAGTGAGTTTGAACTCATAAAATATTACGCACTTTGCCATTCCAGGAGGCAGGTAAAGTGTTCCATACACGCCGTCGTGGCTACTAGCAGTGTTAACACTTCGTCCAGCACATACATGGGTCACGCAGCCATATATTTCTTGAAACCTATTCTTGATGTACTGGAAAAAAATAAAAGATTGAGTCCCTTCCAACATGGTTTTAGAAGGGGATTTTCTACCGTTACGCAGTTGGTCACCGCCGTTCATAGTTTTAGTTCAATCTTAGATCACTCCGGGCAAATTGATGTTTTGTTTTTAGACTTAAGCAAGGCATTCGACAGGGTTCCTCACGGTAGCCTTCTTTTAAAACTTAAACAAGCAGGAATTCCTTCTACATTTGTAAATTGGGTTAATTCATATTTGAAAGATCGAACGCAATTTGTAGACATCGATGGTACTTGTTCCTCTTCTCTAACAGTGACATCAGGTGTGCCCCAGGGAAGTGTGCTGGGGCCCCTGCTTTTTTTCTTGTATGTTAATGATCTAGTGTCTGTGGTTGTTGATACTGTGAATATTGGAATGTTCGCGGATGATATCATGATTTATACTGAAGTGCAGTCTGCTTCTTATCAACATCGGCTAGATAGGGCTTTATGTGACATATCATCTTGGTGCGACAATAGGGGCATGAAAATTAGCACTACAAAAACAGTTCTTTTACGTATAACCAGGAAACGAAACCCCATAACTTTCCGGTACAAAATTAAAAACACCTTAATCAAGGAGGTTAGTAAGTTTAAATACCTATGTATTGTATTGAACTCCAGATTAGATTGGAACGACCACGTTTAGCAGGTAACTTCTTCAGCGCTAAGAAAACTTGGTCTTTTACGGCATAAACTTCAAGGTACACCTAGTAACGTTAAGCTTTTAGCGTATAATTCCATAATTAGGCCTAAACTGGAGTATGCAGCGGTTGTTTGGGACCCGCACACGAACAAAGACATTAACGAATTGGAAAAGGTTCAGAGGAGGGCTGTTCGTTTTATTTATAATAAATATAAAAGAAGTGATTCTCCGTCAGGTATCATGGCACTCAATAAAATCCAACCACTACACATTAGACGCCAAGTTGCCCGCTTAGCTTTTATGGAATCCCTAATTAAGTGTAAGACTTGATTATCACCCACTCCATTCATTAGTCCGTCCACCACGAGGAAAACACGACACACACATAGCCACAGTTTATCCCCATTCTTTGCCCGAACAAATACCTTTAAGTTTTCATATTTTCCACGCACGGTAGATGACTGGAATAAATTGCTAGAAAGAATTTTTAGTGGAAATTTTATAACAGCCCTACACGATCATTTTAGAAACTTTTAATTACTGACGTTCGGGTTTTTAGCAATGTTTGTTGAAGTTGTGCGTGATTTTCTAGTTTTTATTTGGATTGGAAACCCTGTTATGTTTGTGCGAAAAGTCGGTTATACCGTTTCTTGTTTATTTTGTAATTCCAAGTGAATTCTGCGTTTTGTTGCTTCATTGTTTTTGTTACATTGCATTTCATTGTATGTACGTGAACATTCTTTTTTCTGCCCGTCCTGCTTGGACCATTCAATTGGTCTGCAGTATTGTATAAATAAATAAATAAAATAAAATAAACCTGTACTTCTGTGTGTCTGTGTATTCTTTCCCTAAAACTCCAGCGCACCTTGATTAGCCTTTTCTATATGAAAAGGTTCTGGAAAAACGAGTTTATTCAAGACGCTGCTTAGTCATTCGAAAGCCTTAGTAGTTTGAGCACCGTCACAGTTTTGCCAATGGCTTCTTCAGTACTAAAACGAATCCTCGTAGATTAATTTTTTAAACGACCTTTGACACCAAATTGGGAAACTCGAAATGCTTGTGTTCCCTGACAGTCAAGCAAGCGAAGGCACTTATAAGCAGTTATTATTGAAGAGCACTGCCTATAAAACTTTTAATTTTTTTTTAACGTAAGGGTTAGTGTGCCTCCGAGTTATAAGCACCAATAGACATCTCAGATTTGATGCAAACAGAGGTCGCGTGTGACGTTCTATGAGTCAGGGGAGTATTGTCAACAACAGAGAACATTTGTGGGGTGTGCACCATAACCCGACTGGCACCCGGTGGGTACTGTCGCCTCACCGCTCTCCTCTCTCAGGCAGTTGCCAGGCTGCTCTCACAGTGGTTTAGGCTGCTTACCGCGGTAGTTGGCCTCTTTCTATCTCAGAGGAATATAAACAAAGGTTTCACATTGTTTATTCGTTCTTCACCACCCGCAGGTCTCCCGACTTTTGAGACTGCATGCGCTGAACTATCGGTCTTTGACCAATAATTCAGTGCAAGCAGTCTCAGGCAAATTCACGCTGCGTGGTGCTTGTCCCTTAGGATACTTAGGAGGGCGTTTTTAATCGACACAATTTCGTAAACGATGCACTAGTATTGAATATAAAATCTGTTAGAGCAGTTATGTTTCTATGTCGGTATTACCACAAACAAAGCTACAATGTTTTGTAAATTAGTTGCAAACAAATCTTTCGCTGTCAGGATTCCTTAAAGGACATGCGCACAAGTTTCTCTGAAGAAGCATGTGGGTGTGTATTGCAGGTAGATTTCACTTTGAGGAACAGGAAAGAGTCCGCTGGTGCTACGTAAGTGCAGTAAGGGAATCGGGGAATTGTTGAGACTTTATTTAGGTTAGGTGTTCATGTATTCGGAGGCAAACTAAAATGTTTGTGCTGAGTCATGTTGCTGTTCAATAGGTTGCTGTATTATGCACAAGCACAGTCCCTCAGCACAAACCACTAAAACTTGATCTAGCCTGACAAAATACTGAGATGACTGACATTTTGCTTGTCAGAAAGGTTACATCTGCCACCTCAGTGCGTGCGCGTTGCAAGTGTGCCTGCGATGAAATCATGCCAGGAAAAACGTTGTTTCATAAACTTTTTATGCACACATACACACTCTCTCTATATATATTTTTAATTGTCAATTACAAAGGACATCCCTTTTATGGAGAAGTCTTAGTGCCAGCCAGGCAGCCCCCCCCCCCAAAAAAAAACAGCACAAGGCCTTACAACTTTGTTCTTTTCGCAACATGTGCGGTCACCCACCGTTTCTTCGGACGCTGAAAACTCGAACATGCCCATTCATTCGGACATCTCTGAGGCACCGCCACTTATCCTATTGAAGCGTTGAAAACTCGGGACCGAGAATTTGGATGCCTCACGGTGCACCATTAGGATTTTCCGCACTCCAGCTGGCTGATCGAGTGCGGCATCGAATGCCATGGCAGGCTGCTCGCCTTGTTTTTACAATGACTAGGTTACCAACACTGAAAGGTTGCAGTGGCTATGGCTGGAGATTGTGTCAGGATAAAAGTCAATGCAAAGTTTCAATTGCCAATTTTGAAGGCCATGCGTTTTTGGACTGCACGTAATGGCCGTTTCTGACAGTGGTACTCAGTCATTGAATGACTATCCACAACCACACTGCATGACAAGCCAAGCCATACTCTGAATCGGCTCGGTTATCGCTCAAATCGGCCACACGTACGCAGCAAACAAAAGAACACGAGTGCTGCTGCATGAACTAGATTTATGCAACTTAGTTCCTTTTAGCGTTTGAGAGTTTGATTGTCAATTATTTCTGTTGTCAAGCGTGTTTCGCGTCTCGCTCTCTTGTTTGTTGCCCGGCCTGCTTAAAAGGCATCAACGCTATCAATTCCTTTGTGTCATTGGCACTAACAAGAAAATTCACAATTTAGAAGACAGAGATGGCGGTGAAAGAAGCTGTAATAATTTGCAACACCAAAGTAGAAAAACTTCTATCTCATGCTGCTTAGAAGTTTGAGTTGGTCAACGATGGGTGAACAGTGGCTTTTGATGACTCTCCTGAAGTGCCGCTCACACCGATGCTATGCAGATTGAGCTCACGCTTTGACAGTGCTGTGACTTACAGTTATGGTCAAACACTACCTAAAAGCCGGGCAGTCTTACTCGCCTGTAATTGTGCTTGTGTGAAGACGTGCACCACTTTTCCTGGCAACTGGGCCAATAAAAGTGCTCTTTTTCTGGTGAGTCCTTTCTTTCGGAATATCGAATATTCAGATTTTTCAACGGTTCTTGCCTATTGTGAATGAACAGTTGGCAACTTATAAATGTCATTGCTACATAACATTGCATATGCAGCAAAACATATTACATAGCAACACGCAGATAGTTAACAATGAAGTGAATACACGAATTGAAAATTAACGGGTTTACAAAAAATATAAAGGTATCAACGATACAAAGCTTTCCCATTTTTTTATTTGGGGAGCTTAAGTGCAAGCAACAAATTTACGCAGTAACTCTTGCTTTTGCGAAAAACCAGTATATAATCATGAGGCACAGCTGCAGCAGTTTAGTTCATATGAGAAACACGATGTCTTCCTTTTCAATATCAATAACGCATTGTGCATATTCCCTAAGTTGCTCAATTATTCAATGCTCAGTTTGTCCAATGCAGGTCTTGCTACTAGAATGAGGTATGGTGTGTATTAAAGGTGCTGCGCCGTATATAGCAGACTCTATGCTTGACTAGTGTCTGCTACTCCCCCCCCCTATATATATAGAAGCACTGCTTAGCAAGCTTCTTTCATACAGAGAAAGCCATAGAGATATCGTCGATGCTAACCATTCCCTTGGGTAGACGTGTGGCAGCATGAAACTAAGGTGCCACAACTTGCCCGAAAGCACACAGTCACACATCACCCTCTTGATTTTTTTTTCTAAATCACGGCTTCGGTAACGCATGATGCATTACCCGACTGTTAAAGTTTACTGCATTTTACACTCACACAATCTTTTGAAAGCAGATTTCGTACCTAACGACACAATTTCTCTTTTAAGAACTTTCTAATGGGCTGGCTTAAATTGTACAAGCTATTGGCTTTGGTTAACTTCTGGCCTTGTTGATGTTCAGTGCAGACTTCGTAGAATAAAATGGAAAAAGAGGAAGAAGGACACCTTGAACTCGGCACACACACAAGTGCCTGTGTGTGTACCCCTTAGTCTTGCCCTGTAGTGATAAATCTGAGCTAAACATCAGTAAAGCTGAGAGCCTAAGTCTGTGTCATTTAATTTAGGTCAGCCTATTGGAAATTTGTGAAAAGAGAAATTGTGTCATGTGTGAAGTCTGCTTTCAAAGTTCATGTGAGCATAACAAGCAGAGTTTTGGCATTTAGGTAGTACACCATATTTCGGCTGCAGGCAGCTATATAGTGCTACATGCAGATGTTCCTGAAGCCTTGATTCAAAAAAGAAAAATAAGTAAGAAGGCGACATGTGAACGAGAACCATTCAGGTCATGTCTAGTGCCTTGACTTTGTCAGGTGGCAGATTAGCTCTAGAGAGTTGTTAAAAGGCACAATATCCCCCTTGACCCTTTTTTTTACAATGAACGAGCTTGCTAAGGTGTGGTGTCACACAAGCGGTGGTAACAGGCATATGGCAAATCAAGCAACGCGCCTCCTATGTTCCATTCAGCAAATGTGTGGTAAATGTTATACTGCTGTCCTGCAGCAAGACATCAAGTGGGCACAACATCAAAAAAGACGTAGGTAACCCTGCACAGGAAACAAATAACATTTTTAAAAAAAGGCCCACTTCTTTGCTTACTCTAATAACTGCTGCAGCTGTGTACAGCAGTTTTTTGAGACGTGGATTTGACTACTTATTCCTGCTGCAAAAACATGCAGGAGGCACTCATGGAGGACGACATTTTTGCATTTGAAGATAAATTGGGGACATCTTTTGGTTGTAGGGCTGTACAGAAAATGAAAACGGAAACATAAACACGGATGCAGCTATTCATATCGAGTTCCTACTGGGCTGTTTGACACTATAGATCCACATTGACTACAGCGATCACAATGCTGTCGTGGCACAAGTTTTTGTGTTTCGAAGTTTTTGATAGCACAAAGCAAATAAATAAGGCGCTTCAAAGCTTCGTGTTCTTACTTTGTTACCTACTTTACCTACTTTGTTCTTAATGCACTGCAAATAAATTCTTCACTTCAAGAAACCTTTTTCTAAGGCAGCAATTTTACAGCAGCAAAGGTGACTCCTGTTCACTTTCTTTGACAGCAGTTAACAAAACAGCGGGCCAGGTTGCCCTTTGTGTGCCTCATTTACACTACATCGCCCTATCACATACAGTCTGTCTCCTGCCTAGTTCCTTACAGCATCCCGAGTTCAACTTTGTTTTGTCCACACTTCTAGGTATATTTTGCCTAGAAGAGCGAAGACTTGGAACAAAAAAAAGACTTCTTAGAAAATGTTCAACCTGCAACCGAGTTTATTTTAAAGAGTATCTCAGTGTGAAAACAAATGCGTAGGCACAGTCACACCTGATTTTCACTGAACAACCAAATATCTGGGTAAAAAACATGTTAACAGTCTACGATACCTTGAATGGGGCATGCTTAATCAGTTTTAAGGCTAAACTGCATTCACGGTAGTTTACCTTCTTTATTGTCAGATGCACCAATGATGCATTAATGAATGCATCTGCAATCATTCTAATCTTTCGCGCCTGTAAGATTTTGCGCTCACACCATTCAACGAGGCCTTCAAGGTAAAGTACATTGTTAACACATTTTTTACCCAGATATTTGTTGTTGGTTCAGTAAAAATCAGGTGTGACTGTGCCTGTGCATTTGTTTTTGCGCCGAGATACTTTTTGCAATACACTCGTTTGCAAGTTGAGCGTCTTCTAAGTAGTATTCCTTTGGGTCCGAGCCTTCGCTCCTCTAGGCCAAATGTAAATTAACTAGCCCAACAATTCACTATTTTGAAGCAAATTTTCTTATATATTGGCTGCTGTGGCCACGTGTCCACCCTAATTTAAGAATTGCGGCACTTCCCAGTAAGAGTCACCCCGTAATATTTCTTTTTCTTTGCGGATGCAATTGCACAGTTGTTTGGAGTGTACTCATAATTTTCTGGTGGTTTTATTTAAACGACTGCATGAATTTAGTCTTAATTTTTTCCTGTTCAGCAGATGTTTTGTTGATGAGCATAGCAGGCATAAGCAGCTTTTGTCACAGCAAGTTTTGGGCACTTGGTCCTTGCGACAGCTATACCAGTTCCGTGACTTGGCCTATTCACTTTACACTTCTTGCTTCAGTGCCTTCAGGAGGGCCACAACACTTTTGTTTTTTAAACTGCATTTAGGCGCTTCTCCAGGTTTCCGACTTCTATTTCAGCAGTTTGTAATGTGGTCTGTCTCTTGTCAAAAGTAGACGATTTCAAACGGGAGTTGAATTCAAGCTACCATTTTGTCGTGTAGATCAACCACCAGAACAGTTAGATTTCCGGATTGGGTCCTTCAAATATACTACAAATCTTCTTCACTTACATTGTGAAGCTAAAGTTTGTGGCTTAATATAGAGCTTCCCACAATTATAGACATTTTTGAGCAGCAGTGAATTTGAACTAGTTCCCTTACTTTTACGAAGAGCTTTTCTCTTTGAAATGACAGAGCCAAACTCTTGCGAATTTCATAGGTTTCAGTGCAAAATATTGGTAAAAATAGGAACAACTTCTTCTATGCAGTTATGTCATTTGCCCTGAAGCTCCAAACGCTCAACATAGGATTGAAAGCTTTCAACTTGAGAGTCCAATTCATCTGATCTGCAGACAAGAGCATGACTTGGCCGGAATAACAACAAATTCCTGTGGGTATTGTACAGCAGGTCTTGTGACGCAGGTCCCCACAGCTTGCCAGATTATTTGTTGCACACTAGCAGCAACGGCTCTGCAGTGAAAAGGCAAATAATTTACTGACCAGAAATGATTCTTCTTTTATAGGCAATATTGTGACACACATAGTACTATGTGCAGCTATCAACATCGCTATACTACTTGGCGAGAAAACGTCATACAAAAGCTTGCACCACGACACTAACATTTCTTTCACTTTGCCTATAATATTTTGCTATTTCTCTTTTGTTTATTCTTGTTAAGTATTTTCAGGTATACCTAATTAGGCGAATAAATCAGCTCAATCGGTGGATATAATTAGGTTTCTTTCATACGCACATTGACACAAATGTATGTGAGACTCGGGTACAGAATATCTGATTCAGAATTGCAGAGCTGCGTGAAGTCTTCAATGGCTTTTGGGAGGGCGGGAGGGTGGGGGGGCGGGAGGGGTGGTCCCTTTTTTTTCGCTGTATTTTTCAGTCACTCCCATTTCAGACTAATTTATTTTCTATACTTTCCAATTTTTGATGATCATGATAAAAGAATGGTTTCAGCTCATTTTATGCCCTTTTAAGAGGGTTCGTATTTCGGGATGGGTGGGAAAACCGCACGTAACCTACTTAAAACGTCCTTATGGACTTATTTTGTTTACAGTGCGGCACCCAATACAGCTGCGGTCTCTCCTTGCGCGGAGGGGCGATTTTCAGCACCTAACTTATTCTTACACCGGGGCCGGAACACACATCTTCTTTGCCGCAACGCATTCATGTTGTGGGTACCGCGCGTGCTTCACCTTTATTTTTAAGCTCGTTGCGCGCAGACGTGGTCCGACGTGGTAAGCCGGATAGGCTAATGACGACTCGGCGTGCCCGGTGCTCTCCAGTGTTTAAGTTGCATGATGTAATCGTGACCTAAAGCGCGAACAGCTGACGCGATGGAAGACAATGCAAGTGATGTGAAAAGTAAGTTGCCTATTCGTTATGAAATACATTCTCCGTAAAATGTCTCGCTTTGTAAGAACCGAGCAAGTGAACGCGCGACAACGAGGGAAGCATGCCACCACACTGCACATGCGGTAGAGGGGGGAAGTGATTTTGATGAGGAAATGAAGAGATAAGTGCGCTTGCAACTGTCTCTCAGGAGGACGACACTTCAGCGGTATGCACAGGAGAGGGGCATATAGAGAGAGTAAAAAGAATAAGGTTATATATGAGAACACTCACACACGGAAGTAAAGATCACATAGAGAAAGATGGTGGCATGGCCGAAAGAGCCCGAGGACGGGATACCACTCAGCGATATATTTACGGCCTCAGGAGATGGCGGAGGGTGAGCCGGTCGGCCAGAGCTAAGCAGTCACGGAGGAAGGAAAGGTAAGAAGAGGGCATGCCCAGCCGGCGCAGGGCGTAAAAAATGTGGCGGAAATGACATCATGGCGGCAATATTGACTAGGCACAATGGCGGCGTTGCTATGGTTGCGTGTTGCGCAGTGGAGCTGGTCTAGCAGTGAGCGTCCGCGGCTAGTGGCGGAATGTGTGCCTCCCCAGGCCTCGTGCTGAGCCGTGGCGGACAATATCTGTGCTCTGCGTCGCGTAATTGGTTACGAAGTGTTCTCCTGGCTGTTACATTACTCTTAGCAACGTTTACAAATCCCTTTGTCCATCACGGGGTTTCAACAGTGCGTAGAACAAGTGCATATTTATGTGTCGTGCGGCGGATGACGCGGATGAAGCAGTTAGTGTTCAGAGAAATTGCGTTGGGCACCATGACGAAGCTGAATGACGACGAACGCCTTGCATGTCAGTGACGGTTGAGCAGTGCTCCTCCTTGTGACAACGGACGACGCTGTTGAACCCAGCAAGACGCCGTGAGGACCACGTGCACATACGTAGTTTCGTGTTGTGTGTGTACAGTAACAACTTGCATGTGCGTATTAAAACACCTTTTCTGTTCCGCTTGGTACACTCTCCACCAGTATTCCATGTATTCTCAACGTAACAGCAACCACGTTCAACTGTCACTAGCACCGTGCTCAAAGTCACCACGGTCGCAGAATGCTGACGCCGGTGAGTTTCACGCGGAACACGGACACAGTGGCAGGACGCTGCGTCGGCCGCGTGGCCGAATGCAACCGTAAAAGGCGCACGACCGATCGTGTTGTCTGTACAGTTGCTGAATTAATGACGTGAAAGCACTCGCCGTTGTCAGTGCATCTAGCGCGCGTTCTCTCGTATACTTGCTTCGTTGTCGGCGAGCTGTTACTCCCTGTTATTACTCGAACGAAGCGATTTCGCTGAAGGTGTCCCGCTGGCTCAGAGTGATGAGCCAAGTTCCATTAGTTTCGAATCGTCACGACACACGCGCTGCGCAGCCCACGTGCTTTCCGAGCCAGAGAGGGAGTCACGCCGTCTGCTTCGCATTCATGTGTAAACAAGAGAGGAGAATTTGCCTAGTCAATATGGCCTACTTCCGGCTTCATCGCGGCTTCACAACGAGTGACGTCAGAGCCTCTCCTTACCTTTCCTTCCACTGTGTACGCAGTCGTCGGAGATCGAGGGGGCACAACCGTTTGGCACGATATTCAGTGAGCGAGTCCCGCATGCGGTGGTGTTTTGGTTTTTCTCCGATTTTATTGGCGTTCAGTGCCATTTTGTTTTTTTTTTACTTCAGGTGTTTACTTATCACTTTGACGTAAATTGCTCAGCAATGTTTCAATGTTAGTTTTCAATGCCGTCTAAGCGAGCATAAAAAGACGACATATATAGGCTTCATAGGGGCAATGCCGTGACTGATATATGGGACAAGAGAGCAACTTTTTTTGGCTTTCTTTGTTCCATCACAATGAGTCTGCCATTCTCCAGTATCAATAAATTTATCAGCAAGCAGTTCGAGAATTCACAGCTGCTAACAGAAGGAGATTCTGTGTACGAAGAAAAGCACGTCGTGGTTTGCAGTGTAAAAGAACAAAAAGATGGCGAGATTACTTCAGCTGCACTCGTTAATTCTGCAAACCTCAGCTATCTGAGCAAGGACGCATCTGAGCTAGACGCCTGCGTAAAAAGAAGAGAAGTGGCTGCAGCGTCCTGTACATGCAAAGCATAGTATGACAGCACGAGAGGTTGTAAATATACTTCATTTGCATGATGAAAAAGAAAAACAATTATTTAATTGCGGTATAGTTATTCGTGATGTTCGGTTTACTGCAGGTATTTGAGCCAAAATATTATTGGAACAAATATTTCACACATCCATTCACATAGAGATTTGTAGAGATCACAAAGAGCACAAATGATATCATATATGTGAGGAAATGTTGGGCTTTACACACTATATTTAGTGCTAACACCTAAGTTAACCCTGCTTGCACAAGTGCAAGCGTATGCTCTTTTTGCACATCGATGCAAGGGAGACTTTCAGCCCACTGTCTACAACCGACTTAACTCAGCAATGGGGCAAAGCGCAAAAAGCAGGCGTGAAGAAGAAGTACCAGCCAAGAAACATTCTGGACCTGCGAAGTTCGAAAAGGGTGAATGAGCCACCATTTCTTTAATATTGAGTGCCCAGGAGAAGTGATAGTGCTATTTTATAACGTCTTACAGCAAGTTGGGGAGATTTTTAATGCATAACTACTGAAATTTTGTACATTGATCAAGTACAGTAACGAAGAAAAAAGTAAAATTTGTGTGTTTTTGCTTGTTTTTGGTTATCAAAAAGCATATAAATGATTTTCTTCAACTACAAAACAGTAATCGCATACTTTGTGCTGTATTAACCTTTTCGTTTCTTACAGTGCACATCATTATGCATGAGGCCCTAGTGAACCGCATTTTATCAAACTCAGAGTCTCAGCAACTAAACGAAACACAACAATGCACAAATAGTGTCCTTCTGCAGTGATTCGGCCATTTCTCAATGCATTAAAAGCATATGGTATACTTCAAGAAGCCATCGCTGTTTTCACACATTTCACGCAGAATGATGGGATTGCTGTGCTTAGGACAAAAAGGAGCACGGCAAGTTGCCAGTTGCCGGTGTTCAAACCTAAACAGTTGCTTGCACACAAAGGTAGACTAGAGCGTTTGAACGACCCTGACGTGCACGCACACACTATCTTTCGGCTCAAACCTTCAACTCGTTCACAACCTTTGAGGAAGTGCGCGCTGCAATCAGAGACAACACTGAAAATGGATCGGCGTGCATGCCAGTTAAAGAGCCGTGCAATTGCAATGCATTATCGTCATTTCACTTTTTACGGCTTTATTTTTGCTCTTCCCACAAATGAGCTCTTCATTTTCGCCATACTGCCTATGAATATCACTATATACAGGCGACAGCTCCTTTGACTCGACGCTTTCTGTTCTCACGAGTGCTCGTGCACTCTTTCTCTGCTCACTTGCGGAAATCACATTTACGCTGAGAAGGCAATTTTTCACAAGTGAGCAATTCACCCATTTGTGGCCATGATTGAGACTCATGCTTTTCCGGACTGGCGATGGAAGCTGTCACCATCCCGCCGCTGCCCCCATGGTGCCTGGTTGTTTCCTGCTTCACCCTGGCTCAAATCACAACTGAATGGCCACAGTCCACAATCTCGTTCGTCATGCCCTTCTTTCTCAACTGAGGAAGCAGCAGGTGTAGCTGAACTTTAGACTAAAATGGCTTGAGCTCGAAACAACACACTCCACCCCGGCACCAACAGTGACAACACTCAGCCCTCCTGAGATACACTAGGTGTAAGCTACTACAATTAGGGCCGGTAATTATCTTCCTGTGTTCTACAACAGTAGTATACATCGTGGTGGTAACCTGTTAACTTGACGCTTAGGTGATTTCGTCCCAAATACGGTGAAAAAAACCTTCCACACGCTGACCAGAGACGCTTAAGAACGAGCTCTCTGAAACGCATGTTAGAAATTCCACAGGAATGCACCCTGACGCGTCTCGAGTTCTCTATGAACTGTGTAGCTAAGGTGTTGAAAAGAAAGGAATGGTGGGTCAAATGCATGGCGACCATAGTTGCCGACCTACCGCTACTTGTATGGGAACACTTTTCTCAGGCTCAAAATCCAACATACTAAAGTCCTTTGAGGAAGCGCCTGATGCAACCAATGACACCACTGGAAACGAATCAGCCTTCACGCCGCTTAATTACCTGTGCAGTGGCCAATTCTTGTCACCGCTGCGTCAATTTTTGTGGATTTATCACTGTATTCTATACAACTCACCATTTACACTTGCTACACTGACTATTCATATCACTGTAAACAGGTAGCAGCGTCTTCGTCAGCGTAATTTATGATTTGACGAATGCGTCTGCACACTATTCCTGCTCAGTCAAAAATACCACATCCATCCGAAGCCGAGAAAAACCTTCCTTCACGAGCGAGTTATCCTGGCAATGTGTCGTTGTTGGGACACAAGTACACTCTGACTGGCGATGGACGCTCCAATCATCAGCTTGCTCAGCCTCGCGTTCTGTGTTTCTCATGCCTGGTCCATGCTCAATTTCTACATTTACACTACCCTGACAATCTGTGCGCTTTGTCAATCTGAAGTTCAAGCCTCAATCTTTCTGTTTCACTTTCTTGAGCTGCAGCTTCCTCTTCACGCCTGCTGGTCTCTCTCTCGAACGCAAGCTGTTCTCATTCTTCGCCTCCCTTACGCCTGGCCTGTGTAAGCTCCCAACTATCACGAAGCCTCTCTCACCCACTCCATAATCCTTGATCGTCTGTATCAAATGTGGCTTATTATGTATCATCGCTATATCAACCCACAGCTCTCCGCACAAACGTACTAACTCCGGTTTCCTCAACCAGTTCAAATCCTTTGTCACCGATGACATACTTCCATGGCTCCAATTTCTGTGAAAGTACCTCTAATAAACACTGCTTTTACAAAGCAGTACCAAGTACCACTTTGGAGAAAAATCACCATCTAACCACAAAACCTGAGAGAATCTTTACAAAAAGGGAGCACTGACTGGCATCGGCACCAGGAAATCACATCCACCAATTTATGTGACCGAGGAGCGGGGCACTTGTGGACGCCCTGGTGCCGGAAAAGGAAGAACCCTTACGGGACTTCTTGATGACGAAAATTGGTAGACCCCACGTACAGTGGAAATTGATCATATGCGAAGCATGAATGAGAATTGTTGATATGTCACTTTAAGATCAGCACAACGTCCCGAGGAGGAGGTAAATGAAGCCGTACATAACTTCCGTTTCAGGATTATTATGTTTGGATGTGTCGTTTACCTTTATCCTCAATTCACGTCACGCGATACCGAATTTCGTTATATGTGGCGCAAGCGAAACGTCCGTGAGCACGCTATGAGCGCCGTACGTTGCCATGTTCCTACATGACACAAGTGTCAGAATTATAATGTTTACACCAGTCATATATTTTGCCATCGATTGGCGTCATGTAACACCGAATTTGGTATGTGTTCTGCTTGCAAAACGGCCGCGAACGCACCATGAAGGGCCAAATATACTTCAATGTAGCGTTGATGCGCGCGCACGGTGGGCACAGCAACGCTACGTTAGCAAAACGCGAGAATACTATAGACTGACGCCAGGTGCGACCAGCGTCCGTCGAAGCAGCCCAACAGCAACCGGCGTGAAATGCGACCTGCTGCATTTCGCGCCGAAGCGTTACCCAGACAACACTGCGTCTCCATTTTTTTTCAAGGAGGGACACCGGACGTGCTGAAATGCGCATGCGCCAAAGCAACGCAGCGCGGTGCGCGACTGAGAGTATGACACGACCAGCGCGTGGCGTGGCAACGCTGGCGTGACACGACGAAATGAACGCCGTCGAGCACCCGCACCGCGTCACCTCGAACTGTATTGGTGCTTTGAATGTTGCATGCAGTCATGTTCTCACATCATGTTTGCACCAGTCACATATCTTCGTCATCTATTTGCGTCACGTAATACTAAAAAGGCAAGTGGGTTAGGGGGAGACAGAAGATTAGATGGGCAGATTAAATTAAGAAGTTCGCGGGTATAAATTGGCAGCAGCAAGCACAGGACCGGGTTAACTGGTGGAACATGGGAAAGGCCTTTGTCTTGCAGTGGACGTGGTCAGGCTGATGATGATGATGATCATGATACTAAATTTGGCATATGTGATGCTATAGAAGCAGGTGCAAGCACATCATCAGTGTGGCACGTAGTCATGTTGTTACATGACATGCATGTCGTGATTATCATGTTTGGATGTGTCATTTACCTATGTTGTCCGTTCACGTCAAGTAATACTGAGTTTCGTACATGTGAAGCTAGCGAAACGGCAGCTAGTGCATTTAATGTTTATCATGTTTGCACTAGTGAGCTTCATCGATTAACCAAGTCCCGGATCACTCGCGGACGCCTCGGCTCACAGGTGTCTACGTCACATGCAAGTGATCTAAATGTCCCGAGCCAACCCGAGCGGCCTCGGGCCATTTGCGTGCTTGATGCTGACTGCATAAGCTGTGGTGCCTGCTATGCCGTCTGCTTCCTCCATAGGTGAAACACAGGCCACAACGCAGACTCATTTGCAACTTAAACAGCAGTTAGTGAATTATACCTATTGCTGGTGTGATGCAACTTACTGTATGTGAACTACTCGAGCGCGTGCGCATCGTAGACCGGCGCGGTCGTTCCACCGCTGTTTCTCCTATCCAGCATAACGCGCGCTTGCCCGACCATCGGGAATACGCACTTGCTCGACGTGTCTCAGAACATAGATGACAAGAACTACTGGGTGCGCTAACAATGCGAAATCCAGAAACATGCGAGAAGCAGACAGAAAAGTTAAGAGAGAGCGAGAGCGCATCGAAAATTTCCCGTGTCTAACTTAAGATGGCCGCACAGCATGCGCACCGCACTGTCATCTGCCAGCTGCCCGAAATAAACTGTTCGGGTGGTCCCGGACCGCCCGCAGACATCGAGGCCAGCAAAAAACGAACATGCGTCCGAGTGATCCCAGACCAGTGGGCGGACCTTCCAGTTGGTCTCCGAGAAAAACGAATGCGGCGCCGGTGTCCGGGGCCGTCCGGGACGTGTTAATCGATGATGCTCAGTATCATACCTTCGTCATCCATTCACATCTCGTAATACCACATTCGGCATAGCCGAAGCAAGAAAAGCGGACACCAGCTCATCATGAGCATGGTATGTAGTTGTGGTTACATTACGCGCCTCTCATGATTATCATGTTTGCACCAGTCACATACCTTCGTCATCCATTCAAGTACTGTAATAGAAAATTTGGTATATTTGACGCTAGCGAAACGGCCGCGAGAGCATCAAGAGCGTGGCATGTAGTCGTGTTGTTACATGACACGCATGTCATGATTTTCATGTAAGGGTCTGTGTCTTGTGTTCGCTATGCAATCATGTCATACCATACAAGTTTTGCAACATGCTATGTTAACGAACTCACCACAAGAGCTGCAGGACCATGAAGTGTAAATCATGACATTCATGATATACGTGTCCTGATTTTTATGTTATGACTAGCCAATTATGATAGATAGATAGATAGATAGACAGATAGATAGATAGATAGATAGATAGATAGATAGATAGATAGATAGATAGATAGATAGATAGATAGATAGATATGCTCGATGTCGCCGAAGTTGGCGAAGGAATGCTTCGCATTTAAAAGCACCTGATTTATTTACATTTTTACACGGTTTAAGCACACTAGGTGTCGAGACGTGCCTTTACACAAAACATTACCGGCCATGACAAAAGCCAGAGCAATGCCTCCTAGAAAAATTATGCCTGGAACATCGCTCTATTTTGAATTGGGTGCCTGCTGCCATCTCACAATCTCGAAGGCCATGCCTCCTGCCTTGTGTTGTGACCGGCTGCCGCGTGAGACCGCTCGTCTCCGTACTACTCAGTCACGTGATTTTACTGTACCGCTCTGTCACGTTACATGACGGCTGCTCCGAGGCAACTGTGAGAGCATTGCTGTGTTCGCCAGGAGGCCCTCAGAGACGCTCACCTTCGTACCAAAGGACGAGGGTAAATCAGAGGGTTGGGCAGCACGTTCGCGGCTAACGTTCCATAGAGAGAGAGAGAAAATTAAACGTTTATTTTGAAACGGTGCCCCGAGCAACGCCCGGTGTCATCCTGAGGTGGTAGGGCTCCTTAGTCCAGGAACCCTCTGGCTTCTACTGCCCTCTTGGCCTTGGCGACGAGTTGTTGTTGGTCTTACAGTTCCTCGAGGGCGACATGCGCCTCCCACGTTTCGGTTAGGTCTTTGTTCGTCTTTCCTGCTTCGTTAACAGTCGTGTGTTGTTGCAGATTACGCCTGGCAATACACTGGCATGCACGAAGCAAGTGCGCCAGGGTGTCTGGTACGTTGCAAAGCGGGCACATAGAGCTATATCTTGTTGGGTAGAGATGGTACATTAGGGCACCATGTGTGTATGTGCTGCTTTACAGGCGTCTCAGTATTACGCTTTCCTGTTTTGTCAGTTTTGGCTGTGGTGGAGGGTGTTTTCGACACCTCACCGTTTCAAAATATTGATGGCATTGGCTGACATACAGCCCTTAGCGAAATTCCTGCAGGTGGCTTGTGAGTCGGTGAAAATCACCGCGGCGTCTGTACAAGTTGTGGTTGCTAGAGCGATTACCGATTCTTCTGCAGCGTCTGATTTGAGTGCATTGAACTTGGCCGACGCTAATTCTCGGCCTTGAGAATCAACGACGCTGACAGGGTACGCGTTTCTATGAGGATACTTGGCCGTGTCAGTGTAGCGGGCGTCTGGGTCTTGCTTGAACTTTCGTCGAATAGCGTTAGCTCTAACTTTGCGTCTACTTTTGTGGAAAGTAGGATGCATGTTGCGTGGAATAGGTGCGATGGACAGTGACTCTCTAATGTACAGCGGGATGCGCTTTCTCCAGTCTGCATCGGCGATGAACATGTCGCTGTAGTTGAGGTACCGGAGCACCGACCTCCCCGTGGGCGCCAGCTTGAGCCTCTCCAGCTGACTGTTCTTATGCGCTTCGGTTAGCTCTTGCCACGTGTTGTGGACGCCCATCTTTAGGAGACGTGTGGTAGAGGCCATTGGCGGAAGTCCCAGGGCTACATTAGTGGCCTTTCTTATGATGACATTAAGTTTTTTAATTTCAGCGGTTTTCAAATTCAGGTATGGCGTGCCGTACGTAATGCGGTTGGTGACAAGAGCTTGCGATATACGTAGCGTGTCGTGCTCTTTGAGTCCGTTTCATTGATTCGCGATCCTCTTGACGAGGTGCGTGAGTTGTGATAGTGTTTGTTGGTGTCTCGGTGGGGTTGCAGCTCCCGATCCATCCTTGTAGATGTGAACTCTAAGCCCTCGCAGGGTCTCGACTTTTGGAATTAAGGTCCCTTTCAGCGTTGCGCTAGGGTCAGGCTCGTTGTATAGAGGGGGTCTGGCTCTTGTTCTCGCTTTGAGGACGAGGTGCTCGGATTTCACGGGGGCACAGCAGAGACCGTAGTTTCTGAGATACCGTTCGATAGCATCTACGGCGGTTTGTAGGCAGGTCTCTTGTCTTCAATTGTTCGAAGCCCTCATCCACAGCGTGATGTCATCAGCGTAGATTGAGTGCCGTAAATCTGGTATTTTGTCGAGAAGTTTTGGCAGATTTATCATAGCCACATTGAAAAGTAACGGCAATATGACCGAACCCTGCAGAATTCCTTTTTTCGGTAGTTGGAAGCTTTTGCTGCAGATGTTGCATATGCCCACAGTGGCTGCACGGTCCGTCAGAAAGTTTCTGACGTACGTGTAGGTTCTAATGCCGCAGCCAACGCCTTCGAGGTTGTTGATGATCGCGTCGTGGCTGACATTATGGAAGGCCGCTTTGACGTCGACTCCAAGTATGGAGTACTTTCTTCGATAAGTGAGGTAATCAAGGACGTCATCTTTGAGTAGTAACAGTACGTCGTGCGTCGAAAGATGCTACCTGAAACCAAACATGGTGTCCGGTAGGTGTCCACTGCCTTCCAGGTACTGGGTTAAGTGGTCGTGCACCATGTGTTCGAACTGCTTTCCCCAGCACGAGGTGACAGAAATTGGGCGTAGGTTCTCAATGCTGACTGGTTTGTTAGGCTTGGGGATCATGGTTATTTCCAAGTGCTTCCATACCGCAGGTAGCACTCCTTTATCCCAGCAGTCGTAATATCGGAGAAGAGCCGTGGTGGCCTGGTGCGGTAGGTTACGTAAGTGCTTGTTGACAATCCTGTTTATTCCGAGGCTGGTATTTCTTGTCAACTTCGCGAGGGCTGTGTTAAGTTCAGCCAGACTGAAGGATCAGTCGAGTTCAGTGTTTCAAGCGCCAGTGTATTCTTTGGTGTAAATTGAAGCCCCAGTGGGTGCATCGCCACCGATCTTCTTTTGTAATTCCTTTAGGAGGTGTTCTTCTGTACCGGCCTAGTTTCGAATAAGCCTCCGAAGGTGCTGCTTCTGTGCTGCTTTTGAGGGTTGCGTGGCTAGAAGTGTGCGTAGCAGAGGCCAGGTCTTCTTGGTGCTCAAAGTCCCCTGCAGCTTGTCACAAAAAGCGTGCCAGTTCTGCCTGGCCAATTGATTCGCATAATCTTGAGATTGCTCGGGGAAGAGAGCAATGCATTTCCGTAAGTTTTTCTTCAGTTTCTGCCACTTCCACCGTTTTAAAAGTCATCTTCTAGCCTCCCAAAGGTGGAGAAGATGTGTGTCGACGGCGGGTGTATTGACGTCAAGCTGTATGTCCTTAGTGTAGCGTTCGGCTATTTCGAGCACATTCTTAAACCAGCCTTCAATGTCAATTATGGTGGTTTCAACGTCGATTTCATTCCTAAAGGATTGTCATTCCGTTAACCGCGCTATTCCAGTCTTAATTTATTTACGAGTGTGCGCTACGCAGAGTTGGATGATGTGATGATCCCTACCTAAAGTTTCGGGCAGCGCACTCCACTCTGCCCGAGTGACGTTCGCCGTAAATGTAAGATCGTGATTTGTATCCCTGAAAACGCTGTTCCCGATTCTCGTCTTCTGAAGAGGGCTGTTCCACAGGGTTAGTCTGTGAGGTTGAGCAGTATCGTGCACCCTAGAACCCTTCCTCGTGGTGATATGATAGCCCATGCCGTGTGAGAGGCGTTAAAGTCTCCCTTATTATGATCTGGTGGCCATTCGTGCGCTTCCTGATTTCTCGTATGAAGCGATCGAAGTCTGGTAGTTGGTCTCGTGGGGGGCTGTATATATTGGTTATGAAAAGGCTTTGCTGCGTCTTTCGTTCCGACAGAATCTCTTTAGGGGATGTTTTATCTGAGTGTCCTCGATTTCTTGTTTTTGCGCTGAATGTGCTTTCTTGACAACTATGGCAGTGCGTTGCGTTTGTGCGCAGGTCGTGTACGCTTGCAGTCGTACGTTCTGCGTGTTGGTTTCCTGAAGTGCAATGATGTCTGGTTGGTTAAGCTTGGTGAATTCTTGTAGGCTTGCGTGTCGAGGGCGGTATGACCGACAGTTCCATTGCATTATGCGTAAAGTTAAATGCTGGTTATTATACTTATGGTTAGGGACTGCCATCTTCCATTGATTCGATGTCACGCCTGCCTTCGAGTCTCGGCGAGACTGAGCGAGAAGCACTGTGACTATTCGCTCGAGCCTTCTTCCGAGTCATTTGGCGTGGGTTGATCAAGCTGTCGAACTTTGCCATGGTTGCGTAAGTTTTCTTCACGTGCGCGACTTCACGATGCGATTGTTGACTTGCTCAGCAATCCCATCTATTTTGGCATTAAGCGTAGTGAGCTTGTGTTCAAACATTGAGGCTGTTTTTTCTATTGCTGACTGGACAATCTTTTCCATCGTGGCATGCATGTTATTCTTGAAAGATTCTTCGAATATCGCGAACCTTGCGTTCACTAGGGTTTGGACACCTACCTTGGTCAGCGTCGTGGCCGGCTCTGTGCTTGAGTTTGCTTGTTCTTGATATTGTTGTTCTGCATTGTCCGAATGTCCTTGCTGATGCGTGCATCAGTTTATACTGGAGGAGGTAGAGTGCATGGTATTAGGTCACAAGTTCCACGCCTATGTTCACGCCTTCCTCAGGGACCGCGAAGTCACCATTAGGATTGGCGAATTAAAATCGGGGGCCTTCACCCTGGGTGCGAGGGGCACATCGCAAGGAGCGGTAATTTCACCCCTACCCCTCTTCAACATAGCCATAAAAGGCCTCTCGGAGCGCCTCTCTACTGTAGTTAATACCAACCATGCCTTATATGCCAATTACATTACAGTCCGGCGCATAGGTGGTTCGGGTGCTGAAGTTGAGGATGCGCTCCAATTTACTTTGTCGATCACAGAACGTTTTTTTGCAGGCTACAGGGCTTCAGCCATCCACCTCTATATCGGAGTTAATTCTGTATCGCCAGTTTGACCCGGAAGCCAGAACGAGTCACCGCTTGGTCAGGTGCAGATTACTATAGCCGCACGGGATGGGCAGTGGATTCCAAGAGTCAATTGTATTCGGGTGCTAGGCTTCCTTCTTGAATCCAACGGCAGAAATGTGAAGGTTTGGGCTCGCATCGCCTCCAAAATGGAGAACATGCTCAGACTAATATGAGGGTTTCAAGCCGCAGGGGAGGGCTGAATAGAGCAATCTCATTCGGCTTTTTCAGGCATTCCTCATAGGCCACATGAATCACGGGGCATCCTCGCTAAGTTGGTCTGAACGCAACGAGGACAAACTCGACACTTGAATGCGTAAAAGCATCAAAAGAATACTAGGCCTCCCTATGAGCACCAGCACGAACAGGCTCATGAGTCTGGGCATGCACAACACCCTCACGGAGGTGACCGAGGCTCAAACACTAGCTCAAGTCGCACGACTCTCCTCCAGGAAAGCTGGACAGCGTCTCCCACAGTCGCTGTAATATCATCATACGGCAGGGCAGGAACAGAACATTTTCTTATCCCAAACAATGAAGGGCATGTACGAGGTAGCACCCTTCCCGCGTAGCGTTCATCCACAGTACAATGATGGCTGGCAAAAGGCACAGGACAAGCTTCTTCTTGATTTCGTGGCCAGGTCCACGGGCAGCGTAGCTTTCGTCGATGCGGCTCAGTATGGCCAATCCGATTGTTTTGCAGCTGTGGTTGTTGATCATCACGGTCGCGTACTCAACTCAGCTTTCGTGAGGCAAGCGTCTGCCTCCGTAGCAAAGCAGGTAGTGATAGCGTTGGCGATGATGGACCCTTCGCGTCTAGAGATATTTAGTGACTCCAGGGCTGCCGCCCAGGCCTTTGCCGTGGGGGTAATCTCTATGAAGGCTTCCGCTATTTAGAATTCCAGGGGCGTAGCAGGCTACTACAAAATCATCTGGTTTCCGGCCCACATGGGCTCAGTGGTGCATCCGACTCTTCCCCACGCCAACAAAATTGCCCATGACCGCGTGTGAGAAACCACGTGGCGCGTCGGTTCAGGCGGGTACGGAGGTGGGTTTGCGGATAACATTAAATATCTTGGCACCTTTAATGAAGTGATGTCCTATTTTCAGTGGTCTAAGCAGAGCAGGCGTCGGTTCCTCGGACGCTACAAGCAGGTTCGTTCCCATATCGTAGCAAATTCAGCCACTTTGGTGATGGCATAACTCCAGGATGCGCTAGTTGTGGAGCACATAGTCGCACACTCGCTCACATGCTCTGACAGTGCCCGGCGTTACATGGGCAAAGTTCAGCTCAGAAGAAAACTGGGACAGGGCTCTTGAAAGCCCAGAACTCTCCATGCAATACTCGGCAGTCCAGGAGGCCTGTGAACGGGTGGAGGGCCTCGGTCTTCCCAGTCCCGGCGTGGTCGCGGTGAGCAACTGCGGCAGACCCCTCTTAGGGGGGTGTCTGACCAGTTCTCCAGGACCAAATAAAGTTCATTTCACTTCACAGCAACGCCAACGCGCGCCTATTGCGGGGCCTCTTGCATTTTTGCTGGACGAGTACCGCGTCAAGGCGTCTCTTGCAGGCGAGATCCTTACACTGCTTGACATAACATGGTAATATTTTTCTGCCTTCCAGCTTCTCATAATAGTGTTAGTATTCAGAGACTGTGGAAGAGTGTGCGACATAATGGTGAACAACTAGGAGACACATTTTCTCATACTCTTTAAATTCGAAGCATTTCTTAGCAAACTTCAGCAACTTTGAATCTATCTATCTATCTATCTATCTATCTCAAGCCGCTTACGACTCTAAGCTCTCTTAGCTGTCTCGATAATGGTATAAAATACCGAAATTGGTATGACATGACATGACTGTATGACGAGCACAACTGACTAGTATTAAGGTAAAAATCAAGACGTGCATGTGATGAATGCTATGATTCATATTTGATGGTCTTGCTGTTCTTGAGGTGGTTTCGTTCACATGACACTTTGCAAAACTCGTACGGTAAGGGATGACTGCATACCAAACATAAGTGAAAGACACTTACGTAGAAACTATGATATGCATGTCATGATTTTCATGTTATGACAAGTCATCACTACACGCCACGCTCAAGGGGCGTTCGCGGTCATTTTGCTAGCGTCACATATACCAAATTTGGTACTACTGGACGTGAAAGGAGGACAAAGGTACGTGACAGGTGCAAACATGATAATCATGACATGCATGTCATGTAAGATTGTGACGACAGGCCACGCTCATCACACGCTCAGGGCCATTTCGCTAGCTTCAATTATACACAATTTGGTATCACGTGACGTGAGTAGACGAAAGAATATAACACGTCCAAACTCGACAATCATTATATACGTGACATGCAAAATATGACTACATGCTACACTCATAGCTCGTTCGCAGCTGCTCAGATAGCTCCACACATTCTAAGGCAAAATTACCCGAAAAAGGAGTAAAGTAGCCCAATAGGCGCGCGCGATGAACGGATAGACCGTTGAGGAGCAACCACAGAGGGAAGCGTGCGGCGCGAAACCACTTAATCTCCCCGAGAGATGAACCGCCCGGGCATTGCAGGCAGCGCGAAAAGCGTTGCCAAGGTGACCAACCATCCTTCTCCACAGAACACATGTCCTTCTCCTCCTCTGCTGGCTCAGTCGGCTCAGTCTTTCCCCGTATTTTGCCGGTGGCAGTTGCGTATCGTCGCGCTCAGGGTGCTCGACCACGGCCGCCTGGATTCGACGATCTAAGAATTGCAAAATGGTGCTTGTGTGTACGCCGAGTTGAGCGTGGGCTGCTGCTTTAGCATTTCGCGGCACCCATGAAGTCTGGAGCAAGCCTCGACAGGTCACCACGCCGCGCTGTATATCTCTGGCTTCAAGATAGTCACGACCAACACACGACAGCAACAGTCGGGAAGGCCAATATGGGGGCCGAGAAGAACAGGCCTAACGGATATATACTTCAGTCCGACTCAGGGCAGAAAACAGCGCTGGATTCTAAGGCAAGTAGCTTATAATTTCTTATTCTAGTCTACTTGTCGCGTGTGCGATACAGATCGCGCTTGCCGGCAACGTGATCGGTCGTGTTGTATATCGCACGCACGAAATGCATCGCGAAGGTCAGCTTCTGCGTTTACAGTTTTTGTGTACTTTGCGATTTTCTAAATCGATCAATATATAGTTGAACTTTGCAGAAAGTCATATATAAAGGCGTTACACATGATAACCCTGAAAGTGTTGCTGCTGCTTTAAGTAATTATTTTTTCGAAATTTTTAGTGAAAAACATTGCAGTTCTTGCTGTAATCTACAACGTTCTAATCATTCGTTTTTCTTTTCCCCGTGAGCCCTGATGATGTTTCTACAGCAATCAAAAGTCTCAAAGAAACCGGCCCTCGTATAGATAAAATCTCAGCACGACACCTAAAACTTGCAGTAGACATTATTTCTGAACCACTTTCTATAACTATAAACCTTGCGTTAAAGCATGGCAGTTTCCCTAATTCTCTCAAAATAGCTGAAGTCCTTCCGATCTTTAAAAAGGGTGACAAGCAATCTGTTTTTAACTATCGCCCCATCTGTATTCTTTCTTCCCTGAGCAAAGTCATCAAAAAACAGTTAATAACTCGGCTAAACAACTACCCTAATAAATTTAATATACTGAAGCCCTGTCAATTTGGCTTTCGCGCTGGAAGTTCTACTAACCTTGCTATTCTTTCCCTATCAGACTTCATCAAACACTCCATAGACGCAGGATTTGTAGTAGGGTCAGTTTTCTTAGACTTCAAAAAGGCATTCGATACCGTTATTCATCTCATTTTATCCAAGAAACTCGAATCATATGGTATTACAGGTCCATCCCTCAAATTTTCAAACAGTTACCTCCTTAACAGAAAGCATACTGTTCACATATCGGGCTCACTTTCTTCTACTAAAACAATAAATCAAGGGGCTCCTCAAGAGTCATTACTGGGTCCGTTACTTTTTTGCTTTACATTAATGACCTTCCTGACATTATACACATGGCTCACTGCGTTTTATATGCTGATGATACTACCATTTCCATTGCTGATAGATGTATTGGCAACGTCACAAATAAATTAAATGCTATACTTTGTATCGTGTCAAAATGGTGCCAGGAAAATTTTTTAATTAATTAATCCAAATAAATCTAAGTTTATGGTTTTTAGATCAGCTCAACGCAAGTTATCTTCCTCACCACAGCTCACAGTTGACTCTCACTTGATTAATATCAGCGACAGTGTATCTTTTCTTGGCATTCACCTCGACGCTTACCTTAACTTCGCTCTCCATATTGCTCACATTAGAAAAATGGCAGCATTCGGCATTCGCGCATTACTCAAAGCTCACTCATATTTTTCTCATAAAGCACTCCTTTCAATTTACTTCGCATTCATTCATTCTCATATCACTTATGGCATCGCATCATGGGGGAATACTTACCAGTGTCATTTTTCATGCGTACAACATCTACAAAATCGAGCTATTCGCGCTTTTTTAAACTGTTCTCGGGACATTAGCGCTGCTCCCCTTCTTCAATTCAATAAAATCTTAAGTGTTAGCTATCTATTCAGGTTTAATCTAATTATGTTTCTGCATAAACAAATAAGAAATTAACTTTCTGCTAATTTCATTGATCTTAAAATGTTAGTTAATAATAACACAACCAGGTTTGCGGCTAATAATAACTTTTTACTTCCTAAGGTTCATACTATGGTAAATGATCTTCTCTCTTCTGTACCATCACCTTATGGAATAACTTACCCACTTCGCTAAAATGCAAAGTTTCTTTATTTTCATTTAAAATCATTGAAAGAGTACCTGTTAAATAGTTGATCTATCTTCTTTGTGTTGTTTTATGTTGTATTATCTGTTTTTTGATTCCATGCTTTTTTGTTTCCATTCTGCTTTATATATTTTGGTTTCTACGATTTTAACAGCTGCTTGTGCTTTTATTATTTGCAATCAACACCGAGGGTCCCGTTGCAGTCTTGTACTTTGGCACACTCGTCTGTATATTTTACTTCCTGTAACATCCTTTTATGACATCATAATAAACTGATTGATTGATTGATTGAATTCAACCTGGCAATGGGCCGCCATTGCCGTCGGCCTCCCGTACGCTCGCTCATCGAGTGCTCGCCTGTCTTCGCCACCGCGATGAGCTCCGTGCTGACGATATTGGGCTGAGACCTCGTCGCTGTGTTGGGAGTCCTCGAAAACACGTCGCGGGTTCTTGTTAAGAGCTTGGTGGTAGTATGTCGCGTGCTGTAAGTGCACCAGAACGTGCTGGCGGGGCTTTCGCTAGCGTCAAAACTTACTGAAAATTGGTCGCCATTACAGTTGGCTTTCAGTCGGTCGCAAGCAGCTCGGCGCATTCCGTCGGCCACGGCAGCAGACTCGCGTTTGCGCGCTGCACTCGCTTGAGTTTGTGATAAAGGGCCGCATTACCGTCGATTTCTGTGGCGCTAGCTCCAAACCAGCTCGGTGCTGTTCGTGGCGGCGGCCAAGCATACGCTCGCTGTCCTGTTCGAAGTTCGCTGGTGGCAGACACTCCGCGTGCAGTGCCGTGTTTGGTCTTGCGTTCGCTTGCTCGAGCTGAACGATGTCGCTCGCTTAGGACTCGCCGACTTGTTAGTGGTACGGTGCTTCGCGGAGTTGTGACTGTGACCACCGCTCCTAAACTGTTGCACTACAGGGATCGAAATGAGTCTTTGATGATTTGTGACATCATGGTGAAATTATTAGCATCTAGTATCTCACATATGTTTTCATTTCACCTTGCACGTATTTCTCATATGCATTTGTATTCATCCTCTGTCCCGTGTGACTTGCTATTTTACATACTTATTGTGCAGCCGTGGGCACACACCGTGTTGAAGACTGTGCGCTGGCGTCTGCGATGCCCGTCATCCATCTCTTTCGTCAGAGCAGCTTCAGAAGAACTGTGCGAGATGCTAAGGTAAAGTTACTTGTGTGTCATATTTTAACGCTTGTTTTTACATTAACATTCACGTACTTGTCATATGCGTGCATCTTCATCTTCTGTGACGTGTGCCTAACTATTTTCACTATATTATTGTACGTGCAGCCATGGGAACACAACAGACAGAAGGCTGCGTGCGCTGGTGTCTGCAATGCCTGTCATCTATCGCTTCCGTCGGCGGGCTCCCCAAGGAGTGAACAAAATTTGGCAACGAGACTGCACTTCTACACTTCACCATGAATTCACTTAAAATAATGGAGAAACTTCATGTGTATGTGGAAAAATAAAAGATTTCAATGTCCCACTTTTGTCTTTCGTTGTTGCCGTGACTGTGACGGCAGTTACACATAGGTGGCTAACCACTTTTTTGCGTGTTCTTTTCTGCGGAATTTGTGGCCACTGCGCAGAAAAACAGGCGAAAAAAGTATTACGCCTGCCGGTATAATGAAAAAACAATGTTTGAACTTGGGACAAAAAGTTCATCCGATCGGAATATTTCACTGGATCAACCGTTCGTTCGGCATGGTGCAACTATGAGGACTAATGGTTGCCTGGTAAGGTCTAAATGTGGGGATTAACAGTTGCTCTATAAGGTGCAAATGTGAGGACTGAATGTTAGTGCTTTGGGGTGAACTGTGGGACTAACGGTTACTCACTAAAATGTAAATGTTAGGACTAAATGTTAGTCCCTTGAAGGGACTTACTGTTAGACCAGGTGCCGTTAGTCCTCAAACGAATTAACGGTTGTGACAGCTCCATTAGTACCTCAAAAGAACGAACCACACACCCTTTTACCACCCTTTTGCCTTAGAGTGTATATACCAAATTAGGCATCACGGGACGTTTGTCGACGACGAAGGAAAATGACTTGTCCAAGCATGATAATTATTATAACCGTGTCATGTAAAACATGACTACATGCTACGCTCGTAGCGTGCTCGCGGATGTTTAGCTAGCTCCACATATACCAAATTTGGTATCACGTGGCATGCATAGACATAAAGGTAAATAACGTGTCTAAACATGATGATCTTGATATGCATAGATGAGAAACTTGATTACAAGCTACGCTCTTAGCGTGATGGTGGCCGTTTCTCTAGCTTCACATTTATCAAATTTGGTATCAGGTGACTTGAATAATCTACGAAGGTGAACAACACGTGTAAACGTGATAATCATGATTAGCGTTTCATATAAAACATGGCTACATGCTACGCTCACAGCTTACTCACGGTATGTGTGTCATGAACGGCATAATTTACGTTCATCTCGCAACATTGTTCTTGTTTTAAAGTGATACATCGACCTTCCTCATTCGTGCTTCGCATATCATTGAGTCCCACAGTACGTGGGATCTGCCAATTGTTACTAGTGGCTTGGTTATCGGATGCTGAAGAAGTTTTAACTTTATTTCGTAAAAAGAAAATTCCTGCCTCACTAATGATTATTTAAGGCATATATACGTTGATGACGTAGATAAGAAAAGGTAATAATTGGATGTCTTTATGTGTAAATATGGTTTACAAAGCATTACTCAATAGATCCGCATATTCGAAGTCGTCAACCGCACCGCCGTGATATTATGCAATAATTCACTAAGAGAAAGACCTTAGGCCTAATAAGCTGCGGAAGAACTGTAAAGGTAGCTACATTGAGTGAACTGTTAATTTTCATGAACGGGACGAGGGAATACACTATTTGAGAGAAAAGGTACACATGTCTTTCTGTAATTAGCGTTGTGGTGCGATGTTATGGCAGCTGTTAAAAGTCTTAGAACACAACGTTCGCTGCGAAATGAACATGGCTTCACATATTTTGGTGTTGTAATCCTAGTTCAAGTAAAAGATCATTTAGGCTTGGTGTGGTGGCATGGTATCCTAAAGTTAAAATTATCGTTTCAATGTGATCAAAATATTGCGTCTTACTTAGCATGTGTCGTAAAGAACACTTCCTTCAAATAGTAATTTTTTTCAGAACATGTCATAGTCCAAGAAAGATTTTTAGGAGCTACACAGCTTGTGGGCTAATTGGTCGGGCAAGAAAAGAAAAAAGCTTGTGGGCTAATTGTACACGGCAAGAAAAGACACAGACAAAAGGCGAAAACATGCACAGTGTTCGCAAACGATTTACTTTCAGAAGTGCATTATATATAATCATTTTATTAGTTTTGGAATTAATGAACATAACGGTCACCTTTGTTCTGTCTTTTAATGATGTGTATTATATTCGAAACATGTCTGGCTAGTTCTTTGTCTCATTCAAAGCATATTTCCTGCAATATTTATATCAACAACACTCTTATGTAGCACGCCGAGTGACAACAATAAAAAATTGTGTGAAGCTTTCCCGGTAACAGTGTCTTCAAATATAATGTGTGTCTGCACTGTCCAATTTTCTTTTTCACTTGAGTAGCCATGCTTTGTTCCACATTATTACACTTCTTTATGTATTCATGTTGAGTTGGTAACAGTGCGCTCTACTATATGCTCTGTATGTTTTATTCAATATCCCAGAGATATGCAATAGGATAGAATGTCCCGGTCTGTCCTTCACATCTAGGTTTCTTTCAAAACGCCACAAAGCTTTTTTGGACGTTAGTTTCACTATCAATCTAGGAAGGAGCACTGCACTGTGTACATTTATTAAGATGGAGCTATAAAAGAGAGAGAGAAACAACAATTATTTACGCATCCAGCGTGCGGGAAGTCACCGGCCACGCAGGGCGCGGGTAATCTCTATATGAAGACTATGGCTAATAGAGTCCTATAGTCCCAAGACCTAGATCTTGAGGACGTTGTTCTCCGGCTAGGCGTTGGATAAGAAGCTATCAAAGGCTGTTAAGTTTTAGAGTCTGGCAAACAGATAATCAGACAGGCTGAGTAACTATTCTCGAAAAAGCCAATTCACGTTACCCTGCGTTTTGACGCGCGAAATGTTGAGAGCGTAACCCTATCCTGTCAAGAAATTGGACAATTATAGTGGCATCTCAGTGCCCTTCACAAGTATGAAGCGACACCTAGCGAATGCCATTGCTTCAATTGCTACTAAATGCGCTTAAGTAAGCACTGGGCATGCCAACAGTAAGCAAACCAGAAATATGTGCATGGCGTGATAACAAGAAAGTACGCAATCTTCTCCTAAATGGAGCCTTATGTGTAGCTGTGAAGCTGTGGGCGCTAACGCTTACACTTGTGAAGACTCTGACGCAGGTGCTCGTCGCAGCGTTGAGCAGGAGAGGTACCTAAATCCCCTGAATGAAATGGGGAAACCTGGGAAGACGTTAAGCCTGCAATGGTGCACCAGTGCTTCCTACTTGAATTCGCCAGTCACCACTAATGGGAGAGAGACAGAAGACAGCAATTAAACACAGAGATCCGCACTACGCTTTTAGTTTACGCGCACGCTGCAAATTTTTCTTGTTCAACAACGCAGAAGATTACTCTCTCACCGGTAATACCTTAGGGGCCAAAACTCAGTGCTACAGTGAGCTAGAATATGATCTAGTGGCGCGACCGGCTGGGCTCCGGCCTCAGCTTTCATGCAGCTGCCACCAGGTGGCGCCACTAATGCTTCCCTTGCCAGCTTCAGCTGCGTTGTCGGGCTGTCGAGAACTGCTGAAAAGCTGCAGCAGTGGTTACTTGGAACGCGCGTTTGCTCCCTGGTTCAAGCAGGCGTAATATTACAAAACTAGTACGTGCACAACCTGAACAGAGGGTTGGCATAGGAGATCCAAATTACGCCTTCTGAGCGCCCCGGTCACCGCTTCGGTAACCCGAGGCAAAACAGTGGCAATACGTTCTCCGCTTCGACATGTCACAAGCTACATGTTTGTAGTTGCAGGATATCTCACGAAATACTGAGAGTCCACCACAGTGCTTGTGCAGCAGAGTACAATGGCACATGTGCTGTACAGTGGCTTGTTAGAACTTAAAATGATTAATCATTCAGCCTGCAAGAGACGCTATCAGCTTCGCTCTCTTAAGGCTGTTTCGCATGCCGCAATCGCTGCGAAAGAAAATCATTCCATCTGCTCCAATCGCTCCGTTCGCAACCGCCGCTAATGGCAGCTTCATATCACATGGACCGCGAACAGTCAGCGACTTTCGATCCGCGACTGGAGTGGCGAGCAACGTTTCTGGCCGCTGTTCGTTGCGGCAGACACTGCAGAATTTTTGTAATATATGATGTAACAATCTATACGTTATGATATTATCAAGTTTCCATGAACGGTAACGAAGAGCGCTTGTGTTTTGCCATTTAAGAACACTTTCCAAACTAACTACACTTTAAATGAGCAACAGAGTACATTACCAAAACGAACACATGAACACAATTTTGACAGCTTGGCCGGCCGGCTCTTATTTCGACGGGTCTCGAACAGAAATCACTCTCACCACTGTGATCAAAGCGAAAATTTCCAAAGCGTTGGAAACTCGCCGCGAACCGCTGCGGCGGGAGTGAAATGGCCTTATTTTCGCTGCGATTGAATTCGCACATTGAAAACCTAAACTTTTTGTGTCATGTGAAATGGCCTTTGCGCGGCCCACAAGAGCGCGTTACGCACTCGCAAGAACACTCCTGGAGAAGTGTGCACACGGACTTGAGGAATAAAAAATCGCGTCTTGTGTACAAGCTCCCTCTGGCCGTCGCTGGCCCTTTCGTCTCTATCACCTGGGCTAAAAACTGTTTTTAACATTAGCGAATGACAAGACAAGCATCACGCTTCCCATTTTGGTATTGGCCTTAACGCGTACTTCAAAACGTGCGTCTCGGATAAAAGTGACACATGGTACAAGATGTAGCACAATACACGAAACGAAAAAATAAAGCAGCGTATTAACTTTTTCATGTTTTGTTGGGCTGACACTATCCCTTAGGATAGCCTGTATCTACTAGTATTCATGCCTTCCACGCGCCGGGGTTAGTCGGAAATTCAAATACACACACTCGTGGCTCAGATTCTTGGTTTTCATAGAAATGTAGACACAATACCTCCTTGGCACCGCAGCTGCTCTCAATCTGGCACTTACCAACTAACACGAGCACAACCAAAAGCAGCCCACATCTCAACTCCGAAGAGCCCGACGACACAAAGAGAACTATGCAACATACGTTGCTTCTCGTCGAAGCACAGCAATGCTGCAGTGACTGCAACGCCGATGCGAACGCGCCGGGGAATGCCGGCGTCGGTTCCGTTGTGGGCCACCGCAGTGCCCTACGCAACCAGCGTCGTCACCCCGTTGTTATATGCGGTAGAGCATCCAGGCCTTGACGAAGTTTTTTCAGGGTGATGGCTCAAAGCGCCAAACTCACACACATACAGACGCACACGCAGTGATTGATTGACCACGCTGTCCGCGCTCTCCGGAGAAGACGGCACCGGCGCTCACTTGCCTTGCGCACATGCCACGAAAAGGCGCAGTGGTGCTGCAAGAATTTCAAGTGGCCGTCCAAGTCGTTTTGGACCACCGAGACAGTAGCCGTGACTTGCTGATCATGCCGCTTGATCATAATCTATTTCACTGTACCAAGTGCCTATATATACAGAGTGGCCAGTGAGTGCAGCGTGAGCAGTCGGTTTTTAAATGCGAAGCATTTCTTAGCGGAATTCGGTGACTTTCAGCGTATCTATCTATCTATCTATATATCTATCCATCTATTGATCTATCTATCTATCTACCCATCTATCTACCCATCTATCTATTTATCTATATATCTATCTGTCTATCTATCTATATATCTATCTATCTATCTATCTATCTATCTATCTATCTATCTATTCTGGGGACTCAATGCGGCGAGCGAGCGCCATGCCGCGTTGTTAGAATGAAGAGACACAGTATACGTGGTCGGTACAAACCAAACAACATACATACACATTTATTTAGCTAATTTACAACGCCGATATCGTCTGTCTTATAGATCCATTAATCGTAATTAACACACTACCATGACAAATGCAGTAACTCGATAAACACACAACATCATGACAAACACAATAACACACCCATTGATTGATATGTGGGGTTTAACGTCCCAAAACCACTATATGATTATGAGAGACGCCGTAGTGGAGGGCTCCGGAAATTTAGACCACATGGGGTTCTTTAACGTGCACCCAAATCTGAGCACACGGGCCAACAACATTTCCGCCTCCATCGGAAATGCAGCCGCCGCAGCCGGGATTCGAACCCGCGCCCTGCGGGTCAGCAGCCGAGTACCTTAGCCACTAGACCACCGCGGCGGGGCACAATAACACACCCAAGGCGGTCTCGCCAACGCTTGATTTACCACAAGGGGCCCAGGCGCGCAGCCCGCGGCGCCACGCGGCGAGGACCCACGCTAGAGACAACCGTTCGTGGCGCCCGCCACACGCTGAAGAACCTCGCTGAACTCCCGCCCGCCACCAAGGCTTGGTTTCCGCCAGAGTCACTAACGGCTCTACCACTGTCACAACCATGACGATGATAGATGGATAGATGGATGGATATGGCTGTACCCTTTTGATCGGGCGGTGGCTTGCACCACCAAGTCGTAATAATTAATGAACCAAAAACTAGATTTATTTTTCCTTTAGATAGTGAGGTTGAGGATTCGTACTTTGCAGTGAAGGGTTTAATTTTTACTTGTGCCTTGACTTTAGCAACGAATCAGATAACCTCCTTCTAGTTAATTCCACCCGCTTAAAGTATATTTTGCCCCCTTGTCACAAACTCTGCGCCATCATCCTGGGTGAAGCCCTTCACAGAACAATATCAAGTGTTCGGCACTTTCCTCTTCCTCTCCACACGCACTGCATACCGTGTCTACTGCTCCGTATTCTGCCCAATATGTCTTGGTTCGTAATAATCTCATCCTGGTCTCAAACAGTAAACACTTACCCAGAGTATTATCATAGAGCCTTTCCTTGACAATTTCCTGCTTAATAGTTTGATAGATCTCTAGTGCGGACTTCTTAATTATGCCGATTCTCCGCGTATCAATCTCAGCTTCCTTCACCTTCTTCTAACTTGATCATTTCTTTTGGTTTGGCCCCCTGATGTTTTCTAAGTATTTACCAGTCAATTTTCTGGTTCGCTTCCTCCGTTTTGTATCGACATTCTTCATGTGCAAGTAGCTAAATACCTTCCTCCCCCAACGCTCCTCCCCAATTTCTCTCAATCGCTTCCCAAATTTTATCTCGCTGCTAGCTTCCCTGCCCTCAAATGATATCCATCCCATATCACCTTGTACTCCCTGATTTGGTGTATTCCCGTGAGCTCCTAAGGCCAGCCTACCTATTCCACGTTGCTTAATTTCTAATCTTGCTTGATCTTGCTTGATCTCGTGCACAAGACCGCATTGCCGAATGTCAGACAAGGGATCATGACCCATTTTCATATTCCTCTCACATCATACCTATTGTAATTCCACAGTTCATTGTTTTTCATCACTGCTGCATTCCTGTTACTTTTAGTCGTCGTGTATATTTCATGTTCTCTTATGTACTCGGCCCCCTTGCTTATCCATACGCCCATATATTTGTATTTATCTGTTTCTCTAGCGTGACCTCCTGTTTTCTAAGCTGACAACCTTCATTTTCCTTAAAAATCATGACTGCTGATTTTTCCTTATTGAATCCAAAATTCAACCTATCTCCCTCATTACGGCAGCTGCCCATCAATCTCTGCAAATCTTCCTTGTTGTCTGCCAATAGCACTATATCATCTGCGTACATCAATGCTGGTTGTTTTTGTTCAACGAGTTTTCCTTGTTTGGCGAAAGAGAGGTTGAACCCAGTCCACTTCCCTCTAATTTGGCCTCTAATTCTCGTAGGATCATCATGAATAATAAGGGTTACAGAGGACACCCCTACCTAAGCCCCCGTTTTACCTCTACAGGCTTGGATACCAGTTTTTACCACTATATAACTACCTTGTTACCTTTCTAGTTATCCTTTATAATATTAGTGACTCCATCTTCCACGCCTAGTGTGTCCAGTATTCCATACAATACCTCGCGAATCACGCTATCGTAAGCTTCTTTCTTATCCAAAAATGCTAGCCACAGGGGCCTGTGTTCTTTTTCTGCTATTTCGATGCACTGCGACAGTGAGAAAAGATTGTCTTCCAACCACCTGTGTTTCCAAATCCTATTCTGCAGTTGCCCCAGCACCCCCTTATCGTCTATCTATGCCTGCAGTCTTTCCTTTATAATCTGCATCGCCAGCCTGTAGACCACTGTTGTTACTGTTATACGACGGTAGTTGTTTATGTCAGCTTTGTCCCACTTTCCTTTATGGATCCTGCTGATCCTGCTAAGTTTCCATTCTTCGGGGACTTCACCATCGATTATTATTTTGCTCACTGCCTCTCTGAAAGCCTCCTTAGACTTCGAACCTAATGTCTTTATCAGCATAATTGGAATGCCATCTGAACCTTTGAAGTACTACTAGGAACCTTCTTCTTAGCCCTTTGTCACTCTCGTTGTAAAAATGGAGCCATTCGCGCTACTGGATTCATCCTTGTCTATTGTGGCGAATAAAGCACTTCTTTGTTGGAATTTTTCTGTCACCCTTGTTCTTATATATTCAATAGCTTTCTCCCCTTTTTGCTTAGTACCTTGAGCTGTAGTTATAAGCCTATGCTCTAGGCTCGTCTCATTTCTTAGGGAGTTTAGATGGTTCCAAAATTTCGCAGTTGCCTTTCTAGCTTTTTTTATGTACTTCTGGCAGCCACTAAGCTCCTTTTCTTCTAATCTTTTCATTGATCAGAAGGGATGCATCCCTGCTACAGCTTAGAACGTTTTCCCAATTTCTTTCAACATCATCTTTCGGTTCACACCGCTGCTTAGCACGTCTGTGTTCTCTAGAGCCTGCTGTTTTTTATGGCTCTCTTAACTTCCTCATTCCAGCAACTTTTGGGTTTGTGTCTTCTTTCTCGGGGTGAGTTGTAACGTGCCTTAGCAAGCTTTATTATCCTCCGTCATTACTTTCTCAATTTGTTTAGAGCTATTTATATTTGCCTTTCTAAATAAAAACTTTTCTGTATTTGCTCATCTTCTCTCCTTCCAACTTTCACTGCTTTTCTAAAACTTACTTTGATACGTTCGTGATCACTACCCAGACTTCTGGAGCCACCTTCATTTATGTGCATATGGAGGGTGCGTTAAAAAGAAGGCTGCTACCCCTATACGCTCATCCGAGCAAGCACAAGAGAAACCACCACGCTCAATAAACCACCGCCTGATTGAGAAGTTGTATTCACGAATATGAAAGGCTTCTCCCAGGAAAAATCATCACAAAGCCGAAAGGCATTTGGTGACACGTATGCTGATGTTACGAAAAAGAAACGTGGAAAGCTGACTGGCACATCGCATTTTTCAAAACCACTACAAAACGTCTCACAAGATTCATCAGCCGAGTACAACCATCACCAGTCTCAGCCACCGCAACACTACAGGGGCATCCGCGAAAGGCAACAACTCGGAAACACAGACCAAGATTTTGCACGCATACTGCTTGCGATGGTGTTCGCAGCTCTCAAAGCCCTAGTCTGCGCAAATTCTTAGTCAAGAATTATCCCATAGGTAGAAGCAATTCTTACAATGAAGCCGCTGGTGTCGACGTCTTACGCTCCGCAGGGGCGTTCTCCATAAATGTTGTAATCATGGCTTCCACAACGACATCTCTACCTGAACTGACCATTCTCAGAATCGTCCGCACATGCACCATATTCCAATAGAACGCTTGCGGCCTTCGCTCGAAGCTCTCAGACTTCCGGCGACTGGTTCGAGAATACTGCTTCCTATTTATCGACATTTCTGTCATTTTCGAATCACGCGTCGACCCAAACTTTTGAATGAACGTATACTGTTTTCATCACTCAAAGCCACCTGGCAATATCAGCAGATTACTAATCGGCTTTCGTAAAGATATTCCAGCCTCTGCGATAAACATCCCACCCCACTGCGACAACGAATATGTGTGTGTGTCATAAAGATAATTGGTAAACAGGAATACACTCCCATTGGAGTGTACCTAGAACCAGGAAGGCCTTTCGACGCTTCAAGGATTGAAAACTTGATTTCAAGGACATCTTCCCAATAGATCGTTTGGGGAGACCTAAATGCCCCCAGTGAAAGTTGGGACAGCTCACACACTTTTTCTCGAGGAGCTAAGCTTGCAGAGCTGCTCTCAAAACATTCGATTGAACCTCTAAATGACGGCAGCATCACCTAGCTACGAAGCACCACGACTGTCAGCAGCATCAACGTAACCTTCGTAACAAGTTCAGTCGCTCGCATCATTGACTGGTTCACCGACTTCAAAACGCATGGAAGTGATCACTACCCAATCAAGATATTAGCTGCTGGAGCAAATATGACATCAAGGAGAACCGTCATGAAATCCACAAATTGGAATGCGTAGAATGACGCAGCAGAAAAGGGAATCACTGCCGTTACAAAGGGTGAGGAACTATTCGCTATACGATGGCTAATTGCCTAAAAGAATGCATACACATATCAACTAAAACGACAGATTTCCGTCAAATGATAAGGAGTTTGAAGGACTGTGTGCTATTCGAAGGCGAGCAGAACCAAAAGTCCTGTGCACAAAGAGTTCAGAAGACCTCCAAGCCTACCGACGGACACAGCTTCATATTTGGCGCTACCTGGATAAATGTAGCCGGCAACGGTGGCACGACTTTTGCTCGACAGTAGATGTTCGTCAACCTGTGTTCAAAATCTGGCGAGTTTTTAGAGGCATGCGCATGCCACTCCAGCAGCTTCACCCTTTCGCCGCACTCTCTCTGCACGAATGAAAATCCCTCAAAGAGCTCCCAGAAAGATATTGCACACTACTATCAACAAATTCAACCTTTGGACCTCATCTGCAGGTAACCAGCCTGGCAACTTATGGGTGGCAGTGCCATCGCTAGACATACCTTTCACAATTAAGGAACTGAACACTGCTATCGGTGAGTCAAACAGGCGCACTTCACCTGGCCACAACGAAGTAACCTATGAAGCCATTGCAAAGCTACCCCACGCGTCCCGCCTACAATTCTCAGATAATAATTTCTCGTGGATGCCTGGAGTGGTCCCCGCTGAGTTGAAGCTTGCGAAAATAGTGCGCATTTTGAAACCTAATAAGCAGCAAACAAGCTACACCTCTTTTCGGCCTGTCGCCATACTCAGTTGCGTTGGCAAACACATGGAGCGAATATCACAAACGATTGGCATGGTTCTTAAAAAGCCGAAACGAATTTGCGCAAGAAATAAATAGGTTGTGTCAAGGCAGGTTGGATAACCTCAAAGTCATTGCACTTGTCTTTTTCCTTGAAAAGAACCTCTCCGCGGGTCGAATCCCGACAGCCGTATTCCTTGACATCTAGCAAGCTTTCGACTCATTCTGTCACCATGCCATTCTCGCAAACATGAACGATCTTGTATTCCTTGACATCTAGCAAGCTTTCGACTCATTCTGTCACCATGCCATTCTCGCAAACATGAACGATCTTGACCTAGGAGGGAATCTATACAAATGAATTGAGAACTATGTAAAAGAGCGGTAACTATATATATGCACTATAAATAGTCCAACACATTTCTGTAAAGTAGAAAAGGGTGTACCCTAGGGGGCCCTGCCTAGCCCGCTCCTTTTCAACCTTACCCTGATTTACATAAGTCTTTTCCTGGAGGAGTGCACATCACGATTTGGCCGATGACTTCTGTATCTGGAGCGCTTCAAGGTCATGTTACTTCATGAAACAGTGACTTTAAAAAGCTTTACAGAACATCTCCACATATCTAGCTCTCCGAGGCATGCAACTTTCACCAGAAAAGAGCACAGCTATTGCTTTCATAAGAAAGAAATTGAGCAAGTATACACTACTCCTCGGTGGATGGCCGCTGACCTATGTACAGTCTCGAAGACTTCTGGGATTCATCTTAGACCGAAATTTTGCCTGGTCTCTCAGGTGAAGAAACTTTGAACTAGAATAGTAGCAGCAACTCAATTCTTCCAATTCATGATTGGAACATGATAGAGATGTGGATGCCGCTGAATGGTACTGCTGCAGAAAGCATACATTGAAGGAACATCACGCTATTGTCTACCGGGGCTTCACCGATTATACCCAGTAAATCAGAAAATTTCGAAAGCTGCACGCAACAGCTGCCTACGAATATGCCTAGGGCTTCTGAAGCGCTCATCAGCATTGGAATGTGCAGCGGAAGCAGGATGTCTCCCACTGGATGTCCTCTCTATCCAAGAAACCATGCGTACTCTTTGCGACACGTATTACAAGGTAAAAAGCATTTCATGTACCGAGTTCACCTAACGCACAGCAATTGTGCGTTCAGCCAAGCTGTGCGAATGCATCAACTCTCCCCTGTTAATCAGCCAGAAAAATTAATGCGTGCAACATTTCCTCTCGGGACACTAAAGCCTCTAACTATAAAAAACTTGTACCTGGCATCAATGAGTCAGAGACGAATGCCACAGACTGCGCTGATGAAGACTACTCTCCTCTTTTTAGCCGAGAACTATGCTCAGGACTTACACCGACGCCTCAACCACTGCGTAGGCTTCTGCTTACGGACTTTACAGCCCTTCTACTAGACAAACGCTATCCTGTCAGCTGCGACGGAAGACAAACTCGATAGAAGCAGAATTTCATGGCATCAAGGAAGCTTTCCTTTACATCTTGTGCCAAACGCCGGACCGATGGGTCATTTACCCGACTCTAAGTCGGCACTACATTTATTGTTCAGCCTCGAAATAAACGAATTCTCACCCCGTTTCATTCGACATAGCTACTACATCTCCTGGCTGTTACTGCAAGAAACTCCATCACATATCATTGGATACCGGCTCGTTGTGGCATTTCCGCCAACGAAACAACAGATGAAGCAGCACACAAAGGTCTTTGACACCACAATTACACACGAATATATTTCATTAAATTAGATTCAGCTCAGATGGCTTAAAGACTTACGATTGAAGAAAATAAGACAAGCTGGAACTTACGACACATCATTATGCCGTCCTTTACTCAATCGACCCCTACCTGAGATCAAGACTGTCATTCAAAATTCCTCGCTATCTGGAAACGCTATACTATCGTCTACGTAATAACGGTGCCTATGTTAACAGCCTACGGTACCGCTTCGGCAAGTCAGCGAGTCCGTATTGCAACAACTATGGCTCCATCGAAAGTGTGGAACATAAGAAATTGTTTGAGTGTAGAGCGTATGCTGATGAGCGTGCGCTTTATGAAGATTGCATGCATTCTATAACCGAGAGCTTTCTCCCTTGACTTTGTATTGGAACCTTTAGCCTGCCCCACTTTAGCCTGGCCCACTTGAAACTTTTGTTTGAAAACTTTTGCTATGAAACTTTTGTTTGCGTACATGGACAACATCGGTCAGCTGTAGCAGTGACAAGCTATAGCTGTAGCTTGACACTACATAAAAAAACTACGAACGCGTGTCCTCATTCAATGGTCAAAGAAGTGGCCATTTCCTTTTTTTATTCTATCATCTATATATACATTTGTCTATTTTCTCTCTCTCTTCCTATTCGTACTTTAAATCCTCAATCCCCCTCCCCACGCAGAGTAGCAAGTCAGCGAATTTTAAATGCCGGCTAAAATCTCTGCATTTCAATGAAGAGTTCTCTCTCTCTCTCTCTCTCACTATGTCGACAAAGGCTTGGCTGTTGGATTTCAATCAGGTTCGCTGGTCACGGCGATGAAACGCATGCGACTGGGCGACGCGTTGAGAAACATGAAAACCTGAGCAGGCAGCTCGATGCAGAGTCCGGGCTCGTGGCCCAATGGCTGTTGCTCGCCTGTCGGAACCGATGTCCACAGGCACTGTGGTCGAGTTCAGAACCAGATGGCCCCGGTCCTCTCGAGCGAGAACGTGATGGAAGGAGGCACTGGCCGTTTGAAGTCTTGGAGGCTCCGGACTGACGCCCGATGACCCAACTTCAGCGCCTGGTTTGGTGACAACCTTCAGCTCACCACATTCTCTTCGAGCTCCCCTCCTTTTGTGTGGATCAAAATCTTTCTTGAACTCCAGCCCACTTGTCTCGTTCCGAGTGGTTACGTCGAAACTTCGTGGCCACGTCGAAACTTTGTGATCGGTGCCAATTGGTTCTAATTATTTGATGTCCTTTTGTTTTGTTCATATCGCCCTGCATCCTCGTGCTTTCGCATGTGAAGTCTTCAGCGTCGTCGTTGTCTACGGAGTCCCACACGTGCACTTTGACATCTGTTCGGTTTTTTTGCAATGCCCACTGTTCAAAGACACGCACTTCAAAAGCACACCACACTCATCACATCACCCTCTTTCTCTCAGAGGTTCCAAAGCACACCTTACGTTTCAGTTCTGGAGAGAGCGCAAGTGCTACTTACCTGAGAGATTAGGAGGAGAATGAAGAAAAACTTGTAAAAATACACAATATCGAGTTGAAGGTGGGCTTTTCAGTATGTATATATGCGCCCATACAGAATAACCAGTTCGAGAAGGTACCAGCGTTGAAAACAGCTCAATATTTGTGAAAGATCGCCCAGGAGGAGACAGCACAATGCCTGGCTATTTCTGCTTGAGCAGCCAGAAAACATCATTTTTCGTGGGGGATTTGTGTACGGGAAGCATTTCCTTTGCTTTAGCTTCATTAAAAACCACGAGTCAAAGCAAGGTGGTCGCGTGCAGGGAGTAGTTTTTCGAACGTTTCTGTCTCGGTGCGTCAGGAGAGAATGCTTTCGGCTCAGGACAATGTGTTCTTTTCCTTTGGCTGAAAATACCGCTGAGCATCTACGTGGTTGCACGTGCGGACGTATACGCGCACTTCAGCGAAAGCGCAAAAAATTATCTTCGCCGTAGTGTTGGTAGAAATTTTATTTGCCCAATAGATTCGGCCACGTACGTCCCAGGGTCCCCGCACGACACCCGCTGCGCTATGTCTTCATGAGTTCATGTAGTCGCATGACGTGAACAGCCCGGTCTGTGGTGTTCTTTTGCTAGGCCGGGTCCGTCGAGCGCAGCAGGGTCTCCCATTTCTTCCACTGTCGGGTCCAGAGGGAGCGGGGGCAGTAGGGGCAATCGCACCTGCCCCCCCCCCCCCAAAAGCCTGTCGGCACTCACTTCCCCTCTTTTTTGTGCTCACCGTCCACCTGCTGTCACCAATTGGGACATATGAGTGGAATCACTGTAAGCAAACTTATGCTATGGCAGAGCTTTTCTCCTTGTAAAAATAAAAAAAAGGTAATTACCTTGCCTCCCTATCCGGTGTTACTTGAATCGACCACTCTCTGCTCCCCCTCCCCCCAAAGAGTGGCTGGATCCGCCTTTGATTTCTTCCATGTGGTCAGTGGCTGCGGACCCCGCGGGGGAACGTCCGCCCGGCATTCGAGGAGGATGTGGGTAAGGAAATGTGGGGGTGGGTGCATTTAGCACAAGACAGGAAGTATGCTCCCGGGTTGATGCCGGATAGCATGTAGGGGGAGGATTGTGTGCGGGTCTGGAGGCGGCGGCGCCACATTATCTGATAAAAATCGTCCAGGGGTCGGTGGGGTGGAGGGTATAGCTGGCATTCCGCACAGTATGCTTCAGTCATTGTTACGAATGGTACGAAAAATAAAAAAAACGGAACACAGAAGAAGACAACCACACAGACAGGGGCGCAGGAATCGCAAATAAGTTTATTTACATCGACTCACACACATATACAGGCACGTGGTTCAAAAAGCATGTGAAATTAACGGCACGAAATGTTTGTCATAAAATTCTAATCAAATATCTCCCTTTGTTGCAGGGCGGTAGATGAAATGCTGATACAGAAGTTAATGTTAGACATGTGCTAAACCTCTATTGTTTCCAGAGTTGTCTGATCGTTAAACCTAGCCATGAGGCTAGTTTTTTTTCAAACTGAGGGACACAGCCACACTCCCTACAGGGAGCACTTACATGTGAAATGACATTAGTGCGAACATCCGCCTAATGTCCCCTCAATTTCAGATTGACACACATACGAGTTTTTCCTATGTAAAGCGTCAGAAAAAAAAGAAAACCTGCCCACAACCCCCGTGGCACAGCCAACAGCTCTTGAACTGAGCCTGACGCCGCATGCTACAGCCTCTTTCTCATTTCTTACAATAACTTTTTTGCTTACACGCACGCAATTTTGTGTGGTAGCTTAGTTGCGAGTCCAGCGCCTGTGCATGTGTAGTTTTCTTCTGTGTTCTGTGTGTTTTTTTGTTTGTTTGCGCCGTTCGTATCTATGAACTAACACCAACTCGCTGAACTGTCAGTGCTATGCTTCAGTCATCTCGCTGAAAGAGTGAATGCGCTCCCTTGAAGAGCCGAACTTAAGAGTTCGCTGCCGCCCGGTTTATGAGACCTTGGGCACGGTGTTTGGAGTCTTTGTTGACGGTATTTCTAGAGTGCGCAAGCACCCAGGTCAACGGCACATGGCGCGCCAAATTTTCGGGGACGCGCTGAGTATGCCAAAATCTGTTTCATGAATGAGGCCTCGCGCGAAATTTAAAATTGTGGTTTATGAATCGGAAAGGACTTACCGGTATCAGTGCAAGTGAGGGCAAGTTCGATCGCCGCTTCTACCGTTTTCTCTACGTTCGAAAAGGTAAATCCGTCTAGTTTATAATGACATGGCTTGAGCATTGTTTCTTTTTTAAACCAGCGGCTCTTCAAGGGTATTGGGCTTACGAAAACGGGCATAAATATTTGGTGCATAGCCGTGTTGGCTGTGGAGTGGTGTTTGCCACTTAAGATCAGATGATTGATAGCAAACGAATACCCGGTGCGACATGACATGAATATATTTTGGACGGGTCAACTTGGTGCATATAGTATTGGGAAATATATTTTTACAGGTAATGATCTTTTTACGGGTAAATGTGTGTTTCATAGGCCAAAAATAACGCGTGCAACCTTATAACCGGCCACGGTGACTTAACAGGTTGATTTTTAATGTACTATGAAATCCCAAATGGGCCAATGTGCAATAATTAGGAATGTATTAGCACAGTGCAAGGAACAACACATGTCAAGTAGTTTTTATTCACCATGTGGGCATTGAATTACACTAGTACAGCTGTCCAACTATTCTTTTGGTTGACAGTAGTATGCACTGATGATTACTGAGTTTGTTAAAATTTGTAAATGCAGACAGAGTGGTTTGTAAACTGAAGTGCTGAAATGTTTTGCGCACCAAGCGGCAGTTTTTCGAGGTGATAAACTTTCCGGCAGGGTGACTTCTGTGATGCGCGTCACAATGAAGGAAGAAATGCCAGACTGCACGCGCGGGGCTGCGAAGAAGACGACGATGTTGAAGTCATCGCGTGCGAAAGCACAAAGATGCGGTGCAACGTGGACAAAATAAAAGAAAAATTAAAGGAAACCAATGGGCAATGACCACGAAGTCTCGACGTAACCAATCAGCATGGGACAAATAGGCCGGAGTTCAGGGAAGATTCGGAGCCACAGAAATCAGAGAAGTTTAAAAAGGACGTGGTGAGCTGAAGAATGTCGCCGGACCAGGCGCTAAAGATGGGTCGTCAGGCGTCAGATGCCAGCCTCAAAGACTTGAACCGGCGGGGACATCCTGCCCTTCTGTTCGCGCCCGAGGGGGCCGTATACCCACGTCCGGAAGAATTCTTGCCCAGTGCTTGCGGACTTCGGTTCCGACAGGCGAGCGACAGCCATTGGGCTATGGGCCTCAGCTGTGCGCCCAAGTGCCTGGCCAGGTATAGACCCTGGTTTCATGACGCGTCGCCAGCAGCCAGCTTTTCCTCATCACCAGCCAGCCCACGCCCTAAGCAAGAGCTACCGCGTCCCTGTTTTTTCAACGTCGCCGAGCCCTCAACGTGTTGGTGTGAGTGAACTGCCATCTCTTACCGACCCCTCCGCTGATCAACCGCGTCAGGACTATCTTTGCAGACTAATGTCTTGAGCTTTAGTTTTGTGTACCATCAGAAGTGTCTTACCGCGTGTTTAATTAGGCGTTTTGTCGGGTCGAGCTTTCATGACTTCAATTTTCTAATAAATGTTTTCCTGGTATTTGTGAAACACATGGCTTTGTCCTTCTTCAAAAATGACTCTTGGAGGTTCAATCCTAGAGAGTTCTTGTTAACATAAAAAGAACCTGACACACGGCCTCGCCCACCAGAACTTTCCAAGCTCAACCGTTCTTCCGGCACTTACGTCGACGCCTGTTTCAACCAAGTCAACGCCGCGCGCACCGCTGATGCTCCGCATTTTATCAGGGTTCCCTTCGGGGAGATGGTCCATATATTGTTCTTCTCCAGTCGTAAAAAAATGTGCTTTTCGAGTGTAGTCCTTTCCGAGTGGTAGATGTCTGAAATGTTTTATTTTATTGGGTACAAATATTACCAGCAATACAACAGTCTTATAACTACCTGCCACATGAACTACTGACAGTTGAAAATGTAAGCAAATTTGAAACTTGGATAACTAAACTTCTTTCACTTCAACTGCAGACACAATGCTTATACATTGCGGTTTCAAATTACCTAAAGAAAACGGTAGTTTTTTGTTGTATAAGAGCTGATTCCTTCAGTGACCGCGGAAAAATTGATGGTACCAAGATTTACTAGTGTCTATAGCTCTTCTTTCTTGCATTGTAACTTTTCCATTATCGTATAACGTGTACTACTTCATTGTGTCTTTTGCGTGTACTGTACCTTTAGTCTGTCCTCGACTGCGACTGCATTTTCCCCCTTTTTTATTGCATATCTTGTAACGCAATTACCTTGTAACGGCATTCAGCCAACAGTATTGATAAATAAATAAGTAAACAGTCCTCTCCACCACTAACATCGTATGCATATACTGCAACATTTCTACGAACGCAGGATGCAGCGTCAGCTGAGCGGAAAGCCCTGGTCATCCTTTCGCTGTGGGCCGTGTTCACCAACCGGCGTAAGACGGCTGAGGTTCTGTGGAAAAACTGTGACCAGCCTATACATCTAGCCTTGCTGGTGTCCATGACGTACGAGAGACTCACTGTCTATGTCTCCGAAGGCACCATTAAACAGGAGCTGCTAGACACGAGCAAGTGAGGGCTTGAAATAATGCATGAATCAAATCAGCATTGCTGTTTGTTATGCATCAGGTGCATGTGGTGCATCAGGTGGCGTGACCCATGGTTCGAGGAAGTAAGGGAGCTATAGGTGCATTGCAGCTTTTAACCGAGTAACTGGATTGCTGGATCAGAACAGTTGGAAATAAAGCCTTACTTAATAATAAAGTTACGTCAAGTCTTGCCCGAAAGGCCATTCCAACACAGTAGAACAAAGACTCGCTTAAGTTTATAACCTCTAAATATGACAGTAATATCGGACTACTCAGAAAACGTTTTGTCGAATGAGTTTATGCATCAAATTATTTGTTGCGTCATAATGGGCTATGATGACCACAACCACACTAGTGCCAGCATGTCATGAATAGTTCGTGTGTGAAACCACTGCTGTTTCAAGTATCACGAGAAGGAATGCATTTGTCATAGATAAATGCAAAAATTGTTTGTAAAACTTTTCGAGTAGCAATGTTTTTGACTCAGCTTGTTCAAGAATAACCCTAACAGCTTATACCACACTCTGAGACACAGATAAAAAAAGCGACAAACGATAATACGCGCTCACTGATGCCTTCAAGTAGGACAGTGCATACAATTTACGTCTCTCGGTGGGTCTTTGAGAAGCAATAAACGTTGGCCTTAGACTACTCGAGAGAGCGCTGCTGTTTGAACATTGAAGGTGATATGAAGAAAACGCGCCAGCTCGGACGCCTCGCTGGGGACAAGGCGCGCAACGCATCGACAGCGCGCGCGCGTGTGGGGGTGTGGGGGGGGGGGTGAGCGATAGTCAGCCAGGCGTAGTATTATATTCAGCAGATGCAATTTTTGTTTCGAGTAATGCGACCTCAATTAACTTTTATTGTGACAGGATTAGAGATTTCTCGTCAGTATCGGCGTCTTTAGTTATTAGCAAAAAAAAATCATCATCTTTTGCGTGACGAAAATTGCGTAAGATTCGTACAAAATAAGAAAACAAAAACTCGTGCCCGAGTAAGGATTCCACTCAGGCTTTTTGCGTGGCAAGCAGGTGGTCTACTACAGAACCACACCTCTGTTTCATCATAGAGTGAAAATGTCTACGCTTTACTAACACATGCGTCCTGTATATAGACTCAATATAAATGTTGCGCTGTCGCATTAATATTGCATGACTGAATCGTACGCTGTCATCGGGCCTAAAGAGATGGTATTAGCTTAACGACATCGTGGTTTGAGGCAGCGACCCAAACAAAACGCACATACGTTTCTGTACTTTTTCTCTTAGACCACGCAGTGGGCGCATACTGTGACAGGGTCGTGATGTCGACCAATGCAGAGACGACTTGTCGAAAATGAAACTTTATACGGCCAAATTGTTACCGGTAAACAGAAGGGTTAAAGACAACAACGACGCACACGAGCACAGATAGCAGGGAACAGAGAGTCGGCGATCGTTCAAGTGACAAGTGATGATGCGAGTTGCCATCAACACATGTGCCGTCAATTATTACAGTGTTATTGCTAGTGCTTACTAACGTTTTAGAAGAATCTGCAATGTTGCTGGCGTGGGCGTAATCGTATCGGATGCTTCTCGATGGTTCTTAAGTCGACTGGCGCAGGTGCGCAATGAATGCAGTTCTTACACGTGTAATGGCGCGATAAGAAAACTTTAGAAAGAAGCGTGTCAATGATATGTTTGCAAATATTTAACGCGACAAATTGCTCGGACTTTAACGCATGCCACCTATTACGCAGAAGGCTGCCAGATGGGCAAGTTTAACTGAGACAAGCGACAATAAATTATATCGATTACATTGTAGTACACTCTAAGAAGAGATCGAATATAAATGATGTCTTTTGGGCCCGCAACAGTAATTGTCGTTCTGCTTGCCTGCGCTTCCATTCCTGAAAATCTGGCACTTGCACCTTTCCTATCAAGAATATCATGTAACCTGATAACGGGCATGTGGTTCGTGACCACAAAGTATCCGGCGCACGGCAATAATGTAAGGAAAAAAAGGCAACTTAGATGACGAATATTGTTGTGGAAGAAAAGCACACCCTTTTGGGACAAGAACACACACATTCCAAAATTCAAAGTTCTCGATTAAAATCACGTAATCAAAATTGTGCATATAGTAGTTAATGTACAAACTACAGACAGGACATCACTATCGGTGTCAACTCGTAAAAGCGAACTTGAAGAATCTCCCCATTTTTCATGATTAGCCTCATAAAATTTTCAACGTTCGCCACAAGACAGCCTAATTTTGTGGACAACTGAGGAACGCCTGTCCAGCCCACGTCTCTTCCTGGTCTTTGCCTTTGCCAGCCAACAATGCCCAAGCATTCGTCTTCAGGTTCCTCTAAATCACTGCTCGGAGCAGCGTCAATAACACTTTCACTCGTTTTTAAAGAGTAGAAGCGGAATCACAGTGATTTCTAATACTTCAGAGTTTTTCAACGCTTGTATGCACTGATGTTAGTGGTGACGAAAATATTGGTGAGAGAAAAACAAGACCGACCGCCAGGAGTTGACTGGAATCAGTCCAACAAAAACGTGCTTTCTTTCTTCCCAGCCAAAACGAGTAGAAAACACAACGGGTATAAAACGCACTGCGCGAAGTTGGTGGCATCCGTGTAATACATTCCTAAGTTGTCGGGCAGAAGCATGGTATCGAGCATCGTCCTGAAGTTGCGAACATAGACTAAGCGAAAAAGTGTGAAACTGGTATTTTCTTGAAGAACAGTATTATACGGAAAAGTTATGTGAGGTGGGATTTGATCCAAGCTCCTGTGGTTGATGTCCACATACGTTGGCAGCATGTCTTCAATTGTCTCATTCAATCGTTCAGTGAGCCCATTTGCTTGCTGGTGGTAAGCTGTTGTTTTACAATGTACCATGCCACTTAATCGCATGACTTCCTATATAATATCTGTAGTGAAAGCTGTCCCACGATCATTTACGACAGCAGCTGGCACATCATTACGTAATACAATGTTAACGAAAAAATTGGCGATGTCTGCTGCGGTTGTTTTTGGAAGTGTTTTTGTTTCGCAGTAGCGTGGTAAGTAGCCAGTAGAGACCACAATCCGCCACTATCCAGACGAAGACGTGGGGAATCATCACAGTAACCCTATGCCAATCTGATGAAGAGGCGCCTTAGATTGGTTCATTGGTCGCAGCAGTCCCGTTGGTCGTAAAGGTGGAATCCTACGTCGCTGACAGTCGCGACGTGTGAGAATGTAGTGCTTAACAGTCTTTGCGAGACGTGGCCAGTAGTGAGAGTGGCAAATCCGTCGCTTCATCTCGGAAAGAACTCCATCTCGGAAACAAAAGGAGGACAACGAGCGTGCTAAGCTTCGAAGAGGGTGTTGACTGCGCCCTTCCACGTAGACAATGAGTGGGATGAGGTCCGAGTCGTCACGCTGTCGCTGAGCCAAGCTGGTCGCTGATACGGCAGAAAGAAAGTGTCACCATCTTCACGGTCAGTTTTTACATTTTCGACTGTAGCACATGAATGACACTGAGCGTTAATGTGTTTCCGCCGAGATTTGTGGACGACGGTGACGTCGCATTCTTGTACCCAAAGGCTATAGTGTGCTAGATCACCTGAGGGATCTTTGAGACACGCCAGCCGACAAAGTAAATGATGGGCGCTAGCTACTCCAAATGAACGGCCATAAAAGTATGAGCGGAACTTTGTTATGGCCCAGACAAGACCGAGGCATTCCTTTTCGATCGCAGAATAGTTGTTCTCCGCTGGGGATAACGTTCTCCTCTCATGAGCGATCATGCGCTTATCGCCCTTATATCACTGAACTAATACCGCTCCTAAGCTAAAGTTGCTGGCGTCTGTATGTAACTTCGCGTCGGTGCTTTCATCAAAACGACACAGTGCAGGTGGAGCCTGGAGAAAACTTTGGAGGGTGTCGAACGCATGGCGCTGGTCTGGACTCCAAACAAACGAGACACCGTCCTTTGTAAGCTTGTTGGGTGGTTCAGCAATCTTCAAAAAAGTTTTGACCGAGCATTGTAGTCGAAAGGGAATTATCCAGAGTTAAAGAGGTTCGATAGAATTAGGCCTTCTGGTTCCAAGGGGCCCCCAAGAACCATAAAAAATGGTAGACTTCGTTGTTTTGTTCAAAAGCGTTTGACCATCCTGCTGAATTACCCTGAGAAGCAGACTATTCGTTTCAATAATCAATATACATTTTTATAAGAAGCTGTTCGTAGAATAACGTGCATAACCTTGTCAGATCACAGTTCTGTAGTCGGTGGTAACTGCTATTACTCACCCAAAACCATGCATCGTGTAAAAGGAAAAAGCTGATCCAGCGAATAGACACATAAAACATCCAGACGATGATTTTAGCACCCGCGGTCCAACACGCAATACACAGGTGCAGAGAGAGTAGTTTCTGTTTGAAATGGGTGTTAAAGCACTGAAATAAAATAATCGGTATGAAGCTGGCGCATATGTATGCTACAGTATGCTCTCGTTACAGTTTAAACTTACTATGAAATATTTGTTTCATACGGAGCTTCTTGATTATGCAAGGACCCCGAAGGAGCGATGGATTGATTGTTCGCTTTCAGCGTGGCAAATATGTCTCAATTTCTGCTTGGTGGTTATATTCACGATGATATCGACCCGTAGGTAGCAGCAACGTCTCCGCGAAAGTGTCGAAAGACGTTCGGTGGTGCGTATACAAATACACACAGCGGTGCTTCGTTGCCTGCGGTCTAAGCCGGTCGTCAGGGAGAAAAATGCATTGATTGCAGTTTATTAGTAATTTCTATGCTCCTTTTTACTGAATCGGTGCACGAAGCTTACGGAACGTTGCCATTACCAGTAAGACAAGTGAATTCTGCCTTTCAGGAGGGTGCTCGCCCTTGCTGATTGTCCGCGTTGTTTCACAATAAATCACGGTTTTGCTGTGTTGTTTGTACAGTTTAGCTTGTGTTCCGCCTACTACGCGATGATGCAGCGTGGTTACACTAGTTACTAACTTCTTTATCGTCTGCATACAACGAAAAAGAGAGAAATAATGATTGTAGAAAGTCCGCACATCTGTGCGATAAGTTCAGTACCACCGTTCGCACTTGTGCACATATAAATTTTTAAATGCGAAGCACTTCTTAGCGAACTACGTCGACTTTGAGCGTATCTATCTATCTATCTATCTATCTATCTATCTATCTATCTATCTATCTATCTATCTATCTATCTATCTATCTATCTATCTATCTATCTATCTATCTATCTATCTATCTATCTATCTATCTATCTCTATCTAGTCGCCTACGGCTTTTAGCTCTCGTGGCCGCTTCGATAATCGTATCGATACGAAACTAGGTATGGCATAACATGACAGTATGAAGAAGATACTTGACTAGTCTTAACATGAAAATCATGACATATATATCAAGAATATCATGGACATTTTATGGTCCTGCAGCTTTTGTGGTGGTTTTGTTCACATGGCGCGTTGCAAAACTGGTATGGTTTGGCATGATTGCATAGCAAACACAAGCGACAGAGCCTAACATGAAAATTATGACATACGTGCCATGTAACAACATGACTACATGCCTTGCTCATGATGCACTCGCGGCCGTTTCGCTAGCGTTAAAAATACCATATTTGTATAACAGTACATGAAGGGATGACGAAGGTATGTGACTGGTGCAAACATAATAATCATGAGATGCGTGACATGAAACGACATGACTACATGCCACGCTCATAATTCGCTGGTGGCTGTTTCGCTAGCTTCACTTATACCAAATTTGGTATTACGGGACATGAATAAATGACAAAGGTATAATACTGGTTCAAACATGATGAACATGAGATGCGTGTCATGTGACGATATGACTACATGCTACGCTCATCATGCACTCACAGCCGTTTCGCTAGCTTCAAATGTACCAAACGTGGTATTACGTGACACGAACGCACGACAAAGGTAGATGACACATCCAAACATGATAATCACAAAATGCGTGTCGTGTAACAACATGACTGCATGCCACCCTCATGATGCGCTCGTGGCAGTTTCGCTAGCTTCACATATGCCAAATTTGGTATTACGTGGCGTCAATGCATGACGAAATATATGACTAGTGCAAACATGGTAATCCTGACACGCGTGTCATGTAAGAACATGACAACATACCACACTCATAGCGTGCTCAAGGCCGTTTTGCTAGCTTCACATATACTAAGTTTTCTATTACGTGACGTGAATAGATGACGAAGGTAAACGACACATCCAAACAAGAGAACCATGACAAGGAAGCCTTGTATGGCATCATTTACCTCCACCTCGTCACGTTGTGCTGATTTTAAAGTAACATATCAACATTTCTCATTCGTGCTTCGCATATCATCGATTCCCACTTTACGTGGGATCTGCCAATTTTTTTTGTTCTGTCCACCATGAATTGAGGGACAGTAAAAAAATCTGTCAGAAATACTTGATGGCTTACAGCTGTTTGCTCTACATTGCGCGTACCACGTATGGGCACACCTAAACATCTAGTAAGAGTTCAGCAGAAAGCTTTCATCGATAAATTACGTGGATGATAGTGCTACAACAATGGTTTGGTCATTTTATTGCGATAGCAATTATATGGACACTCTCGGTTGGATTTCACCTCCGGCGTCGGCATCTCTCACCGTATATGGATATAACAATACAAGAAAAAATTCTGAAAAACACTTCGGTGCGTGTAATCGAACTTGGCGCATCTGCGTCGTGAGTGCGAGGCGTTAAAAACTTAGCCACCGAGAAGCTTTTTATGGCTTTATTGCCTTTCCATAGGCACGTGCTTGAAACCAAAAACATAACACATACAAACAGTGACAGCCCTATGAGAGCGACACGTACTACAGTTCCCTAAGTGCAGCCAAGGGTTTTACCCTCAACAGCCACTCAGGTAAAATCTCCTGAGTTTTCTGCAGTTCAGCAAACTTGGGCATATGTTAACGGAAAGAGAATCGTGCAGTCCGTGCATCCTGATCGCAATAAAATCTCGCTATACAGTCCCGCCATTAACAGTGAAGGCCAGATAGCATAACCAAGTTAAAAGGCATTCCCTCTTCGTGAACTGTTGGTAGAAATGTTATACCGTAAGAGTTGAAAGGTGATTCCTTCTGTATTGTCCTTGAATGTACATACTAAAGTAAACTCCTTCCCAACAATGTAATAAAACATGGTCTATAGTTTCTGGTTTTTCACAGATAAGGCAAATTGTCTAGTAAAGTAGGTGAAAACCACGGTCTGCTTCGAATGTCCTGACAGATAATGTACCCATGTGAAGCTTGAAAGAAAGGACTTCCCGAAAAGAGCCACTTGAAGTTTCTTCACTCGTTCAAGCACATGCAGCCCTTGACCTCCAGTGTACATGGCACGGCACAGGGGTTCTGGTAAAACAACATCCCACACATCTTTGTACGGCTTTTTGCGAGCCACTGAAAACAAATATTCATTGTAAAATCTTAGTTAAAAAACCCTACACTTACAACAACCTCCTCAAGACACTCGTGGACAGCACCGGTCATGTCATTTGTAGTAACCACATATCCAGGCAAAGCCCGCATCAGTCTCTATTGGTACACTGTACGTGAAAAAAGGTCCCTTATGAAGCGAAAAAAACTATTTACGACATGACGCAGGAAACGATGTGATAAACGCAGCCCTCCGTGATTCACTGTTCGAAACAAATTGGTTTGACTGCATCTTTTTCAGTTCGAGGCCCACACAAAGACTGCGAAGAAGCGATGGAGCTTATGTATGTTTGCCCTCGAACAATGCAATAATTGCATTACATATGAAAGTTTTTAGTCAAAGAAGAGATTGCAGACAGTTGCTCTCGAATACAATGACATATGATTACCGTTCTATCTATTGGCTTCCGCCCGAACTTTTCTCGCTTGTTCTTGCTAGTAGATCTCGTTATCTTTATAATATTCTAGTGGCACATCAAAGTACTTGACAGGTGTGGTCACCCACTTAACATTGGCAAAATAGTATATTCTGAATGACCACTCTATAAATAGTCTATTCTGGCCAGAAGCCCGGACACTTTCCCCAGTTTACTAGACTCCTAGTTGCATTGATGAACCTTTTAACTACAATGATATAAGTGGTAACACTACCTTGTTCGGTACAAGAAAAAGCCACATCGTCGGCATAGACCAAAACTTTAACTTCCGATTGTTGTAACCTAAAGCCATGAATGCTGCTGTTTTTGAGTTATTCCTAAACACAACGATGTTATATATAAACTGAAGAGTAGGGGACTCAGTGGGCAGCCCTGATGGACAGAACGCTTTATGTCGATTGTATATTTTAGCGTCTTGTTGATTACGAGAGGGGTCGTGCTACTCCGGTATGCCATAGATGCCCCATCTCTGATTACGGCACGAACGTGACATGGTCGAGAATGGCAAGCAAAAGTTGTGGGAAACACAATCAAAAGCTTTTTCGAGATCAATCTGTGGAACGGCTACTCCTCCTTGATTGGCATCACGACACTCGAGCACACTGCGCATCTTGTGTATATTGGTCACAATGGAGCGACCTACAAACCCGCATGTCTGGTGGGGCCTTACCCACTCTTTGATTACGTTCTGAAGTAGCCATGCTAATATTTTCATTAAAATGTTTTAGTTACAGTTAGTGATATAGGTCTATCACACCATGCCCTTCAGCCTGATGAGCCCCAAAAAAATATTTCGTATGAATCATCCTGGACTTTTGCTAACAAACAGAACACATGCCCTTGATGTATTTGTGGCTTGGCTTACAGCCGCAAAATACCGTGACGGGAACTTGAGGACCATGCTCCGAGTCTCCTCCTCTTCTTCAACTTTCGTCTTCTGCACTGGAAGTTCATCCAGAGTTTCTCCTTACAGTAATCGATACACTTGGCTTTGAAGCTAAGCCTTTACCGTTCATATTGGCTAAGCTTATCAACTCTTGAGGCGCCATTTCAACCATGTGAGGAGTTAAGCCCGAAGCATGGCGCTTGCCTTGCACGTCTAGCGCTATGCTAGACACCTCCGGGACCATCCGGTTTCACTGCACATATTAGGGAGATTCGTTCACAGCTTTCTTGTCCGCGACGCCGCTAGCCCTTGCTCAAATGTCAGTTCATCTGCCAGTCAGCGTCTTTGCTGGTGCTTGTACCATGCTGCTTGCGCTGTTTCTGTCTCACATCTTCGCAGATTCTTCTAATGGTCTTTTAGTGGCTGGAACAGCAGCGCTAGTCCCAGAGACGCAGCTGGCGTTGCGTGTGTCTCCCTCCGTCTTCATGTCAAAACCGATGTTGGAAAGAGGCGCCATCGACTACTTGGCTCTGTTTTGACGCAGGGACAGACGTTCCGGTGACTTCAAAACTTGCGTCTGTCACTGTATAGTCAGCCACGTCTGTCGATAATGCTGCAGAACCTGGTCTTATGTCCACAGGGGCCAGTGTAGGCTCATCCACTGCTGTTGCAGACTCGCAGATCAAATTTGCTGCAACCTGATCTCAGCAACCTTCAGCCGCGTCCTCTCCTTCCCTCACGTCCATAATGTGTTTCTGTACATCCTCTGTCTCCTTTGACCTGGTCCCTGATGTGTACGAATGGGACGCCTTCCTCGTACACGTGTGACTCCTCATTGGCTCCGTGGACTTTCTTCAATTCCTGTGGATCATCATCTCTACACCCTTCAATTCTGTGTTTCTCGTCCCCAACAAGTCCTACGCTTGACTTACACACCACGCCTGTCCAGTTGGGCCCAGCTTTGGCACTGTGAGACAATTTTCACTCTAGCGTCTTCGCCGCCTCGGTAGGGGAGCCCCTTATGGCGGCTCTCTGCCTAGCTCACTGCAGAGCTGCAGCATACTATGCGCAGCTTGGCGATTCAAATTGGGTTGACACCTGCACAAAGGTAGCGAACCAGATGAGCTCAAAGGGCATCTGGCGGCTATTTTGTAGCCTTCTCGATCCCTCCAGCACTCGGGCAGAAGCAAAACGCCAAGTCTGCTATGCTCTCCGTGCCTATCAGGGCACTACAGATGAACTCGCGCGAGAATTGTGCAACCGATACATCTGTCGCAAAACTGACCCCATAGGCCCAAAATATACGTATTCCGGTAAGCCTAATACCGAGATTGACGCGCCATACAAGCTTTCAGAATGAAGGGCTGCACTGGCGAAAACGCGAAGGAGCACGGCCTCTGGGCGGGTCTGGCATCACAGTTTCGCTTCTCGCTAACCTTCCCGACGAGGCATACCGCTCGCTACTCCACCTCATAATTGTATTATGGGATGTCTCTCCACTCCTATCGAAATGGTGGACATCAATCGTCACATCCAACCCCGTATCGGGAAAACCGGTCAGCATCGAGGCACTGAGACTAATCTCACTAACCTTTTGCGCTGGAAAGGCAATGGAAACCATGTTCCCCGAACGCCTTTCTGTCTACCTGAAGGCCAGGGGAACGTTTGCTTACACGATGTTTGGCTTTCGCCTACATCTGTCGGCACAGGACATCCTGCTCCAGCTTCAACACGATATAATATAACCGACAACTAAGCAGTGTGACGATAAAGCCGTTCTTTCCATCGATCTTAGAGGAGCGTTTGATAACAACACACAGTAGTATTCTTTCTAGTCTCTCTGCCACAAACTGCGCCCAGAAGACTTTCAATTACATTCGAGCCTTTTTATTTCATCGCGCCGCTTTCATCCTCCTCGATTTTATCTCACATGACCCGTACCTATTAGGCACTGTGCATACACCCCGAGGATTAGTCCCGTCGCACCTACTCTTTAACCGGGCCATGAAGAACCTCCCCTCCCTTCTGCGCGATGTCGAGGAAATACACCACGCACTATATAATGACGATAGTACAATTTAGAACAATACCAACATCCTAGCAAAAATAGAAGAGCACCTACAAAAGGCTGCCCTTCTGGTGAAGGCCTACACTGCTTCGTGTGGCCTAGAGGACTATACAGCTAAATCGGCTATTCTTTCGGTGTCCGACTTACCTCCACCCCAGGTTTTGCTTCCCTCTTGTCCCGTTCCATCAGTCCGGAAAAGGGGTGTTCATGGGCTCTTCTCACTTTACTTTTAAATCCTTGGGACACAATAGCAAGCATCTGTCGCAAAAGCGAAAAGGTGAGCCATATGATACGGCGGGTATCTACAAAGCGTGGCGTCTCCGTGGGACCTAGTCCATTCGGTTGGCTCATGCGTTTGTGACCATTCGCGTCCTCTACGCCTCACCTTACTTTCGCTTGCGTCGTCACCACGAGCACGAGCAGAACGTCTTCCTCTGTTCAGTATACAAACATGCTTTCGACCTTCTCATTGCCACCTTCAACAGCTGATTCATGACACTTAGGGTACATAACTCCTTTGCAGAGCTGCAGAAAGCTCATCGTGTTAGACAAATTAATATTCTATCGCAGACGCACTCAGGGCGACGTCTACTACACAAGCTCGGCCTCGATTTGATCTCCAATCCAGACACTCCGGCGCTCATACCGGAACTTTTGTGGCAAAAACTCTGGGTGGAACCACCATCCCGCAACATGAACCGCAAGCTTTAGACTAGCACGTTCGGCGGCTCTCAGGGGCGACACCCTGACCGCCATAGTGCTTTCTTCGTAGACGTCTCGGGCCCCTCCCCCTCAGGTCACCTCACGGCCGCCGTGTTCACAAAGGGAAAACACGTTGATGGCCTCTCTTTTAGAGCCAATAGTGTGAAAGAAGCTGTGGAAGTTGTCATCGCTTTAGCCGCCGCGCTTCCCACCTCACGCTTCATCCTGACAGGCTCGCGCTGAGCCTGTTGCCAATACCTTCAGGGATCCATCGCCCCGCTAGCAGCTCAGATTCTTCGGGCGGCCTCTTGGCGCTTCAACCCTCACTCCAATCGTATAGTATGGACCCCAGACACTCGCCCCTGCCCAGCACGAGGCGGTGAGCACCGCTGCCCTCGCTTCCCTCATCGAGGCCGTTGCCCCTCCATGTCCTGAGCCGGAATCTGGCAACACGAATCAGACGCGCTTTCGCAAAATTCTTGCCTATTACCGGGCTTCGCGTTGCCCCCGGACCCCGCAAGTGGTCTGGAGAAAACGGACGAGCGAATACCACGCCGCCTCCAGACGAACACCTATTTCAGTCCAGCGGTCGTCAGGCATTTTTTGCCGAAAATCAGTGGCACCTTCTTGGCTACCAGGTCTTGGCCAACACCTACCACGTCGTCGCTTCATGCCTTACTAAACCCCTTAATTTTTCACCCCCTTTTCTCATCCCAACTTGAGAGGCGTGGAATGAGTACCTGCTTGGCTGATTGACCTTGGATGCTCAACGCTCTTTGTTGAGGCGCACTCGAGCAGCGGCCAACTTCATTGGAGTCCCGGAATAGAGTCTGGCCATTCAATCATACAATATGCCGCAACTCTTTGGTACATTTTCTGTAATAAAATGTTTCTACCACCACCACCACGTGTCCGAAACTCCGGCAGCGTGAGCACGGTGGCACCTTACACTCGCGACGCACATGTCCTGTACGCTGCAACGCAGGCATTGCATACGCTAACCGGGGGATACCACGAGGGCTAATTCACCGGTGACTCGTAACTAATGAGGCACGTCCTCCACTTTTATACCGCTTTTCAGCTTGATGAAGGCAGCGCAGGTTGTCGACTTTACACTTACTCCTTCTACACGCTAGTGTTCCCGGGTCACTTCTGTGACTTTTCCGAATGCCGCTAACGCCGTGCGGACATCTTCGTCCGTGACACTGTGTAACAGCCAGTGAAGCTACAGCCTCAACTCCTGCTCCTGAGGGTCGATAACAAAGCAGTGGCGTCCCTTCAACTGGAGTTCTTTCAGTTCAGCCAACCTCTTCATCGACTCTGGGCTGTTTAAGGTGACGGCCCACACATGGTTGATCTGGTAGGCACCCAATGCTATTACATCTGGAAGCAGTCGACCCTTATTCAGTGCATCCCGGAAATTTTCGACCTTGAAATGCCTCACTCGGATAGCAATGTAGAAAAACACAGTGTTAAAAACAAAACGTCCTGTTGGCAGATTCGGCAAGATGATCACAAAGCCTTTGTCACTTTCATCTGTACTCCTGTTCCCGCGGCCATCAAGAAACACCTTCGGTGCTCCGCGGGCGCCCATGATTCTTGCGTCCGACGCGTGCGAGTGGCGGCGCAAGATTGTGCCTCCAAGGAGCAGGTGCTTCAACATGCAAACAGGAAGGTATTTAAATCTACCACTACTGGCTGGTGATGAGCATCTCGAAGGTGAACAATCGTGTTTTCTGCACTAACAGCGAAATGCCACAATAAGCGCACAACAGCGCGCAGCTGCACGTGCACTCATTTACCACGCGTACTTTGCCTCGCGAAGAGGAGTGGGTGATCCTAAATCCCCTGAACGCACATTCGCGCACACTTATCTCCCGGTTGAGTGAGAGCATTTTTGTCTTGCCGGCCCTCCAGGTTTCATCGCGAAGGTTCTGTTGTAGTTACCGGGCGCTCAAAGGTCTCTGCAATCGCTCCACAGTCTCTGTTTGCGAAAAAAGCGCTCTTTTCAGACATAGCGAAGTAACAACTGAGACGCTTATTCGCGTTCACTTGTACCTAAGAGTACGTTTTGTACGTCATTTGTGCGTAAGAAACGCGGGGCACACTTCGGTCTGCTTTCAATTTTGCGCGTGACCTTCCAATTTTCGCTATGGCGTTCACTGCTTTGCCTTTGCGGCAAAGCTGTGACTTTTTATGGGAAGGCATGGCATTTTGTTTTTTTTCTTCAACGAAAATTAGTCGCTGCCTTCCGCTGGTCAAAAGCAATGCGACATAAGCATTAAAATACATTGTAAAGCAGATGAGATTTTCAGTGAAATTAGACAACAATGCATGCCGTCTGAGTTATTTTGAACGCCTGGACTCTTCAAAGCGCTCCTAAACCTAAGCACGCGGTTGCTTATGGTACCTATGCCTTATCTTCTTACCGAAATGTCACAGTTCATGTGATAGTATTGTTTCTGTGTAGTTTAATTGCAGCAAGATAAACACAAGTAAAGTTCCTTGCATAATCAACAAACTACAGTGCCGTAGATAAACCATCATTGCGCAAGTACGTGGCCCAGAGCTTCTTTTTCGCTTTACAGCTGATCAAATAAAACGCTGCTTTCACACACCATTTATTAGTCCTCATGTTTGGCAGAACGCCGAGAGCATTTTACGATGCGCTTGAAGCAGAAAGCAGCTGTTACTAAACGACAGGTTCTCAAACCGCAAGAGGAAACGCGACTTCAGTCTGCAGTCGTGGCGAACAATCTGCCCTGCCGTCCCTCTCGAGCCCTGTTCCTTTTGCTTTTTCTTCTTCCTCCCTTTTGCCGCCCGTTCCAGTTGCTTTGTTCCGGTTCATTTTTCAACATCATCCGGGGCGGGCCAAGGTGAATCTGAGGCTTTGAGCAATTGAATATTTCATGTGGGGTGATTTAAAACTGAATCGTTGGTGAGACGAATGGAGAAAGGCCCCGCCGCGGTGGTCAAGTGGCTAAGGTACTCGGCTAAGTGGCTAAGGTACCCGCAGGTCGCGTGTTTAAATCCCGGCTGCGGCGGCCGCATTTCCGATGGAGGCGGAAATGTAGGCCCGTGTGCTCAGATTCGGGTGCACGTTAAAGAACCCCAGGTGGTGGAAATTTCCGGAGCCCTTCACTACGGCGTCTCTCATAATCATAAGGTGGTTTTGGGACGTTAAACCCAACATATCAATCAATCAACGAATGGAGCAAGTGCGCACAATGTCAGCTCTTTCTGGCAATAACTCAAGCACTCTGCTTAATTTTCATGACGTCACTGGTGCCGTGTCTTCTTGCAAGAGCACTACATCACAGTCTCGGAGCTTTCTTGTTGGGCATGTCGAGCGATTGTGCGCCGACCACAGCAATAGCAGTTAAGCTCATTTCATTCTCTTCCAAAGTTCCGCTGTTAGACGCTGGCGATCACGAGCCTTTTGTTGCAGATGAACGGATACGTGAGGCTCTTATGGGCAGACCAGACGTGGGAATGATTTGCTGCGTTTGGCCCGCCAGAAATGAGACGGTGTTAATGATTGTAGCTCGATAGTCTCACTTCCAAGATAGGTGAGTGGTCAACTGTTTATCACAGCTTTAACCTCACACAGCAGCGTTGTGAGGCCTTACACGTTAAGACTACAGCATTCGAGTGCCTTCTTGAGCACGGTTTGTGTCGTACGAAGGAGGTGATTCCACCATCCACCGCACCATAAAGCGCGTTCTGTGATAAAGTTTTATTGTATCCTGATCTCCAAAGCGTACTCAAAAAGGACTGTTAGCGCAGATGCAAACCATCTAGCACCACTCTGAAACGTCTGGCCGTTGTCAAAGTACACTAATGAGGGTACACGCTGCGTGCGACAAAACAACGAAAGGCGAGCAAAACTGTGGCTGCGGTAATGTCTGATGTTCGCTCAAGGTGTATGGCATGTGTGACGGCGCATGAAAACAAAAGTATGTAAGCCCTTCTTGAACCGCTTGCTGACTTTGCGCACAGTGGTCCGTAGTATCATGCCCAACGACCGTGAAGGGGCTGGTTTTCGTAATTATTTTGCAAAGAGTCCTCCACTGTAGTTTTTCACCGTTTGCACATACTACATTCAAAAATGATCCTCTTCACAGTTTGACGCGCTCTCAGTAACCAGAAACGCTCTCGAAGCTCATTGAGGGCTGTTTGAGCATCACCTTGAATCGTACGCATATGTACTGCCTAAACAAGTCAGCTGATGAGCTTCTGGTCACCTAATAGTGATATAGGGTGATGAATGTCCTGTTCAGCGTTCAGCTCTTGCAGTCGCCCACCGACGAGAAGTAGGCCATCCTCATCTATAAGCAGGGACAAGCGAAGTACAGGGGATGTTGAAAGTAATGGCCGACCTTTCTGCATCGCTTGGACCTCGACTGGGAAGGAATCTTGCTGCATTAGGTGCAACCAATAATGCTCAGCTTGAAACAATTCTTCTGCTGCCAGAGGACCAGACGCTATCGGGAAGCGTCTTGCGTGGTGGCTGAAATGCTGGATTCATGCAGTTACTCTTACTAGTCCTACTAAAGAGCTGTAGATTTTCGGGGGCACGACACCATGGCGAACAGTACTGGGAGATGTACAGACAAAAGTATTTTCTGCAGAAAACGCTTGACCATGCTTCGGTTGGTGTGGTACGGTGGACAGTATGTTTTTATTGAATTCGTTGAGGTCTACACCTTTGTAAGACCAGGTTTCGTCAGACAGCTAGGTGGGGCCATAGTACCGCTTGGATTTTGGATGATTTGGTAAGATCCTAGAGTGACATGCCTTGAGTGATGATATTGGGGGAATTTTCCTTGCTGATACAATAGAACCATTGGGAAGATCTGGTATGTAGCTGGATTTCTGTGACACGGTGGGCTAAAAATGATTCCAACTTGGTCGCTGAACCCTTTACCCAGTTTAGTGCGACAGGCGATTCCATCCAAGAAGTAACAGTGGCGAGTCCAAGAAAAAAGACCTTTTGCACGTAGCGCATAGGCCGCGCAGCAATGGTGCATGTCAAGAGCTCCACACGTGGAAACGATACCAGTTTCAAAAGACCAAGTCGGCACTTGCTCATCAAGATTCGTGTGAAGTACTTTTAGGGTGCCGATTTCACTCGTGCGTAAATGCGAGCACCGTATGCTCTAGAACTAGCATCTGCAAAGATGTGCAGCTCAAATAAAACGGGCTTATAGTTGTCTCGAAAGATTGTATACTGTGCAATAGTGACGGACGAGTCGGACAGCTCAGTACACACACCATTCAATTCAGCCTGTTTATCCTCGGACATCCTGGCATCCGAAGCAATATTTTTCTTTCATAGATTCTAGAAGACTACTTTAGTCCTTATGTTGAATAGGGTGAGGTGACCCAGTGGGTAGTATACTCTGGCTAAGGTTTTCAGTGCTGTACGTTTGGTAGCTGGCTTCCCGGCGGTAACAATAGCTGCGTGCTCAGTGCTCAGGGTAAGGTGATCCCCTGAACGTTCCCAGAGAACGCCTGAAACCTTCATCATTAAACTGTCTCCAGCCTCATTTTTGACTGCGCCACTGTCACGTAAGAATCTTTCTTTGAACTCGTCGCATTTTTAGGCGCACTTGCGAATTTCTATGATTGACCCGTAGAATATTTGTTGTGTTTCTTCATATACCTTCATTGACACCTGCGTGCTGGGCTGCCCGATGATAAGATAATTTACGTAGAACGCGTGCTCCAGTAAGGCTATGGTTTCCGAATATCTGCTGACAAGATAACAGGTGTTGACGAATTGTAGCGGCAAAAAAAAACAAACCTGATGCAGCTCCAAACAGTACTCTGGTCATCGTCCAAGTTGTTTCGACGGCATGGGCTCTTCCTTAGTTCGCCATCGTTTCAGTCACGAAAACCCCAGAAGGTTGCAATCTTCAGGCCGAATAAACAGCTGATTGTTTGCCTGTTTTGTGTCGGTGGCAAGAACGACAGGGTGGCTGTGAAAGTTCAGTAGTAGCCGTACAGTGTCCACACAAAGTTTAATGCCCTTCGATAGGACACCGTTGTGGCAGATACGACCCGCTTTATGCGATGACGCATCAAACACCACTCGACGCTTCGTTGTGACGGCGTCCCGACGAACTACTGCGGGATGAGGCATGGAGTACAATATATCCGACTGCCCCGCCGCGGTGGTCTAGTGGCTAAGGTACTCGGCTGCTGACCCGCAGGTCGCGGATTCGATTCCCGGATGCGGCGGCTGCATTTCCGATGGAGGCGGAAATGTTGTAGGCCCGTGTACTCAGATTTGGGTGCACGTTAAAGAACCCCAGGTGGTAGAAATTTCCGGAGCCCTCCACTACGGAGTCTCTCATAATCAAATGGTGGTTTTGGGACGTTAAACCCTACAAATCAATCAATCAATATATCCGACTGGTTGCTCTTCTTGCACCTTCTCAGCACGTCCGTCGTCAAAATATGCGGTGATATCTAGGTTGTACTTGTGTAGTAACGTGTGCTGCTCTCGAAAACGGTTGATTTGAAGTTGTAGTCACCGTTCCGCCAGTCATTGATTACTGTTTCCCGCTGGTAGTCCTGGCTTTTTCAACATGAGTGGCACCTGATAACGTTTACCTTGATTCTTTATGTAGCGCTCAAATGCGGAGAGATGCGTGTCGGTCTCTAATACTTGTGAATAGCTTCCATCGATTCCAATTGCATCAAGAAGCCACGTCGAACATGCGACTATGTCTAGTGGAGAATAATTGCTCAATTTGAACAGTGTGCTAGACAGGTAGTGAATGTCCGATGATAAGGGTCCTTGAACCATCAGTTTAAACGCTGCTTTGATCACTGTTATTGTCTTGTTGATGCGTTCAATCTTGCCGGTAATCACCTTCTAATAGGCGTCAGAACCTATCAGCAACTTGAAGTCGCCTTCTTGCCATGTATTCAACTGACATGCGTCAGCCACATGATACTTCTTTTTGAGGCGTGCCTGCAAGACATCTTGCTTTAGCGGTGGATTCGTCACGGAGCAGTCTATGGAGTCGTCAAGACTTTCAACTCCCCTTCAGCATCGCTAAATCGGCTACACAGTCGCACAGACACACGGTCGGCGCAGAGTCGCCTTTGAGCTTTGGAACTTTCAAACGTCATTATTTAAAGCTCTTCCCTTCCGATGACAGAACACTGATATATTCTGGCTGCGTCTGCGCGAATATAGCTACGTTGGCTACCACTCTCTAAAAGAACCTGAAAGAGGAGGCGTTGATTTCCCGACTTTACGCATATGCGCCCCGTCTGCCAGCCGCGCTTAGTACAGCCGCACTTTTGATGTGCATGCTTGAGCGAGTTGTAATGGTTCGAACCATTAGCGAAGGGGGTCTCTTCAGAGCAATAGATTCCGCAGCAAGCACTGTGTCTTGGACAACGGGTTTGGACAGGTCGCACAGAATGTTCAGATAGCGACGACGGCAGAAGCCACACGTGAGACTGATGTCTTTTTTGCATGCGCTTGTGATGTGACTGCACGTTGCGGTCTCGAGAAAAAAGCAGTTATTATTCCGTAGCCTCACTTGCTTTTCGTCCGCTGACAGATTCACAATGCAGGATTTATTTCTGTGCTTTTGGCCATTGCAAAGAGAGCAGTCTTGATTGATCGATGCAGTGGAACCCGCAAGAGCTGCAGTCAATAGAATGGATTCCGTGCCGTCTGGGCTTTCTGTCGCCATGCTGTCTTCACCTTCGTAGCAGCGGTGACGTGGTTGCAGATGACCTTCCTCCCACACGTCTACTTGGATGTAAAGAAGTATCGACAGGTCCTTCGTTCGGCACAGTCTGTCTTCGGAAGTCTCTGTTACACTACTGGCGCGGTTATCCTTTTTCATCTTTTGGCGGTACGTGATAGCCAGATTGTCTGGCAAGCCGTGCATCATCGCCCAATTCAGTAACGCGATGTATTCATCCGGGCAAACGCTAAGGCCTTCTAGAGCGCTCACTCGGAGCAGCACATTGTAGGGAAGTGTGCGAAGTTTGCTAACTTCTGCTGAGCCTTACACAGCTGTCAACGACGATCCACGTGCTCATTGATGAGATCTCGCCGTCCACACCGATATTTGAGCATTTTGATCGCGAAGTGGTAATTCCACTCGACTAACCGGATGCCTTCAGTTGACTGTTTAGCGCTGCCAATTAGGTACGTAAGCAAATACTTGTATTTTTTGGTGCGTGCTAGTGTACTTACATTTTTTTGGTGCTTGCTAGTTCGTGGTTCAAGTGGATTGTGGCGTCGTAATGATCCCAAAAGGCCTGCCAGTCACGCAGGTTGCCATCAAATGTAAGTATTTATAGCCTGGGTAGTAGAACCGATCTGTTATGTGGCTTTCTCACATGGCTCGGAGCATCGACAGAGCTCGGGAAGTCTGCGTTGTTCGACCCTGATCCGCAACCTTCAGCATTGCGTCGTGGTAGGTTGCTGACGAACTTGCAACCAATACTTCGCACGCGGGATGACGTAGCTCAACTTTTCGGTATATTGCCCCGCCGCGGTGGTCTAGTGGCTAAGGTACTCGGCTGCTGACCCGTAGGTCGCGGGTTCGATTTCCGGCTGCGGCGGCTGCATTTCCGATGGAGGCGGAAATGTTGTAGGCCCGTGTACTCAGATTTGGGTGCACGTTAAAGAACCCCAGGTGGTCAAAATTTCCGGAGCCCTCCACTACGGCGTCTCTCATAATCAAATGGTGGTTTTGGGACGTTAAACCCCACAAATCAATCAATAAATACTCTTCTCGGTATATTCCTGCGCTGTTTCAAATTTGCGATCATCATCATCTTCACCTGTTAGCCGAAGAATTGTGTCGTCGAGTTCCGAAATTCAAGCTCCTTGTCCTTGAGGTAGTAAAGGTGCACGTGAACTTCCGAAAGGTCAGGATCCGTTTGCTGCAAAAGATCTGTAAGCTGCGCTAGGGCTCGCATGACGCCAGCCCTGAGTCCACCAGGCTTTTACCGCAGCTGGTCCGAGTTAACCATGGCCGCGACGCGAAGGCGTCTCTTGAGGGGCAGTCCCGGCTTTCACAGCAGCGAATTTTGCGGAACGACTGGCTCTCGAAACGTAAGAGAAAACGCGACTTAATTCTGCAGTCAAGGCGAACGGTCTTTCCTTCCATCTGCGATGTAGTATCAAGGTTCGGGCTCAGGATTACACACCAGTGAGCTGGGTCAAGCCACGGGTGCACACACACACAACCATATATTACATAGAAATATGATCTAATAATGAATAGCGTGAGAGGTACTCTGATATATGTGGTCCTAACTGCGCTAATTATCTTTTAAATTTTGAAAGGTCTTGCTGTGTTTGAATTCGTTGAAGGGCGTTGGTGCCCGCCGCTCGATGACCATATGCCGTCAGGCTGGTTGACGTCGCTGACGCGTGCCAGACCTCGCAAAAACACACATCTCTGCTCCAGCAGCATGGTAGCTTGGCCTCCACGTTCGTCTCAGCCACACCCGGTCGTCTCAGCGACTCTGAACGACCTCAGCAGTCGTGGTCCACCACCCACTGAACATGCTCGATCGCTGTGAACGACAGCGAGGACGAGTGCGCCTTGCCAGATACCTGGGCCAGTTGCCCAGCCAGAACGCAGGCCTGGCTCGTCGCGGTAGCTCTTTAGCAGTCAAGAATGCCAGCCGGACCCCTGCGCCTCGCCTGGTCCCTTGGCCAGTCCCCAGCCAGAGTACAGGAATGGCAACACCTGGAGGACGTCAATTAGTTCCTCCTACTGGACGTCCAGGCGAGAACCATCAATCCTTGACCACTGCACTGCCTCGACCACCGGCACGCGCAACATGGCACGCCTCACCCATGCACGCACTGCGGTTTCGTCTTCATCGCCACTCACTGCGTATTTGTTTTTTTTTGCATGCCTCTATCATGCCTCTATATGACACCGTTCTTCGCGAGCTCTGCTCCTTCAGCTTTCTCTTCTTGCCTCCTGGTGTCGCACATTGTAGTTGCTTCGTTCCGGTTGATTTTTCAACAGTGGCGCCACTCTGAATTTATTGTGGTGAATGTCGGTTGCGACTACAATTGCCAATACTCTGGAAAGTTGCACTTACCGATTTGATTACAGTTTATTAGCATCCGAGCAAGAACAAGTGCTTTCGTATGTCGTTTTATGCATACGTAAAATAAGTTACAATTGCACTGATGTTACTGAACAAACCACCATCTAAGAACGTGCACGACGTACGCGCACTTGGAAACATGACGTGACTAACGGACGACGCATGGAGCAGTCCACACATGCGCGTTTCCGCCGCAAGGGGACGAATCTACTCTATCTCGCAGCCGCTTAGGAAAATTGAAAACCACCTCTGGGTAAAGGATGTTCCTAAGTGATATCTAAAACATATAATAAAAATGTGGCCTCCAGCAGACATTCACCACACAAATGTAACCCTATAACATGATTAAAAATAAATGAAAATATGCCTGGTCGGTTTTCCAGTATTGTTAAAAATTTTGTGAAAGTTCTACATAGATCTAATTTTTAGAGGCACCGCCTTTTGAAAAATTGGTTCATCTCCTTCTCATGTCTCAAATGTTTTCATTTCAAACAATCTGTCTTAGTTGTGTTCAGGGTGCATACACAATATGCATATCAGCAATATTTCAATATGCTGCCTTATATGAGCGCGAATGTGAGTTGTTGCATGAAATCAAAGTAGCTAGATGATTTGTGGCGTACTTACTGTAGGTACGTGTGAACAGTTTATAAAAAAGGCCACCTTTTCACTTAGTGCTCGTACGCACACAACCAAAGCATAAGCTATCGAATCAGTGAATCTGAAGATAGAGGAAGCTATTTCACAGAGGCACTGCCTGCGGCAACATGTCCTCTCTTGAATTGAGGGTTAACAGTGCTATAGTTAGGACAAAGAGAAGAAGCACACACGGTGCTTGGAGCAAACTGCTAAGCGTCGTATGTATTTCTTATTTTGTGTTGTCTTCTAGCAGAGTTTAATTTTCTTTCAGTATGATCTAACAAATGGACAAATCATAATGGTGTCTATTAGTCTTCGTCGCCTGACATAATTAAATATTTCGATGACAATCTCTCCACTTGTTCCGCTAAAAAAACGCCCAAGGTATAATAAACACTCTGGAGAGGCTCAAAATAAATATGCTTGTGTTCATTGCCGATTAACCTACAAAGCATCAAGTCTCAAGCATGACCAGTTCACAAAATGGGGAAAAAAGGCACCGAGACGGAATGAGCTCCACTCATTTTTTCGAACCGTGCCCTCCGCACTGTAGATTCAGCCCTGCCTGTAGTACGCACACAGCCTCGAAAATCGGCGTAGGTCACGCTTATTTGCTGGTGCGAGAAAGACGACCACGTCGCGGCTTTTCTCCGGATTTGCGCAGATGCTGCAATGACTCACAACAAGACCAAAAAACATCAGTTGTTATCCAAAAGGCAATTTCTCGAGTTTAGGCAAAACCCCGCTGGTCTAATTGCCTGCAGAACTGCCTTAAGGCATTGAACATGTTGTTTGAACGTATCTGCAAAAACCACGACGTCGTCAAGCTGAACAAGACAATATTTCTGTTTGAACCATGTGAGAACCGTATTCATTGTTTTTCGTAAAGTTGCTGGTGCTAAGCCTGGATTGAGAGGCAAGTCTTTAAACTTTACAGGCCGTCAGAAGCAATAAAATCCGTCTTTTCGTTGTCACGCTTGCCCACTGTTATTTGCCAGTAGCCGCTACGCTAATCTATGGAGTCAAAATATTAAAAAATGCGTATACGGTACAGCGAGTCTTCTATTCGGAATAGAGGCTGCCCTGGGACCCATCGATAGCTGGATGACGTCGTCCTAAGGCATCCCCTGCACTTTGTCAAGTATGGCGTCTTGTTCCTTTTGCGACTCCTTATAGCCATGTTGTCGGATGGGTCTCTGGGTGGGCGGTAATAATATGGTGCTGAGCATGTGGCGTCTCGTTAACCTTCGACGTAGTAGCAAAGCAGTTTTGAAATGAACCGACTATGCGCAAAAGGCTGTCTCGTTGTGTCGATGGTAGACCCTCATTTACGTTCAGGTTGAAGCAAAACAGAGAGGCGAGTGAGTTGGTACTGATCCATAACAATGCAAATGTTGCGTAAAAGACACGGACAAGAAATGGAGCACCATAAGCGCTTACGAACAACTGGAAGCTTTACTGCTTTACCGGAAAACTGAGTGTGGACTTTGAAAAAAGAAGAGATCTCTCTCTCTCAGCAGCTTTGTCCTGCGCGGCCTCGCCATGCAGCCTTCTGTTGAATAAACCGCCGTACCCCTACTTCCAACGTAACACTATGTATCACTTACCCAACAAAATTCCACGCATGCGCACCGTAGGCGCATTGTGGGTATCGTGATTTTCACGCTACATTTACGTTGTTACGTCTCGAGTGTTTTTATATATTTTTATTTTTTAATTTGTTGATTCATACAATACAAAAGTGTTCGCGAAGGCCTCGTCAGGGTGGTTATTTGAGGAAATTGAAGCTTAAGTGGACGACGAACCTTGGGCATTGGCATGTTCTTCAAAATATTCAAGGGCAGTGTGTCTTGTAGGGTGCGATATTCATCGCTGAAGTTCGTGACTGGCAGATGAGCACGTCTGTTGCTAGGACGAATGATTCCTCGCGCAATGTAGATTTGTCATAAAATAGAAGAGACCAATTGGCCTGTGCAATTGTTTCACACACGTCCTGTTCCAATTCCGCCTTGGCAAAGAGGCTGCTTCAAAGCGGGAGAGCCAGAGAGTCATCGGTAACACGAATCGCTCTATTCAGGAATTGCGTATTGTCAGTTGCAGCACCAAAAAGATCCTCAAGCAAAACAAGTAAATAATATTCAGGAAGAGCGTCCATTCACAGGGTGATTGGCTGAAAGCACTGGCGCAATACAAAGAAAGGCCCCGTAAATGTCGACGTACGGATTAGAATGCGTGCCGTGCACATACAAGTAGCTGTCACATGATGACCGCCTGCCATGCGCAACTGAGTTCTTGCCATAATGTGGTAACCTTCCTCAGTTCAGATGCCAGTGCGGTGCTCATTACTGATTATTCGGCGCCAAGGTCGAGGAGGGCGTTGACAGCATGATTGTTGACGAAGGCGGTAATATCGGCAGAAACAACCTTTCTGCTGTAGGGGACAACTGAAGAACCGGAATAGTCACCGTCGGGTCGTTCTGCGGAAGGAGGGTATTTAAAAGTTCGCCGGACTGCGACTTCATACTCATAAGTCCACCAATCCTAGTTTCCACTGCGGGGATTTCGGGACCAGCTCCTGAAAGGATCCGAAGACGAGGAGAACAAACTGGGTGACGTTGTCTGGAAAAGAGACGGTGATAGGTGCTGCCGAATAGACGAAGGAGTTCGCTGGCACATGACATAGGCCTCGAATCAGCGGGGGCACTTATCGTTGCGTGGGCATCGAGCATGAGGGTGGAAGCTGTGGAGAACTAGTTGGCAGTACTGCCAATTCCTATTCACGTGACCAAATTCGCCGCCGTTATAGAAGAATGGACGGCTAACCAGGGTGCGTCACGTGCTATCTTCGCTAGCACTTCGTCCTCCGGCAGCAGATAGGAGGGTGCACTAGGAAACCTTGAGCCGCGAAGCGGACTCGATGCAGTGTCCTGGCAGAGGGAATAACCGAATACATTGTCCGCATAGCGGGACCTGTACACTCTAAGGCAAAATTACCCAAAAAAGAAATAACGGAGCCCAATAGGCGCACGCGATGAACGAATACACCGCTGAGGAGCAACCACAGAGGGAAGCGTGCGGCGCCAAACCACTTCCTCTCCATTAGGAATGAAACGCCCGGGCATTGCAGGCAGCGCGAAAAGCGTTGCCAAATTGACCAGTCCTCCTTCTCCACAGAACACATGTCCTTCTCCTCCTCTACCACCTCCGTCTTTCCCCGTATTGTGCCGGCGGTGGTTGCACAGTGGCGCACTCGGAGTGCTCGACCACGGCCACCGAGATTCGAGATCTAATAACTACGACGTGGTGTTTGTGTGTACGCCTGGATTAGCGTACGCTGCTGCTTTAGCGTTTGGCTGTACCCATGAACTCTGGTGCAAGCTTCGACAGGTCACCACGCCACGCTGTATATCTCTGGCTTCAAGATAGTCACGACCAAACCACAACAGCAACAGTTGGGAAGGCCAATATGGCGGCCGAGAAGAACAGGCCTATCGGATATATACTTCAGTATGACTCAGGGCAGAAAACAGCGCTGGATTCTAAGGCAAGTAGCTTATAATTTTTTATTCTAGTCTACTTGTCGCGTGTGCGATACGGATCGCGCTTGCCGGCAACGTGATCGGTCGTGTTGTATATCGCACGCACGAAATGCATCGCGAAGGTCAGCTTCGGCGTTTGCAGTTTGCGTGTGCTTTGCGACTGCCTGGGAATTGGCCGCCATTGCCGTCGACCTCCCGTACGATTGCTCTTCGTGTGCTCGCCTGCCTTCGCCGTCGCGATGAGCTCCGTGCTGACGATATTGGGCTGAGACCTCGTCGCCGTGATGGGAGTCGTCGAAAACACGTTGCGGGTTCTCGTAAAGAGCTTGGTGGTAGTATGTCGCGTGCTGTAAGTGCACCAGCACGTGCTGGCGGGGCTTCTGCTAGCGTCGATACTTACTGAAAATTGGTCGCCATTACAGTTGGCTTCCCCGTCAGTCGGTCGCAAGCAGCTCGGCGCAGTCCGTCGGCCACGGCTGCGGACTCAGGTTTTCGCGCTGCACTCGCTCGAGTTTGTGATAAAGGGCCGCATTACCGTCGATTTCTTCGGCCCTAGCTCCAAACCAGCTCGGTGCGGTTCGTGGCGGTGGCCAAGCATACGCTCGCTCTCCTGCTCGAAGTTCGCTGGCAGCAGACACTCCGCGTGCAGTGCCGTGTTTGGTCTTGCGTTCGCTTGCTCGAGCTGAACGACGTCGCTCGCTGAGGACTCGCCGACTTGTTAACGGTACGGTGGTTCGCGGAGTCGTGACTGTGGCCGCCGGTCCTAAACTGTTGTGCTACGGGGATCGAAATAAGTCTTTGACGATGTGTGACATCATGGTGAAATCATTAGCATGTCGTATCTAACATATGTTTTCATTACACCTCGCACGTATTTCTCATATGCATTTGTATTCATCCTCTGTCACGTGTGGCTCACTATTTCACATACTTATTGTGCAGCCGTGGGCACACACCGTGCTGAAGATTGTGCGCTGGCGTCTGCGATGCCCGTCATCCATCTCTTTCGTCAGAGCAGCTTCAGAAGAACAGTGCGAGATGTGAAGGTGAAGTTGTTTGTGGTAAATATTTTAACGCTTGTTTTATTATTAACGTGCACGTACTTGTCACATGCGCGCATCTTCATCTTCTGTGACGTGTGAACTATTTTTAACATATTATTGCACGTGCAGCCGTATGAATACAAGAGGGAGAAGGCTGCATGCGCTGCCGTTTGCAATGCCTGTCATCTATCGCTTCAGTCGGAGGAGCTCCCCAAGGAGTGAAGAAGATTTGCCAACGAGACTGGTCTTGTACACTTCCCCAGGAATTCACTTAAAAGAATGGGGAAACTTCATGTGTATGTAGAAAAATTGAAAATTTCGTTGTCTCACTTTTGTCTTTCCTTGTTGCCGTGACTGGGAAAACAGTTACACATAGGTGGTTATCTACTTTTTCGCGTGCTCTTTTCTGCGAAAAATGTTGGTCACTGCGCAGAAAAACAGGCGAGAAAAGTATTCGGCCTGGTGGAAAATAAACAAAAAACAATGTTTGTACTGGGGACAAAAAGTTAATTCGATTGGAGTATTTGGGTAAATCAACCGTTCGACCGGCAAGGTGCAACTGTGAGGACTAACGGTTGCCCAGTCAGGTGTAAATGGGGGTAATAACAGTTTCTCTATAAGGTGCAAATATTAGGACTAAATGTTAGTCCTTTGGGGTAAACTGTAGAACTAACGGTTACTGACTAAGGTGTAAAAGTGAAGACTAAATGTTAGTCCCTTCTGGGGAATAACTGTTAGACCCTGTGCCGATAGTCCTTAAAAGGATCAATGGTAGTGGCAGCCCCATTAAACCCCAAAAGGACGAACCACACACCCTTTTAACACCCTTTTGCTTGGAGTGTAGCTGGTGGCGCAGGGGATCACAATTCCGCCACAGATATCACGACTGGGTCTTGGTGTATTAGGGGTCCGATCGGCGCAAATGGTGCGACTGCCTGTTGAACATTTTGTCTGATTACATCTGCGAGGTTTGGCACAGGTGGATGTGATTAAACTGTCTGCAATTGTCGCCATTTATCCCGCACGATACTTCTAATGAAGTGTGTGAGGGCCTCTCTCACGTTGTCAGCGCCGATAGAGCACGTGGTGGCCGGGATGGGGCGTTCGTAATCAGACGACCACTGCTGTGGAGTACGCTCCACCGTAGTTCCCTCCCTGATGAACTCGGAGATGATTTGCGGTGGATTGCGCATGAGTCCAGCGCAAAGATATTCTTTTACTCCACGCATCAAATGCCATACTTTCTTTTCCTCCACATGGCAGGGTCCGCTCGTTTGAAGAGCTGAACCATGTCCTCGACAAACACGGAAACGCGTTCGTTCGGCCAATGGTTTCTGCAAGATAAGGCATGTTCAGCCTTTTTTGGGCGTTGTGGTAGGCGCCGCGGAGCTGGCGGCTAAATTCTTGCCATGTCGCAAAGGAGCCCGCGTGTTTCTCGTACCAAGCCTTTGCATAATCTTCCAAGAAGAAATAAACTCGCGCAGCTTGCGAGCATCGTCCCATTTATTGATACTGGGAATCCGATCAAAGTGGTCAAGCCATTCTCAACATCCTCGAAGATGTCTCTACAGAACGGTTTTGGTGTCTGTGACGCATGAAAAACATGCGCGAGAGGAGAAGCATGGGAATCGCTGACTAGGATCACCTAGCTTGTCAGTGGAGCTGTCTTCGTTGTGGGTGTCCATGCCAAGCGACCGAATTGAGGGGGTAGCCCATGCAGACGGCGGCTTCTTCTTGCTCTGGTAGATGTAGCGGTCTCCAATATGGCTGACAAAGCCGAAGTACACGTACCCAGCGTCTCAACCAGTATTGTCGCGAGCAAAACGAAACCGACCGCCTGGAGATGACTGGAACCAGAGCATCAAAACTGTTATCTTCGTCTTCACAGCCGAAACGAGTACGAGCCACAGTGGTTTGTTCTTCCATGGTGGCATGCGTCAGTGTGACTACGAAGGTGCGCTTAGCAGATGAGATATCAGCGAAAACTCGCGTCACAGTTTTGTGTAGCCACGTGATAACGTGGGGTCTTCTCGGGACATTAGTTTCTTCGGGCTCTCAATGCTAGGCACTTTTGACAGCGCTGTAAATAATTGGCTTGGAACTTGTCTTGATTGGCACTGAACACTGGTAAATCTGCAAATATACATATTCTTCCACCTTTCAGCTTATCGGCAGCGAATTGTTACTAGCAGTCCATAACTAGGTTTGAAGACAGACGCGAAAACGTGATCTATGTGAAGTTGATATTGACAGGAGCTTAAATGGTGAAAAACAAAACCACAAGGGAAAAAATAGGACGGGTTCAGCTTTCATATAACTTTATTTGAGCCATCGCCCGCGAGTAAAACCATGAAAAAACACAAGTGCGCACAGTGAAATAGATTGTCAAACGCAACTTTACTTACAAAACGTTTTATCGAGATATTCAGTGTCTGCCTCCCAAAGCTTCATCGATGTATCAGTGACGCAAATACTTCCTCGCTTCCTGATCTGCTAGCTTCTAAAAACATTCATAAAATTGTATCCTTACCTCAACCCAAAATGTTCATTTCACACAGCTTCGGCTCAGGTGCCCCGCAATTGGTGCAATGTTCTGCCAAGTTAGTACTGCCATTCTTAACAGCTCGTGCATTCCTCCTCTCGGTCAATATGCAATAGATCCGTGTGGCCTATATATGGTGTATGTAATATATAGCATTATGAACAGGTTGTAAAGCATTCACAAGATATTAAAAATGGCGGTACTAACTTGGCAGAGCATTGCCTGACACGGTGGTCTAGTGGCTAACGCAATCGGCTGCTGAGCCGCACGTTGCGGGATCGCATCCTGGCCGCAGCTACCGCATTTCCGATGGAGGTGAAAAGCCTTGACGCCTGTGTGCTTATCTTTATATGCGCGCTACACCACAGCTTCGCTTATGATCATATTGTAGTTTTTAGATGAGAAACACGAACAATCATTCTAACTTGACAGGTAATTGCGCAATTACAGCGGAATGTCACACGATACTTTTAAAGCAAGGCAGAGATAGTAATAATACTTTAAGAGAGATACCTCACCGCAGTGGTGTAACGGCTAAAGTACTCGGCTGCTGACCCGCAGGCCATGGGATCAAATCCGGCTGTGGCGGCTGCATTTACGATGGAGGCGGAAATGTTGTAGGCGCGTGTGCTTGGATTTGGGTGCATGACAAACAACCCAGATGGTCTAAATTTCTGGAGCCCTTCACTACGTAGTCTTTCATAATGATATGACGGTTTTCGGACGTTACACCCCGCTTATTCATCATCATAAGATTTCAAGACAGTTGCTACAAGCGTATCTTATCAGGTAGCGAGTGAGCAATGTGCGTCAGTGGCACACCAGGGAAGCATTGGGAGGCAGAAGCTGAATATCTCGATAACTTTTAAAAGCGAATGCATGTCTTAGTCGGGCTATCTCACGTATCCCGCGTTGTACGCGGTGCTGCTCTTACTCTCCACTCCCACCCCTTCTCCCACAGTCGCGGCCCCACGTTGGGCAGGGGACAGTATGGCAGCGGCAGCTGTGAGTGCCCCAGTCACAGAAAGCAGAGGACAATGACGATCGTGGATGCACTCTAGGCACGCGGCAGTCACTAAGCTTCATCGATTTACCAAGTCCCGGATCACTCGCGGACGGCCCGCGGATGTCTCGGCTCCAGGCGGCTACGTCACATGCACGTGATCTAAAAGTCACGAGCCAGCCCAAGCGGCCACGGGCCATCTGCGCGCTTGATGCTGACTGCATACGCGGTGGCGTCTGCTATGCCTGGTTATGCCGTCTGCTCTCCCCATAGCTGAAACACAGGCCACAGCGCTGACTCATTTGCAACCTAAACAGCAGTTAGGTAGTAAATTATGCATAGTTCTGTTGTGATGCAACTTACTGTAAGTGAACTACTTGAGCGCGTGCGCATCGTAGACCGGCGCGGTCGTTTCACCGCTGTTTTTCATAGCGAGTATAACGCGTGTTTGCCTGATATTCGGGAATATGCACATGCTCGACGTGGCTCAGAACACTGATGACAAGAACTGGGTGCGCTAACAATTCAAAATACAGAAACATGCGAGAAGCGGACAGAAAAGCAAAGAGAGAGTCGCGCATCGAAAATTTTCCGTGTCTAACTTAAGATGGCCGCACAGCATGCGCACCGCACTGTCGTCTGCCAGCTGCCCGAAAGAAATTGCTCAGGTGGTCCCGGGCCGCCCGCAGGCCGCCACGCACGCGTAAACGAACATGCGTCCGAGTGATCCCGGACCAGTGGGTGGAGCTTCCAGTTGGTCCCCAAGAAAAACGAATGCGGCGCCGGCGTCCGGGGCCGTCCGGAGCCGTCCGGGACGTGTAAATCGATGATGCTCAGTGGCTGCGGGCAGTTGCGGCCCGGGTTCTAATCAATAAACAAGGTTCCTGTCCTGGCCCCACGTCTTCCCGGCGAAGTTCTGGATTGAGCAGCCTCAAACGCCTACATTTGGCACCCAACGAGAACAACTCCGCCCTAGGCGACGGACACCGAGGCTTACTGCGAACATGACTTTGACGACGATGCTGACCGTGCCCACCTTTTCCGGCCACGATGCGAGAGCATGAGTCATCAATTTTATGGACGATGTCTTCGTACTCGACCATCAGTGAATTTTCGTAGACCGACGTGCTCCGTCGGGGCCTCGCAGTTGCCCTTCGCGGGCCCGCAGAACGATGGCGGCGTTTTCAACCTGCCTTCTTGTCCTGGAACCAATTCTTCGTGGCATTCCGGGAAAAGTTCCTGTCGGTCGCCAACAACTACCGCTTTCGGCGTGAGCACCACGCGCACACGCAACAGTCAGCGCAAGGTCTCCGCGATTATGTTAGGGCCGTACAATAGCTCTTCCGTCGGGCAGACCCCATTGCTCCTGAGACCGTCAAGGTCTCACACGTTGTACGGCAATGCCACCCCTGTTTCCAGCGACACCTCTTGAGCCGCTCCTTCGCTTCCCTGTAGGAGCTTGCCCGTTTTGCTCCGAAAGTTTAGGAGGACGTCTTTCCGGAGCACCACGACAAGACAACGCCTTCTGACACTTCCCTCGGGCCGCTTGTGCCTCACGATATGCATCGGCTGCATGACTATGAGCGAGCGACTCTCGGTATGAACTGGTACGAGCGAGCTCTCGGGTGCTGAGTACTGAGCCTCTTGAATGGCCGTGGCGATCGTCGCTGAGGAAGAAGGCGAGTTCCTGGGAGGAAATAAAGAGACCAGTGAGGGTCGGACCAGTGAGAAGAATGTCACCATAGCAGGCGAGGTAGCAACCGCCACATCAGAACACAACGTGAGGCGAACTGGCGCTGCGGCCGGAGCAAGGGCTGCCTGTGGAGCTAATAGTGACATTGGGAGAAATACGAGGAAATAGAAAATATGGACAAAAGAGATAACCTATATGTGCAACGTATTGATGGGGAGGCAGCAAACGAGTACCGCAACAGCGCTACCAAGGAGAAAAACTCCATGGCTGCGTAGACCGAGAAAGATGCGTAAAGAAACTTGGATGGTGCTGTGGATGCGGAGGAGGTGGGCAATAAGGTGGCTCCATTGGACGAAAAAAGATGAGCCCGCGAAGGTGCGCGGGATGCGAACGGTGAACAGTTCACGAAAGGGGAAGAGGAAATTGTCGAAGAAGAGGCCAATCAGTCTTAACATTGCTAAGAGAAGGTTGGGGAACACGACAGTGAACTTGTGGAGGATTTGCAGGACCCGAAAAAAAGACTTGGCATCTCATCGGGATAGTGAGGAAGAGGTCGCTGACGAGGACGCCGGAAAAGAGGACGTGGTAGTAGAGGCTGCTGAAATTGAAAAGCAGCTGCCAATAGTGGTGTCGACGATTATAAGGACGGTGACCGCACGCCAAAAGATGATCCGTGGAACAAAGACATGAAATACATAGATGCCGATGATGCAGAGGTCATTCTTAACGTGGAAGATTTGAAGGGCGTGGGCCAGGAGCGGTTAGAGGGGTTTAGGCCAGCCAAAATGCTTTGTCGGAAAGGTCTCCAAGACAGAGAGGCTGCTAAGTCTTGCGTTGCTCTTGAGGACAACCCCGAAGCACGGTCTGAAGACAAGTGACACTGATTTAGGGACCATGCATCCAGGACAAGTTAACAAAGCCAAAGCAGGAGAGGGCCTCACCAGATATGGTAAAGAAGCTAATGAAGGAGGAGCTTCAGGCAAGGCAGCAGCCAGCAGACAAACAGCAACCGAGACTGGGAGAGGAGCTGAACATCTGCGGGAATCCATAGCGAGGGCGACAGGAAAGGTGAAGCAGCTGTAGGAAGCTGCAGCCAACGCGAGCAAGCGAACCAGCGTGTCTGACCTGGCGTGTGCAATGTTTATCCTCAAGAGTCAAAGCTACGCCGACAGAGAATGTAAAAGGCGATCAGGTATCTTCCTCAGCGAGGATTAAGAAATGAGCACCGGAAGCGCATGCAGACAGATCTTCGGCGAGGATGTCACGACCCTATGGCTGCCGAGGTCGCCAGCGTTCGAGGACTACCACATGCGGGATTGGCGGCCACTAATGTTGGAGTGGTCCATACAGCCACAACGGTATTGACACATGATACTTCCTTCCGACTCGTACGCAAGGGCGCTGCACCAGGAGCATCAGCGTTCTGACAAGCACTTGCTGACGATGGTCGTCGTGAATCTGAGTGAGTCCGATGCATCTACGTCTTCGGGTGGCGACGGAGCCAGCCCCTGTGCGCAGTTCGAATGTGCCGGCATGTGGTCATGGGTTTCCTGTGTGGTAGTCATGGCCAGGCCTGGCAGCTACCGCATCACGTCCGTCTTTATGTATTCACTGATGGGGAGGGGACAGTATGGTAGGAGCAGGCACGAGCGCGCCAATTACAGAAAGCAGAGAACAATGACGATCGTGAATGAGCTCGTGGAACGCGGCAGTCGCTGCCTTAGTGCAGTTACAGCCCTGGTTCCGATCTAATAACAAAGTTGCTGGTCGGGCTTCGCGTCTCCCCTGCGGGGTCCTGGGCAGAGCAGCCTCGAAGCGCCCTTCAATAGAAACATATGCGAATGCGTGCGCTATTCGTGCCCCTAGCACAAGTGATTCTTAAAAAAGAAAAGAAGCGAAAAGTGAGCCCAGTAACTGTCTAAATTATAGTGCGGCACCCCAACGGTAGCTCACGAGGGATGGGGTAAGGAGGGATAAAAAGGTTAGAATAAAAATGTACAGAGATAGTCAGAGGGCAATGAGAGAGCGTGGCGCAGGGGCAGCGACACCCAGAAGCAAGGAAAAGATAGAAAAGGTGGACACGGTTGCAGGAGTTCGAGGATGGGCAACACTCGGCGATAGCTCTTGTCCGCGTCAGGAGATGGCGTAGGGTGCGCCAGTCGGCCAGAGCTGTGCTGTCGTCAGAGATCGCAGGGGCACAACTGGTCGACACGAAATCCAAAGAGTGAGTCCCCTTGCCCCTAGCAACCGAAGGATGTGGTGCTAGAATGTAGAAGCATCTAGGTGCATTGCGTCGCCCCTCCTTCTCTTGCCGCTCATTATCTCTCCTCTCTGCACCCCACTTTCCAGTCCACTCGCACCTCACTCTCGATTGTTCACTGGGTGAGCACCTCTCACGCATATCTGCGAATGTGTACTTGAGACGCCGCTTTAAGCACTGCGCCGTGCTACCTACCGGGCTGCCGGAATTTGGTGCCTTTCTTCGTCTTCTAACCCCTACCACCACCACGCCGCTGTGAAACTCTAACGCCGAGCCGAAAACGCTGTTTAATCTGTTCACTTTATTGTATTTTTTAACCTTGCACACTAGCTACAAGAGCTGAAAACGCTTACTGCGCATCTCGTGACAGAAAAATGCCATGTGTGTTGAACAGCGCCATTGACTCCATAATGTTAGATTTACTGTATATGCTACCGTTCTAACGCTAGCATATACAGTAACTGCTACCTGTATATGCTACCTTGCTTTGTACCTGTATATGCTACCTTTTTGAAGGTAGCATACACCGCAACCCTGCATGGTGTAAAAAAACATTATTATATTTCTGACAGTAGGTTCTCACTTGCGAAACGTCATTGTGGACGCTAAATGATGCATTCGCATTTCCTCACGATTCGCTCCAGGGAGGTGGAGCAATATTTTAAAGACGAATGCATTTCTTAATTGGGCTATGCGAGGCATCCGACGTTGTCCGCGGCATCCGCTTCGGGCAGTTGTCTTTTCATTCTCATTCCCTCTTCATAGCGACAGCTGCCGGAGTGCGCACGAATCCTCGCTCCTTGCAACCGGAGCATGTGGTTCGAGAGTGTAGGACAAAGTAGGTGCAGTTCTTCACCACTACTTCTCTAACCTTTCGCTCTCTCTCCTCCCTGCGCACCACTCTCCCGTCCGGTGGCACCTCACTCTTGACCGCTCGCAGGCGGCACGTCTCTGCAGAGCATCTGGAAAGGTGTGACTCCGCTGATAAATGCCAACGCCGAGCCGAGAACTCTGGCTCCTTACTCTCCCGTCCGCTCACTCCTTATTCTTGACTGTTCTTCGGCTGGGCTCTTCTCAAGGCCATGGCGAAAATTGGCGAAGGCGAATGTCTGATGGCACCGGTATCTTTTTCGGTGCAAGAAATGCATTCACAGTTCCTCACAATTCCCTTCGGAAGGCGGGGGCATTTTTGTAAAGGAAAACATGTTTGACAATGCATTTCACTGTATGCGAATCTGTGCTTTTTCCGTTATATTTGCGAGTGATGCCCCTAATAAAGTTACATGAAACTAGCGCCTTTTCTCCCTGTAACCTAGCGATTGTGTTTTTTGCGCTCAAACTTCCTGTTAACTATGAGTAATTCCGCCGTATTGAAAGTTTCGTTAAAGTTGTCATTGATCCAAAAACATACCGTAGAATGGTGGCCTCGCCTCGGTCCTAGTTCTGCGTTTATACTCAGAGAAAACTTTCTGTGGAAGGGAAGGGATGGCTACGTAGCCAAAGTGGACGAATGCCGACACTGTAAAGTGCCAACAATGCGCCGGTGTATTCTTCGTGAAAATAAAAAAGAACAATATTTTATACAGGATTCTGTTTATTAAACGACCCTGAACGCACCGAGAAGATATTCATAGCTGCTCTAGCTTTCTGAAGAGTCGCTTCACGTTTTTGCGCTTCTGAAAACATCGCATATTTTAGGTGCACTTCACAGTGAAAGGCGCGCGTTGCCCTGCGGCTATTCCGATAACTCGCCCAATGTGCTTGTGTAAAATTTCACTCACAAAGAGATGTGCAAGCAGACGTATCAAATTGTGTTCAATGGAAATACATGTACACAGCTGTCACTTAAAACGTGAGCCAAACAGAACTACGTCACGGAAGAGTACACGAGCAGTATCTCCACCCCTGTAGCTTTCCCTTCCTTCCCACAGAAAGTTATCCCTGTGTTTAGTCAACGAATCTCCTCTCACTTTCACATTCTTTTCTCGGATTATACACTGTCACCGCAAACTGATGTAGCTGCCCCAAAGGTTTTTTTGATCATTGAGAGTGGAGATTGGTTGTAGTAATAGAGATATTCCACGAATCCTCAACGTGGGTGCGTGTAGGTTAAACTGTCCTGTGGTTGTGGTCTGCATATAGACATTGTGCAAGCTCTCTTATTTGATTCTACAGTAAGCAATCCACTACCTTCTCTAAGGACAATCCTTACTTTTCTTTCACACTGGTTTCTCTGACGAACGATTCAACCGTCTTTTTTTACTTTTGTGGCACTCCATTGACGCCAATGGCAGCTGTCGAAAAAATACGAGCCTGAATGGAAAAGCGTCAATAGAAAATTACTTATTTGGAAAAAAATTCAGACGGGATGTAGCTTGGCAACGCTGGGAGTTCAAAAAAGAATACATTGGTAATAAACTATTACGAGAACCATGAATCGAACTTTAATGGGGCACGCATCTTAAGTGACATCATTCGTTTCTGAACTTTTCTATCACCTTATTTTTCTCGCCAGGAGTCTGATTTACTGAAGTGACAGGATTAGAAATCAAGTTAGTAAATATTTAGGTGGCATCTGCTGAACGTCAATTATAAAGAAAGTGACGCAGATTATGTTCACTGGTTTGTACTTTTGCAGGCAGTTTGCAGCAATGGCTTCTGGTGTGTTGAACCTATGCTACCTCGAATCTCGATGCCGAGCTTACGACATACTGAGTGTGCAGACGGCTGATTGGAAATACAAGACGGCTGTGGACATAGCTGCCGAAGCAAGCAACCGCAAGTTCCTATCGCACCCTTGCTGCCAGATGTGGCTCACCAACCACTTCCTCGGTCGCATCAGCATCCGCGATATCGCGTGGGGTTTCTTCGGCGTTCCTCTGGGCCTCAAGGTGCGAAAGCAAATTCAGTTGCATTCACAGGTCCAGATTACAAATTTGTTTAGATTTAGCAGACTTTACTATTGAGCATGTAATAAAATGATATGCCTTACGTTTCGCATGCAGGGCATGCCTGGTATTTTGCAGACCATTTACGCGAATTGAAGCGCTACGTAAACTGCAGCATATGATGCACTACGACACGACACGTCAACGCATCGTCCATGCCACGTACTAAGTCCTGACAGTAGATTTGTCAGTGGCCTTGTTAGGCACGGCTAAGAGCGCTTTCATTTATCATCCTGGCATACTGACATACTCGTTACTATATGAACGCATGAAAGACCAAAAAAATGCCCCCAATTCCCCTAAAAGAATCGCGAGGAAACGCGAATGCATTGCGTAGAGTCCGTAATAGCGTTTAGCACATGAAAACCCAGCTTTTCGAGAATAATGTTTTTTTTACACCGTGCAGCCAATGGCACCGTTTGCCGCACGTGACATTTTCTTTCGCGAGAAACGCGGTATGTGTTTCCAGCTCTTGTGGCTAGCGTGAGCGGTTGTAAAATACTAGGATGTGAACAAAACGAACAGCATTCTCGGCTCTGCGTTGGCGGTTCAGAGCAGCGTCCCGAGCAAACATTTCTAGATGTGCTTCAGAGGCGCTCAGCCAGCGAATGGGTGAGAGTGAGGCGTGAGTGGATGAGAAAGTGGGGTGCAGGGAGTAGATACAGAGAGAGGATGGCGAAAGAAAGAGCTGCGAAGCAATGAACTTGTCATTGTATCTGACGGCCTTAATGTCAGCGTCTTGTCAAGACAAACGCTACTCAAACACTGGCGACACAAACGCTATAAACGAGCTCCCAACACACTACAATCAGGCTGTGGCAAGTCATGTTAAGGAAAGGAGGTGGGCACTCCAGTTTCTAGGGGTGAGGATAAGCGTGCACGCCCACAGCTGTTGCTGACGACTGCTAATGCCGGAGCGTCACGTGGTGGGAGCTTTGTTGCTAGGGACGCACGCGCATGCAGTGGTTGCTATGGGAGAGGGTGGTGAACGGATCCCGCCGGATGCCTGACATAGCCAGACTCTGAAATGCATTCGCATTTAAAAGGAGTGCACCATACCGGTACCATCGTGATTGACGGGTTAGTACTTAGCATTTCCAAAGCAGCACCTGTGACTCTGAGCTGCGTTGCGGGGGAATGAGAGATTAATTCGGGGACAATTATTCATTGTGGGGTAAAACCAAGCGCGTGTGTGTTTCAAGACGATATTGTCGTTTTTGGTGCTTCAACGCGAAGATTTTGCTTGGTCTGTCTGTTGGTGTCTGTTCAAAGACTCAGCTACACGGCGAAAGTGTACGCCCATGCTCAAAAGCCGCTCATTTTCATCTGGTACCTGCGCTCATGCCTGTGATTATTCTCAATCACAATGAAATGTTACGCATAATTTAGGCGCGACATCAAAACGGAAGTAGTCGATACTGTGTTTTAGACAACTATACAAATGTGAATCAAGAGACCGCAGTGCTTATTGTGCTGCGCTAACAATGCAAGAATTTGACCTAAAAGCGAGTGTATCCTACGCTTTGCTAAAAGAACGTGGTGTATAATTGACCTGTAGTTTCTAAAAACATTCCCTTTTTTCTGCTAAAAATGCAAGATGGAACCATTTCTCACACAGCGCTCACTGACCGACATTCTAGCCAAGAACGTGAAATAAACTTTTATTTTATTTTTTATTTACAGGCAGGAGACTATACATTCCATGGCGTTTTCACGGCAGCATGCAAATACGCGCACTTTTTTGACTCTGCAATATATTATATATATATATATATATATATATATATATATATATATATATATATTGTAAGGCAACATTTTGGCTGCAAGACACTTCTTTTCCTTGCTGAGCCTCAGCCCCACAACACAGGTCAGACTGACTGATGATGATGAGGAGTATGCGCATATGATAAGATAACGCGTATGAATAACGCTCACACTCATTTTCCTCCCAAGCGTGAGCAGCTAGTCTGGACGCGTTTTAGACGGAAACGGAACGTCGAACAAATGGTTTCAGACGCAATACGTGGACAATCTTCGAGCCACGCAGCGACGATCGGAAGAAAGGTTGCTGAGAGTTGGTAGTTCACTGGTAACGTTTGTTCATTGATTGTATAGGGTCAAATGAAGCGTTACTGAAACTTGTCACACAATCCTGGAGTGAGGCGTAACGAAGTTTCTTGCCCACCAAACGAGCAATCAGCTGATGTACACGATGATGACAGTGGAAGGGGGCAGCGAAAGAGAGCAATTGCATCTTGGTGTCTTTTGCCAGACTTATAGATGATGTCAAAATCGTACTCTTGTAGGCGGAGCAGCCAACGACCGAGGCGACCAGACAAGTTTCTCAGTGACGATAGCCAGGTACAAGGCGTGATAGTCTGTAATAACTGTGAAGTGGCGTCCGTAAAGATACGGTCGCAACTTTAGTATGGCCCAAACGACATCTAGGCACTCCTGCTCAGTTATGGAGTAGTTCTGTTTGGCAGCCGTAAGAGCATGAAAAGCATTTGCAATAAATCTTTCCCCTGAAGTGGCATCCCGCTGTAGAATCGCACCAATGCCATGGCCTCTCGCGTCGGTGTGCAGACATGTAGGTGCGTTCTCGTCGAAATGACACAGAACGGGGTCAGACGTTAAAGCATTCTTGAGGGCTTAAAAGGCACGCTCGCAGTCGTAGTTCCAAGCGAAAGTTGATCCGGATATCAGTAGCTTGTGCAGTGGCGAAACGATGGCAGCAAAATTACAGATGAAGCGGCGGAAGTAAGACACCAGGCCCAGAAAACTTCGTAGGTATTTCTGATTTTCTGGCCGAGGGAAGCGTATCATGGCAGCGAGCTTGTCAGAATCCAGCCGAACGCCATCTTTGCTGACAAGGTGGCCTAACACCTTGATGTTCTTTTTGGCGAAATAGCATTTCTTTCTACTTAGTTGAAGTTCAGCATTAGAAATACACGTCAAAACTTCGTCCAAACGATCAAGATGCTGACGAAAAGAAAAAGATAAAATGACGATGTCATCTAGATAACAGAGACATGTTTTTCAATTTAAGCAGCGTAGAACGATGTCGATCATGCGTTCAAACGTGGCAGGAGTATTAAATAAACCGAATGGCGTGACGTTGAATTCATACAGCTCGTCTGGTGTTGCAAAGACAGTTTTTTCTTTGTCCGCTTCGTGCATAGGTATTTGCCAATAACCAGACCGTCAATCGAGGCTGGAGAAACGTTCAGCGCCTAGGAGAAAGTCAAGTGCGTCGTCGTCTCGTGGCATCGGGTACACTTCTTTGCACGTGATCCTATCAAGTGCTAGATAATCGACGCAGAATTGCGCCAAACCATCCTTCTTTCGGAGTAGCACTACAGGTGATGACCACGAGCTGGACGAAGGCCGGATAACATCTCGTCTGAACATATCAGCAACGTTGTCTTCGATGATTTTCCGCTCTGCGGACGACATTCGATATGGGCGGCGGCATACAATTGTATTGTCTTCCATTCCAATTTGATGCACGGTGATGAAAGTGCGACTCGAAAGCTTGGCATTGACATCAAATTAAGCACTGTGTTTTTGAAGCATACCCAAAAGTTCTCACTTTTGCGCTTCCGTGAGATCGGGATTTATTGTGCCTGTTAGAGCACCCGTTGTAGCATAGTCATCAGTACTCGAAGAGAAAGATGGCATGTCTGCGTGAAGGGGCACCAGAGAAAGTGGTTCGGTATCTGTGAAGCAAACCGAACTGGTGTCCTGGGGCAGTACACCAGAAAAAGAAGGGGGTTCATTGCCGTAACTAGTGCTCTGCCATCACAAAAACGCACCAGGCTAAGAGTGATGGTAAGTCCACCAGAGATGTAGCGTCCACATGGTGCTAGGAACACATCACCAGTACTGATCCTATCGGATATGAGGGTCAGAATATGCTCATTACCTGGAGGAATGAAACAGTAATCAGTGGTGATGAAGCACTGGCTATGAGCATCGTTACCAGAAAAAAATCTCAGTATCTTACATGCGAATTACCCTCTGACGGCAAGCTACCACGGCTGAAGCTGAGGAGAAACAGTCCCATTCCAAAATGACCGCCTAGTACACGATGAGAGAAGAAAGAATGGTATATGGTGAAGAATATCCTCAATAAAAACTCATGCTGTGCAAACACCAGGAGACTGAACAAAAACCGCATTAGCACAGAGAAGGGGAGGGCCATCATACGATGTCTTCACTTTGCACGAACGGGAACACAAGTCCACACTAATAACTGAGATTGACGCATCTGTGTCCACCAAGGCTTCAGTCCTAATACCCTCAACACACACTGAAAGTATATTTGAGGGGCGTTCTGGAGGAGTTCGATGCAGTGCACAAAATGCAGCTTTCCCTCCTGAAGCTGCACTGTTTATTTTTCTGAGTGATGATCAGACGCCGTGGTAGCCGGACGTAGTGGTGACGAGGAACGGCGCATAGGTGACGGGGAACGACGGCAAGAGGAGCGGAAGATACTAGCTGCGTCGCAGTGCTGTGAAGATGGTGAGCGGTGTTAGTACAGTTGGTATGGGTGGCGATGTTGTCGAGCAGGTGCAAACTCATCTCTCTGGAAGTCACCACAGCCGCGCCTTTCATCTTGTTGACGACGACGAAAGAACCGTGAGATATAGCCACGTATTCCGAAGCAATATCAAATTGGTCGAGATAGACGCTAGTCATGGAAAGAAGGAGGCGTTGCCCTTGGGGCAAGGACATTAAGCGAAGGCTGCGTAGTTGACCCATTACTGAGGTGATTGCTGAGAAGGTGATGCTGCAATACCTGAGCGTCGGCTTTGGTGTGGTATGCGAGCTCTGGACTTGCTCACACGTCATGGACGCTAGCTCCTCCCTCACGATGTTGCGGAGGTTGCCTGCAGAAGGCATCACGCGGAGCTCCTAAGATGACGAGGTGGTCTGCAGTTGCAGCTCCTCGTGAATCATGAACCGTGTCAACGCACGGATCTCATTCTCATGCATTGGCGTGACATCTGCTGTGTCAGGTTGTAATCGTATAGGTCGAAGTCAAGTCGCTGACACGTACTGATGATATCCGCGACCGTGGTGGGGTTGTTTGCCGCTAAAATGTTAAATGCGACGGCGCCTATGCCTTTGAGCAGGTGGCGAGCGCGGTCATGCTCCGTCATCGAGCTGTCGACGTGAGGGAATAGGGCTAGGACATCTTCAATGCACGAGGTATAAGACTTGCCGGAGTGCTCAATAAATTCAGCAAGCTTCCGTTACGCTATGTCTGCATGGGCAGAAAGGTTGGCAAATAAATATCTTATGGAGCTGCTGCTGAAAGGTAGGCCAGTCTGTGAAATTCAGCTGATGGTTAAGAAACCACATTTTAGCGAGCCCCGTCAGAAAGAACGGTACGCGGTACAGATTCACAGAATCATGCCAATAAATAAGCGCACTCACACGGTCGTACTGATCCAACCAGTCTTCTACGTCTCCACCACGAAGGCCGGCGAACATGGGCGGTCTTATTCAGGGGCGGTGCCATTCCAAGAAGGCATGCCAAGGGGTGCAGGCCGGGTGGATTGAGCCGTGTTGTTTTGCTCGTCTCGCGACATGACCGTGGGCTGACTGCGCAAACGGTGACCTGACCTGAGCTCCAGGGATGGTTTGTAGTCAGCGATATCGAAAAAGTCCTGTAGGGAGGGAACCAGGGAACTGGAAAGCACTCTCCACCTCTTGTAAGGCAACGTTTCGGCTGCAATACATTTTTTTTACTTGCCGAGTGTCTGCCCCACATAACAGGTCAGACTGATGATGATGAGTATGTACATATGATAAGATGACGCGTATAATTCACGCTCACAATATATATATATATATATATATATATATATAACTTATCCCCTGATGAAGGGAGGACCCCTCCCGAAACTGTTGGGAAATAAATGTATTTATCCTTGTTGACAACGCTCCCGTTTTGCCATATCCCATGCCTTCACGAAGACTAACTGGCCCATTGAATTATTACTCCCTATATATATATATATATATATATATATATATATATATACATATATATATATATATATATATATATATGAAAATAAGTGTATACTTAAGGGCTCGTTTTTCCGTGTTTTAACACAACATTAATGAGATATAACAGACAATAATGCCCAGGAATGTATAGGGTAAGATCTTAGACCGAATTGTAACGTAAATATGAAGAAAGAAAAGTGGGTGAAAAGATAACTTGCCGTGGGCAGGATCCGGACCTGCAAACCTCGAATGATGTGTTCGATGCTCTATCACTTGAGCTACCACGACAGCCATCTCCCCAGCCAATTTTCGGGTTTATATGTCAATTAAACGTGGGAGTGTCAGTCAGTGCCACCAGTAGCCATGGTGGCGAGTACGGCACACTCTTTTGAATCTGTTTGGTGCAACCTAACACGTGAACCTATTACGAGTGGGCAGCTGACCAATAGTCCCTCGTATGCAACCTAAAGGCACTAAGTCTGCCAGTAGGAGAGCCTCGTACATGAATTAAGGAAAGAAGTGTATACTTAAGGGCTCGTTTTTCCGCGTCTTTACGCAGTAATAATGAGATCTAACAGACAATAATGCCCAGGATAGTACAGGAGAAGATGTGAGACTGAATGCTAATGTATATATGAAGAAAGAAACGTGGGTTAAAAGATAACTTGCCGTGGGCAGGATCCAAACCTGCGACCTTCGAATGACGCGTTAAATGCTCTACCGCTTGAGCTACCACGACAGTCATCCCGCCCGCCACTTTATTGGGTTTATATGTGAATTAAACGTGGGAGTGTCAGTCAGCGCATCAGTAGCCATGGTGGCGAGTGTGGCACTCTTTTGAACCTGTTTGGCGTCACGTAACACGTGGACCTATTACGAGTGGGCAGCTGACCAATAGTCCCTCGTATACAACCTAAAGGCACTAAGTCTGCCAGTACGAGACCCTCTTTAATGAATTAAGGAAAGAAGTGTATACTTAAGGGCTCGTTTTTCCGTGTTTTCACACAGTATTAATGAGATCTAACAGACAATAATGTCCAGGATAGTATAGGGGAAGATATTAGACCGAATGGTAATGTAAATATGAAGAAAGAAAACTGGGTGAAAAGATAACTTGCCGTGGGCAGGATCCGAACCTGCGACCTTGGATTGACACGTTCGATGCTCCACCACTTGAGCTCCCACGACAGCCTATGCCCCAGCCACTTTATTGGGTTTATATGAATTAAACGTGGGAGTGTCAGTCAGCGCATCGGTAGCCATGGTGGCGAGTGTAGCACACTCATTTGAACCTGTTGTCGTCACGTAACACGTAAACTTTTGGCATCACGTAACACGTGACGTCACGTAACACGTGAAACCGCGTTTCATTCACATATATACCCAATCAAGTGTCTGGGGCGGATGGCTGTCGTGGTAGCTCAAGTGGCAGAGCATCGAACGCGTCATTCGAAGGTCGCAGGTCGGATTCTGCCCAAGGCAAGTTTTTCACCCACATTTCTTTCTTTATATTTACAATACAACTTGGTCTAATATATTCTCCTATACTTTCCTGTGCATTATTGTCTGCTAGATAGCATTAAAATGATATATATATATATATATATATATATATATATATATATATATATATTTGTTGGTGGACCAGCCTTCTTCGGAGGATCTAAGTGAAATGGTACAAGTTCCTGTAGGAAAGGGTCACCCTCAAAGTTTGAAGACCATAAAAAAACGAGACAAACGGGCGAGCGAGGTAGCAACAGACAACAAGAAGCAGAAGAAGGAGAGGAACTAGAAAAGAGCAATGGAGAGCCGCCGGAAACAAGCGGGTAACTCTGGCATTGTTACTGGGTATAGGTAAGACGCGCCGCCAGCGGAGGCGACCAAGAAAAACGGAAAAAATGCGGAACATGTTGCCGCTTACTCGCATCCCACACATGGATCGAGTTTAAGTTCACGTGGTTCGGTGGCTAGCCTGCGGCATCGGGCCACACACACACACACACACACACACACACAGACACACACACACGCACACACACACGCACGCACACACACACACACACACACACACACAAACACACACAAACACACACACACACACACACACACACACACACACACAAGAAGGATACGACCCGCTCCAGCTTTCGGAAAATAATGGCCACGTCGGAAAGCTAATGTGCCCTGTCCCCCTCCCTCCACTTGCCCTCTCTTGCAGAAAACTGTACAACCAGTCATACTGAAAATAAATGAATGCGTATTCTTGTAAAGGATGAACAAACAAAAACGTAAACAAAAAATAAAAATTAGATAACACTAAAAAAGTACTTAGAAATGAAAATAATTTCTTATAATACTAACACACGCCGTATGGTTCACGTAGCCTCGAATTCGTTTAGTTTCACGCGCTATATTGACCAACTTACGTGTGCGACTTCACGTATGTATAAATAAATTAAGTGAGTAATTCAATTTCTGTGTTTCACGAAACGTCGCGGAGGCACGTCAGTCGCCCAGGGCTCTCGTTCATTCCGTGGGTAAGTGATCTGAATTTATGAAGCACGACTCCCGCTGTTCACGCTCCCGTGTGTTCGGGAAGCCGGATTGTAGGAGTAGGACACTTACGCGTTCGAAAAAGTGACCAGGAAGATTGATATGTTTGGAGAACAGCAAATTGGGGAGGCCCTTTACGTGTGCCCTATGGTTGTTGAAACGCAAACGCAACGCAGTTTCCGTGTGTCCAATATATTCCTGTTTGCACAGCTCACAGCGAATTTGTATACCACATTGGCTGAGTCACAGTTAAGGTCGTCTTTAGTTTTGTACACATAAAATTAAAGACGACCTTTAAAGACGACCTAAAGGCTCCAAAGTACCAACTCTGCAACGTTTTCGAGAGACCGTGACCACGAACCGGGGTCCACTCCCAAATTGGGCCTCCTGGACAGTAGGGCATATCTCGATGGCGGGTATTGTAGCACTGCGCATCTGCCTGGTGTGGCAGACCGATGTGTAGCAGCACGAGGTGGTGAGCTTCCTCGGCGCGTTCGTTGAATTCTTTGGCGTCAGCTGTTAACTGGTATCGGGAACTTCTGATCGTCGACCCCATCGTGGGTGCAGCCCTCAGCGGGTTCTTAGGTACCTTCTTCGCAGGATGAAAATAAAGTTAATGAAAATAAAGTTAAAGCTGGTAACTGCTCAGCGTCTTCACAAGGGAGTGTATTGTTCAACTTAGTTTGAACATCACGGCCACATAAAGAGCGAAATGTTGTGAATCGCGTCGTTTCCTGGACGGCTGTGTTGTAACGAACGTCACGTAAGGTAATGTCTGATTCTATGTTTTGTGCTGGATGTCGATGCACATGAAAATTATGTCGGTGACTGTTTCATATAGTCACGCGGTAAGGCCAATGCTCTGCGGATGGTAAGCAGTCATCTTCAATACCTAGTGTTGCTTAGCCGAAAAACCTCTACCATAAGTTTTCCAGTGAATGCTGTCCCTCGGACTGCTATCCCTGTAGAGGGAGCTTCATGGCGCAATACGATATGGCACATAAAAAACTGCGTAACGTCGACAGCCATGGCTCGGGGTATGGCGTCTGTCTAGGCATAGCGTGTGAAATAGTAAGTTAAGACTATAACCAATTTGTTGCCGTTGAGAGACTGTCGAAAAAGGCCGAGAAGGTCCATGCCGACTTGGCCAAACGGCTTGTGATATGTGTAGGTTGGTTGAAGTAATCCAGCTGGTTTGCTTGATAGTGATTTGAGATGCTGACATTCGCGACAGCCATTTAGGTACTGCTTGACCTTTGCCGAAATTCCCAACAAATAGTACGCCTCGGCAACATTGGCGAGTGTTCGTGAATAGCCTGGGTGGCCATATGTGGGCTCCTCATGGCAAGTAAAAAGGAAGTCGACCCGAATGTCTCTCGGAACTACATGGAGTTAAGTGCGGCTCGTAGAGCGTATGTTTTTGGGATAAAAAGTGACGGGCTGCTTTTGCCGAGCTACGACACCACATCTTGTTAGCACCCATTCGTGCACACTTTGACGACGATGCTGTTACAGAAGTGCATACTGACGCCACTAAAATTGGCTTCGGTGCAGTGCTCTTCCAACATTAACACGGAGAGGAGTGATTTATAGCCTATTCTAGCCGCTCACGATCCCGTGCCGAGGTGAATTACTCCGCTACAGATAAAATAGTGTCTTGTTGTGGAATGGGCGATCACCAAGCTTTGCCCTCTCCTCTATGGTCAAGTTTTGATGGACCATCATGCCTGCCTTCTGTTTGTTGGCGAACATACGTGATCCCTCAAGATGGCTGGCCCGTTGGAGCTTGCACCTACTTGAATTCGACAAAATCATCATCTATACGACTGGCTGCAGAACAAGAATACGCAGACACGCTGTCATGTGCACCCATTCCTTCCGTCAGTCGGGAAGCAGAAAACGATGACTGATTTCTAGGCGTCTTCAGCTGATCGGGCATTAGCAAACGGCAGCAAGATGACAAAGAGATTGGACCGGTTTTGATTATTTGTAAGGTCAAACCGCAGTCATACCACACCATCTATCTCATGTGCTGACTTCATATCGTCTGAACTTCATGTCGTCGCCAAACGCGCTCTTTTCACCACTATCCAAATGGTCCTGCCGCAATGTCCTTAAAGTAATAACAAAAAAACAAAAGCACTCTTGTTTAGGACAAGGAGTAGACAGGTAGCATTATGCAATGAACTACTACTTGATAATGTACCAATTGAGATTGTTAGCGAGCATAGGGTGCTTGCTGTCGTTTTCAATAATGTACTGAAGTAGACACACTATGTTGACACTTTGTCGAAATCCTCGGTATCAGCAACAGGTGCCTTGTCTTGACATCGGCATTTCTTTCCGAAAAAGGAAGTTAGAAATTTATCAGGCAATTTTTGAATTCTACATTAACTGCTGAATGTTTGTGTAAGACATCACTTCATACACTAACATACACAAACTCCTTGTTTTTCAAAAATGTGCACTTCGAATCACAGAAAACGTTCCATATCTCTACGCAACATTACCTCTTTTCACCAAATTTAGCATAATCAGAGCTACTGAGGTGTATAAGTCTCGTTTGCTGCATTCATACTTCTTTTCTTCCGAAAAGTTCTGTTCACTTCTAGAATCGCTGTCTGGACTACAATGGAAGTTCAGTGACCAATGCACTCGTAGTCAGGACAAATGGCTTGTCCCGAAAAGGCGTACGAATTACTTGATATACAAACGCCTGAAATGTCCCATTAATTCTCAATAAGTAGAAAACGAAAATATTGATGTCGATGCCTTAACCCGAAAGGATATCAGATATCTGTATTCGGTGCCAATGATGCATGACGCTTCTATGGGACAACAAGTATGTAGACCTAATAAACAACTGCTAAAAGTATCGTTCTCTTTATTTTATGGCAATCAATTCTGTGGCATTTATAATAATGGTATTTATTTGTAGTTTTACTGATCGCATGAAGTTGCATTGTTTCGCAGATTTTGCTTTTATATAACTGTGTCAAATGGCCATTGTTGTACACAAGCTCATTTTTTATATGTTCCTAATATGTGTTATGATTACAATTTATGTACACTTACCTACTTTATTTTGTACGCTGTGTATATGTATAGCGCGTGCTGCCGCAAAAGCCCTTCAGGCACTCTCAAGCTGTTCGCAACAGCTTTTCGCCTGAAGGACCCCGAACAAATTGTAAAGTATTGTTGGAAGTAAAGTTTTGATTCAGTGATCAAATAATTTATTGATTGGTTTACTTAGTTGGTATGCAGGCATGTTTTCTACCATGTTTAGCGAGCATGATGCCACGTCACTGAAGCTGCTTGAATTTTCGTTAAGTGATCAAGAATATGGGCAAAAACAATTTTACTATATTTACGAGCTGTCTAAAATAAATGTATAGATGCCAAATTTACTAAGCTTTACGCACTTTTCCACGTAATCTGGCGTTTTTGTTTCCATTTATTTCAGGTGATCCTTTGTGCGTTCACCTTCTTTCCCATGTACTTATGGGTGCGATTTAAAAGTGACCCACATCAGAGAGAATACGGTGAAGGTAAGTGTCTAACCAACTGCTATGTTACGAGCCAGTTAATTGCTAAATAATGAAGGGCCAGTAATACACATCAGACTCTGTCGGAGTGACCCTGCGTAGAACGCCGCCACCAGCACTGTCATTGCCACCCCGGTCCTAATAAGATAGTTAGAGAAAGATGATGATTGATTGATATGTGGGTTTTAACGACCCAAAACCACCATATGATTATTAGAGACGCCGTAGTGGAGGGCTTCGGAAATTTTGAGCACATGGGGTTTTTAACGTGCACCCAAACCTGAACACACGGGCCTACAACATTTCCGCCTCCATCGGAAATGCAGCCGCCGCAGCCGGGATTGGAACCCGCGACCTGCGGGTCAGCAGCCGAGTACTTTAGCCACTAGACCACCACGGCGGGGCTAGTTAGAGAGAGCCGCCCACAACTCACTTGCCATAGGTGACAATGGAACTTTTACTTTTGTCGGTGTTGAAGCAAGGTGTTCTGATTTGTGGCGTTTAGGGTCCCCAAAACCATCATATGATTATGAGAGACGCCGCAGTGAAGGGCTCCGAAAATTTTGATCTCCTGGGGTTCTTTAATGTAGACCTGAATTTGAGCACCCGGGCCTACAACATTTCCGCCTCCACTGGAAATGCTGCCGCCGCAGCCGGGATTCGATCTTGTGACCTCTGGCAGAGCGAAGCAAGGTGTTCTAAAATTTAACAATCTAGAAAGCTTTTTTTGTATATTCACTCACGCACCAAGCTCGAGAAAAACACTGTTACATGCGTTTTCCAATGCTTAAATGCGTCAAATATATTAATAACAAAAGTCGGGATTCGACGTCCCAAAAAATACGACATGAGAAACGCCTAGGGGAGGCTTACAGAAACTTTGACTCTCCTGTGTTTTTTAAGGTACAAGGAATTGCCCAGTACACCGGTCTCTACCGTTCTGTTTGTTTCAAAGTTCGGAGAAAAAGTAACTTTTAGTAACTTATGTTCAATAACAGTTTGTAGTCTTTTGCCAGCAAACAATAACGTTTCTTTGCAAACCAGATCTTTGTTATAGGCTCGAAACAACGTTGGTTTAGTTTTTGTAGGATTTGTTTTATGTAGCTAGCAATTTACTATTAAGATATTTAGTAGATATTTGCAGTGTTTTATTTTTTTAATCCGGATCATAAACAAGAACAGATGTGTTAACAATTCGTCCCGTCGTTGTTCGGTTCAAATATCAACCAAAGCGTGGAGGGACAGCACGCAGTGGTCTTGTTGAAGATCAGTCAGGTCGGGCGTTTAAACATAAAGAGATTGATTGATATGTGGGGTAAACGTCGCCAAACCACCATATGAGTATAAAAGATGCCGTAGCGGAGGGCTCCGGAAATTTCGACCGCCGGAGGTTCTTTAACATGCACCCGAATTTGAACAAACGGGCCTACAACATCTCCGCCTTCATCGGAAATGCAGCCGCTGCAGCCGGGATTTGATCCCGCGACCTGCAGATCAGCAGCCGAGTACCTTAGCCACTAGACCACCATGGCGGGGCATTCAAACGTAAAGAGAAAGACAGATCAAGGTTGAGTGAAAGCCAGGAAGGTAAACCAGAAGAAAATTTACGCTTTGCTCTTCGCACTGGAGAAAGCGAAATTGGCATGAAAAGTTGAGGTGGAACAAAGAGGGAAAGGGGTGGTTAAATAAAAGAGAAAGAAATAGAAAGCGCGTACGCATTCAGGCACAAGAATGTCACACTTGTTAAACGAGTCTGGTTGACCACAAAAACTGCAGCAGCGTCTTCGTCACTTTCTGGCTTGAAAGCAAAATGTTCCGGCACTCCAGAAGTGACTGTTTCAAAAGCGGCTGGTCGTCGAACAGTGTTAACTTTGCCGAAAGCTTTGTATTTGGCCGCTGTAATGATGACAGTCACAAAAAACTTGGGCAATTGTTTTCTGACCGCCACAGTGATCAAAGTAGCACAGATGGCAGGACAAACAGTCTGCGCCCTTGTGCATGTGACACAACGTTCAGCAGACTACGAAATAGTATTCTTACAGAAAAAGCGCTCAACGACCGACAAGTTTGGACGAGTCTTTCAGCGATGACAACCTGTAGAAAGCGTATTATTCTGTAACAACAAAAAATTTCAGCCATACAAGTCTGACTTGAATTTAGCCACAGCATATACTAAAGCTGGGCATTCAAGCTCATTAACAGAGAAAAAATGTTTGGGGGGTGAAATCAGACAACTGGCGTAAGCCAGTGCTTGCAGGTCCGTTCCACTTCGTGACCACCGGTAGTAGTCTGAAGCTCTTTCTGTAAAGCACGGTTGAATCGGGCTAGTATTGGTGACGTTGCTGCAGATGTATAAGAGGCGAAAAGGCATCTGCTTGTTCGATCCCGTACCTGAAGGGAACGTCCTTCAGTGAGCAGTTCAGTGATGGCAGCAAAAGTGCGGGAAAGTAGACGAAATTAGAAACATAGTCCTACAAAATTTGGTTAAATAATGGACAGTACAGTCTTGTGCTGCTCGCAGGTTGTCGAAATCCGGTTCGAGACCACTGCCATTGACAAGGTGTCTGAGTATGGTGCTTTGTCGCCGTCCGAAACAGAGTTTTGCAGAATTGAGCTGGAGAGGAGCTCTTAGAAAAGTATTGGCAGATCCGACGTGCAGTGGGAATCGATGGCATGCGAAGCACGAATGAAGAAGGTTGAATGGTCACAATAAAATCAGCCCAACGTTAGGATGCGGACGTAAATTATGCTGCACAAAGCTTCCACGTGGTGATTATCATGTTTGCGCCTGGCATTTGTGTTCGTCGTCTAGTCACGTCATGTATTACAAAGTTTGGTATATATGAAGCTCACAAAATGGCAGCGAGCACGCTGTGAGCGTAGCATGTAGTCATGTTTTACAAGTCACGTATGTCGTGATAATAATGTTTGCACCAGTCACATTCATTTGCCATCTATTTACACCGCGTTATACCAAATTTGGTATATGTGAAGCTAGCGAAATGACCGTGAGTGCATCATTAGCCTGGCATGTAGTCATGCTCTTGCATGACACACATGCGATGAATTCCACGTTAGGGCCCGTCACTTATGTTCACCATTCAGTCATGTCAGTCCGTACCAGTTTTGGTATGTGTCATGTGAACTAAATCACAGCAGGAGCACCAAGACGATCACACGTATTCATGACATTCATTTACTACATGTGATAATTTTCATGTGATGACGAGAAACCTATGCTTGTAATACAGCCACGTTATGACATACCAATTTTGGTATAGATCCGATTATCGAAACGGCCAGGAGAGCAAGAAGCCGTGAGCGGACAGATAGATAGATAGATAGATAGATAGATAGATAGATAGATAGATAGATAGATAGATAGATACGGTCAAACTTGCCGATTCACGCTAATGAATGCTTCGCATTTAAGACATAATTATATGCAACTCTCAAGGTGCATTCGTGGCCGTTTCGCTCACTTAACATACACCAAATTTGTTATTATATTATATTATACGAATGAATGACGAAGGTAAATGACGCGTCCAGACAAGATATACATAACATGGGTATCCTGTACAACATGACTACATGCTACGCTCATCGCGTGCTCGCTGCGGTTTTACTTGCTCTAAGTCAACGAAATTTGGTATTACGTGATATCAGTAAATGACATAAGTAAAGGAGACGTCTAAACATGACAATAATTATATCGGTGTCATGTAAAACATCACTGCATGCAACTCTCAAGGCGTGTTTGCGGCCGCTTCGATAGTAGCACATATACCATATGTGGTATCACGTGACGTGATTAGACGACGAAGGTAAATGACACATCTAATAATGATAGTCATGACATGCGCGTCATGTAAAACATAGCTACACGCTATGCTACTAGCGTGCACACGGCCATTTCGCTAGCTCCACATATACCGAATTTGGTATCACTAGACGTGAATAGACAACGGCGGTAAATGATACGTTCCAAAACGCTAAACATGACATGGAAGTCATGTATAGCATGCTTTAAGTGCGCCGCGTAACTTTGTGGTAATTTCAAAATAATATATTGTAACGGGCTCTTGGCACGGACGAATAAATCAGACTGCAGGTCGAATAACAAACTGTTTATTCGTATGGAACTTGCGGTCACAGAAAAGTAAAGCAAAATTATAACAACACACTGGCTATGATAGCAGCGAGCTGAGCGTCGACCATCGATCAGCTGACAAGTGGTGATGTGCGTCAGCATTTATACACGTAGCGCCAAACAATAGCGTTATTGCTAGTGGCCGCGTTGGTCCCAAAATGATCTGTAATGTCCCCGAAGTGGGCGTAATTTGAAAAGACAATTTACTACATTCGTGAACCTTCTATAACAATGAGGTGCATTTGCCCTGAGCATTTCAGAGAGGCTTTCTGGCTCAAAGTCTAATGAAAGATAAGTATAAATATGAAACACGCGTGGCTTCGCCCCCCTCTCAAAAAGCATCGTCCCGATGTTTGAAACTAAACACCGAGGGAAATACATAAACAATAAAAATAACAACAATAAAGCAAGAAAAAAGCACGTACAGTAAAGTGCAACAAAATAGAAACAATGCAAAAAAGTCAGACCTTAAGTCCGTTAGCAGGCGTGAAATGGCTTGAGGCTCAGCGCATGAATTACTTCAGGTTGTGAACGCCGCCGGTGAGAATTTGTGATGCCTTCAGGGAATACCTCAGAGTCGAGTTTGCCGGAACGTCGAACCACTCGGTACGGGTCAAAGTATCATCACAGAATGCTTTCGCTTAGACCACGTCGACGTATCGGCGTCGATAACCAAAGTCGATCGCTGGGATGGTATTCCAGGAAGTGTCGTCGAAGATTGTAACAGCATTTGTCGGTCATCTGTTGCTTCTGGATGCGGAGGTGGGCGAGTTGCCGGGCTTGTATGGCGCGCTCAAGGTACACAGTCATGTCGACATTTTCTTTGTCAGCGATGTTTGGTAGTTTGGTGTCTAGCAGTGTGGCCATGTTTCTTCCACAGACCAACATGCATGGCGGCATATTCGTCGTCTCCTGCACCGCTGTGTTCTATGCGAAGGTTACGTGCGGAAGGATGACGTCCCACGTCCTGTGTTCGACATCGATGTATATGGCCAACATTTCGGTGATTGTCTGTTTAGCAGCCTGGTGAGGCCGTTGGTCTGTGGGCTGTACGCTGTCGTTCGGCAGTGGCGTGTCTGGCTGTTTGCCAAGATCGCCTGAGTTAACTCAGCAATGAAGGCCGAAACTTCTGTCAGTGATGAGAACGGGTGCTTCGTGACACAGAACGATGTCTTCAACAAAGAACTTAGTTACCACGGCGGCACTGTCTCTAAGTAGGCCCCTGGTTAAGCCATAGTGGGTGAGGTAGTTGGTGACGACAACGATCTATTTATTTCCGCAAGTCGACATAGGAATCGGTCCTAGTTGGTCAATACCGATTAGCTGAAATTGCCAGTGAGGTAGTTTTATCGGCTGAAGGAAGCCTGCAGGCTTTGTCAGCGGCGTCTTTCGTCGTTGATAGTCTCAGAATGTCCTGACGTAACGAGTGACATCAGTGACAGGTCGTGGCCAGTAGTACTTTTTCCGTATTCTCGCCAGCTTACGGAAAACACCGAAAGTTCCAAAGGTCGGGTCCTCGTATAAAGCCTGAAGGACTTCTGGTCTTACTGCTGAGGTGACCACGAGATGGTGTTTTCCTCGAAGATGCGAGAATTGTTTAAGGATTACCATGTTTAGCAGGAATAACGACGCCAGTACACTTTTGAATACCTTCAGATCAGTGGCGCTGTTACCCCCGAAGAATTCCACAAGACCCTTGAGTTCCGAGTAGGCTAATTATTGCCCGGCGAGGTCGTTGGCACTTATGTTTCCCGAGAAGCAGTAGTAAGTGCGGTCGTGCAGTGTAGGTGGATCGACGGGTGCACAAAAGAGGCAGTCAGCGTCGGAGTGTTTTCTTCCACACTTGTAAATGACTGTAACGTAAAATTCCTGAAGTCTCAAGCTCCACCGTGCGAGGCGGCCCAAATGTTAACTCTTTTAACCCTTTATTGCCTTAATTATGAAACTGCCGTAGCAACTATTTTTTCGTTTTCTAGCTTTCATTTTCATTTTCTAGTGTAATTGTGTAATCTTTCAATGATTACACAATTACACTTGGTAAAAGGCAAATTTAACGCGCACTTTTATGTGCAAAGAAAAACGCAACCTTGCAAAAAAAACGTACTTCAAAACTGTGCGACACGTTCAGAACCACGTTTTAAGCACGTGTACACCAAATAAACGAAAACTATTTAGCATAAAACTTCGTCAGCCAGGCAGAAAATGATGAAATGAGTGCTGAACACGCGCTTCGCGTTCTCTATGACCAGCTCTAAAACAATTAATTCTGGCTTAAAATACATTACACGAGGTAGCGCTACATTTTTGATGCTGAAGACTATGTTCCGTGTGAGTAGCAGGCAATAAAGACGGAACGCATTCCGTGACTAGCTTGCTTGAAGTTTTTCGATATTTTAGAATTCGCGATCCTAGGCAGTAAACGGCTAAGTTGGCTAGCCAAGACAAGACATGGTGGTTCATTTGATTGATATGCGGCATTTGACGTCCTAAAGATACCTTATGATTATGAGAGACGCCTTAGAGGAGGACTTTGGCAATTTCGGCTCCTGGGGGTTCTTTATAGTGCACGTAAATCTGAGCACATGGGCCTGCAACATTTGCGCTTACATCGAAAATGCAGCCGCCGCAGCCGGGAATCGTTCCCGTGACTTGTGGGTCAGCAGCCGACTATCTACCTCAGCCACTAGACCACCGTGGCGGGGCAGGCGTAGTGGTTACTCACAACATGAGAGACGCCATAGTGGAGGCCTTCGGAAATTTCAACTCCCGGGGGTTCTTTATAGTGCACCTAAATCTAAACACATGGGCCTGCAACGTTTGCGCTTCCATCGAAAATGCAGCCGCTGCAGCCGGGAATCATTCCCGCGACTGGTAGTCAGCAGCCGACTATCTACCTCAGCCACTAGACCACCGTGGCGGGGCAGGCGTAGTGGTTACTCACAACATGAGAGACGCCATAGTGGAGGCCTTCGGAAATTTCAGCTCCCGGGGGTTCTTTATAGTGCACCTAAATCTGAACACATGGGCCTGCAACATTTGCGCTTCCATCGAAAATGCAGCCGCTGCAGCCGGGATTCACTCCCGTGACTTGGGGGTTAGCAGCCGACTATGTACCTTCGGCACTAGACCACCGTGGTGGGGCAGGCATGGTGGTCTCTCACAAAATTTAAGGTCCTGGCGTAAAAGTTGAGGGGGAACTTTGATGTAGGCTATATGATCGCAAGGCGCTCGTTTCCTGTTATAGAATAGCCGGCTTCAGCGTTTGAGAGCGACCGGCTAGCATAACTGATGATCTTTGCAGTCCGTCAGTGATACTCCACCAGAACGGCGCCGAGTCCTACACCTCTTGCGTCGGTGCATATTTCCGTCTCGGCGGAGTTGTCGAAATGCGTGATTAATGGAGGCGTCTGGAGGCGTCTTTTAGTTCCTGAACTTCTTGTTTCTGTGCTGTTTTCCACTTTAAATTCATGCTCGCCTTGGTATAGGTAGTAAGTTTTTCCGCAATGCGGGCGAAGTTTTTATGGGCGAAGCTCCTAAAGGCCTAGGTCTGTACATCCCTTGTGTGTATGTATACGTACCCACCTATTGCTCCACCTTTGCCGACTGCCCACTACTTCACCCTTGCAAACATTGCACTGCGTGGCATCACCGATCCAACACTTCACTGTCCATAAAGCAAATATTGTTGGCAAGCAGCCAATATAAAATGCATGGTGGTCGTGCACTTGTATCCAGGTGCGCGTTAAAAAGCTATTGATTGTCCTACTGCGCCCATTCCTTATTCGCAAGTGACCGCCTATAGTTCCACCGCAAACTGCTCACTACTTTGTCCTTGCGAACATCCGACTACGTCCCATCACCGAAATACCACTTCATTAACTATAAAGCCATTATAAAGAAGGGAGAATGGAAGCGAAATGTAGCTACCACTTACGAATTGTAGAATTTCTTCTATAAATATATACACTATTTGTCACGTCTTTTTTATGTAGCGGCTGATATTTGCGGATGCTTCAATGTTTAGCGATAAAACCCTTCAGCGCTTCGGCCCATTCATCTTCATTCCCTCTGTGGACGTGTCGTAATTTTTTACGTACCGCCTCTAATAAGCACAGAGGCCCAGAAATCGACGGGCGGCCTTCTCACAGCTGGGTAGAGGAAATTCCACGATGGCCCAAGAACATCAGTTCCTCGTACGCGAAGTGGCCCTTCTGTCGCTTTATTATGAGTCCAAATGTCGTGATGGCTTGAAGTGCAGTGCTTCAAAATTCGAGGAAAACATCACGACGTCTTCGAAGTAAATGAGCCAGGTCTGCCACTTCAATCTTGCTAGTGCATTGAAAACTCGTACGTGCCGAGTAAAGACCGAAGCGCAAGACATTGAACTCGAAGAGCAGTCAGGTGTTATTACCACAGTCTTCTCTCAGTTTTTTTCGTCGAGTTTTATTTGCCTATAGCGAGTTTAGAAGTTCATAGACGAAAAGTACTTAGCGCTGTAGAGTCAATCTGGGGCACCATCTTTCCGCGGAATCGAATGTACGTCTTTCCTTATCACTTCGCTATGGCGGTGATAGTCAACGTCGACACGTGGACTTCCGTTCTTCTTCACCTACACGACGGCAGACTCCCAGGGACTCTCAGACGGCTGGATTATATCGTCCCGTAGCATTTCCTCGCCTTGTCTTTTTACGGCCTCACGTTCTCGCGCTGAATCTATGTAGAGGCTCTGCAGAGTGGTGTGGCGCATTCATCTGTTGTGATTCGATGTTTCGCGATTGTGGTCAGGAGAATCGGGAATGACGACAAAACCAGTCCTTGCATTTTAGAATCAGGGCCTTGAACTGTTCTTGCTCAGATTTAGGTCAAATTTGGGTTAAGAACGTTGACTCGTTGAGGCAGGCTCGGAAGCATTTGAGAAATCGGAAAAAATCGCTGACACCCACAAATTCTTTTCCGTAGGCGTTGTCATAACAATGTTGAGGTGCCTGCATTCTTGGCTGAGGTTTGTCACCAGTACCTTTGAGTTTAATGACTCAGCTCGGCAATGCCTCTTGCTACACAAATATGACTGCTAAGGAAGAGGTGCTTGTTGCTCTCGACGACGCCTTCAAAGTCTGTGGGTTTTCAGTGCCAACTGAAGCGATGATGCCTGAGCAAGGCGGAATGGTTACTTTGTCTTCTAGCGCATTTATTTTGTGATTAATGGGTGTTTTGGGAGCTGGCAGCTTGTTTTCCCAAGTTATTGTTATTCACTAGGACTTCAGGTCAATAGCAGCACTGCACTGACTTGAGAAGTCCACCCATCACATCTTTGGAACAATGTAGTAGTATCACAATGCTCGCTGATTAAGTCAGGTTATTTATATTTACTTTTGCTGTACAGACTCAAGCGGGCATTATGAATGAGCTCCAGCTGTGCGACTTTTGGTACTTTGCCATGATTTTTCACTTTTTTCAACTTTGTCACGAAAGACCCACTGACAATGGAATAATCGGCTCTAGTGTCGACTAGAATATGGACTTGGTGGCCGTAGACTAGTACGTAGAGGTCGCTGGTTTGTTGTCGTGCATTGCATTTCAGTCGTCACGTCGGATCGCGGCTACGACGGTTTGTTGAGCTGTTCCGACGTTTCGTCAACAGATCTACTGGCCGAGAATTTATAACGTCGGGACTACGTTGAGGTAACGGCGGGTTCTTGAAGTTTCAACACGTTGTCATCAGCGCCAGCAGAGGTTCTCCGGCAGTTCTTCATACAGCAACCACACCTCCTTCGGTCGCAGCCCTTTGTTTTGCGAGTATGGGCTCGGGAGTGTACTGTCGGGGTTGCGGTGGCATATAGCGACCTATCGATGTCGAACGGTGGGGTCGTTGGAGTGTTCACTGGGTTATTCGGCGATATCGTGAGGCTGTTCACCCCATTGTCAACATGACGCATGAAGGTGGAAACCGTTTAGACCCGTTTGTCGGTAGTGGCAGTAGCAGTAAATGTGACCAGCTTCCCCATAGTGGTAGCATAGCGGACAATATTTTGGAATGTGCCAAATGTCGGTCTTTCTTGGTCTGTATCGCTGGCCGGCTGGCGAGGGGTATGACGGCCTTGGGGGCGGCGATGATGTCTCGCAGCGAAATCATGGTGATTGGACATCATGGCGTGGTCGTGGAGGAGGGGCCTGACGGCGGGTTGCTGCAGCATAGCTCATGACTTGCACCTGAGGCTGTGGAAGCTGGAGAACGCCCAGCGATGGTTTGATCTCCTAGCGTACGACGTCCACAATTGAGTCCACTTGAGGTTGCGCTGAAGGTAGCAGTTTTCGCAGGTCTTCTTGTACGATAGCTTGGTTTACCTCACGCAGATTGTGGTTCCCAGCGCTTGGAAGTCGGCATAGCTTGCAGTTTATATAATGTGGTTGTATTGCCGTGTGCGCATGTCAAGCGTTTTCACTATTGTAAATGCTGCTGAGGGTATTCAATGACCATTTTCGGCAGGCTCTTGATCAGTCCGGCGAAGAGTTCTTGCATCACACCCTCATAAGAAAGCTCAGTTTCTTCTCCTTGGTCATGGTGGGGCCGGCGTGACAGAACAGCCGGGTCATCTGTTCGATGAAAGTGTTCACGTTTTCGTTGGCAAGTTGAACACGTGTGTCCAAGGCACTAGCGGCACATTCGTTGCGAACGGCACACGTTCTGAGATGTCTTTCGGACGACGTTATTGAGCAAGGCTCAAGAACGTCGTCCGAAAGTTATCTCAGGTTTGTAGCAAGAACTCCCGATTCTCAGAATCACGTTTTCGCGGCGTCTTCTAGGCAAAAGTAGATGCGGCGCAGGTTCTCTTTGGGGTCCGAGCTGTTCAAGGCGACGACTCTGTCGTACGTCGCCAGCCAGATTTCTGGGTCTTCTAATAATGATCCCCGGAAAGTGGAAGGCTCCCGGAGCTGCTGGAGCAGGCTGGCTGCAGGTGGCACACGGGCGGTCATCGTCGCATTGCTCAAGCTCAGAGTTTCAGTCTTCCGGTTTGGGTCAGGTAGAGGCTGGAACTCTGGCTGGAGCTCTTGTTGCCGGTGGCTGGCTCGCTACTCAACGTTGGTGTTAACGTTGCCTTGACAGTGTATGCTCGCCTCACTGCTGGAGGGAGCTAGACGTTTGGTACATGAACCGGGAAGCGTATTTACGTATCATATCCCAAGAAATGTATGAAAAAAATGCAGTGCCGCTGTTGGCGGAGATCGGTCACGTTATCTAAACGCACTTCCTATATTTTGTTGTTTTTTTGTTTTTCTTAAGAAAAATGGCGGCGTCCACAGAGATAGTGCTGGTTGAAGGCTTACGCCAAAGAAATTCGGTTTTTCCGTGCACATGTGTTAGGCGCGGCTGTGCAGATTGTTTTACAATGAATGACATGGTGTTTAATATAGATTCGGGAGTGTGTAGGGCAGGCCCATTTGGCGTGCGATCATGTGTTTGACGCGACGCAAGAAGCTCAGTTTGCGCTGCCGCGATGAAGCCATGCTTCATACAGCTTGAGCTTCCCGTGCACCGCAAACATGACGGATGCAGGAATGTTCAGGCTTTTTGCTGTCAAATGCTTTCGCGGCTGCTGGCAATGTATACGCGGATTCTTTTACGATGGATGACGTGGTGTATGCGCGGATCGTGTTGCGGCGGGCGAAGTGGTGCTCAACGTAGATCCGGGAGCGTGTACCCTTTGGCGTGACGTTCATCATGCGATAGTGTGTTTGCCACGATACAAAAACCCTAGGCCTTAACTTTGCTCGCGTATGAGTGCAGCCTTATTTAACTACGGTGAAAAAAATACGGGATGTCATTTTTGGGTGTTCGTTCATTCATCACAATTATTCTTGATGCTATATGTAAAAAAATATGTTTTGGGAATGGGGTCATTATAAACTTCCAAGCGGCTCCTGGTAAGTGTACCTCATTTTGCAAAAGGCAGGGAGCGTTAATCTCTTAGCCTTTAATGTGAACTAATTTATTTATCTGTCACAGTGAACAAAATATGCATAACCAAGAAGTAACTTCAATTGATTGCACATTACTAAGACCATAATATTGAAACGAAAAAAAAAACCTAAGAGGTACATTAAAGGACTGATTATCTTTGTTAAACACAATATTAATGAGATCTAACTGAAAATTATGCCAATGGGCATGGTGTCCTGTTAGAAAACAAACCCTTAAATGCATTTCTTTCCATCATTCATAGCGAGGGTCATGTTCTGACAGACTTGGTGCCTTCAGGTAGTACAAGAGTTTATTGGTCAGCTGCCAGCTCATAATAAGCTCATGGACTTCGAAACGCAAAGAGCCACAAGAAAAGTCGTCCACATTAATCATCATGGCTACTGGCAGCGCTGACTGATGCTCCCACGTTTAATACACATATATATGTCATAAAGCGGAGAAAGAGATGACCGCTGTTTTAGCTCTACTGGTAGAGCATCGAGCCATGTTATTCAAAGGTGTCTGATTCAGTCTCTCATCACTGGAAGTTGCCTGTCTGGTCACTTTTTCACATTTACAAGCGAAGAACATTGAACAAGCTGAGCAACGGGGTCAGAAAAAAAAATTAGTGCCTGTGGATTGTTTGGCAGTTGTCGGTTCATCACCTGATGTGCCTGAAAATTATAACAATATTTTGTAAAGTCCTGGAATTTCGAATGTGATCCACGATGGTGAGAACATGTTTGCCGTAAAAAATATCTAAATATGCACCTCTTCTGCAGCTACCCCCCCAAACCTCCTGGAGTTACAGAAATTAATGACGAATGTACTGCGTGAACTCACATTCCCGAAAGAACTACAATTGTCATGGCACAGGCTCTTCCTCAATACTGCAGTGTGCAGTGTTTGCAAACGAAATTATTATAACAATGTGAAAATCATGCCCTCCCAAAAAAGCGTTTGTTTTTGCTTTGCGCTCGTATAAAAAAGTGCACTGTTTATGCAGATGTATACGCCTAACAGCACATAATTATAGCTAGAAACAAAAGACAACGCATAAATTTCTTAACATGATACCAACACCACTTGGATCCCATTTGACATGTAAACTTTCTGCTATTTTTCTCCACTATAAATTTTCCGCTCAATTGCAGATTGTGCCTAGTTTATCATCAGGCTAGCTAATTACAGCACTATGTAGATTGATGGTGCATTATTATTTGCTAAAGGCTCGATGTTGATTATTTATTATTATTATTATTATTATTATTATTATTCAATGAATACTGCAGATGAAGAACTGGTCCAAGCAGGACAGGTACAAGAGCGAAGATATAAATAAAGAAACATATGTTATAATGCAAGAATATAGCAAGAGAAATAGAATCGAAAACTCGTACTAACAGAATGCATAAAAATAAGGCAGAATAACACATGAAAAAATTTAAACAGAACACAAATTGACAGTGCCTATTTTAGCTCAAAACAACAAAAAGCTGGCTGAGATAAGTAAGGCAGTTTCAGTCTGACGCAGTAAGTGGGTGAAAGAAAATTTAAATATGTTGGTTTATGCAGAAAGTGGAGTTAAAGAATCAATGTGATAGTGACGTTTATGCCTAGTGAACAGAGGAAATACATATAGACTCGGGTCAAAGGCTAACTTGTGATTAACTAGCAGATACTGAAAGTTAAGGCGGTTACTTTTTTGTCATAATGAAAGTGTTTCAATATTGTTAGCAACTATGAGTCCAGTCGGAGAGTCTGTAAGTTTGAACTTGCAATAACCAAACCTTACAGCCTTTCTTTGAGCTGACTCGAAATTCTTAATGTTGTATATAGTGAAAGGTTCGCATACGACACAAGAGTATTCTAATTTGGTCTTATGTACATATAATAACTAACTGGTTTTATGTTAGAACGAGAATTCCTGAGTCTGTGTTCTACAAAACACAGCTTAGGGAATGCAGAGGAACATACGTTACCTATGTGAGTATTCTACGACAGATCATTAGTTTTTTTCACCTGGATATTTGTAGTTTTTTACCTGTTGTAGTGAGGATCAGCCGAGGTTATAAGTAAAATAAAGTGGTGTGTTTGAAAGAGTCATGCAAAGATAAACAGTTTTTGTGGGTTCAGTAGCGTACAGTTGTCACTTCACCAGACTAGTATCTCATTAATACATACGTTCAGGTTCTCTTGATCATTGGAACAAGTAATTTCACGGAAGAGCACACAACCATCTGCGAATAGTCTGATTTGAGTTTTTGGTAGTATTGTAATTTCCATGTCGTTTGCATAAATTATAGATATGCTGCTTTATTTGTGAAAGTATACCATATGACAGCTTCTTGATGCAGACCACAATACCATTGAAGTTGCTTCAGTAACCTATTACTATCTGCTATTACAAAATGAGCATCTGTTTCCAAAGTAGGCAATAAGGTATATAGACACCACAATAACTTTTCTTGACAAAATATGTAAAACGTCTGAAAAAATGAACCAGCATGGTTAACTGATCAGGTAAGCTCTCTATTGAATAATTTATGATGCATTTCGCATTACTTGGCACTAACCAGTGTACTTAGTAGGTGTCTATATGAGGGGGGGGGTCAAAATATGCATTACTCATGCCATGGTTTTCCTAAAAGAATTTGTATCTTTAATAACAGGTAACAAAATGATATAGCTCCACGATAAGCTCTACAATCAATTGTTAAATTAAATTTCCAGTGAAGTCTCCTGACTTTGTACTGAAAGTGAAAATACATGCGAAAAAAAGGCAAAAAAATAAAACAGCATACTGCAGGGTCTTTCTAAGCTTTCACAGCACCAAAAACATTATAAAATATTCATTTGAGAATTTTTACACAAAAGCGATATTATACTTTCGCATCACTGCTGGCAATACCTTTCACACCTACCAAGCTGAAAGGAACATTTTTGGTCTATTTTTATTAACAACTAAACTCATCCAAGCTAAGTGGCCCACATCACAACTTGCAGTTTGAAAAATTTTGTTAGACAACACCCACTGCAGGTATAATAATAAATACTAGACTACTTATCACGTAATCGAGCAGTAAATGCAGGCCGTAAAATTACACCCTAATGTTACAAATATGTCTTCACTTTGACTGTGCGATATTTTGCATAGTTGACTAGTACAGTACAATAATATATGGCATAAAGCACGTACTTCAGGTTGGTTCAACAGACAGCAGCAGGTCTGAACCAACTGTGCAATGAGTTCATAGATAACCGAAGGAAAAGAGCTTAGGTGACATCAGCAACGTCTAAGCTCTTGAGAGGTCTCTTTTAATCGGTACCTTTTTTCTACCTGACAAAATGTCAAAATGTGGTTGTGAAAAATCACCATGAAAAAAGATAACTTGCACAAAAACCAGTAGACTAAAAATGTCAGGCCTGAGTGGAAGACGTAACACAATCACAGCGCAAGCTGGAACAGTGGCCTTACATAGAACCCCACAGTAAACTCTTGTGGTGCCTAAAGCAGGTACACTAGCTAGGTACCCACTACACCAATCGCCATCATGCTGCGTATTAAAAAAGCAGACAGTGTCCAGCCGTGAAGTGTTTACGTCGCTTGAACACTTTGTTGGTGCTGCGGTCATGGTTGACGAAGATGGTGAATTATGGTTCGGCCCTTCGTAACGAATATGAAGCTAGCAATTAAAGTGATTCGTCACCTAACGTGCTGGCTAAAAAAGATGTTTTCGCGAAAAATAGTGTTACGGAAGAATGGCAGGATGCATGTGCATGTGTAGGATGCTTGTGCGTAAGGGTAGAGAAGGTATGACGTGGTTGCTCTGAACAGCGGCGGCGGAAATAGCGGGAAATGCGCCCAGGCTGGTGGCAGACAAAAACAAATAGGCTGGTTGTCGGGTGTTCGCCAATGCCAAAGATTGCGGAAAGGAGGTAAGTGTCGATTGTAGGAGGTAAACGTCGAGCATATCCTGGGGAGTAAGGCGGGACTTCAGGGCGAGTCAAGGGACATAATGAAGAAAGGCCGAGGTTCGCAAACTTCTTAATCACCACAGCTTGTATGAACGTCACTGATGGCTGTTGGTCAGAGGCGAGCGTTAAGACGACGGGTGTCTGAGGAGAAGCTGGACAGGCGCCTTCGATTTCCTGACGAACAATGGATTTGACGTTGTCATACATGGTTTTCTGGCGGGCGGCTTCGCGCGATGAGGTTGCGGCCGTGTTGGGCAGCTGGGTGAATCGCTGAGCAATACGGCAGCTCTTGGCATCTTGAAACCACCGGCACTTGTTAAGGATGGCATCCCCGGTGGCAACGTTGTTGTATACTAAAAGAGCAAAGGCATTGCCTGCTGTGCCTTTCAGCTCATGGGTCACTTTCTTAGACTCACTCATGTGCTCGTCCATCTGGTGGCATAGGACGATGATGTCGTAAATGTAGGCGACGTACGAGTCTGTCGACGTCTGTGCACGAGCTGCCAGTTGATTCCACGTGGGGATCTGCCGTCTAACGTTGCACCAAAAAAGTGGAGGATCTTCTCTTTAGAGGAGTCCTAGCTTGTAATCTCCGCCTCGTGCGGCTCGAACCACATCCGCGGTGGGCCGTCGTGGGAGAAAAGCACATTGGCAAGCATAATGGTCGTGTCTCACCTATTGCTTGCACTGACCCGTTTGTAACGGTTGATCAGTTTGTCGACGTCAAAACTATCCTGACCACAAAATACACCGGCATCACGAGCAGCAGCTAGAACGACATATGTAGAAGTCACGGAAGGGGCACGGGGTGAAGACAATAGTTGTTCAACCTGTGGCATGGTTGGCCGTATGATGATGCGGCCGTTGCGCGGCTTTGTAATAAAAACAGGGAAGCACCCAGCACCCGAACCACAAAGATGTTACGTAAAAATAATACGAGGCCTCTATATTGAGAATATATATTGACACTGATGCGTGTAGAATCGACTAAAATGAAGTACAGCACGCACCACCGAAAGACCATCCCACTTCTTCGTTGTCGTCTTCTGATCACCGATATGTCAGCTACGTAACAATATTGAAGCACTTGCTTGACTTTATGGCAGGACGCACGATCATCATATGTATTCTGGCTTGGATTGCTCAAACACTGAGCTTTCTTTTTACTAAAGAAGACAGCTGCAATGAACTCTAGTAGCAGTTGGAGACAATATTTCCACTGAAACTGGCGGTTGTGAGTTCTTACCATACACTGCGAGAAGTTTCCTTTGATTGATTGATATGTGGGGTTTAACGTCCCAAAACCACTATATGATTATGAGAGACGCCGTAGTGGAGAGCTCCGCAAAATTAAGACCACCTGGGGTTCTTTAACGTGCACCCAAATCTGAGCACACGAGCCTACAACATTTCCGCCTCCATCGGAAATGCAGGCGCCGCAGCCGGGATTCGAACCCGCGCCCTGCGGGTCAGCAGCCGAGTACCTTAGTCACTAGACCACCGCGGCGGGGCGAGAAGTTTCCTTTGTGTATAGTTATGATTCAGATATAAATCATTAGACCCTACCAATAAAAACAGCGGCTTGATACGATTGTATGCTTATCATGAAAAAAAAATCGCATACTTGGGCACTGATTACTGCACACTTTCTAGCAAAAGCACACAATCTCTAACCAGATTAGTCATTTGCTCGAAACAAGATAGGCGTTGGGCCCATTGTCGATATTTTGTACTATTGAGCAGAACTAAGCCTCATAGTGTACCTTCATGAACAAGTTGAAATGAACAAATTGTTCCCACAGGTCAGCGAATCACTCATGTGTCATGAGTTGACTCACTCAAACTCAGATCGAGCTGTGATCTGAGTGTGCTCGAGTGATTAATATTTTTGTGAGTGTGAGTTCGAGTGTGGTTGAAGAAAATTTTTGTCAGTAAATGTGCGACTAAATCCGACTCAGGAAAAATTTGGTGAGTGCGAGTTCGAGTGAGTCCAAAGCGCAAGATATATTTATTGAGTGGGTCTGAGTGAGTTCCACTTATGCTTGCCGGCCTATAACACTATATACTCATCTTCACTATTACTAAGAGTCTTACCTGAATTTATTTTTATACTCACGTTTCTCAGGAGCAATCTAAAAGAGTATCGTTCTTATACCATTTGAATACTTATTACCTAGATGTGTAAATTACGTAGATGGGTGCTTACCTCCACCAACTTTTCCGGGAAAGTTATTGATAAATATATCTTACGTTGTCATCTCTTTGAATAAAAATGTCCTTGCTTGTTTCCGACCACGCAAAACTCGTATTCGCACGGACTATATCAAAGGGTGACAAGGAAAGAACTGGTTACACGAGATAATGGTGTCAAAAAGCATTGACATTATGATCAAAAAAGCTAATACTAGACTTACTGACTCATGACTCGACTCACTAGAAACTCCAATTTAGTCGTGATTCTGAATCCGGTTGAAGAAATATTTGTTAGTGGGAGTCCGAACTTGTCGGGCTCAGAAAAACTTCGGTAAGTCTAAGTCCGAGTGAGTCCTAAGCGCAAAATATATTTCATAAGTGAGTCTGAGCTAGCTCCACAGTTTTTGCCAACCTATACTTCCAGTAAAATCCATGTTCTTTACGGTGCTGAAGAAACCAACTCTCACCAGTAGGCGCCTGAGACGCGCCACCCGAGGTGGTACCGCAAACTGGGATACAAAACGTGCTCCCACTAATCTAACAGCGGTGATTGACTTGCTGGGCGCTTGAAAAGGAAGCAGAAACGCTTGAGAAGTTCCAGTAGGCTGAAAAAGCTTGTATTTACAGACTGTATAAAAGAGACATGTACAGTCTGTCTGACCAATTGCTGTCTGATAGGACATCGCTTGGTCGATTGAAAATTCCGCCACAAGGACGCCACTTTCGTGCACGGGTGGGCTCAGCCCTCTCCCCAAATAACATAGCCGAAATGTAAATAAAGCACAACTAGAAAATGTCACAGAGGCGAGGGTCAGCTCAGTGGCACACAATTATTTAGACAGAGATACACGTACTTGGTATTGCGGCCATAGTACGACTTCCCTGTGACACATCAAGTTGGCGACGGTACAATAATTCGTCGTCAGCAGCTGTAACGTGGTCTCTAGCATACCTGAGTAAACATATCAATGTGGCTAACTCAGCACGCCTGCTCGCCAAACGCTTGCAATGCGTGTGACATCTGACATCAATGTAGACATAAGAATGCTACACTTAATGCCGCGGGTGATTCCTTGAAGAAAATTCAAGAGTTTTTAAGAACATACTACGTATTCTGACACATGTCAAAAACAATGTGGCTCTAATGCCCCTTTAAGTATAATAAAGAAAACAAAAAAACAGCTGCACGTGAGAACAAATGGTCACCACTCGCACTTCACGCAACTACACTTGGTCATTGTCACCCACTGTTGCATAATGTCTAATGGTTTCATTATTATTGATGAGTATTTTCGCAGACTTTGCACTACATAGGCATCAATGTCACTCACATGGCGCATAACACTTTTCACTTGATAGACGTTCACTGCAGTCATGGCCACTGCACGCACTGCACATAATATATACACAAGGTGACTGCTTCGGCCCCCCTCGCCCTAGTCGCGCTTTAGCCGTAACATGTAAAACTGCTCTGGACACAACGGCGTGAAGTCCGATGCTACAACTAACATACCCTAATCTACTTAACGCCATTCAAATGACAACTGGTGCTGAATAATTTTTTTGGCCCCCAGGGTGAAATGTGGCTATGCCGAATTTGACTGAAACAATGTGACCGCGGGTCACATTCGCATCCGCAGCCGTCCACCCCATAGGGCAATCTTTCGAAGCGTAGATAGCCGTAACTGCTCGTCTACCAATTGTGAAGCCCCCACTGCCATCAACGCCATAAGAAAGTGTAATCAGCCTGCAACATCTATCACTGTCATGGTGGTGATGCAGAGCGAGCCTTCATTATAATAGACGGACCTGCACTGCGCAGGATTCATACTCAGCTGGTTCCCTAGGATAGCCTGACTTGTGCCACGGCGATTATCCTTCCGGCCACGCACCGGCAATTCACCTCGCGGAAATGACATGGAAATGTCCTTGCTGACAGCTCTCGCCACTGCGCGAAATTACCTGCCAACAACTGTCACCACAGAGACAGATACCTTGTTACCACCATCCGGGTGTTGCCCCGCCGCGGTCGTCTAGTGGCTAAGGTACTCGGCTGCTGACCCGCAGGTCACGGGTTCAAATACCGGCTGCGGCGGCTGCATTTCCGATGGAGGCAGAAATATTGTAGGCCCGTGTGCTCAGATTTGGGTGCACGTTAAAGAACCCCAGGTAGTCGAAATTTCTGGAACCCTCCACTACGGCGTCTCTCATATGGTGGTTTTGGGACGTTAAACCCCACATATCAATCAATCAACCGCACGGGTGCCCTTCTTCGCGCAGTACTCGCTCTTTGTCTTTCTCTAAGTTAGCCGAACCACAAACGACAGGTTCTAGCTCCGCGGTATCCTTACCGAGGAATTCACCCAATTAAGTGACGGCATCGTCAACGAACATGCGCGTATGCTGACCGGTGCCTGAGGACCACGCCGCAGGGCTTATTCTTACTACCTCGCCGCTTGGTGATGACAGCATGGCCATCAGCCCGTCGACGCATACGCTATCGTGTAGCGGACAGACGCCTGGCCCTACGCCCTGCAAATTGCTTCCCGAGTAAGCATCCCGAATATGCCCATGAGAGTCAGTATCGCACTGCAATTCATTCTTCAATCGGAGATTGCCCTCAGCTACGTCGTTAATCCTCCACGACCTATGTTGCTGCTTCCCCAGCTTGTGCCTCTGTCGCGAATTTCAACTCAATCCCCTCTATCTTTTTCAACTTTATCCTTGCTTCGAGCACGTGGTGGTATTCTTCTTCCAACCCAAGATTGAGCTTGTTTCTCCATGTGGGCCAATCATGCCTTAACGCGACATCAAAACCAGAGGTAATAAGGGCCGCAGCGCGAGCACGAAGGTGCTAGAAGAAACGTGAAACGAAAGGCGAGGCAAATAAAGCAAAGCGAACAACACGAGCGCTGTGTTTTCTTTGCCTCGGCTTTCTTGCCTCGCCTTTCATTTCACGTTTTTTCTAGCACCTTCGTGCTCGCGCTGCAGCCCTTATTATCATGAATTCAAACCAACTAGCCCAAATAGCCGTTCTTCTTCGAAACCAGAGGCTATAAATAAGGGAAATCGGCAAACAAGTTGATTGCTGCCATGCCAAGCGATGCTAACGCTGGGCCTGCTACGAGCGTTTTACGAAGCTCCTCTGCCAATTAGATATTGAGCTCTTTCATGCACGCGGGCCAATCATACCTCAAATCTGTGTCGTCCACTCTGCCCGATAAATACGGCGCAGTGGCATAATGAGCCAATCCTTCTTTCACAAGAGACATTTTCTTCGGCTCAAACAGGAACACAGGAGTGAAAGAAAATGACCCTGAAGCCACTCACTGTGTTTTGCTGTCCCTTCCTGTCTCGATGACGTAGACTTGACCATGTTCGCTGATGATAGAATCCTGGATCGCTGCCCTAATTGGCTCGCCGAGGGCTACCTTGGACCAGTCGCTCCTCCTGTCTTCCCCGAAGGCAAGGCTATCTGGAGCTTCTCGGCTGTTGCAGCTACTTGCTGTTGTGTCCCGTAACTGGTTAGTCTGTAGTCTCGCGCATCTTCTTCCAATCTGCGATAACCGCAAGCCAATGTTGTCGGCTGCGGCAGTAAAATAAAGGTTCTTTGCGATGTTGAGGAAACGAACTCTCACCACTCGGCGCCCGAGACGAGCCACGCGAGGTGGTATAACAAAGTAGGAGACGAAACGTTCTGCTGCTATTCCACTAGCGGCAATTGAATTGCTGGTCGCTCGAGTATCAAGAAAAAATGCCTGAGAAGTTCTAGTAGGCTGAGAAAAACATGTCTTTACAGACTCTACAAATTTACTTGTGAGCACACATCAAAGTTACAAAAAAAGAAAATAAAACACTTTGGAAACGAACTGGCTTCCGCTCATACAAATTGGGTGCACTACTCGTGAGTTTGATTTTGACATATTGTTCTTCCGCTGTTTGTTCTTTTTCTCGAATGACTAAGACTATGGCAAAGGCAGTCCGCCTTGGCAATGGATGCAAGTGCGCAGAAAGGCACTCGTGACCATCTTCAATTCGCAGTCCACTGCTGTTGTGGTGCCTTTCGCCCTGTTGTATCTGGCTGCGTCAGTATACGTGATGTTGTATTCGCTGTTAATTGTTTCTTAAGTCATTTGTCTCGTTCTGTTTTCCTTAATTCTTGAGTTTTCATCTCTAGTCATATTTTCAGGCAAAGGGTCAAACGAAATCAAGCGATGAATGGTTTCTAACACGTCTATTAATTCATCATCGAAGTGTTGGAGGTATTGTCGTATGCCTAGCAATAGGCGTACCAGCTGGAGGGAGCAAGCGAGCGTGAACCCCCCCCCCCCTCTTGAGAAAAGTATGCACAGTCGAGCCCCCCCCCCCACTCTCGACAGTGGTCACTGTTGGCTGTATGCTGGGGAAGGGAACAATTAGGGCGAAGTTTTTCTTCACCACCGTAATCACTCAAGGATGTTATAACGAGGGAATATTACAATATAGTGAAGTTTCTGCTTTTTTGCTGTTACGAATTTCCTTCTTGGCTCTTGCGGTGTGGGCAGCTTATGCAGCGCTTGGCGCTATGTGCTGTAGCATTGCAGAGCAGGCCAGCACTGAACAGGAGCCCAATATCATTGCATATCTTGTCCATGCGTTCGTTCTGCCGTGCCTGGCTGATGCAATTAGAGATATGAATAAGCAAAGTTTTTATGGACTGGTTCAATCATATGCTGCTTCAGGAAAATTATTTCCTTTGATAGAAAATGAATATCATTACCGTTTCTTTGTCGAAGCTGCTGTGAGCTGACTAATGTTACGAATCTTCTTCATTGTTATAGCGTTTTCTGGAAGCGCGAAAGAAGGTTTTCCGCTTCAGTCTTCGATAAACCTGATCAGCCTTGCTTGTGGCAACTTGGAGCTATGGTGGCAGGTTGCAAAGTGGCGATGAGTAGAGCGTTGGACTCGAGCATAATGCAACGTCAGATCTTAAGCTTGCCCCTTAAATTGACTTACCAGACCAAGGGGAAGTTGAAAGACTACAGTTTTTAGAACTATGTAGGCTTAATTGAAAGTTGGGCTAGGAGGTTTTCATTGAAATTGAATTATCATTTCCAGCTCGAAGTGCAACTTCGGCAGCAAAGAAGCGCACACGTGCCGTGCTGCTTATATCTCTGTCTTCCTCTTTCTCATCAAACACAACTTAGATGTGTGCGTGCACAAACTACTGAACGCCTTGATGCTCGAAGTGAAAACATTTCATTATACTCAAATTGTTTCATCTCGCTAGCTGCTATGAGTTGCCGCTGATAATGTGACTAGCGGCTTGTATGCCTGCATAATTTTTTTAAAAAGTTGCTCTTTGACTACCCAAATACGTTTCAGGCATTGTTCAGCGCGTGAATACCCTGTTTAATATGCATGGGCTGTAATTAACACCGTGATATTTCCCAGATTTGTGATGTCATGTAAGAAAAAAGGTATTTTTAGGCACACAGACAATTCTAAATGCTGCAGAACCAATGAAAACAATATGCATGACGTATGAAAAATAGTTGATTCTCTTATATTTATTTTTTACGTGGTCATATACAAGCGGTAATATATATATATATATATATATATATTTATATATATATATAATGAGATATAACAGACAGTAATGCCAAGGAATGCAGACTCGTAATGCACAAGTAATGCACACTCGTTGTTTGGCTTATAGATGGCGCTGACTGTCACTCCTACTTCTAAATTCACAGATAAACCCAAAAAAGTGGATGGAGGGAGGGCCGCTGTGATAGCTCAGTGGTTAGAGCATCGAACGCGTAATTCGAAGGTCGTAGGTTCGATTCCTGCTCACAGTTGGTAATTTTTTCATCCACTTTTCTTTCTTCTTATTTACATTCCATTGGTTTTATTAACTTCCCCTGTACATTCCTTGGCATTACTGTCTGTTATATCTCATTAATATTGTGTTAAAACACGGAAAAACGAGCCCTTAGGTATACACTTCTTTCCCTTATATATATATATATACACATATATATATATATTATTCATTGGTTTATGAGTGAGTTAGCTTTGCCCTCCCTCCCCACACTAGCGACAGAATTTGTAAGCTTCAGTGCCTAGCAGTGTCAAAATTTTTATGAAAGTACCGTGTTTACCCTAAATAGTTTCTTTGAGAGATGACCACCACCGCTTTATCACGAGTACAAGGGCACGATGCTCGTAAGGGGTGCTGAAATGCGGTGTCGATGCGCGAGACCACGATAGTGCGCATACGCGCCACGTTGAGTACGTGATTAGACAGAGCGTCTCGTGGCACGCCAACCTAGTCATAATAAAAAAAATCCGACGGATGAGCTGTCACTGAGCGTTTGGGCTTTGAACTGCGAAGATCAGAAAGATCAGCGTCGCTACAGTGACAGAGTAGTAGGGCGACCCTGTTCTGAAGGCTATCGGTGAAGATGCCCAGAGAGTGGTCGTTGATCTCGGAAAACTTAACTTAGGATGCCTGGACTTGCCACAATCTGTCGGCTCAGTTCCTGCTGAGCCTACAGCTCTTCTACTTCGAGCCAAATGCATGCGACTCGCACCACTGTGAAAACACCACTGACGAGGCAGGTGTAACCTAACTGAGCCGGAGAATACTATCAAAACCGGAACCATCCGACAATGAGGTCGAGCGGCTCGTTCATCGGAGAAGGTACATGACTGTAAGATCTTGGGGAGGACTTTGACTGCAGAATCGACGAAACGTCGACACCGCAACGTGACTAACTGTAAGAACAATTTGTTACTGAGAAGCCACGTTGCCTAGGGCTAGACCACGGAGAAGGATGTATTTGACTAGGCTAGCTAGGGCTTGAGATAATGCTAGCGTGCGTTATGTAAGTTTGAGTTTGGTTGTGCGGCAAAGCTGAGAGCTTTGCATGTATGTAATGTTAGCGATGTTATTGAGTTAATTTGGAATGCCTTGACCCAAAGTTTGTTTGTTTGTTTTGTCCGTCCAGTGTATAAAACGTGTTTCTTTAGCAACGCTCGTCTTCCATCTCTCTGTCAATCCGATTCTTTGTAAGCGCTCTCAAGATAATTGTGACACGCCTTTAGCTCAGCGTACGTATTGAGCAGAATTGCAAACACTCATGCGCTCACTCTGCCAGCCAAATTTGCGCGCTATCGTCAACCGCTAAACCTTCCACGATCTCATGGCTGTTCTAGAACGACTGTTGTTGTCGAGAAACAGATGCAATCACCACATCTTCATCCTCAGAGTGACTGGGTGCAGACGCAGACGCCATATCACGCGGCATTTTCGTAGCGAGATCCTGCAAACGATGGTGTGTTTCTTTGTGAGGCCTGTCGGTACCTAGCACTTCCACCGAATTTGACGTAGGCGAGGTGCATGTTTATTGGGCCACAACTGTAGAGTGGCATCCAAACAGCATGTCTCAACAGCTTCTCGCGCAACGCTCGACTCATAGTCGTCTTGATCATCTTCGGATTGCCTCACACTTGTTCTTGTAAACTGTGCAATGTAGCGATATGAATGAAAAGCCAGAAGTGTCTTGTTATGTCTAGGGTGATAAAACAACATGCCCTTGGGTAATAAAAACAGTTATGCAGGTGACCAGAATCATAAAGGGACACGTACGAGTTTTTTATTAGACGTAGTGTCCAGCGACCGAGACGTCCGCTTCGGTCTTTATCGAAGAGAGCAAGGTGCGAGCGTAATGGTCTTTAACCGTGGTCATACATGGAGGGCCTGAATTTAGTCACAGCCTATACTAAAGCCGCAACACTGAAGCCAAACAGCTAATAATGAAGAGCTTTATAGTTTTGTTAAGGTTAGTCGAAGTGGACTAAGGCAGCAGTGCCAATGTGGAAAGCACAAGCAGACTTAATTTTCAAGCTTGACGAGTCTGATGACTTCATAAACGGAGGGGTTTTTCAATGAAACACACGCAATGAGATGGGGCATTCCAAAAAGTAGGAAGAAAGCAGGAAGAAAAATTGCTCAAGCAGGAAGAAAAATTGCTCGCATCAAATACAGGAATATTCTGAAAGTTGCTGGTCCTGTCGTGCCAGTGAATTTGGTTCCGACTGAAATGCGCATCGCTAGCATCACATTACAAGGACAAACTCGACTCGCTGCACCAGATGAGTTTTGGTGACGCTTTCACACTTGGAACATCGCGCGGCTTCGTCACCTCAAGAGTGTATATCTCACTAGGAACCTTGCGGACTGACGTCATAAAGTTCTTGCTATACAACTTACGTGCGTTAAGCCAAACGGGTGTGTTCGACATAGCAGTAGGAGACATGAACGTTAATTCACTTCGATGTTAAAACCAGTAGCTCGCCGCATTTCTCAATGCCGAACTTCGATTTCGCCTTCTCTCAGACGCCACGCAGTCAGCGAATCACAACAACACCTGTACAGGCATTGTGGCTACTTCATTACTGTCAATTGCAGCACAATCGACCGTGTTTCTTACACTCGGTATGGTTCCTAAATCTCCTATCCTTACTTCGTAAACAGCCCGATGTGTTGGTATGCCATATTTTTTCGGCCTTGTGTCAAAACTGATTTTTTCATCGCAATCTCCCTTTCTCACCTTCCCGCCGTTTTTGAAGACGATAGTCTTTCTTGGGACACTTCATCGGAGAAATTTTGGCCCACCTGTCTGTCGCATGGTTCAGCCATGTGGCGAACGGTCAAGCCCTTGCTTAGGGCCCAGCAATCTTGATCTGGTGGGTGAGTTCATACTTGTGAACGCTGTCGAACAAAAAACAAATATTTCGCATATATAAAAGGCAATATCATTTCGTAAGTATTAGGTGGCGGGTTCCTTGAACAATACGTACGAAGTGAGCAAAACGCAACTTTCTATTCTTTCCCTCTGTTCTCTTGAGGAGAGCTCTCTCAGCTGTGTAGCGGCTGTTGCTGTAGAAAGGAGTAAAAGTTTGGTTACTTGGTGTCCGTCTTGTCTTGTCGTAGCGGCTGCTGCTTGTAAAGGATGGAGACCAGTGCCTTTCGATACATTGCAACAACTCGACCTAATGTACAGGAACTTACGTACATACTTACAAGACACTATCTCCGTTGGAACCATCGCATGTTACCTCGGCTGAGCCGATAGTGCAGAACACTCTTTGCTGCGACTCTAACAACCGTGAGGACTCGGGAACCAGGCTTTAACCCCTCGGTTGCCCCTCAAGATTCTCCTCACGGCCAACCAAAGCAATTCAGTTCGATTATTGGACAGACTAAAAACTTGTTGCCATTCACTTCTCTCGCCCTCCTAATCAAGCACTCGACCTCTCGGTTGGAGAGAGAGAGAGATAGATGAAAGGAGCGGCCTGCACACTACGTTCCGCAAACTTTGCGAACGCACACAATGGTGGTGCCATTCGGCTGTGGGCCTCCTGCCATTACCGCGAGATGACTACGCTGCCCAGCATGACAGCCATTCCGGGGACTCTAATCCTGATGAATGGGTGTCTATACACTGATCCTCACGTCACCCGGCAACAATCCGCTAGCCGGGGACCATTTAGATGGTTGTTAGAAGCGGCGACCAACCGCGGTCTTCTTACCAGAACTACACCAGGATTATCGTCTCCCGAGAGTCGGCTCTTCTGGAAGCGTGCCCTTTTGCGACCAAGAAGACTAACCCCCCTAAGCCTGAGACGCCAGACCTTACAATGTTTCCCCACCATCTCTTGACAAACCAAAATTTTGAGTGTGTGAGGAACCAATGTCAAAAAAAATTCTTTTGAGCGCAGGCACACGTGATGTTGATGGCGCGCTATCACGATAATAACGTGGTCTAAAATTATTTCTGTTTTCTTTGTTTTGTCGTTCCTCATATATTTTAAGATACAGCTTAAGTATATATTGCGTGCTTGCAGCAAATAAAACCTGTGGTATGTGTGTGCCGCTGTTTGTCTCCTTTTTGTTGTCCTCCTGTTTTTGGTGCTGTTTTCTTTAGTGAATCAACGAACCAACACGACAACAACACTTGCTACATGCTGACCACCCGACAGCTGCCAAACCGTGCCCAAACTAATATTTGCCTCCAGTCAACCAACGCAAACCTTCAAGCGGAAAAACCAGTCGTCATTCCCCCGCCCCGGATGAAACAGCAGCACCTCCAGGAGTGGTGCGAATCGAAAGGACCGTCCCATGAACAAGTCGCGGTAAAGACGAGGGAAATAATCGTTGCGGAGCGTTTTTGTTGGCCGGAACGAAAATCCAGGCAGACGTAAGGACGAGACATGACATGATCATGGCCAGCACGGCGGTACCAAAGCACTAATGAAGGCACAGACGATAAGCTGGACAGAGCAGTTTTCTCCTCTCCATCCACGTTTTTTACGCTACCTCACAGAAGCATTAACACAGCAATCACCGCAGCCTAATTCAGGGACGCTCAGCGTCAGCCTCACACACCACAAGCTTCGACGCTCATAGACTCTTGCCCACAAGAGGCATTGAACGAAATAGCTACTTCTATAAGGAATGAGTTCACCACTATGATGCAGGTATAAGTTCAGAAAATAAAGCATAATAATAAAGCTGAACTAACACCTCCACTCCAACAATTATTCCATAAGGTTTTGCCACCTGCTGTAGTGGATGGTAAATGACGGATAGCGGCTGCGCTTGGTCACCTACATATTACTGTATCTGCACACAAACACTCCACGTCTCCATGCGAAAAAACGCACCCGCACTTCCCGCTTCATGTCACCGTCCCGGAAATCCACCACAACAGCTGTAGCTGCAGCAGTCTCACTCCCACGCCTCCTAAGTTTATTGCAGCTTGAATTGTCTTCGCGGAAGAACGAGGCTTCAAAAACAGATGATCATGGAGAAGGGTTTCTTAAAGGGCCATTTGCTATGTGTTCATTCTTTCTCCGCCCCATTTTTCATGCTCTTCCCCTCACATGATCATGATCAGGTACCGTAGGTCAACACGTGCCACCGTTAAAACTCCACTTGCATGGCAGTAGTATTGCAGGGGCTACCGTTGTAGCGTGGTGCATTATTGAATTTTCGTGTCGCAGCCAAATACTCGTGATGACGTAGCGATACAAGAGGTGCAATATACCTCTACAGTTGCAGGTTACACCACATGGATGGATATGATGGACAGTACACCACATCACACAGACACATTATTTTCTAAGCATGTCACATTCGTAGAACACACCCTACAAAGCTTCTCCATCTCGCACGCACTTCTTGAATTCGTCCCGCACTCTCGCTTCGGTATGAGCCTGTACGTGCTTAACGTTTACGGTGCACCGAACTCGAGGAAGGATGGCTTTGTTCATCTGTTGGCACAACTATGCGAATTGGGCAAACGTGTATACATCATAGGAGATCTTAATGCACCCCATCCGACTTGGGGCTATGCAACAGAAACACCTAGATTGATTGATTGATTTGTGGGGTTTAGCGTCCCAAAACCACCATATGATTATGAGAGACGCCGTAGTGGAGGACTCCGGAAATTTTGACCACCTGGGGTTCTGTAACGTGCACCCAAATCTGAGCACACGAAAACACCTAGAGGCCGAAGACTTGCACTGGCTGTTGCAATTCATCGATGACTTTGAAGACAGAACCTGATCAACCCACTTGCTTAGGTAAAGTGTCAGCAGGGACACATGCCCTGACCTCTTGATAACCAAGGAGGTTAGGCACCAATATCGGTGCAACAGCTTGGTTAATCTAGGCAGCGATCAATGTACTAAACACAAAGCTCTAAATACTGCAGCCTCAAAATGGATCACAAAAATATCATATTGGGGTATATTTAGGCGTATTTGTATATGCACTACTCATCAAGACTCTCCCCTCTTTGAAGTTTGAATCACACAGCTTAAGTCTGAATTAAAAACAGCTACGAAACGCTTCACTGCGACGACGGAGACCAACGCTGACTAAATTTCAAGGCCGAAAGGCTGCCGCAGTGACGTCAGAGGGTGGGGGCCCAGTTACGCCACGAATGCGGCAGAAAGTCTGTGTTTCGTTCACGTTTAAGAAGAACCAACGTTCCCGCTCTCACCGCTGCTGCGGCTAGATTGGGCCGAATAAAAGATGGGGAAAAAATTGCCCGCAGCTTCCCTCGGGGGAACACTGAGGAGGATGCGGAGCATATAATTGGTTAACGGGGTGTTAAAGTGCGACTTACTTGGGTCGATGGCTAAATTGGTTAACGTGGTTGTAAAATGGGGTGTTAAATTGCGTCTTACTTGGGTCAATGGCTAAATTGGTTAACGTGGTTGTAGGACGGGTGTTAAATGAGTGAACACGTACACACGTATGCGAAAGGGCGGCGCTGGTCGAAGGGACGTCAATCATTGTGTTTGTGGATTCGTTGGAATTCATTTCACCGCAACCTTGGACGTCGACGCGCCGTACAAACCAACCGACGAGCGGCAAATGAGCGAGCGAGCGCCGACCTTGAGTATATATACAGCGCGACGGCGCATGCACTGTAAGCTGTTGAATGTTCTCGAAGCGCGACGGCGCATGCGCGTTCACTAGAGAATCAGGAGAATTGTAGAATGTTCTCGAAGGGGAGAAGCACGCGCGGCACAGATGGTGGGTGACGGTGCATGCGCGCGTCAGCTGTCGAATGTTCGAGAAGGGGGAGAAGCGCTACGGCGCATGCGCGCGCGTCAGCTGCCGATGTTCTCAAAGCGCGACGGCGCATGCGCGCGCATCAGCTGCCGATGTTCTCGAAGCGCCACGGCGCATGCGCGCTACATTATACAGCTAGCGAATGTTCGTAAAGAGGAGAAGCGCACGCGGTGTGTAGAGGAGGAAGGGCGCACAGTTGGTGGAGGAGTGAAGCGCGCGCGGTGTGTAGAGGAGGAAGGGATGCACAGATGGTGGAAGAAGGAGGAGGAAGCTTGCGGACGGCGCCGCACTACAAGCCTCGAGTATTAGATGCTCCGCATCTAAAAAACGTCTTACTAAGCATACTCAGTTGGGCAATTGGGCCCCCAACCTCTGACATCACTGCGGCAGCCTTTCGGACTTGAAATTTAGTCGGCGTTGCGGAGACGCCGGACGTGAAAGGGCATCTGCTGCATCTATAGGGTACCAGCAGAGGCTTGACACGGTGGTGGCGGTGGAAGAAACATAATCGCAAACTTCGTCTCTAGCGATAATTCGCATAACTTTTGCGATTGCCTCAACGACACACTAAGTACACCTCGAACGTTACGTATACAGGAGCAGAGGCAAGGGCGAACTTGCAAGGCATTAAGCGTAACAGAGCACCAGTGACCGATCAGATTACGTACACACTTCTGCGTAATGTAGATGACCAGGTCATTGAGCATATAATCGCTTTTTACAACGAGCATTAGAATAACGGCCCGCTACCACAGGACTGGCGACATTCAAAAATTATACTTATTCCAAAACCTGTCAAGTCGCTACCGCTCAAGAATCTAAGAATTGTTCCTTTAACATCAAGTACAACTAAGCTCTTTAACGCGTTGTCCTTTGCCGACTGCAGTCATTTCTCAAAGACAATTACTCTTTTCGGTTACATTCTCCGGCTACCGTCCTAGTATCTCTACACAGGAATTGTTACTACAGCTTAATGAGGACGTGTTGGATAGCCCCACTGCAAGTGAGGTCCGAGCAATTTAGGCCTTGTTTCTGAAGGATGCTTTTGACAATGTCTCCCGAGACCGAATTCTTCACAATCTACGCAGATGACGACGATGCTGCTGGCTCCTTTCGCACAGACACTGAGTGCGTCCGTCATGGACATTGGGTGCGTCTTTTTACTGACACTGGGTGCGTCTCATGGAAACGCTGGACGCGTCTCAATGGTGGTGCTGCCCCTTCCTCCTTCAGCATCTCGGCTCTTGTGAAAGGACAGTGCGTCTAGCGTCAAAAGCTTCGTCGTCCACGTTCTGTACATACGTTTTAAATATAAATTTCAGTTTCCTTCTGGCTGCTTTTAGCCTTGCCACAGCCTGGGTGCTCGCTGTCCACTTTTCGCCCTCAAGAAAAATGAAAAGCAAAAAATATAAAAAACAACTCTAGTACTCGGAAGCGCGAGCGCTGCTCTAACGTGGGTGGTGAGTCGCTTTCCCGCAAGACTTTCTAACCTAAGATGGCGTACCCTGGTGCAACTTTGTGACTTAAAAGTAGCATTTACAGTAACTCTAGTTGCCATCTTTTACACGCACAATTATGGAAGCGACGCATAAAAATAGTGATATCTCCTCGTACATTGTAAATTTTTCAGATTTCATCTGTAAGATCATTCGGTTGACGTGACAAATATTTTGGTCGCAGTTACTAATTGATACTGCCAAATTAGAGGCCTTGCAGCCCTAGAAAATAGCTTCTGAATTCTTCTTAAGCAGACGACGTCTGCGCTTGCACATGCACGCACCCCTCACTCATTGCTCGCATGTTGTGCACGGGCCCGAGTAGGTGGCTTTGGGAAGGGAAAGGTTAGAGCAAGCGTCCGTGAATCCCTTCGAGATCTTGGCTGCTTCCTCGCGTTGCGCCGGCGGTGCCTACTTGCGCGATTCCTAAGTGTGCACTCACTTTTCACGCTGTAATACAGGCGAGTGCTGAAATTTCAACATTTCGACCAGTGGTTGTTTTCGATGCGGCGGAAGTATACTGTGCCGAACTGCAACAGCGAGCAAGCATATCCTGCAAGGACAAGGTAATGGCCCTAAAAGTTTCTTGTTGCCCCAATGAGGTTTGAGACGTTGACTTGCAGTATAGCAAGGAAAGGCCGAGGGCAGACTGGGACACATGCACCAGTGCTATTAGGGAGAGCTCGGTGGTGGCGAGGTTCTCCTGGGCAAAGCAAAACGGCTATTGTCCTTACCTCGCTATGCTTCTTACCCTTGTCCTTGAATATCCTGCAAGGAGATGGTAATTACCCTTGAAGTTTCTTGGGGCCCCAATAAGGTTCGAGACGTTGGCTTGCAATATAGCAAGGAAAGGCAGAGAGGAGACTGGGACACATGCACCAGTGCTATTAGGGTGAGCTCTGTGGTGGCGAGGTTCTTTTGGGCAAAACAAAACGTACTGCCAGGGTTTTTACCTGATTTTGCGGTTTTAATCTTTCAGATTTTTAAGCTACCTGTGAGCTGTTCACACACAAATATACGCAAATACACACACACACACTCACACACGCGCATACGCACAAAGAAAAATGAATTGTACCGGATGTGATGTGGGGCAAGAAAATAGGGACAGATACTTTGGTGGCTTAAAGTAAAATTATTTACTCTTTTTATTTGCATCTTGAATTAACGGACACGAACAGCGTAAACTTTTGAATTACAATCGACGACGCCAATGGCGGCATTTCTGTAAAACTAGCCCTTTAACGCTGTCACTGTAAAATTTGGAACCAGCGAGCACGCACCGAAACGAGCGGCACACAACCATTTTGGCGCGAACGGCGATTCGGCGCAGTGTTACCTTGAACAAGAGCGTCGTGAGGGCAGCGTGCAAGTTTTTCGTTATCAGGTAGTGGATTTTAATGACAGAGGGTGCGTCAGGGTTGTGCCTAATTTCGTGAAGATTTGAGGACGCCCGAGTGAGTGCCGCTTTGCATCCTTAAATATCCTTACTCTGTGCCCTCAGGTATATCTACTTCATAATGACGCATGCCACCATTGAAAAACGAGCCACTGTGGCTCATACTTGTTTTTTCTGGAAAAGCAGAACATTTTTTGTCGCTCTGGTTCCGGTCAAGGCCTGGCTTTTGGTCTTTTTTGAATCACTGATTGATTGAATGATATGTGGGGTTGAACGTCCAAAAAACATCATATCAATAATAAGGACGCCATAGTAGAGGGCGCCGAAAATTTCAAAATTTCCCCTGTGGTTCCTTAACCTGCACCCAAATTTGAGCACACGGGCCTAGAGCATTTTCGGCTCCATCGGAAATGCAGCCGCCCCTGCCGTGATTCGATCCCATGGTGTGCGGGTCAGAAGCCGAGTACCTTTGCCACTAGACAACCGCGGCGGGGCTTGTATTTTTTCGCTACATTACTGGTGAAGACGCTGGGTATGTGTACTTTGGCTGTGTCAGCCATCTTAGAGACAGCTACACCGCTGAGACCAAGAAGCAGCCGCTGCCTTCGTGGGTTACTCCTTGAATTTGGTCCCTTGGCATCTACACCCAGAAAGATGGCAACTCCGATGACAAGCCAGGTGGTCAAAACTAGCTATGCCCGTGGTTCTCCTCTCGCGCATGTTTTCCATGCACCACAGACACCAAAACTGTTTCATGGAGACATCTTCGAGGATGTTGACTGGCTCAACCACTTTCATCGTGTTGCCAGTATCAACGAATAGGATTATGTTCGCAAGCTGCGCCGAGTTTACTTCTACTTAGAATATTATGCAAAGGCGTGGTACGAGAATCACCAGGACTCCTTTCCGACATGGCAAGAGTTTAGCCGACAGCGCCGTGATGCGAACCGCAACATCAAGAGAAAGAAGAGCGCTGAACAAGCCATTTCATGCGGACACCAGCGGCCAAACGAACGAGTTTTTATGTTTGTCGAAGACATGCTTCGACTCTTCTGGCGTGCGGATCCTGCTGTGCCGGTGGATAGCAAGGGCACGGCATTTGATGCGTGGAGTAAAAGAACAGCTTTTCGCGGGACTCGTGCGCAATCTACTAACGACAGTCACCGAGTTCGTCAGTGAGGCAACCACGATTGAGCATGCTCTGCAACAGCGATCCCCACAATACGAACACCACATCCTGGCCACCACATGCTCCATCGGCTCTGACAGCAAGATACAGGCCCTCACTGGCTTCATTCGAAGTATCGTGTGGGACGAATCGTGAAAGATTCAGCCATTGGGATCTCGGCCATGAGCACCAGCCTTCGCGGATGCAATGAGACAAGAAGTCCGGCAGGCAGTCGCACCACTGGCGCCAATGGCACCTGAGGCACCAGTCCTGACATATGCTGCAGCATTGCAAATCCCCTGCGCCACCGACTACAGGTCTTACTATGTGACCAATGTACCAAGCCATGCAGCCATTCGAAGGCACTGCCTCGAGTCCGCCTCCCGGCTCAAGGTTTCCGAACGCACCCTCCCATCTGCCGTCTGCCTCGAGACAAAGTGCTAGCAAGGCAAGTGCGTGGCGCACCTCGGATAACCATCTACTCTGCTACCAGTGCGGCGAACCGGGTAACGTGTACCGGAACTGTCAATACCGCCACCTAGGTCTCTGCGAATTCCACCACCTTGATGCTCGATGCCCACGCTACGATGAGCGCCCACGCGAAATCAAAGCCCATTGTGATGGTTATGGACGTTCGTCACTATGTTTGTTTATAGCGGACGAGAAAGGATTAACATGAACAATTCAAGCGAACAAAAGAAGCTTTATATTGAACACTAGAGAAGGAAGTGACAGGAGAAAATAAAACTATATATTCAACCCTATACGCCAAGCATCACGCAATATGCACGAGAGTCAGACCGCCATTAATATGCGCAGAGTTCGCGGCTACGCTAACTAAGTGTCCAGCGCGTATAGTTTCGGTTCGTTAGAAGAAACCGCTGTCTCACAGTTTGGGTCCCTGTCGTCCCGACATGATGCGGTCGTCGACGTGCGCGAGGGCAAACGTGGCCCGGCTGGAACGGCTGACGGCACACGGATGCGCTACCGTGTGCAGTGCCGTTGAGTTGGACGTCGCGGCCAACTCAGCCGTCAGGGTCACAACTCCTGAGGTCCAGGATAGGCCACGGCTCACGAGGACCACACCCGGTAGGCCACGCCCACGAACCTGCTCCCGGCCCCTGCACCCAGGCAGGAGCCGTTCAGCAGGCTCCGTCCTTGGACCTTGTACAGGTCGACGGACTCGACCTCGAACAGACACACCGGAGCTCGACCTGGCCGACACGTACGGGTCCCACGTCCGGCTCAGGAACGCTGCCAGGAACTCATCCTCTCGAGCGGCGCACCGCTTCGTCTGCCTTCGTGGCCTCAACCCTCGAGCTCTTTCTTTTCCGAACGTTCCTTCTTCTTCTCCTCTTCTTCTTTCATTTCTTGTTATCGCTTTTGTGCCACCTGCCCTACGCTCATCTTGTTCAGTTTTGGTTTGACGTTCCTCGGCGTCTTTAAGTGCTTTTTTCCAAAAATCGTACCTAACACACAGTGGTTTTGTGTCCTTTCCTTACAATATCCCCCTGGTCAAGAAAGTTGTTTAGAGAGAAAACAACTTTTTACAAGCGCGTGGGGTGGAGTAAACAAAAGCAAAAAATAGCAAAAACAATAACATTATTTACAAGTTCATTGCGTTAGGGAAAGGGTGACAACATGAAAAAAAATTGTGCCAACACTAAACGCTAACCAGCGCAGAAGTCAAATGCGGCTGAGGTAGTCGGCACCTATGTTGTCGGAGCCCTTAATGTACTCAACCACGAAGTCATTCTCAGTAAGCAATAGACTCCAGTGGAGTACTCGGCTGTTGATTTGTTTTGCGGAGTTCATGTAAGCGAGAGGCTGGTGGTCAGTTTGCAGCATGCATCGGTTTCCGAAGAGGTACACATGAAACTTTTGGATAGCCCACACAAGAGCCAGCGCCTCTCTTTCCATTGTTGAGTACCGTGACTCCCGTTCGAGCAGTTTACGGCTTGCGTAGGCTACTGGATACAACATGCGGTCGTGACGCTGCATTAAAACGGCTCCAATGCTGGATGAAGATGCATCCGTGCGCATTATGAATGGCTCTTGTAAGTCCGGTGATCACAGTACCGGACCAGACGATAGTAGATGCTGTAGTGTTACAAACGCTTTTTCATGGCATTCTTCCCAGATGACCTTATTAGGACCTCGCTTCCTAGCGAGTTCCGTTAGAGGAGATACTACAGTGGAGTAATTGGGGACGAAATCTCAATAATAACGGGTTAGACTTAGAAAGGAGCGAACTTCTTTCTTCGTACTCGGTCACTTTGCGGCCTGAATATTCTCCAATGTCTCAATTTGCGGTCAGAGAAGATTCTTCCCTACGATGTGTCCCAAGAATTTCACTACGGCAAAAGCCACCTCACTTTTCGATGGCTTTATTGTCAGATGAGCTGCCCTGACACGTTGCAGAAACTTGGTGAGAGTTGTGATGTGCTCATCCCAAGTTTGTGTGGCTATGAGCACATCGCAAAAATAGTGATAGATGTTCGGTATTCCCTCTACCAATCGTCTCATTAGTCGGGTTAACACAGCAGGTGCTGTTTTGATGCCGAAAGGCATGAATCTGAATTGGTAAAGGCCAGAAAAGGACTGAAATGCGGTGAGGGCCTTCAATGCTTCGTGCATCGGCACCAGCAAGTACCCTTTTGTGAAGTCGAACTTCGAAAAGTAGCGGCTCTGACCTAGTTTGGCAAACATCATGTCCACTCGTGGTATCGGTTCGTTGTCTGTAACGACGACTTGATTCAGCTGTCTGAAATCAATGCAAAGTCGGATGTTCCCGTCTTTCTTCTTGACCATGACGATTAGAGCTTGATACGGGGACTCCGATACTCAATGATACATTGTGATAGCATGTCCTGTACTTCTTTTTCTACAGTTTCTTGGATGGCGAATGGTATAGGGTACGGGCGTACCTTTACCAGTGTTTCAGTGGTAAGGCGTAACTTGCACTCGACGAGGTCCGTCTTCCCTGGCACGTCAGAAAATACATCAAGGAACTCTCTCAGAAGTTCATTAATTTGGTCTGTCTGCGGGCTGTTCAAGTTAGGCGCTACTAACTCATTTTTATCTTTCCCTTTGGTGCAGGGCAACAAAAGAATTTCTCGCTCGTCAACAGTGTCTGAATGCACAGAAACGGCAGCTTGTTGTGCGTCATTTTCGGGCTCCCTTTCGTGGTATTTCTTGAGAAGGTTAATGTGAAAAAGACTTCTCCGAGTTCCGAGATCTATCTCTCAGTCATAGTCACTGCGTTTTTCAAGCACTGTGAAGGATCCCTTCCATGTCAAGATCAAATTATTCTTATCTGATGGTAGCAACAGCAATACTTTGTCGCCGGGTGATAGGTGTCGAACTGTTGCTTTCTCATCGTAATATTTCTTCTGTGTCATTTTCGCCTTTAGGAGTTCTTCGTGCGCTACTTTGCAGGTGTCTTGCTGTCGCTCCTGGAGATCTATAACATACTCGTATGTTGTTTTCGTTTCAGGATTGATGTTGGCCCCTGTCCACATTTCCAGGGATCGACATTGACCCGCGTACAAATGTGCCGTAGAGGAGATCGAACGGCGCGAATCCAAGGCTCATTTGGGGAACTTCACGGTATGCAAAGAGCAGGGGAGCCAAGTATCTGTCCCAAAGTTGCGGCCGTTCTTGACACATGCGGCGAACCATTTGTTTGAGAGTGCCATTAAATCTCTCCACAAGTCCGTTGGCCATGGGGTGATAGGGCGTTGTGGGTAGCTGACGAAATGAAAGTAGCTGAACGAGTTCCTGCATAAGACTCGAGGTGAACGACTTTCCACGGTCGCTCACTATCTCACGCGGCACTCCGACGCGGGAGAACATCTCTACTAGTGCTTCCGCTATGCACTCTGTCTCGATGCTCGGTAGTGCCACCGCATCCGGGTAACGCGTAGTGAAGTCTACCATCGTTAAGACATACTTGTTGCCCTTGGATGTCGTTGGTGACAGAGGGCCAATAATATCGATGGCGACCCGCTGAAAAGGTGTGTTTATAATATGTCTATGATAGGCATATTTCCCAATGTAACTCGTCCGACGAGGTGTTTAGGCACGGTCCTCTGACATATGTCGCACGACTTCACGAACCGTATCACATCAGCCTGTACACCCGGCCGATAGAACTTTGTAAGGACACGGTCTGTTGTCCTTCTTTGCCCTTGGTGACCAGACAGAAGGCCTTCATGAGCCATCTTTATTACGGTGTTCCGAAGATCCTTGGGTACTACAAGTTGCTCCAAGTCTCGCCTTTCTGCCGTGCGGTGGCGCCGGAGAAGAATGTCGCGTACCAGCCCAAACTCATTGACTGTTGGCTTCTTAGATATGATCTTCCCCAATGCGGCGAAGCAGGTTTCCAGCGTAGGAACTGCGTGCTGTAAATTCTTTAGCGCTTCCTGGCTGATATCCAGGGGTTGGATCCGAGGAACAATCAGTTCACTGGGCTTTATCCTTTCTTTTCCGGCAGCCGCCGGCATGTCATATTGTCTTCTTCTATCCGATGAAGTTGCATCTTCAGGTTCTTCTTCAGTGCATACTGGATCACGGTGAATCTGTGCTAGTTTTGGTCATCTTGCTGGCTGCTTCGGGACTGGTTGGGGAGCTGACAGTACACCCGCATTGTTGTCAAACACGACGTCATACAACGGATTCTCCATACAAACAGAAAGCACCTGACCCCTGAAAAACGGAGAATCTATGTACACCTCTGCTTCTGGTAAGTCTTTTGCAGATCGGTCGAATAAGCGAATGGTACGGGTGTTGCCAGTCAAGTTGCAGTCAGAAACTACCGATCGTTTCACCACTACTGTATTGCAACCGGTGTCCCGCAATACGGTAACCAGCTTCCCTTCGAGATAGCCCTTTACAGTTGGCATCTGTTTTGGCCCGTTGTCGCAAGTTCCGTTGCTTTGGGTCCCATCACACATGTCATGACAATGTTTCTCATCCTGATTGTCAGGTGCATCTTCCATTGATTTCTCATGCTGCGCTTTCTGGTATCCCAAGACGGAACTTGATACCTCTCTACGTTTTCCCGAGTTTGAGGGACAACTATCGGATCTGTGCCCTGACTTCTTACAGATCCAGCACGACGTCGATTTGGACGCTCGAGACTTTGTCCAGCAATCGGAAGCTCGATGACCCGGCTTGTTGCACAGAAAACAAAGCGGTTTTCTTTTGCTTTCGCTGACAGTGTCAACTTTAGCTGTAGCCATCGGTTTTCCTTTTTCGTCTTTTCTTCTAGCGAGATTCACAATTCCCTCGGCTTCCAAATATTGATCAGTCGTCGTTGCCAACGTGTCAAGGTTACGACATCCTCGCTCCTTAAGGAAGACAGCCAACTTCTCGTCGCACCGCCTGAGGAATCGCTCGGACACCATTTGGTCTCGCAGTGCATCATATGTTTTGGGAGTCTTCGCCAGCTCCTGCCAATGGTCGAAGTATCCACAGAGATGATTGATTGATTTCTGGGGTTTAACGTCCCAAAACCACTATATGATTATGAGAGACGCCGTAGTGGAGGGCTCCGGAACTTTTGACCACCTGGGGTTCTTTAACGTGCACCCAAATCTGAGCACACGGGCCTCGACATTTCCGCCTCCATCGGAAATGCAGCCGCCGCAGCCGGGATTTGAACCCGAGACCTGCGGGTCAGCAGCCGAGTACCTTAGCCACTAGACCACCGCGGCGGGGCAAGTATCCACAGAGACGTCCAGCGAACTGTCGAGCTGTCTCAGTATGCTCGGGCCGGGAATCCCTAAACTTTGTGCGGTATTCCTCCTCTGTATAACGGAACCACTGGAGGAGCGTCTGCTCGAGCGTTGCGTAGTCCGTAGAGTCTTCTGCAGACATCCGTCCTGCCCCGGTCAAGGCTTCTCCCGTTAGACACAAGCTCAGTGACAGGGCCCACTTGTCGGTTGGCCAGCCTTGGCTCGTGACAACCCTTCCAAATCTCTGGATGTACGCATCCAGTTCGTCCCTACTTTCATTATAGGGCGGAATCATTTTGTGTGGGCTGCGGAAACTCTGACGACCACCCATACTATCGTCCGCAGAACTCGTGCTCGGACGCTGCGCTTCTGCGACACGACGTCGCTACTCGAGCAGGAGCCTTTCATCCTCCATGCGAGCTATTTCACGCTCATGCTCCACCTGTGCTGCTAGACGTGCCTCCTCTCGATCTTTCGCCCTCTGGTCCCTCATTTCTTTTTCCTCAGCGCTCACCCATGCCAGCAAAGCCTCTCCACTCAGCCCTATCTCCTTCCCTAGCTGAACTAGCTTTCTCTTGTCGTCCATTCTCGTCTGCCACACACAAACAACGTGAGGCTCTCGAAAGTAAAGCGAGAGCTTAGTTCTGACTCGCGGACGCCAGATATTGTGATGGTTAAGGACGTTCCTCACTATGTTTGTTTATAGCGGGCGAGAAAAGATTAACATGAACAATTTAAGCGAACAAAAGAAGCTTTATATTGTACACTAGAGAAGGAAGTGACAGGACAAAATAAAACTATATATCCAACGCCAAGCATCACGCAACATGCACGAGAGTCAGACCGCCATTTTAATGCGCAAAGTTCGCGGCTACGCTAACTCAGTGTCCAGCACGTATAGTTCTCGATTCGTAAGAAGAAACCGTTGTCTCCTAGTTTGGGTCCCCGTCGTCCCGACATGATGCGGTCGTCGACGTGCGCGAGGACAAAGGTGGCCCGGCTGGAATGGCCGACGGCACACGGATGCCTTACCGTGTGCAGCGCCGTTGAGTCGAAAGTCGCGGCCAACCCAGCAGTCAGGGTCGCAACTCCTGAGGTTCAGGATCATGCCACGGCTCACGAGGACCACACCTGGTAGGCCTCGCCCACGAACCTGCTCCCGGCCACTGCACCCAGGCAGGAGCCGTTCAGCAGGCCCCGTCCTTGGACCTTGTACAGGCCGACGGACTCGACCTCGAACAGACACACCGGAGCTCGACCTGGCCGACACGTACGGCTCCCACGTCCGGCTCAGGAACGCTGCCAGGAAGTTGTCCTCTCGAGCGGCGCACCGCTTCGTCAGCCTTCGTGGCCTCAATCCTCGAGCTCTCTTTTTTTCACACGTTCCTTCTTCTTCTCCTCTTCTTTTTTCATTTCTTGTTGTCGCCTTCGTGCCACCTGCCCTCCGCTCGTCTTCTTCAGTTTTGTTTTGACGTTCCTCGGCGTCTTTATGTCCTTTTTTCCTCAAATCGTACCTAACACACAGTGCTTTTGTGTCTTTTTCTTACACCCATCTTACCGGCTAGCAAACTTTTTCGACTAATCGGCTCCACCTATCGAGATCACCATCGCATCGCCGGTCTACGTCGCCCAGCTTGCCCTCATCGTCTTCCGCTCCTTTCAGGAGCCAGCCACCAAGTCCCCACTGGGGACGCGAGAAACGACGACCTCTGGTGATGAAGTTGCAGCCCGGCGAATGGTTATAAACTCCTCCCTTGACGACCATTCCGGTTTTTCTTCGTTCTCCAACTTCGCAAAGATCGTTTCTTTCGAAATCGCCGTTTTCGTCGGCAATCATGCTGTCGATGCCATCATTGACACCGGCGCCTTTTATTCCGGGATGAGCGCCACACTGGCATCTTAACTGAAGAAGGGTACCGCGTCATGACAAGAATCCCAGTTGCGCACGGCAGGTGGCCAGCTGGCGATGCCTACAGGTATGTGCACGGCACGCCTTCGCATCCGTAAGTCGACGTTTACGGGGTCTTTCCTCGTATTGCGCGTGTGCTCTTGGTCAATTATTCCGAGAATGGACTTTTTTCGTGAATAAGGCGCAGTAATCGTCCTCCGCATTCACTGTGTTAGGCCTCTCGCTTCAGTCTGATGCCAAGGCCGCGCATACGAGACCTATCTGCCTCAACAGATCAGTCGAATTGCACTCACGATCTACCGCATCACGCGAGAGGCCTCGGTGAGACTGTCATCTACTCAGCATAAGCACTCATAGATAGTCGGCTCACTTGTCACAATTCGTATCACGATCTGACAGTTGCTCAAACCGAAAACTTAGGCAGCTTTCGACTTACAGCTGTGAAGGTGACTCTCAACTTGCCTCCACAAAAATCTACGCAACGCCGCCTTCTACTCGTGGTCCACAACAGCGTGACTGAACTGCTCGGGGCCCAGCACGTTAGCCAGCTTCGACGTCTCAGCCAGACTCGTCAGGGCTGTGCCATTCTGTCTCGTCTTCGTTAGCCCCTTCCCGAAAAACCCACACAAGTACCTCAGCATAAACTTTCCTCTACGCCTGGTGTTGTCATCAAAGTGGCTCTGATGCCACGCAACGTAGATTCTCACCATGACATAGGTCATTGACGTGGCCGAGTTGAAGCTATAACGTGCATCTTTGATGATGGTACCACAGATACACAGATCCTCGACGCTGATCCAGAACACTACCTAGAAATCAAGTAGCGTGTTTAGCCAATATAGACAACACAGACGCCCTCGTAGCGTCTGCCACAGTATGCATTACACACAGTAATTACACAGAAGAGGCGCTATTGCTCTGGCTCTTGTTCAAGCAGCGACAATCTCACACGACTCCCCCATCTTTATAACCGACTCACACGCTGCTAGACATACCTTCACTCAAGGAAGTGTGGCAGCCCTTACACACAGAATCTTTCAATCGGTCTCATTGTATGCAATATGCCCGTTGCTTATCGTCTGGACTCCAGGGCATGCCTATCTCAATAGTAATGAACGAGTTGTTGCAATAACCCGAGGTCTGACCGGCCGGGCACTATTTGAGGAGCTGTTCAACCCAGACGATGCACAAAAAGAACCACTAAACTAAAAGACGCTGGATTAGTGCCGCAACAGCCAGTATACATATCATCCTCCTCATCCTTCACTAAACAGAGCATATGCTGCCGCATCGCGCTAATTGCAGAGCAATTCATTTCCATGATCACACATTCTCAATTGCTTTCATTCAAATCTGTACCCCTCCAACTGCACTTTCCGTGGATCTGTACTAACAGTATATCGCTCTACGTGGGAGTGCTCTTCTCCACAGGGTGCTACTCCAATCCAATTCCACCCTTTCCTCTTGGTTGTCTGCACTGCTCAGCGGACGTTGGCAGACGCGGCAGCAAGCTTGCTGATCCAGATGGCTCGTAGAATTACGCACGGCGATGAAGCTCTCGACTGAGGGCCCTACCCAATGAAAGCTCTATCTATGTACGTTCGCCACTAACTGCTTGGTTTCTCCCTCTCGGATGATTTGGTCGGTGTCATTCTGAAATTTCGCTACAGTCTCAAGTCTCCATCATTCAGTTTGTCTTCACTGATTCTGTGTGATTCTATATGCGTTGATCTAGGATTTAGCCAAGTAGATCAGTCTCAAGTCTCATAACGTTCAGTTTGCTACTGCTTACTTTGTCGGCGTGGACAGTTAGTTTTGCTGAATAAATCAGTTTCAAATTACATGGTGTCAAGTTTCTTTCTAACAATTCTGTCTGCGTGGCTCAGTCATTTCGCAAAACAAATGTAGTTCAAATCTTATAGGATTTCGCTTGTCCCTGCTCATTCTGTCATCATCGGCATTAACAGCGTACAAACTCATGGGACGAAGAGAAGAGACACAAACAAGCGCTGACTCTCAACTGAAGAATTCATTGAAAGATACACATTATCGGAACACATAAGATTAAAATGGCAGAATATCCACGGAGTGAATGATGGAGAGTGGGGCGAAGCATTCGTCCATCCATGCGTCCATCTATGTGACCGTCCATGTGTCTGTTCGTGCGCCCGTCCTTGCGTTCGTTCATGCATCCGCCCCTGCGTCCGTTCATACGTCCATCCATGCACCTGTCTGTGTGTCCGTTTGTCCATCTATTCAACTCTCCAAGTCCCACCATCTCGCATCTTTTTATGATATATTCCCCATATAGAAGCACCGCCATTCAGTGGACATTCCAAGGACTGAACGAGAGGTGGCACACGCACACTTTCTTATGGCTTGAGCTTCGGGTCTACTTCCCACCTTCAACCACCTTGAGTTCATGGTATGTACTAGTTCACTGTATTGGCACTACAGCCCAATGCTCGCTAAACCTTTTTAAAACCAAGGAGGTTACGCCCAGCGTGTATAACGTAGCAACCTTTTCCTGTCAGATAGTGCTCATTGTACATGCTAGTGGCTGCTAATGTGAAATGAGAGACAGGAGGATTCAGCTTTTCATTTCTTACGGCTTGTGCTTCGTCTCTGCTTCCCCCCTTTAACCACATCGAATTCATTTATAGTACATACTAGTTCATTGTATTCATGGCCCTGCGGCTCAACGCTTGCTAAACCTTTCTAAAACTAAGGAAGTTACACTCAACGAGTATAATGTAGCAACCCTTTCTTGTCCGATAGTGCGCAATGTACATGTCGATGGCTGCTAATGGGAATTGCAGCGTGTGCGTTGACTAAAAGCCGAATGCTCCTGTCTCTCATTCCCCCTTAGCAGCCATTGGCATGTACATTGAGCACTATTTTTTATTGTTAAACAACGCACAGCAGAAATCTCTCCCCGGCACCACCTTGGAGGTCAAATGTTTTACCTATTTCGGGTATGTGCCACTGGTGGTTACGTACTACGATAGACGCACAAGCCACGCCATAAGGAGCTTCGCCCCTAAAAACATAAAACATGCGCAGAGGGGCCTGCCAAAAACCGTGTCGACGTCATTATTAATTTTACGCTACGGTTAACTGCGCAGGCGCGACATATTCTATTCAAATAAACACGCTACTGATTAGGATTTCATCTTTTTCATGTAAAGATATAGTAAGGCAACGTTTCGGCTGCAAAACACTTCTTTTTCTTGCCGAGCCTCTGCCCCACAACACAGGTCAGACTGATGACGATAAGTATGTACATATGATAAGATGATGCGTATGAATAATGCTCACACTTATTCTCAACCCACGCGTGAGCGACCAGCCCGGATTGATTGATTTGTGGGGTTTAACGTCCCAAAACCACCTTATGATTATGAGAGACGCCGTAGTGGAGGGCTCCGGAAATTTTGACCACCTGGGGTTCTTTAACGTACACCCAAATCTGAGCACACGGGCCTACAACATTTCCGCCTCCATCGGAAACGCAGCCGCCGCAGCCGGCATTTGAACCCGCGACCTGCGGGTCAGCAGCCGAGTACCTTAGCCACTTGACCACCGTGGCGAGGTGATCAGGTCATCCTTAGAAATAGTATGTGTGCGAATAATTTTTTTTCCTGTCGTGACTATATTTTGTGTGCATGTTATCGATCCCCAGCTCCTTCCCCCTCCTTTTGTTCTGAACTTCATGATGTTCTGAATCTGCTGATTGTACGCTATCCCAATTCCCCCTTGATCTCTATGGGTGATTTCAATTTTCCCGGTATTGTATGGCGTGCAGACTCTGTTAGCGTAAAACAAAGCTTACCAGGAAATATAGAATTTTTGAATTTGTGTACGGACTTTAACCTCACTCAGCTTGTTCTTGAGCCCACGCGGTCAACATCAACCTGTTTTAACACTCTAGACCTCGTACTTACAACTTCACCTGATCTCATTTCTTCAATAACTTATCTCGATGGACTAAGCGATCACATGTTACTACATTTCACCGCGCAAGCTCACCGCCCCTTGAGATCTAAGGTTTTAAAAATTATTAGGGATTATTCGCGTGCCAACACAGCACTAATTACAGCAGAAATGAAACGTTTTACCGAGGAATTCATAACTAACTATGAAGAACGATCCGTCAAAGATAAATGGTTGCTTTTCAAAAACAAATTATTATCTTTGCTCAACGAACATGTACCCACCAGAAGGATTTGCAATAAACCTTGCTCTCCTTGGTTTAGTTCCACTTTATGCCGACTCCGCAACAAAACTAAGCGTCTGTTCCGAAGCGCTAAGCGTTCTAACCTCCCCAGCCGTTGGTATCAGTACTACAGCATAAACAAGGAATATAACGACGCTGTTCGCAACGAAAAAAATTGCCCGCAGCTTATCTCGGGGGAACACTGAGGAGGATGCGGAGCATATAATTGGTTAACGGGGTGTTAAAGTGCGACTTACTTGGGTCGATGACTAAATTGGTTAACGTGGTTGTGAAATGGGGTGTTAAATTGCGACTTACTTGGGTCGATGGCTAAATTGGTTAACGTGGTTGTAGGAGGGGGTGTTAAATGAGTGAACACGTACACACGTATGCGAAAGGGCGGCGCTGGTCGAAGGGACGTCGATCATTGTGTTTGTGGATTCGTTGGAATTCATTTCACCGCGACCTTGGACGTCGACGCGCCGTAAAACCAACCGAAGAGCGGCAACTGAGCGAGCGAGCGCCGACCTTGAGTATATATACAGCGCGACGGCGCATGCACTGTCAGCTGTTGAATGTTCTCAAAGCGCGATGGCGCATGCGCGTCCACTGGAGAATCAGGAGAATTGTAGAATGTTCTCGAAGGGGAGAAGCGCGCGCGGCACAGAGGGTGGGTGACGGTGCATGCGCCCGTCAGCTGTCGAATGTTCGAGAAGGGGGAGAAGCGCAACGGCGCATGCGCGCGCGTCAGCTGCCGATGTTCTCGAAGCGCGACGGCGCATGCGCGCGCGTCAGCTGCCGATGTTCTCGAAGCGTGACGGCGCATGCGCGCTACATTATACAGCTAGCGAATGTTCGTGAAGAGGAGAAGCGCACGCGGTGTGTAGAGGAGGAAGGGTGCACAGATGGTGGAGGAGTGAAGCGCGCGCGCTGTGTAGAGGAGGAAGGGATGCACAGATGGTGGAAGAAGGGGGAGGAAGCTTGCGGACGGCGCCGCACTACAAGCCTCGAGTATTAGATGCTCCGCATCTAAAACATTTTTTAATTCCACACTGCCTGCTCTTCTTCAGACTAATCCCCGCAAACTTTGGAGCGTAATTAGAGGTGAATCTCGATATAATATTTAATTAACACGTTCTGACCTGGTTGTACCACCTGACCAATGCTACACGGTTCCAAATAATGCTTTTTCTTCAGTGTTTCAAACAACAGCTCCTTCATTATATCCCCATGTACCCCGTGCCGATTTTCCGCCAATGGAACCTATTTTTGTTGGCTGGGTGGGCTTAACTAGGCTAATTCAGGGTTTCAAAATGTCTTCTTCTGCAGGCCCCGATGAAATTCGCTCTAAAATGTTGGAATTAACAAAAGTGTATTCATCCATTGTCCTTGCAAAGCTTTTTCATCAGTTTTTACAGTGCTCATCACTACCCGCTGATTGGAATTCCGGAAAGGTGGTTCCCGTCTATAGGTCAGGTAACCCGCATCTTCCAGAAAACTATCGACCAATATCTCTCACAAGCATTTCCTGTAAGCTACTTGACCATATTATTTTCTCTCATTTATTGGACTTCCTTGAAATGAATTCTTTTTTTCATCCTTCCCAACACGGCTTCAGGAGAACATTTTCTTGCGAAACCCAACTAGTATCTTTCACTAACGATCTCTTTGCCATTTCTGTTGAAGGTTACGACACTCATTGCATTTTTCTTGATTTTCATAAGGCGTTCGATACCGTTTCTCATGAACTTCTCCTCGTTAAAATAAATCAATTGAACCTTGACCCTAGCGTGCTTGGCTGGATTAAGTCCTTTCTCTCTAACAGGTCGCAATATGTCACTGCTAACAACTATTCTTCCGATACCTCTGCCGTAACATTAGGGGTGCCGCAGGGCTCTGTGTTAGGTCCATTGTTATTTTTGATTTATTTAAACGACCTTCCTAACTGTGTCAAGTTTTCAACCATTAAAATATTTGCTGATGATTGTATGCTGTATTTCAAAATCACTAACCCAACTGATTCTATCAGACTTCAGAATGACCTAGATAACGTGTCTCTTTGGTGTCGTGACTGGCGGATGAAACTTAATTCAACCAAATGTAAAAGCATGCGTGTATCTCGAAAAACTTCAGCTTCTAACACTTGCATGTATCTTCTTAATGATGCTCCCTTATCCTCAGTGCACTCGTATAAATATCTTGGGCTTAACATTACTAACAATCTATCCTGGCAGAAACACGTCAAATATGTCACTAATAATGCTAACCACGTGCTCGGATGTTTGCGACGAAACTTTTCTTCCGTACCCAAGTCAGTGAAACTAAACCTTTACAAAACGTAAGTACACTCTAAACTGGACTACGCATGCGCCATCTGGCATCCCGGTCAAGTAACCCTAACTCTCACTCTAGAAGCCATTCAAAACCGCGCAGCCCGTTTCATTTTGTGCAATTATTTCAGTCATGCCAGCGTCACAGCCACGAAAAAAACTCTGAACCTAACCGACTTATCGTTCCGTCGAAAATGCTCTCGCCTTTCTCTTTTTCATAAAATTTATCATTACTATGCATCTTTAGAAGAGAGCCTTCTCTCTTCCCCCTCTTACATTTCCCCTCGTTTCGATCATTGCTTTAAAGTAGGTGCGCCATTTTGCCGAACAAACCACTACAGTGATTCCTTCATTCCCAGAACAAGCAAAGACTGGAACTGCCTTTCCGCTGCCACCGCATCCCTCATCGACCCTGCAAACTTCAAACTCTCCATTTTGCAGCAATTGTAACATTTCGCTTAGTTTTTGTTGTGTAACCCCCCCTCCTTTCTGTAAAGCCTTCGGGCATGGAAAGTATTCAAATAAATAAATAAATAAACAAGGAACTGTATATAGTGAAGGATGCCCTGAATAAAAACTCGTACCGTGCAAACACAAGAAGGCTGAACAAAAACCGCATTAGCACAGCGGAGGAGAGGGCCATCATACGGTGTCTTCACTTTGCGCAAACTGGAACACAAGTCCACACTAATAACTGAGAGCGATGCACCTGTGTCCACCAAGGCTTCAGTCCATATGCCCTCAACACACACTGAAAGTACATTTGAGGGGCGTTCCGGAGGAGTTCGATGCAGTCCGCCAAATGCAGCTTTCCCTCCTGAAGCTGCACTGTTTGGTTTTCCGGGCGATGATCAGACGCCGTGGTAGCCGGACGAAGTGGTGACGAGGAACGGTGCATAGGTGACGGGGAACGACGGCGCGAAGAGCGGAAAGTACTGGCTGCATCGAAGTGCTGTGGAGAGGGTGAGTGGCGTAGGTAAAGTTGGTATGGGTGACGATGTTGTGGAGAGGGAGCAAACTCATCCCTCTCGTAGTCACCACAGCCGCGCCTTTCGTCTTGTTGACGTCGACGAAAGAACCGTGAGATATAGCCACGTATTCCGAAACAATAGCAAATTGGTCGAGATAGACGCCAAGCATGGAAAGAAGGAGGCGTTGCCCTTGGGGCAAGGACATTATTCGAAGGCTGTGTAGTTGACCCATACTGTGGTGATTGCTGAGAAGGTGAAGCTGCAAGTACCTGAGCGTACGTCGGCTTTGGAGTGGTATGCGAGCTCGGGACTTGCTCACACGTCATGGACGCTAGTTCTTCCCTCACATTGTTGCGTAGGCTGCCTGTAGAAGGCGTCATGCGGAGCTCATAAGATGACGAGGTGGCTTGGAGTTGCAGCTCCTCGCGGATCATAGACCGTATCAACGCACGGAGCTCACCGTCATGCGTTGGCCTGATATCTGCTGTTTCAGGTTTCAAACGTATAGGTTGAAGGTCATCGAGTCGCTTACACGTACTCATGATATCGGCGACCGTGGTCGGGTTCCTTGCCGCCAGAGCATTAAATGCGACGGCACCTATGCCCTTGAGCAAATGCCGAACGCGGTCATGCACCGCCATCGAGCTATCAACGCGGCGGCACAGGGCGAGGACATCTTCAATGTACAATGTGTAGGACTCGCCGGAGTGCTGGACACGTTCAGCAAGCTTCCGTTTGGCGATGTCTGCACGTACAGAAGGGTTGGCAAATATCTGACGGAGCTGCTGCTCAAAAGTAGGCCAGTCTGGGAAATTCAGCTGTTGATTGAGAAATCACGTCTTAGCGACACCCGTCAGGTAGAAAGGTACACGGACAGCTTCACTTAATCGACTCACACTGTCGTTCTCATCCAACCAGTCTTCAACGTCTTCACCGCAAAGACCGGAAAACATCGGGGGATCTTTTTGAGGGGCGGTGACAGTCCAAGAAGGCATGCCCAGGGGTGCAGGCGGGGTGGATGGAGCCGTGTTGTCGTGCTGGTCTTGCGACATGACCGTAGGCTGACTGCGCAGACGGTGACCTGACCGGAGCTCCAGGGATGGTTTGTAGTCGAAGATAACAAAAAAAGCGCTGCAGGGAGACGATCAGGCGATTGGAAAGCACTCTCCACCACTTGTAAGGCAACGTTTTGGCTGCAAAACACTTCTTTTACTTGCCGAGCCTCTGCCCCACAACACAGGTCAGACTGATGATGATGAGTATGTACATATGATAAGATGATGCGTTGGAATAATGCTCACAATAGTGATGTCTGGCTAACGTAGGACTTCTTTTTGATATATAAACTGCTTCAACTAGTTATCTTGTAATCTGATCACTGTGTTTGAAGAGCACTGTCGTTTGATTGAACAAGAACCTGCACCCATACGTATGGCAGTGTGAGGGCAAATTCGCGTACGTGCGGGTTTTGAAGATTCGGGAGTGTTCTTTTAGTCGTACACAGAGACAACGCCCTGTTTGTATAATAGAAATCTTTCCACATGTTAAGGAAATTCTGTACACCACCTTTAGTACACAGATCATTGAGGCGTAGCTGTGTTTTACACCACATTTATTTTGACTAGAGCATTTTTTGTCCTGCTTTTTGTTCACCACAGAGCACAGTTTTCTTTATTTGATTTTGCTGAGAATAGAACCTGTACATCGTATCGTCATGCCAGATTTTTAGTCCATGGGCTAATCTACGCTTGTAGGGGATGGTGGCACAGTTCTTTTACCTTTCTTGTTTTTAACACAATTTTCACCCTTCTTGATATGACGTATCAAGAAGGGTGAAAGAAGAAAGTATGTTCTGTGTGATTTTATATAATGTGTTCGGATAATTTGTATATTCCATTAAATTCTTCAGTGGAGACGCAGCGCTTGTGTGTGTCTCTTCTCTCCGTCCCGTGAGTTTGTGTGCTGTGACTGTCTAATATGTATCACCAACTAGCCCAACTATCAGTCCTGCTTCATTCTGTCAGCGGTGTTTTTCGATGTTGTTACATGAATTCATCTGAAGTCTGTGGGTCGTACAATTGCCTTCGATAATGCCCACTGATTCTTTGGGCAATACCGAGTATCAAGAGACAATATACCCTACGAAATTATAGTGGATGCTAACGGAAGTACTTTTAAGATGCATATAAATAAGGAAATGTTGACTAAAAAATAACTTGCCAACGGCAAGACCCAAATCTGCGACCTTCGAACAACGTAACCAATGCTCTACCTCTAAGTTACGATGGTAGTGATCACAACGCCCACTTTATTAGGTACATATACAAATTCAAATGCGAGAGCATCGGTCAGCGTCACCTGTTGCAGAGACGGCGGGTATGGAGCCCTCTTTCTTGCCTGTTTGACATCACGTATTACGTGATCTTATTGCGAAATGCCAGCTCATAATTTAGCCCTCGCATACAACACCAATTCATGCAGTCTACCAGAACGATGCTCTCGAAATGAATGAAGGAAAGTGTCCATTTAAGGACTCGTTGTTATTGTTTAACGCGATAATACAGAGAGGAGAATTTATAGCCACTTGTCATATAGAGGATGTCAATTGAAGTAGTTGTAATGTGAATTTCAAAGAAGAAATCAGGACGAAATAATAACTTGCCACATTCAGAATGAGAACCTGCGACCTTCAAATAACGCGTCCAATGCATCCACTGAGCTACGGTGGTGGTCATCGCCTCGTCTACTTTATAGGGTATATATATATATATATATATATATATATATATATATATATATATATATATATATATATATATATATATATAAATTCAAACGTGGGAGCGTCAGTCAGCGTCACCTGTTATAACTATGGCGAGTGTGGAACACTCTTTCTTGCATGTTTGGCGGGATCTTATTAGGATGTGGAAGCTGATCACCTAAGGAATCTATTCTGCCAGAACGAGACTCTTGCCATAAATTAAGGGAAGTATGAATTTAACGACTTCTTTTCATTGTTCGACAAAATTTTTATGCGAATGCAAAGAGACTACTGCGGGGAAAAGCATAGGGGGTGTAATATTTTAATGAAAGTAATTGTATTGTGAATGCGGAGAAAGAAAGGTGGACGAAAAGATAACTTGCCACTGGTTGGATGTAAATCTGTGACCTTCGAGTGTGCTCTGCCACTTTAGCTATCATGGCGGTGATCCCCACGTCCACTTTATAGAATATATATGTGCATCTATTTGGGGGAAAGTCGGTCAGTGCCACCTCTTGCCGCCACGGTGAGTGTGGAACACTCTTCCTTGCCATTTTGGCGTCACGTAGTACGGGGTCTTGCTACGGGATGGCAGCTGACCATAGAATTATTGTCTGTTAGTTCTCTTTATTATTATCACTAACAAAGAAAAAAGGCATTAAATTCACACTTCCCTTCATTCGTTCTCGTTCTGGCAGTCTTTGTGTCTTGAGATGCTATGCGAGAGATAGCTGGTAAGCTAGAATCTCGTAATAATACGACCTACTACATGCCACCACAGAGGCAAGAAAGAGTGTCGTACACTTGCCAACATGGCAACAGGGGGCACTGACTGACGCTCTCATGTTAAAGTGTGCATATACATATACCCTAGTTTATGTGGGGATGACCACCACGGTATTTCAGTGGTAGAGTATTGGATGTGTTATTTGAAGGTCCCAAGTTTGAACCTTGCTTATGGTAAGTCATAATTTCGTCCACTTTCATTTTTGGACAATTGCATTGCGATTACTGCCGCGAACATTTCCTATACTTTTGTTGGCCATAAATTTACAATTTGTTAACGTGGTCTTTGAATTTCATTACATAAATGAGTCTGAAAACTCCAAATTTTCAGTTTGCCTATACTCATTCTGTTAGATTCTGCCGGCGTGTACTGTGATTTTGCTTAATAAATCAGTCTCAAAGCACATAAGTCAATCTCAAACCTTATATCTTTAAGTTTGTCTTTCCTGATTTGTCCAGTGAATATAACCCTTGCGAGATTTGCCTTCTGTCGAAGTTGGTAGCATTGCGGAAGCCGTTGTTTCAAGGTATCAGCAACCTCATAACCCAGAAGTGCCGTTCTTTTTCTTTCAGATGAAGAATGCGAAAAAGACTACGGATTTTCCAAGAGTGGCACAGAGAATGTGTAAGTACGTGGGCGAATGGGAGGTGCATAAGTTAGAAAAAAAACAGGTGGCCCTCTTGTACAGTACTGTATATTACGTAAGCATATTATGTCGACTAACAGAGCGCTTTGTAAGGGATCATGCGTTGCTGTAACCCCACTTACAGCAACGCTCGCCAGATTGAAAACCACCAACTATGACACCCACCTCCATGTACCTATCCTTATATATATTATAGATCCTGTGGGTTGCAAACTGTTTGCTGTTCAGGGTCGGTGCTGCCATAATCTCAAAGGGCACACTAACTATATGGCGGCATTGTACAACGTGTAAGCTCTCCATAGCGTCAAAGTTCTTGGATTACCTTTAGGGTGGTTTAAGAGAGTAGAAGGCAAGTTCCCATGTAACTACTGTGAACCGTCATAACGCCTGTCACACCCGGCCGAACTTTGGAGTAATCCTGTTCGTTTTGATTTATATATTTATTCAGAAATACGCTGCTTTGCAAAAGGCGTGTAAGCGGGGGGTTACAGCGTGTAAAAAAGCAATTTGTTATTGGAGCACACTTTGCCACAAGTAAAGCGATTTCACTGTGCTATGACTGTGAACAAAAAAAAAAACAAGCATATAGGCTCGTTCTAGTCCCGTTTTCTTGAACTTCAAAGGGTGGATCTCATCTTTTGGCCTAGATGATGTGGTGGCCTAAAGAACTTGTATTTGTTAATGACCATCTTTTTGTGGTATATCTGAAGAAACCATTTCAAGCGCAATGTTCCCCTGCGATAAGAAAGCGCTTTTCATCCTTAGACGTCTCTCATTTTAATAAGATCTCGCATCGCTTATACCGCCTTAGAACGAGCCTTGCCACTCCGTTGTGTAGACTCTCATTGAGAATAATGAGACTATTGTTGTAAGTCTCACAAACAACACGCTTACTCCGAAATCAGGCGCACTCATATTCAGTACTACGCCGAAGAATTCCCAAAAACATGAATGTTACCAATTTCGGGGATTTTTTCCTGCAAACATTGACAAAACTCCCAGCATATTTTCCTGCACAACAGTACTAATTCCCGCCACCGTCAACGCACACGCACACACTAATATTACACGTGTCTCGCGTGCTGGCGACTTTTGAAATCATAGCTATCCCCTCCCCTACCACAGAATAAAAGAATACCTTAATAGTTGATATAGTGTTACTACGTTTCACAATGTGGGTTTCAAGTATAACACTAATAGTTATCTCTAAATCGCTCCGTTTAAATATCAGAAACAGATCTCAAAGGCTGTGCTTGCATGGTGCGTGCGCCAGGACCAATCACAGCAAACGAAGGCGCGCTGTGACCGCTGATGATTTGTTGTTATAAAAGAATTTATCCATTTACGAAATTCCCTGCGACAGCGCGATTATTTTCTTTCCTCCTTTGGCTCAAAATTAGAAGCGAAAATTCACCCGCAAAGTGAAAATTCCCTGCACGGTACATCACTGAATTCGAGCGACCCAATGAAATATAAGCAGATATTTTTAAAGCAGCACGAGAGTGTCTAAAATTTCGCCAAATGAAAGTTAGGCCGTTGGCGGCTTTCGCAACCACGGTATGCACATGCGCATTCCAAGAACAGTCGCTCGCAAAGGTTAGACTGAGGTACTTCTAAAACGGTTGGTGATGAAGGACATCACTGCTCAGAAAATAACGCATTACATTTATTTTTTCTAGTAAAGACACATGAGCACCTTTTTTAACGTTAAGTCGCATGTTCCACTTCTCAAACTGTTCATTTTTCGGGTCAGGTCAGCCTGCAATTTATTGTGGTCTTTTTCGCTGTTTTTTTCTGTATACGACAGAGTCGCTGGCATACAAGCGTACTTGAGGGGGTCGTAAAGGTTCAGCAATGCCAAATAAAGTGACGAAATTAGTTGAGCCCACGTTTCACTTAGTTAATCACATACATCTTCAGCTATGACATTCTGCAAATGTCTAAATTTGTATTTTGTCATTACATACGACTTCGTCGTATGACAATTGTGGAGGTACTATTACCTCTTGGAAGGTCTCCTGAGTTTCATGGCGCACACGCGCATCTCACTAACTTGCCACAGTTAGTAAAGAAGAACTTTATTGGCTTGTTGGTGCTTGCTGTAAACGGTAATGCAGCGTGACAAGTAGCAACGGGCTCACAGAACCATCCATCAAATGTGCTACTAAGAATTTTATTGAAAACTTGAGGACACACAGGATGTATGTTCCAACTATGCCAAAGTGAAGTTTGTATATTGAGGTACAATTACTATAAAACCTTGTGCCAATGTCTAATTGGTAATAAAAATTACACCATCTGCCGCTTAGAGAAAGCATGCCTGAACTGGTGGTGGCATTCACGCTGGCGATAATTGCAGCATTTCGCAGGCAAAAAAAGCTGGGAAGGAGTAAAGGACGCAGTGATGGCCATGGGTCATGTGTCCCCGATGTATGTATGCAGTAGTAGAGGTAGTAAAGTAGTAGTTGTAGCTGGTAGCCACCTCTCGTTTAGTCCTTGGAATGCCCACTGGTTGGCGGTACTATTATATAATGAATATATGGTTCAAGACGTTAATTTGAGTGCACACTACACATTCACGCACAACACACCCCGACATCAAACACACGTGACTGGGTGTGTCTGTGCTTGACTGTGTAGTGTGTTTGGGCTAAAATTAATTTTTCTGAAATGTTATACCAACTAGCCCAAGAACACGTTTTTTTACAATATATGACGAAAAGGTGTGAGATGGCGGTGCTTGCAGAGACACAGACAGACAGACAGACAGACAGACAGACAGGCAAGCAGACAGACAGACAGACAGACAGACAGACAGACAGACAGACAGACAGACAGACAGACAGACAGACAGACAGGCGGACGGACGGACGGACGGACAGACAGACAGACAGACAGACAGACAGACAGACAGACAGACAGACAGACAGACAGACAGACAGACAGAAACAACTGGTTGAACCAAAAGAATCCAGGAACGTGTATCTTTTACCCTGAAACTTTCAGCACATCATCGTTAGTACGCGTTAACGTATCATCTTTTATAGATATGCGAGACTTGCACGCTTCAGGGCAGCACAGCGTCACAAAGTTTGGTTATGAATTGAGCTGCAAGGCCTTGCACCCATCCAACTTTGAGCGGCAGAATGTCAAGGTTGTTTGAAATGTTTTCAGTTCATTTGTGGTAGAGGCTCTAAAAATGCGTGGAGCCAAGCTCAATTTTGAACTACGCCGAAGGGACAGCGCACTTCATTGGCCTAGTTTTGAAGTGGTGGCATGTGCTCAACGTGAAAAGCCCCGCCAAGGGCCGTCGCCAAAAAGATCCTCTTGTGGTAAAAAACGCTGCCCTGGAGAGTGTGCGTCATGCTTTGACGTAGAAAATCGGTGTGCGGGGCCGATTTAGTATTTCAAGGTACGCGGGAATCATTATGATGGTGATAGCACTAAAATTATGAGCGCGCCTATGCGCGTGCTCGTGCGCGTACCACGTGAAAAGCTCCTGAGCCACGGGGACAGCTCGGCTAACCCCAGAGAGCAGAGCGCAAGCACAAGTTCGGGCCACGCCCCGGCTGCTCGTTCTGACCCTCCGTGTCCGGGCCTCGTCCCGGCGTTGAAGTCCTCGGGTGCCTCCTGGACTGGGCATCGCCCCACCTAACCCCAGAGAGCAGAGAGCAAGGACAAGTTCGGGCCACGCCCCGGCTGCTCGTTCTGACCCTCCGTGCCCGGGCCTCGTCCCGGCGTTGAAGTCCTAGGGTGCGTTCTGGACTGGGCATCGCCCCACCTCGCTCCCACGTTGGTCTGAAGCGGCGTTCGTCACGGCCAGCTGCTGTTCTGGAGAACAGCAGCTGGCCGTGTGTGTTGGAGAACGTAGTGATGTAGCTCTGGGTACACGGTCTGCTAGTGAATGTGTTAAGCAGACATGTGATGGCATTGAAGGTGACGGAAGTATAGAGCAGCGTGGCCTCTGCAGTGGTCAGCATGAAACCTCTCGGCCATACAAAGAGCACGTCATGCGCATCTGAGACTCTTGCTTTGGAGCCCAAGGAAAAGCGAGTGGCATTGAAAAACCCTAAAACAGAGCCAGAAGATGACCATAATTCGAGCAAGAGGGGCTGGAAGTCCAAGAGTAGTAGTGGAGGTAGGAACGCTGTGAGCCCAAAACATGGTACTCCGTACCATGCGGAGGCAAATGAACTTCGAGACAACCGAAAGATGTGGCGTGCTTTGGACTACGTAGCCTGGCGCTCAGACCCCGATGTTTAGATCGAACGTTGTTCTATCTACGTAAACATCGGGAAGCCACCGCGGTACACAGAAGCACATAGGAAGAAAGAGCTCTGGTTCTGCGCTAGTGCATGGAAGAAAAGGAGAAAGAATACAAACCTGGTTGACCGATTCTGAACTGAACTGCGACACGACAATGGACTTCGAACTGCATGCGGAACCAATTCCCGCGCTGACATAATGTTTGGCCGACTTACTGGGCGTCGATGCTCCCAAGCTTGACTCGACGAATTCATCGTGCTGCCCGGTGCCTGTGTTCGCCGCAACGGCATGAGTGAGTGGTCGTTGGCCTAGGCATCGGGTCACGAGCGTGTGGTGCCATGCATTCTGTGTGTGGACGCCCTTGGTACATCGTCAAAGACAAAACATTATCATCGTTGAATGTGTTCAGTTTATGCGTATTGTGTCAGTTGTCTATGTCTTTCAGTTGTGCTGCGTCTTACTTGATAATGTATTTTCTGTGTTCACGGTCACGGCTCTGCGCGTCCGAGTTCCTGGGTCCACGAACAATCACAGTCACCGAGAATAATTGTCAGCTAAGTGAAACCAGTTGTACGCTTTTAAAATGGCAACCTAAGAGCTGAAATGTTATTTCAAGGCACATGAAGTCGAGTTACACTTGAAAAGTGTACAGATTTTTTGAGGTGTGGCACAATCTTGTCACATATATTTGCTTTTTTTATTATTATTTATTTTGTTTCACTGACATCCGTCGATGTGGTTGGGCGATGATAAAAAATACCGCTGCCAAAGTGCGCTTTTATGCCGGTAAATCTTTGAGTGTATATTGCAGTGCCCTGTGGTGCCGGCGAGACACTTGGACATTCCAGTCTACTTTATGAACATGCCTACCCTTTTTACCCCACCGTTTCGCTGTTCTTGAACTGGGGGGAAGATGTGGTAAAAAACGCTGCCCTGGAGAGTGTGCGTCATGCTTTGACGTAGAAAATTGGTGTGCGTGGCCGATTTAGTATTTCAAGGTGCGCGGGAATCATTATGATGGTGATAGCACTAAAATTATGAGCGCGCCTATGCGCGTGCTCGTGCGCGTACCACGTGAAAAGCTCCCGAGCCACGGGGACAGCTCGGCTAACCCCAGAGAGCAGAGCGCAAGCACAAGTTCGGGCCACGCCCCGGCTGCTCGTTCTGACCCTCCGTGCCCGGGCCTCGTCCCGGCGTTGAAGTCCTCGGGTGCCTCCTGGACTGGGCATCGCCCCACCTAACCCCAGAGAGCAGAGAGCAAGGACAAGTTCGGGCCACGCCCCGGCTGCTCGTTCTGACCCTCCGTGCCCGGGCCTCGTCCCGGCGTTGAAGTCCTAGGGTGCGTTCTGGACTGGGCATCGCCCCACCTCGCTCCCACGTTGGTCTGAAGCGGCGTTCATCACGGCCAGCTGCTGTTCTGGTCTCGGAGCGAGACGCTGTCCCAGGTCTCAGGTGCTGTTCTGGCCTCGGAGCGAGACGCTGTCCCAGGTCTGTTCGCGGCCGTCAGCGATACGCTGTTCTCGGTGGTGCACAGGCAAGCCCAGGCGTTGACCGCCGTACTGGGATGCCCCTAGCGGTTATCTTCTAGACCGGACCCCGCCTCGGTACGAACTCCGCAAGCGCAAGGCACACCGCGTTCTGACTACCAGAGAGCTCAAGGTCAAGCGCAACGTTCACGCCCCAAGAGTAGAACGTGAGTGGACGAAGAAGAATATTAACTCCCTTCCGCGTAGGACCGTGAACGCGTGTATATATGTGTGAGTTTATGTTGTGTGTATCCCTTTGTCCGTCTTCGTGTATATAAATGTTTCTCGTTGTCCTCGAACGTCCTCTGTCCTCATCTGGCTAACCTGCGCCCACAGTTGCCCACACCTCTCCAGGACCCAGTCAGAAGTTTGACTGGCAAGCAGATATAATTTCTTAATAATTTCCTGGATTGGTTGGACACATGGCCAGACATCAAGATGAATACAGGTGCACTATCCACGGAAACGCACTCAGGATTGCGGCTGACTTGTTATGCACTTGTATGGCTGTGCCATCACTGCCTTGAAGAATTGAATTTCGACTACATGTTACTGGGCAAATTTCAAATAGACAGTCTCGAGGAAAGTTTCGCACAGTACCGGCGGTTGTCAGGCATGAATTATCACATCTCAATACAGCAAGTGTTCGAGTCAGAGAAAAAAACTGAGGCTGCAGGACAGTTTGGTATTTCCATATAATCAAGAATTACAGAAGCCATCTGTTGTGCCACTTGACAGAGCTCAGATGACAGTGGAGTACAGTTTGAAGATATCAAACCGTGACATAACAAATAAGGGGTCAATTTTGCCCGTAATCACGTACATCGCTGGCTTTTGCGCCCACGCTGCGTTAAGAAAGCTGCATTCTGAGTATTGTGCCGAGAATATTACAACCAAGGACCAGGAAATTCAGCTTGAGAGCAATCAGTTAATTGAAAACTTTTCAAAAGCACTCTGAAGTTTCCCAAGCCAGCTGTCGTTAATGCAGTCTTGCATGCCAATATTGTACTTGAACAGCTTACAAAAAAAAAGAGAACGCAACGCATTTTCATGCAACGCCAAATCAGAAAAGGCTCTCTGTTGCTGTCACAAGACACTTTTGTAAAAATGAATATTTCGATGTCTGTTTTCACGGCCATCACCCCGACATCGATTTAAATAACATACTTGTGGCAGCAGCGAACACTCTCCTCAATAACTATGTGTTTATGAAGACACATGTTCCGAAGAGCTCAAAAGCGCACGCACAACAGAGAAAAATGCGGAAATTCGGGAAAGGAGTATTACCAGCCTCGGCGCATCTTCTGGAACAGTGCGTTTTGTGTGTGTGTGCATGTCTGTGTTGTGTATGTGTCTGAATAAAACATAAAGAATAAATAAAATTTATTTCATTTATTTCATAAACTCAATGCGCCATCAAACGTTTTTGCTCTGATACATCGTTCGCACGTTCTATAGCGTATAATATTTTTAAGTGAAAGAATAAATGGTGGCGTAAAGACAAATCGTAAAAAGCGCTAAAGCGTAATGCATTCCTTAAACTAACGCCAATCGTGACGCTAAAGGTGCAATGAAGTTGTCGTACACGCAGGAAAGGTACCGCGAACGCTTCATCTTCTCACGAGAGACGTTGGTGGCAATGCCTCGAGCCTCCCGTGCTCTTGCTCACTCGGTCAAGACGCGTGACGTCACGGCCGCAGTGAGTGAGCCTTGTTTTTTTTTCTAGATGGCGTTAGTAGGGTAGGAGATAGAGGAGACGCACATGGGCAAGGGTGGGTTCCAAGACGAGGGGAGGGATGCCTTTAGGAGAGAGAGAGCGTGCGTAGGCTACACTGCCTGCGTCGGCGATGCGACGTCAGGGACACGCATGCCTAGTAGGCGTAGACGCCGTTGAAAAGCATGGCTATAGAAAAGAGTGGAGGAGCGATGGTACGCTACGTGCCTGCGTCGGCGTTTCGAGGTGAGAGAAGGAGTGTACGGGAAAACAGAGGGGAAGGTGTGCGCATGGGCAGTAAGGGTGGTCACACCAGACACCGGATTGAGCTCGACTATGAGACACTTGGCGTCTAAAAATATCAGGGGTTTTACATGCCGAAACCACCGTAGGATTTAAAGAGACGCCGTAGTGGAGGGCTTAGGAAATTTTTAGTAGCACCGACACGCCAACTCAGCGTTGGCGGCGGCGTTGGCGACACCAATGCGCATGTTCCCGTCTCGCGTCTGGCGCAGCATGATCGCGTTATCTGCCTCGTTGCTCCCTCCCCCCTCCTTTTCTCGCCTCGCAAAGCTGACGAAGGCAGCATCTGCTAGTACAAACAAACTGCTCACGCTGAACAACCGTACACTGGCCACCCCGTAGGCACTGAAGCGCATATTTGCATTTCACTTGTCGTGACGCTTTGCTTGACTGGAATAGATGCGATGGCAGCAAACTACCTTCAACCAGTAGTGGGGCACAACCCAACAGCGTACCATTACTCGTTGAAGGCAATATTACTCCTTCATTCAATGAAAAGATTAATAAAGACAAAATGACAATTAGGCATTCCCTAACCATACCCAATCACGCAACATTCGCGCGATACTCTTCCCACCACCCTGCGGCATATTTTTTCGAGTTCCCCCCATGGAAGATGTGAGAAGCTTTTTATGCGAATGCATTTTTAGTGAGGCTAAGTCAGGCATCTGGTGTTGTCTGCGGCGACGGCATATCGGCAGGTGTTATCTCTTTGCTCTCACACCCTCTCCCCATGCAACAGCTGGGGGCGCGCGCGCCTATTATCACCCCAAGCAACGCCGCATATGGTGCGAGAGAGTGTAGGAGAGGGTAGGTGCATTGCTTTGTCACTTCTTTTCTCGACTTTCTCTCTCTCTCCTCTCTGTGCATCATTCTCCCGTCCACTCGCGCCTCACTCTTCACCGTTCACTGGCGGGATGCCTCGGAAGAACACCTGGAAATGTGTGATGCCGCTGTGAAACGCCAACACCGAGCCGATATATCCCGGCTGCGGTGGCTGCATTTCCGATGGAGGCGGAAACGTTGTAGGCCCGTGTGCTCAGAATTGGCTGCACGTTAAAGAACCCCAAGTGGTCGAAATTTCCGGAGCCCTCCACTATGGCGTCTCTCATAATCATATGGTGGTTTCTGGACGTTAAACCCCTCATATCTATCAACACCAAGTCGATAATGCTGGCGCCCTACTCTTCAGTCCTCTCGCTCCTCACCCTCGACCGTTCGCTGGCTGGGCACCTCTCAAGGCGATGGCAGAAATCGGTGAAGGCCAATGTTTGACGACACTGGCACGCTCTCTCGGTGCAAGAAATGCATTCACATTTCCTCACGATCCACTTTGGGGAGGAGGGGAATTTTCAAATGCTTACCTAACTTGGGTGAACTTGAGCGTATCTATCTATCTATCTATCTATCAATCTATCTATCTATCTATCTAGCCGCCTATGACTTTTAGCTCTTCTGGCCGTTTGGATATTGGTATTGACACCAAACTGCGTATGGCACAACATGACTATGTCGAGCATATTTGACTAGTCATAACATTAAAATTATGTTATTTAAGTCATGAATGTCAGGATTTACATTTCTTGGTCTTGCTGCTTTTGCGGTGGTCTTGTTGACATGACATGTTGCAAAACTGGTATGGTACGACATGATTGCATGGAGAACACAAGCGACAAACACCAACGGGGAAATCATTACATGCATGTCATGTAAGTCATGAGTCATGACTACACGCCACGCTCATGATGCACTCTCAGCGGTCTCACTAGCTTCACATATACCAGATTCGGCGTTACGTGATGCGAATGGATGACGAAGGTATGCGATTCGTGCAAACATGATAATCATGAGATGCGAGTCTTGTGACATTATGACTACAAGCCACACTCATGATGCCCTCGCAGCCGTTTCGCTAGCTTCATATAAACCAAACTTGGTATTACGGGACGTGAATGGACGACAAAGGGATTTGACTGGTGCAAAAGTGATAATCATGTTATAAGTGTCATGTAACAACAAGACTACGTGCTACGATCAAGTGGCGCTCGTGGCCGTCTCGCTAGTTCACATGTACCATACTCAGTAATACGTGACGTGAACGGACGATATATGTAAATGACATGTCCAAACACGGTAATCATAACATGCATGGCATGTAACACCACGACTACATGTCGCACTCGTGATGTGCTCTGGGCCGTATCGCTAGATACATAGGCCGAATTCGTCATTACGTCACGTGAAAGAACGACGAAGGTATGTGACTGGTGCAAACATAATTCTGAGATGCGCGTTATGTAAGAGCATGACTACATGCCACACTCGAAGAGCCAATACACTTAGACATCACTCGGTGCGCGTGTGCTCCAGCGTTCGTTTCGTCACGTCGTGCCAGCGGTGCCACGCCAGGCGCTGATCTGCCTTGCATATACTCGCAGGCATGTGCCGCAATGCGTTGCTTTGTTGCATGCGCCTTTGAGCACGCCCGGCGTCTTTTCATCACGAAGCTTGGCAGAGAGAGAGAGAGAATAAACATTTAATAATAAGAAATACACACTGAGCCTTCTTTGGGTGGGGCCCTCAGTCCAGGGCCCCATTGCTTTGCGCGACCCTGCGAGCCCGCTGGACTGGCTGCTGGTGTTCCTGCCGGCGTAAGCTGAGCAGTACAGACTCCCAAGAGGAAGGGGTAGATTGGAAATGGGAGGAACGCCCTGTGGGGCAGAGCATTCCCACGTGGTGTGGTACACTGTCAGTACGGATCCACAGAAGGGGAAGTAGGAGGGGTAGAGAGTAGGATGAAAGCGATTTAGCATACGAAGCAAGGGAATGAATTGGTCTGTAGTTGCCGCCAAGTGACAGCATCTGCTCTGTTAAGTGAAGGATGAGGGCGTGGATACGTATAACGGCTCTGTCGGTAGTACTCCAGCGTAGCGTTGTAGTTTAGTGGTTCTGTCAATGGGTCGTCTGGATTGGACAGCTCTTCCAATGGAGCCAGGCCGTTAAGCTTTCGGGCAACCGCTTGAACGCGTTCATTGCCATGGAGAGAGGCGTGTCCAGAAGTCCAGACGATACGCACAGGAGGTAATGCGGACGGTGAGACAGAAAAGAGGATATTGTGTGTATGTGCAGCCACAAGTCCCTAAGCGAAAGCACGGCAAGCAATTTGTGAATCTGTTACAATAGTGACAGGGGAGTCATGTGACAGTGTCGTAGCGTGAACAATTGCCAGAGAGAGAGCTCCCTCTCTGTCAGATCAATATCTGTAGTGCGAAATGTGGCAGACGCCACAAGGGCGTCTGTGTCATCTGTCACGGCTAAACACATGGCTGACTTCTCTGGGTAGTGTGCTGCATCAGTGTAAAGTACTTGTAGGTCTGAGGTACCATCACAAAAGACGCGTGTTATAGCCTGAACTTTGGCACGTCGACGACCGGTGTGGCGGGAGGGATTCATATTGCGTGGAATCGAAGGCAGTTTGATGAATGCGCGGACAGTAGAAGCAAGTTTATGTCGCGGTACTTCTGCGGGTTTCTTGGGCATCGGGTAGCCAAGACGAGACAGAATGGCGCAGCCCTGACGGGTCTGCCTAAACCGTTAGAGCTGACTGTTGTGCCTGGTATCCATGAGTTCGATTGTGGTGTTGTGGACTCCTAATTGAAGGAGGCGTTGTATAGATGCGTGTGGAGGCAAGCATAGAGCCGCCTTCACAGCTGCCCGTAGAAGGATGTCCATCTTTTTGATTTCAGCTAGCTTGTGATTGTGAAAGGGAAGGTGATTGGTGAGCCGACGAACTATGAGGGCTTGTACTAAGTGGAGGACATCCTTCTCACAAAGGCCTCTCCTGCGATTGGTGATGCGTTGAATCATGTGTGTAATTTGAGTTATCTGCTGAGCCAGAAGGTGTGTAGTGTGTGAGTACTTGCCGCCAGACTGAAGGTAGAGGCCTAAAATGTGAATTCGTGGTACCAGAGGGATAGGATGGCCATCAAGAAACAGCGAAATGTCAGGAGAATCAGCGGTTTTGCGGTGCCGCTTGTGTACCAATAACAACTCCGACTTATCCACTGAGCACATAAGGCTGCCAGCAGCAGCATATTCTTCTACCACAGACACAGCTTCCTGCTTCCTATAGGGCGTCCTCAATAGTTCCGTCTGATCCCTTGGTTGCCCAAATTGTATTGTCATCTGCATAGATGGCATGCTGGATGTTGGGAACCTGTTGTAATAGGAAAGAGCGTTTAGCCATAGGCACGTTGAACAAAGTGGGCCAGAGAACCGAGCCCTGTGGTGTTCCTCTGCCTGCGAGACGAATGACGTCCGAACGAAGGTCTCCAATCCCAATAGTGGCCATGCGGTCAGAAAGAAAAGACCTGACGTAATTGTAGATACGTGAGCCACACTGAGATGAAGCGAGATTGTCAAGAATACGGTCGTGGGAGATGTTCTCAAAAGCACCCTTCAGATCCACGGCCAGAATAGCTCGAACCTGGTTTGAAGTGGGGCTATCCAACACGTCCTCTTTCAGCTGTAATAATACGTCCTGTGTAGAGATACCAGGACGGTAGCCGAATAGTGTATCAGGAAAGAACAGATTGTCTTCGAGAAATGGTTGTAGTCGAGAGAGGACAACGCGTTCAAAGAGTTTAGCTACACATGAAGTTAAGGATCTAGGGCGAAGATGCTGGAGGGATAGCGGCTTGCAGGCTTTGGAATAAGTATGATTTCTGCGTGTAGTCGCTCCTGTGGTAGCGTGTGGTTGTTCCAATGTTTGTTGTAAAAAGCGGTTAAATATTCGATGGACTGGTCATCTAAATTACGCAGAAGTGTGTACGTAATCCCGTCTATAACAGGTGCTGTGTTACGCTTATTGCCTTGCAAAGCTGCCCTAATCTCTGCTTCTGTAATGTCCTCATCTAGAGGCGTATCGTGTACGTGTGGATAATCACGGTAGGCGGGACGGGGAACCGTGGATACATAGTGTTGCTTTAAGGTGTGCAGCAGAGTGGTATCGTCTAGCCCTGATTTGTGAAGAATGGTGCGGATTGTGTTAGCAGTGTGGGATTTTGTCTGTGTGGGATTTAAAAGAGCACAGAGTATACGCCATGTTCGAGGTATACATAGTGAGCCGTTGAGTCGATCACAGAAGTTATGCCAATTGTTGCTAGTGAGGATGTTCGCATAGTCATGTGCCTCACTTCACTTCACTTTATTACCTTAAAGACCCCCTGGAGGGGGTATTACATAAGGGGTAGGAAACATACAACAAATCTAATACATATGCAGGATGGGTACAAGTATGAACAGGGGTAACCAATACAAAAATAAAATAATACATGTGCAGGATCAGTACACATATTAACAGGCGTAACTTCATGCCAAAAAAAAGAAGACAAAGTGAGAACCAGTGGCACAAAAAGGAACAATGTAAGGTATTCAAATTGAAAAGAAACGAGTGACATTTTGTGTAAATGTTGAGTGGCACATTATGGTGGCGAGATCAGTGGAAAGGTAATTCCAGTCGGAAGCTGCACGAAAAAAGAAGGAGGCGGAAAATGTCGTGGTACGGGCGCGTGGCCGGCCGACATGAAAGGAATGAGTGGTGCGGTGAGATGTTTCGGGCAGGAGGCAAGATATAGGACGGGTGGCTGTGTTGACTGTGGCGGGTGGCCGAGTACTGTGATGAAGTTTGTGGAACAAAATGAGGCTGAAACCTCGGCGACGAATGTTAAGGTTTGAAAGATTGGATTCTTATTTAAGAGATGAAACTCACGTTATATGAATACGAGCAACGAATGAATCTAGCTGCTCTATTCTGGAGTGATTATAGTGCGTCGGTTAAGTATGCTTGATGAGGGCTCCAGATATGTGACGCATGTTCAAGTTGGGTGTGAATTATAGATTTATAAGCTTGTAGTTTTACAGAAGGGGGAGCATGATATAAGTGCCGCTTTAAGAACCCAAGTGATCTGTTAGCTGATGAGCGAATCACCCAACTAGCAGTAGCTAGTTGGGCGATTCGGAAACGAAGTTTTCAGTTATGTTTGTGTCGTCGCCACCACTGTGTGTAGCCTCTGTGGGCATCCAAGAGATGCAGCAGATGCCGGTCCACATCCGGTGTTTCTGTCATCGCAGCGATGAGTTTGGTAGCTCTTCGAAAATCGGACTGAAGTTGTAATATCCAAGCCTATTGGGAAGGAGAGTCCTGATGGGTAGTTGTACGATTACGCCTAAATGCATCCCATTTAGTTAGTTTTATGATGTGCTTTGGGGCACGCGTGGCTGCTACTTAGAATTCTGTGGTTAGTATATGGTGATCACTGCCTAGATTCACAATTAGGTTGCACCAGGAATGGTGACTAAACCACTTGACTATCGTGAGGTCGGTGCAAGTGTCCCTGCTCATACTATTACCTAGGTGAGTGGGTTGATTAGGTTCTGTGAGCAGGGTCATGCGATGAATCGCGATAACCTGTGCGAGTCGTTGGCCTTTAGGCGCTTCTGTTGCGTAGCCCCAAGCCGGATGAGGGGCATTGAAATCTCCTACAATAACTATGTGTTTACCCAACTTGCACAGTTGTGCAAATTGATGACCGAAGTCATCATTCCTGGCGTTAGGTGCACTGTAAACTTTAACCACGTCCAGGCTGCTACTGGAACGAGAGCACGGGTCTGATTCGAGAAGTACGTGCGAGATGGAGGTGCTTTGAAGGGTGTGCTCTTTGACAGTGACATGCTTAAAAACTAATGTAGCTGTGCGATGTGGTGTATTGTTCCTTACGTCCGTGTATGTGGTTCAACCCGGAAGCGTAGGGGTACATTGCACTTCTTGTAACGCTATGACATTAGAAGTAATCCGCTGCGTCGCAATGAGTTGTTCTATATCTCCGCGTTTCCTACGATACCCCTTGCGATTCCACTGCGACACACGTAGGAGTTGAGGTGTGTCACGCGTTGACCTACGGTTTCTCGCCATGATCATGCAAAAGCGGGGCCTCGGTAGTACACGGAGGCAATTCAGACTGTGCTGAATCTTGGTGGAGGGTGGTGGGAAGCAGGACTGCAGCAGCGGCAGCTGTTGGGACGGTTTTTCGGGACGGCGATAGAAAGCGGGAGGGGCGTATGTAAGGATGCAGTCGCTGTGTTTCACGTGTTGGAGACGTGGTGCGTTTTTGTGCAGATGGCGCAATATTAAATTGGCCAAGTGCAGCCGATATCTGCTGTTTAACATTCGTTGCAATCTGCTGGATAGCAGGTTGCAGGGCCTGCTGGATCAGTTGCTGGAGTGGAGCTGTTAGTTCAGGGTATAATGATATCTTTCATTTTCTGCATTTCTACCTGCATCATAGCTGCGAATTCGTTCCTTAAATTGATCGATTTGTGGGGTTTAACGTCCCAAAACCACTTCTGATTATGAGAGACGCCGTAGTGGAGGGCTCCGGAAATTTTGACCACCTGGGGTTCTTTAACGTGCACCCAAATCTGAGTACACATTCGTTCATTAAAGAAGTAGCCATTTCGTTCAACGCCTCTCGTGTGCAATAATCGGATCGTGCCGTAGTTGACGGCATGTCAGGGTGAAGCTGGGTGTCTACTCACATGGGTTTTGGTAGTCTAGGTGGCGTTGGTTGTGGTGTTTTTTGCTGCGTTGATATTTGTGTGAGGGAGTGGGACTGGTGTGGAGAGAGAGGGAGCGGAGGTAACTGCCCTGCCCAGCTTACCATTTGTGCTTTCTTGTGGGAACCGCTTTGCTGGCCATGATGATGCGTTGTCCCGTCCGTGTGCCAGCCTTGAGAGCCCTGGTGGCCAGCGAAACCACTCCGCGATGACGAGTTTTCTCGCTTGGGCCCCGACTTTTCCCTGGAATGGCTCCTTTTGCCTGGCTGCACTCTTGGACGCACTGCTCAGCCGTCCGGAGCTGGGAGATGGTGACTGGGTCTTCCTGGTGGGAGTAGCTGACCGGGGTGGTTTGCGTCGGGAGACTGGTGGCAAAAACCGCTTTGGGCATAGTTTGGCAGCCGTCGCATGGTCGCCAACACAAAGCATGCAAGAAGGGCGGCACTCGCGTTTGTTAGGTGATAGTGAATCCCCGCACACTCGACATTTCGGTGTGTCAGGAGGCTGTGAGCACACATCCTCGCGCTGTCTAGTTTTCCTGCACTTTCTACAGTGGGGAATAGTCCGTTTGTAGAGGTAGCAGTGAAGAGCTGGTCCGTACGCGTTGACGAAGAAAGGGACTCGCTTGCCACAAAATGTGAGCACCATTGGTCAAGAGTTGCCGAGGCGTCTGCGCGTAAGGACCTCATAGCCCGGCACCTTTGCACGAATTATCAGGTGCAATACCATAAGAGGTGACGTCGTAGGTTGCTGCGTGCACTGTAATTTGAGTGATTTGTCCAAGTGCAGTGGTGATGTGTTCAGATGAGGTGCTTATTGTTAGCACATTTTGAGTTTCGTCAACACGAAGCTTGATATCAGGCTTCTCACTGCGTATATTTGCTGCATGAGCTACGACGAGACGTAGCGTCTTGGGACTAACCTTGCTCAGATTTAATCCACCATGGGGACGGATTGCTAGCTTGTAGTCCTCGGCAGGGAGTGGTGGTGGTCTTGGTAGACGCGTCTTAGGCCGGCTCTGGCATAGAGTGGGCTCAGACGACGTGCTGGGCAGCTCTTGAGTCGGTATGGTATGGGGTTGCAGCTGTCGGCACGTTTGTTTGCTCTCTTGGTAACAGTGATCCATGGATGTGCGTTGGGCTCATTGCTCGCCTGCGTATCGACGTCTTGACTGGTCTGCGTATCCGTCATGTGGTCCGTGGAGCGAGAGGGCAATGAGTGCTTCTCGTCGGCTGCGACGCTCCAAGAGACGCTCACCATCCGCTGTAGAGCGGGGTGTCGTTCTGTCCAAGCCGCGTCTCCGGCTTGTTAGGGTTAGCGAGGTGGACCTCTTCAAGAACCTTCGAAAGCGTTAAGACGTTTAAAAGCACCTTCACAGGTTGAAGTCCGGTATAGGCTTGACAGTGGTGATGCTAGGAACAAGTTCCTATCATTGTAACAGGTCGCCAGGAAGAAATTTTTCTTGAAAATGACCCTGAGCCAGAGCCGATGTGATTCGCATCCGTTTCATGCTCTCGCCACTCGGCGACCTCCGAAGCTAGGCAGAGCGGTGCATTCTGGGTAACGTGGTTGGTGCGAAATGCAGCATGTCGCATTACGTACTGGTTGCCACCGGGCTGCGCCGACAGACGCTGGTCGCGTCTGGCATCAGACTATATAGTGTTAGCGTTTTGCTAGCGTATAGCATTGCTGCGCCCAGCGTGCGCTCGTCAACGTCACGTCACAATATATTGGGCCCTTCGTCATGCTCTCCCCGCCGTTTCGCTAGCTTCACATATACCAAGTTTGGTATCACGGGACGTGAATGGATAACTAAATTATGTGACTGGTGCAAACGTGATAATCATGGGATGCATGTCATGTAACAACACGACCACATGTCACGCTCATGATGCGCTCGTGGTCGTTTCCCTAGCTTCACTTATACCAAACTGCAATTGCATGACGTAAATAGACAGTGCGGTTAAATTAAACGTCCGAACAAGATAATCATGATATGCGTGTCATGTAAAACATGCCTACATGCTACGCTCACATCACGCTCGCGACCGTTTCGCTAGCTCTACTTACTCCATTACCGTGTTTGGACATGTCATTTACATATGTCGTCCGTTCGCGTGACGTAATACTGAGTTTGGTACATGTGAAGGTAGCGAGGCGGCGGCGAGCGCATCATGAGCGTAGCACGTAGTCACGATGTTACATGACACTCATCACATGGTTATCATGCTTGCACCAGTCAAATCCCTTTGTCGTTCATTCACTTCTCGTAATACCAAATTTGGTTTATATGAGGCTAGCGAAACGGCTGCGACGGCATCATGAGTGTGGCTTGTAGTCATAATGCCCATGACTCGCATGTCATTATTATCATGTTTGCATGAGTCTCACACTTTCGTCATCCATTCGCATCACGCAACGCCGAATTTGGTATATGTGATGATAGCGAGACGGCTGCGAGTGCATCATGAGCGTGGCGTCTAGCCATGACTCATGACTTACATGACACGCATGTCATGATTTGCACGTTGGTGTCTGTCGCTTGTGCTTTCCATACAATCATGTCATACCCTACCAGTTTTGCAACATGTCATGTCAACAAGACTACCGTAAGAACAGCAAGACCTAGAAATGTAAACCCTGACATTCATGACCTAATAAACATAATTTTCATGTTATGGCTAGTCAAATATCCTCGACCGACGGTAATGTTATGCCACACGAAGTTTGGTATTGATACCATTTTCTAAACGGCCAGGAGAGCTCAAAGTCGTAGGCGGTTATATAGATAGATAGATAGATAGATAGATAGATAGATAGATAGATAGATAGATAGATAGATAGATAGATAGATAGATAGAGAGATAGATAGATAGATAGATAGATATATAGATAGATAGATAGATAGATAGATAGATAGATAGATAGATCTATTGACGTGCTACCTCACGACAATGTTGGCCTCTACAACGTTCACATCCGGCAAGGCCAATGCGTTTTCTTCACTACAGCTTCTCGCTCCGTCTGATTGGCCAACGTGACCTGTTCCTCTGTTCCTGTACACGCGGCACGTGAACGTGACGGGAGGCAGCCTTCAAGATGGGCACACCACTTATTTCATTGCGCGTGCTCTCACGTTTTGAAGCCGTTTCGCCGTCTTTTTAGCGGTGTCAGGGCATCTCATCACAGCATGCATGTAAGGGGTGGTTCGTTAAATAACGCGCATAATATTGAATTCAGCTTACACTTCTGCTGTTCGTGGTAAAAACATTTTACTCGCCCTAGACCTTGCATCGTATGGAAAGCAAATTATATCCGGCAGGTGGACACACAGAGCAGCCTGAAGACTGACGATTTTAGCAGCTGCAGTCCGACACGCAATGCGAATGCTTATAGCGGATCGTTCCTGTTTGAAATATCGTTCAATGCGCTGAAGTCTTGCGAAAACGAATATTGCCTGCAAAAATGTAACTTTATACTTACTTAAGACTGATCAATTTTTGCATAAATGAAAATATGTGTGGTCGTTTTTCGAGTTTCATTAAAAATGTTTCTGTAAACTTTCCAAATGAAGCCCAAAAAGGGCGCCACCTTTACCGAAAGATTTTGACCTCCCACTTAACATATTGAAGGTTTTTTTTATTTTGAACTAACTGTATTAATTGTTGCAATCAGTGGGCATATACAATACGCATAAAACACAACGTAGAAATGCTGCCTTAGAAGTGCTCAAAGGTGTGTTGTATGAAATTGAAATAGACTATTGCTAGCCTATTTACTAAGAGTACGTGCGAACAGTATCTGAAAAAGGGCCGCCTGTCAGCATCAGGCAGTGCTCGTACACAGTTAATCAAAGGGTGCGCTTCCGAATCAGTGAAGCTGAAGCAGATAGATGAAACTATTTTTCAAAAAGTCACTCCTATATTTTCCAGAGAAGATGTCCCCTTTTGAAATAAGGGTAATCAGGGCTATAGGCTAAGACGACTAGAAGACACACACACACGTGCTTGGACGTACTGGAAGTGTCGTATGCATTCCTTCCTTTCTTCCTAACTTCTCGCACAGTTTAGTCTTACTGGAGGATGAACCAATGAACCCGACAAATTTCACTGCTGTCAATGTGTCTTCACCTCCTGACTAAATAGTACGATAAAACGATGATCTTATCTATTACGATCACATCTCTCCACGTGTTTTGCAAGAAAGCAAGTGCCCAGGTAACATCAAACTCTCCGGAGGCTTAGAATATATATGGCGTTTGTTATTTGCAGCAGTATCAAAAAAACCCCCAGACTCAGTCAAGAACAAATGGCAAAGTGGGAACGAAAGGTGGCAGAGAGAGAGAAGAGGGACCCCGTTATTATTTTAATAGAATCCCTCCGCACTGTTACTCCTCCAGCCCTGCACTTTTAGAAATGTCGTGCGCTGCGCTTACTAGCTTTCTTCTCTTGTGCTGGCGAGCCCGCTGAAAGTTGAATGGGGTGGCATGGCATATTCTTTTAGGGGTTAAGCTCCTTAAAGCAGCGCCCGTTCGTCCCTCGTCGTAGTACTTTACTTGTCTTACGCTTTGACCTGCAAGGTGGGGCCAGTGGGAGATTACTCCTGTGCGTTGTTAACAATAAAACATTCGGAGCGTGCGCGTTCACTAAAAGCCGAATTATCCTGTCTCTCACTCCCCATTAGCAGCCATTGGCATGTGCATTGAGCACTATCTGACAAGAAAGGATTGCTACGTTATACTCGCTGGGCGTCACCTTCTTGGTTTTAGAAAGGTTTAGCGAGCATTGGGCCACAGTACCATGAATACAGTGAACTAGTATATACCATGAACTCGAGAGGGTTAAAGGTGGGAAGTAGTTACGAAGCGCAAACAGTAAGAAAGTGTCCGTGTGCCTCCTCTCGTTTAGTCCTTGGAATGTCCGCTGGATGGCGGTGCTTCTATATAAAGAATACATGATAAAAAAGATGCGAGATAGTGGTACTTGGAGTGTTGACTAGATGGATGAATGGACACACCGACAGATGCATGGACGGACGCACGGATGGCTGCACGGACAGACGGACGCATGGACGAACGCAGGGGCGGATGCATGGAGAAACGCAGGGACGGACGCACGGATGGACGTGCGGACGCACGAACAGACGCACGCATGGACGGACGGATTGACGGACGAATGGACGCACGGACGATCACACAGACAGACGCATGGACTGACGGAAACAAGAAGGAATGGACGGAGAGATGCTTCGCCCCACTCTCCATCATTCAGCCCGTGGAGCGACTTTTTTTCTTCATACTATCGCTGTTAAATGAAAGAGCACTGAGCTAGTCGTGCTGCACGATAACGTTGACTCGGGCTAGTTCGGTATTCACAGCCGGTAAAGTAACAGCACAAAGACGAAGAAGTGCAAATTTTATTCTGAAAATTGCGCGTGTTGTTCTCCGTGTGTTAGTCCGTCGTTTTTAGCGCTGTTATTTTCATCAGCAAGTTAGGAGACAGAGATGGTAGTCATTTTAAAAATACAGGACACACAGACACAAGAGGGGAGGGGTGTTGTAGTGTTGCGACTTCTAGTGTCCAGTTCCCGCGCGGTGCCACTTGAGGGGCGAAGCTCATTTTTCCGTGGGTCGTGCGACCGTGTTGTTTAGTAGTAGTACTAGTACTAGTAGTACAACTAGTACTACTACTAGTACTACTACTGCTACTACTACTACTACTACTAGTTGTAGTAGTATAGTAGTAGTAATAGTAATAGTAGTAGTAATAGTAATAGTAATAGTAGTAATAGTAATAGTAATAATAAAAGTAATAATAATATTATTAATAGTAATAATAGTAATAGTAATAGTAATAGTAGTAATAGCAATAGTAGTAGTAGTAGTAGTAATAGTAGTAGTAGTAGTAGAAGAAGAAGAAAAAGAAGAAGGACACCTCACCAAACGGTGCGTCGTCTGTTGTGAGGCGACTCGGTGGTTCCGCTATCTGTGAAAATCCGTCAATGAAGCTGCCATAGCAGGCGCACAACCCAAAAATGTGCCGGAGGGCCTTCTTAACGACAAGAGCTGGAAATTCGGCAACAGCAGCAAGTTTGTATCAGGACGGACTCCTTCAGTGCTAGCTACAAGTCCAAAAAAATTTCAGTTCCTCATAACAGAAGTGACACTTCTGTGGCTTTAGTGTAAGGTTCGCCAAATGGATACCCTCCAGCACACAGCATAAGCGTTGAAGATGCTGCTCGAGCGAGGCAAAAAAGACTAGCACATTGTCAAAATAGACAAGGCAAGTCTGTCACTTCAGCCCTGCGAGGACAGTGCCCATCATTCACTGGAAGGCTGCCGGTGCTGAACACAAGCCAAAAGGAAGCACTAAAAATTGGTAGAGGCCGTCTGGAGACACGAAAGCTGTTCTCTCGCGGTCTCGCTCATCTACCTCAATTTGCCAATACCCACTTTGGAGATACAGAGGAGAGAAATATTGAATTTAACTAATTGAATTGTTTATTCACAACAACAAAGTTGCGAGGATGACCAGGCAAAAAAGCTGCATTGAGCAGCTTCTGGGGAACCGGGCCACCTCATACACTGGGCAGCTTCACAGCGGTCACACAAAAACATGGTAAACATCGTGAATGAACTAACTTGAAAAACACAAAAACAGTAAACATTCATGGTCGAAATAAATAAACAAAGACAATACAGAAACATTTGAAAAAAAGGAAAAAAATAAGCGAAGTGCTAAAGACAGAGAAAAGGACAAACAAATAAGCCCTTAGCAGCACAAGCAATCACAGAAATACGTCGCGTAGCTTTTTTAGCGACAGAGTTGATACACTGAGACCATTTTCTTTGTGTAGTTGATTTAGCACAGTAGGTAAACAGGATTGTAGCATTTGGTCACTGTATGTAGTTCTGTTTTTGTTAACAATCCAAGGCTCGGAATGACGAAACTTATAAAAAGAATTATGTTGCTGTAAGGATGCCCATTTTGTTAAAGCATTATCATTCTTAACTTTTTCTATTCTATACATGTGACATAGCCTACATGTGTACAAAGATTCAATTCTTATTGTTCTAAGCTTTGTAAACAAAGCAGCAGTGTGCCAAAGATATGGCACCCTGCAGACAAGGCGAATTGCTCTTTTTTGTAATACCACCAGCTTGTGAATGTTTTCAGCTGAAGTCGTCCCCCAGACTAGAATTCCGTATTGAACTAGGGAAAGAAACATTGAATTATATAACATCATAATAATGGATGTAGGAAGATAGTTACAATGGCGACGCATAGTACCTATTGCTCTAGATAATTTACTAAGTGATTCACTTGGCAATCCCACGACATAGTTGCAGAGAAATATACGCCAAGCGATTTGAAAGACGATAGTATTTCTATTTCAGTATTATTTAATTTATAGGGGGTAAGTTTAAATTGTTTGTTACATGAATGAAACATCACTGCCTTTGTTTTTTCTACATTAATCTTAAGATAATTACTTGTAGCCCACTTTTGTATACTTGCAAGCGTCTTATTGGCTCGATTTGACATTTCAGCACCTATGTCACCGTCAAAAAAAGAGACTTCTGTCGTGTGCGTAAATTATGCACTTAACAGAGTAATCAACATTGACTATGTCATTGATTTATAATATGAAGAGATACGGACCCAATATGCTCCCCTGTGGTACGCCGGTTCTTACAGATTTCAACTCCGATTGGTCCCCGGCTATAGCTACGAACTGAGTGCCGTGCTGAAGGTAGGATGTAATAAGAGAGTGAGCTACGCCGCGAATACCGTAGCGATCAAGTTTTTTAAGCAAAACATCATGACTGATAAGGTCAAAGGCCTTGGAAAAATTAAGAAAAATTCCAAGCACCATTTTCTTTTTTTCAAATTTTTGCAATATAAACTCATTTTGGGTCATTAGGGCTAATTCAGTTGACCTGTGTTTACAAAAACCGAACTGTGCAGGACTTATGATACCAAAGTGGTCAGTAAAAGAAGAAAACCGCGCTAAAATAACCTTCTCTAAACCTTTCGAAAAAACAGACAACACTGATACAGGGCGGTAATTTGAAAGATCATTCTTGTCGCCTTTTTTGAATATTACTGTCACCTTTGCCGTCTGCATGCTACGAGGGAATACGCCTGTTGACAAACATAGATTAAAAGTGTACTCTTGGCAAGATGCAATTATGTCTATGATGAATTTTACCGGCGCTGTTTGAATACCAAATGCATCTGTGGCCCTGCTGTTACTTAAAGACAAGAACGAAGAAATAACTTCTTGTGTTGTAACACCTCTTAGGAATAATGACTGCTCATTAGGTGGGTTCATGTACGAAAGGTCAATACCCAACATGCGAGACCAAGGGACAAAAAATTGTTAAATGCATTAGCGAGATCAACCCCTTTTAGTTTATTAGCCGTCTTTTAGGACTGTGGTAGTGCTTTCAAGCGCAGTCCCAGTTATTGAAGCAAGTGTTCTCCAAATTTTATCAGGGCGTCCTGCAGATGAACTGAAGAGATTAAAGTAATAGTGCTTCTTAGCAACCCTTAACTGTTTTGTAACGTAGTTTCTGTATTCTTTAAATGCTTTTAATGCTTCCGGTGATTTAGTTTCCATAAATGAGCCATTCAACCTGTCTCTCTTATTTTTAAGCTTAAGCAGGTGCTTATCTATTCACAGTTTGCGACATTTCTTTGTCTGCTTTAAAGTTTTCACCAGGAAACATGCGTAGTATATTTCTATAAATAATTGCAAAAACTTGTCATAAGCCGCATCTGCATTTTTTCTCTATACACATCATCCCATTTGGCATTGGCAAGACGTTCTCGGAATACAGACAGGGTGTTAGTATTTACGAGCTGATAACAGAACGCTTGTTGTACTTGTTTTGGTTTTTCAACTGCGCTAGCAATGATTATAAACACAGGTAAGTGGTCACTTATTGCGTATACTAAAACACCAGGTTTCACAAAAGACACATCAAAGTTAAGAACAATCTAATGCAGTTTCAGATGTTGGCGTAACTCGCGTAGGCGATGGTATAATATTTTGACAGAGATGTATATTGAGGAGAGATTCTAACTCTAATTTCATCTTATTCTCGGTAATCATATTTATGTTTAGGTCACCTCCAATAACTATTTGGTCATTGTTTTTGTCAACTAATTCTAACAGAGAATCTAAATACGACAAGAACAGCAAATAATTTCCCGATGGAGGCCGGTAGCAAACACAAAAAATTATAGTGCTACATTTAACTGCGACAGTGTCATAGTGCTGATTAGTACGACAGAATTCACAAAGAAGCTCAGAGGTAAATGAACTTAAAACCAGCATTGAAACACCTCCCCCACGTATGTCACGGCGGTTCATGTAAAAAGATTTGTTACCGGCAAAACTATACACATCTTCCTCTGAAGCAAACCATGTTTCCGAAAACATCACAACACCAAATCGACATTCTGTTCCACCAAAAAGCAGTCAAGTTCATCTCTTGTTTCTACCAGATCAAAGGTTAAAATGTATGCAACTGTAGGAATTCGAACCGTGGCTTCGCATGATAGTATCTAAGTCAGAGAAATTTACTCGGTCCATGAAAAACAACGCAGATTAGAAGATAAGTTGGCTATGAAAATTCAAGTGCTGGATAGTTTATCAAGGTCAGTCATGCAGCGGATGACAACCACAGATTCGTTCGCTTGCTTTCGAACAAGAACTTTCCCGTTCGCATGCTATGCGAAGCGATAATCATTTGCAGTTGCCTATTCTGTCACGTCACTTTGTACAGTCATGTTTTCACAGATTGAAATGTCAGAGCGCATGTTTCGCAGAACTTTGCGTTTTTCGATCCATCTGTTTCGCAGAGAGAGCTGTGAAAATCGGACGATGATACCTGGTACTTTGCCTTGTCGCGAAGGCAACCTATGTACCGCCTCGACATCAGTAGCGCTCAGCTCTGACAAGCTCACCAAATTTCCTACTTCATTTAGCTTGGTGATGAGATTTTCTTTATCAGTTACTGGTATTCCATGCACTTCTACGTTCAGCTTCCTGCTGCGCAATTCAAAATCGTTTACAGATGCCTTGAGTTGCTGAATATTGCTTGGGTTTGCACTATCTTTGAGCTTAGATACTTTTTTCTTCTGGCTGGTTAGTTCTTTTTCCTGAGCAACCTGACCACTCAGTATGTCATCGTATTTTTGAGACATAAGCTGGATTGAAGCCTTCACGTCTTCAACCTGCTGTGGCAAGTTAGTAAGCATGTCTAATTTGCGAGTTATCTCTGCCAAGACGACCGAAAGGTCAGTATCTATCACCGATTTAGCTTTTGGCGCTCTGCACACCGCACTTCGCCACGCCCTACGCCCAGTCTCGCCTTTACTTTTATATGTTGCTTCACTGAAGCCAGAACAATCACCGAGATAGCAGCCGTACTCACATTCGGAGCATTTCATGAAGCGTCCATCTGCGGGAAGGGAGCGGCATGGCATTTTCACTGGCCCACTAAGCGTACACACAGTGCAAAGAGTACCAAAACGCCAAAGCACTTGACGCCAAAACGAGTATCAACACGGTGGTAATCGGGGTGGCGGTGGCAAAAAATATAGGTCAAGTCTTTAGTCAGGAATGAACCTGAGTTTACCAACCTGCAAAGGGTAGATTATAGGTGTAAGGGGGGCGTCCTTCCACCACCGCCGTCACCGCCCGTGTGAGCTGGGTAAGCTTGACCGTCACGAGCGCAGCCAGCACAGCCAAGATGAATAAATGTTCGTGACGTCAGTGCGGGCAAGAATCCTTGAAGACGGCGCAGCGCTTCGTGGTGAGTCCAGCTGCAAAGGGTAGAATATAGATGGAAGGGGGCGTCCTTCCACCACTGCCGTCACCGCCAGTGTGAGCTGGGTACGCTTGACCGTCACGAGCGCAACCAGCACAGCCAAGAGGAATAAATGTTCGGGACGTCAGTGCGGGCAAGAATTCTTGAAGACAGCGCAGCGCTTCGTGGTGAGTCCAGCTGCAAAGGGTAAAGACAGATGTAAGGTGGGCGTCCTTCCACCACCGCCGTCACCGCCCGTGTGAGCTGGGTAAGCTTGACCGTCAAGAGCGCAGTCAGCACAGCCAAGATGAATAAATGTTCGAGACGTCAGTGCGGGCAAGAATCCTTGAAGACGGCGCAGCGCTTCATGGTGAGTCCAGCTGCAAAGGGTAGAATATAGATGTCAGGGGAGCGTCCTTCCACTTCCACCACCGCCGTCACCGCCCATATTTGACATGGGGAAGTCTATCCGATGAGTCGTCAATACGCGGCAGCGAGTACACGTCTATTTTAGTCGTCGCGTTGTTAAGCTCCCGGTAGTCGACGCAAAAGCGTACTGTCCCGTCTTTCTTTTTGACAAAGACAACCGGAGACGACCATGGGCTGTTGGATGGTTCGATGACACCATCATGCAAGCATCTCTTGAACTTGCGTACGTATCACTTCACGCTGTTTTATTGACACTCGGTAAAGGTGCTGGTTGATCGAGCGTGTTTCGTCATACGTGATCATTCTGTACTGTGTGATGGTTGTCTGGCGCACCTTTCTGGAACTTGCAAACCAGGACTGGAATTTAAACACGAGCGTGAGCTGTGCAATGTAGTTACTGTTCGACAGCGCAGGAATAATGTCGATATTTCCGAATGTCATGTCGTGGCATCGGTGGCCTGCGACAGTCTAACAATCACCAATCTCTTCTATTTCATTGGCGAAAGTGATCGAAGTGCCGCAGAAGAAGTGTCGGTGCTCGTTTCTGAAGTTGGTAAGAAGCAACCAAACTCGGCCTCTACGAAGCTATATGACACTTCTGGCTACACAAACTTCATGTTTCAGTAACTGCTCTAAGTATGTTCAGCCACTGCTATCCCTATTGAAAAAACGTCCACCATAGAAATGGTGGATTCCACCAACCACCATTTTGGTGGATTATGGCGGTGGAAATGTTAGTGGCACATGGTGTGTGGTGGCTATGGTTGAGCGGATGGTGGATTGCGCACTCCATCCGGCAATGATGGAGTGCGAAGCAGCGTCAGAACCACCGTGACGAGCTGCCACTAAAGAAATAATAAAAATTATTGTATGAAAAAGAATTTAGTAGGCACCTTTGAAAAAAAAGCTGTACCAGCGTGGGATCGAACCTGTCACCTTCGAATTACGAACTGAGCCACTAACCACTACGCCACGCCAACAGATGGCATCGTGGCTCGTAAAGAAGTAGTCAACTAACAAAATCACTATATAACTTCAGTTCTCTTTGTTTACTCGGGAGGGACGGGATCTGCACCTTACTACTAAACTTCGCACATTTGGTAAACACGAACAACTGCTGCCTGTAACGATTGCCATTGCGATAATGGCAATGGCGCTACGTATTTGTTGCAATTTACAACCGCAAGGAAGAAAAACATCTCAGCGGACTGAGGAACCGGTAGAGTTTATCGGCGGTTACTGGCAAGTTTATTGTCCGTTTTTTGCTCTTCCCAAAGGACGATATCACTTCAGGCATTATTACGCTTCTATGCTCATTCAATACATACGCCCACACAATTGATTTTGATGTTTTTCGCGCAACGCACACCGCAGTAGTGCCAGTGCACCACTGTTGCTCTGTCGTTAAGAACAGCTACATAGCGGCTTGTCCGAAATGAATGCAGTGCACCAAAAACATTATGCTATCATATTGATTCAGTAAGCGTACAAATTGACGTGTCTATGTTCTCGCATAAGAGCCAGCGAAGTGCCGGCGAGTGCGACCAGCGGCTGTCGGTGAGGGAAGGCGTACCTTTGGTGGAAGTGCTACAAGCGTGTCGCATCGATGTTTGTCGCTTCTTCGCGGACACCGTACAGAATAAAAAAGGTTAACTTAAGATAAACGATGCCGCAGCTGCGCCTTATTGTCTAATTTTACTCGTCAAAATTGTGTATTCTGAAACCCAGAAGCGCCGATAACACCTGTATGGGCTCGGTCAGTATGGCTATCCTTTGGTGGAAATCATGGTGGTAAAACAGAAGGGTGAAGGTGAAATTCGCTGGGACTCATCTTGACGCATGTCGAAAGTTGAAAGTTTATGTGTATTCGCACGCACTTTGTTAACTTAAAGGTACGGCTCAAACAATAGAGCGTGCAAGTATTACCAGAGTTGCGTTTCTAGCGTGGCGACATCAAGTGCCCGCGCTGTGTTCTGCTCTAACATTGAAAGGGGCAATTGCGAACTGGAGCCCATTTATTTGTTGACAACTGCGTGCCAATGTAAAACATTTATTGCCATGTTCACAGTGACAACTCCAGTCTTCTAAACATCCCAACAAAAAAAACATCGCGGATGTCAAACTGTTGTAAGTACGTGCGCGAAATTTAAACATATTCCCGGCCGCATACCCTTTGCTCCTCAAAAATTGAAGCGTTGTTGACACCACAGAAATTTTTAAAGAGCTTACTAGAAAGCTTAATGAGCAGCGTTGGTTTCTTTTGACCGTAAACATATATCTTTGTGCATTCAAGAATGAAACACTTCAAATAAGTGATTTCACATACTGTCATGTGCTTTTCATCATGCCTTCGCCATCCACCAAGCTTCCATCATGCCACCGTCATCTACCTTGCTCCCCAAGCCTCCCACCAAACACGTTTTGCCTCGCCGCCATGAGCCGGCATTTTCCACCGTCACCACTATTGGATCGCCACCACCACCACCATCTGTCACCATTTTTTGCACTCTAGCCGTCATCAGCCAATATGCCCACTACAGTTTCCACCATATCCACTAATATTTCCAACATATCCACTATTATTTCCACTATATCCACCAACGATTCCAGCATCCACCAACCAAGGATCTTCAATAGGGATGCCATCGCCCCAATTGCAGCATGTGACGTCGAGCATGACGCTTTCTCAAGGCGGAAGCCCACCCGGCATTCATTTATTAAATACTCCCCGTTATTTTTTTGGTGGAAGTGCTGGGTAACATTCCGGCTCTTGATCTCCGTAGCGGACTTCAGCTTCGTCCAGCCGTAATGCTTGAAGGCAGTGCGCTGTCCATTAAGTCTACGCCTGCTTCTGTAACCCGTGATTCCTTCCCATCTTTTCGATCCAGGTACATTTTGCACCACCGACACAACTGACGTTGACGAGTGGCTCACCTTATACGAGCACGTCAGCAAGCAATACAGGTGAGATGAGACACTTTTGCTGGCCAACATCATCTTTTACCTGCAAGGTACTGCACGTGCCTGGTACGAGACGCACGAGGAAGACCTGACGAGTTGGGACGTGTGCAAGCAGAAGCTCCGTGACTTGTTCGGTCGGTCAGTTGCTCGACAAATGGTAGCCAGGCAGGAACTCGCGTCATGAGTTCAACCTTCCACCGAGTCATACGTCACCCATATTTAAGACGTGCTCGCCTTGTGTCGGAAGGCAGACAAAGACATGACCGAACTAGGCAAGTTCAGCAATGTGTTGAAAAGCATAGCCGACGATGCCTTCAACATTCTGATATGCAAGAACTGTACCACCATTGACCCAATTGTCGGCGAATGTCGGCATTTGAACAAGCCAAAAGCAGGAGAATCACTGAACGCTTTTCCCAACTCGCAAACACGCTGCGACTTCTTCCTGCGAGGACCTTGTGGCGCCACGTTCATTCGTGAATCTTCCAAACATCACAAGAATTGTCCACCAGTAGCTGGAAGCCATGGCTCCTTCCGCTTATCAACCCCCTGTACCTGACAACTCGTCCCCAATATCTCTTATTCATGTTGTTGAGCGAGAAGAGTTTGCCAACATGGGCTTCTTAGTTCCCCAAAACTCCAGCCACACACCGCAGCCCATAAATCCGTACGCTCACTACCACGCCGGCCCACTTGTTGCTGCTGCTGCGTTGGTGCCACGGTTCTCGTTGCGCTACCGAAATCCATCTGAGTGGCGTACACAACATCAATAACTGATATGCTTCTCTTGCCATCGCGTTCGCCACAGTTCCCGCCATTGCCGCACCAGATGGCCTTTTCGGCAAAGTTTTCTAGACGACCCCCGACAGGATCGAGGGCAATATTAGCCACCTCGTTTTGCCGATGACCACATTCAGGACCTGCCACCCAGCCGTTCTACGCAATGCTCCGAACCATCCTACGTCGATGTCGTCGCCCAGAGAACCCGGTCCAGCCACTCGCCGTCGCCTAAGGTCGCCAGCCCCGCTCCTATCAACGCCATCGCTCCCCGTAACCAGCGTATTCTGCGCAGTTCTCGGGAAACTAACAGATGCAGCTCCTGGAGGTGGCGCTGCATTGATAACTCGGATCGAAAAACCTTTAACGATCACTAATTCTAGACAAAATTTACTTGGTGCTTTATCGATGACCTGACCGTTACAGCTCTAATAGACAATGGTGCCCACATTGTCATTATGAGTTCACGTCTTCGATCCCGCCTGAAAAAAGTTCTTACCCCTGCCATGCCTTCGACTGTGAGTAGCCGAAGGCAGCCGAATGTCAGTTCTTGGTATGTGCACTGCCCGCGTCACTGTTGCCGGCTTTCACACTTCAGTCCTCTTCGCTGTTTTAGACGCTTGCCCACACGACGTGATTCTCGGCATTGACTTCTTGACCGCACATTCAGCCCTCATTGATTGTTCAACTGGCACTTTACAGCTAGAGTTGCCTTTGTACTCTGATGTCTCTCCTGCAGCTCGCACATGGCTATGGTCCGTGGAGTGTCTACGATTACCGCCTCAGGCCGCTGTGTACCTTTCTATGTCGCCGTTCCTACCTATTTCTGATGACGACTACTTGGCAGCTCCCCTCATTGACCTGACCCTTTCCCGGAACATCATACTTCGTCATACTATAGTGAGGATTGTCGACAACAAGACGCTTCTCCCTGTCCTCATCTTTTCCTTGTCGACCCAGGTCATACCTCAAGGTATCGCCTTAGCAAAGCTCTCTACTCTGGAGCAATGTACAATTTCATCTCTTACTGCAGACATCAAGACCGTAGCTGAACGTGTCGCAGCCACACAGGATAGAGCTTTCCTAGAGAAAATGATATCAAACGACCTGTCGCCGTTCCAAGTTGAAGCGCTCCGTGGTCTTGTATTTTCTTACCTCGACATTTTTGATATCGACAATCGTTCCTTAGGCCGCACGAGCGTCGCCGCCCACCATATCGACACTGGCGACGCCAATCCTCTTCATAAGCGTCCTTACCACGTGTCTCATTCAGAGCGCCAAATAATTCAGAAAAAGGTACAGAAAATGCTAGACAAAGACGTCGTAGAGCCTTCAACCAGCCCTTGGGCATCACCTGTTTTGCTTGTTAAAGAGAAGGAAAACACCTGACGGTTCTGCGTCGACTATCGCCATCTCAATCGAACAACCGGAAAGATGTCTATCCTCTACCTAGAATGTATGATGCGCGTGACTGCCTTCATGTTGCCAAGTATTTCTCTTCCCTGGACGTACGATCTGGATATTGGCAAATTTCAGTCGATGACCGTGACCGCGAGAAGACGGCATTCATAACACTCGACGGGCTTTATCAATTTAAAGTAATGCCTTTTAGGTTGTGCAATGCGCCAGCTACTTTTGAACGCATGATGGATTCCCTCATTCGCGGTTTTAAATGGTCGACGTGCCTATGCTATCTATTCAATGTCATCGTCTTCTCGCCAACCTTTGAAAGCCATCTTCCACGTCTGCCGGTCATCCTTGACGTTTTTCGCTGTGCTGGCCTCCAGCTTAACACGTCTACGTGCACCTTTGGGCACCGTCCAATAATGCTAATTGGCCACCTTGTTGACGCTGCTGGTGTACGACCCAACCCTGATAAAGTCCGCGCGGGGTGCGAGTTTCCAGTCTCACGTTCCAAGCAAGTAGTCCGCACCTTTTTCGGACTCTGTTAGCATTTCCGCCGTTTTGTCAGCAACTTCACGGAAATTGCTCGACCCCTCATGAATCTCCTAAAAAAACTTGGCTTTTTTCTGGCATGAAGACCAAGAACATTCCTTTGCGTCGTTGATTTCTGCACTCACATCCCCATCTGTGTTGGCTCATTTTGACCCAGCCACTCGAACGGAGCTACGCACCGACGCAAGTGGCCATGGCATAGGGGCAATACCTGCAGAAGTGAAGAACGGTATAAACTTGTCATAGCGTACGCAAACCACCTACTTTCTCAGTCGGAAAGGAACTATTCAATTACTGAACGAGAGTGCCTGGTTTTCATCTGGGCTATTGCAAACTTTTGTCCGTACCTATAGGGATGCACGTTCGCCGTCATCACATCCCACCATCCGCTCTGCCAGCTGTCAACCCTTGAGGATCCTACAGGAAGATTTGGGCGATGGGCATGGCAATTGCAGGAGTACACATTTTCTGTAGTGCATAAGTCTGGCAAGCTTCACAGCGATGCCGACTGCTTATCTTGACACCCTGTTGATCCACCTGACTCCTCTGAGGTAGAAGCTGATGCCAACATTCTAGCCATAACAGATTTTCTGCAAATAGCCAACGAACAACGCCGAGATCCATCGCTGCTATTGATGATTGACCATCTTCAATCCGGCCATAAAGGCCCTTCACTGAGCCTATTTTTTTGTTTAAGACAACGTTCTGTACCGCTGCGACTTACAGCCCGATGACGCGGAACTTTTGCTCGTCGTCCCACGTCATCTGTGCAAGAACTTCTTGCAAGAACTTCACAAAACCCCAACTGCCGGACATTCAGGTGTCTTCAGAACCTATGATCGCGTCCGCCAACGGGTATACTGAAAGGGCCTTTATCGTTCCGTTCGTCGATACGTTGCAGCGTGTGACCTGTGCCAGCGGTAGAAGAAGCCTGTCTCTCCCTGCCGGTCACCTTCAACCTATTTAAGTCCCAGCCGAGCCGTTTCATCATGTGGGTTTGGATTTTTAGGGCACTTCCCAACATCGGGAACGGGAAACAAATCGATAGCAGTAGCTACGAATTATGCCACTCGGTATGCAATTACTCGAGCGCTACCGACCAGCTGCGCAATGGACGTCGCAGAGTTCCTACTCTATGCCATCATTCTTCACCATCGCGCTCCTTCTCACCTACTCACGAATCATGGCCGCTGCTTCCTGTCTCTTGTGGTTGACGATCTCCTTAGATCCTGTGCTTCGTGGCACTAGTTTACGACGTCTTACCATCCTCAGGCCGCCCACTGACGGACATGCTTGCTATGTATGTTTCTGACGACCACACTGATTGGGACACTACCATTCCGTTCGTAACCTTCGCCTACAACTCGTCCCGTCATGAAACTGCCGGCTACTTACCATTTTATCTTCTTTTTGGCTATGACCCCTTACTTACTTTCGATGCCCTGCTTCCGCATGACCTTCTGTCCACCACTTCGTATGCACAAGATGCCATCTCCCGTGCTCTGATTGCACGTACAGTAGCCCGCGCCAGGTTCTCATTGTCCCAGAGAGCACAAAAGTCACTCTACGACCGCCGACATAGGGATGTTGATATTTCTCCGGGCTATCTCGTGCTACTGTGGCTGCCATCCTGTCGTGTAGGCCTGTGGAAGAAACTTTTATCGCAATACGTTGGGCCTACCAATTTCTGCGCCAAGTCACACCTGTCATCTGTAAAATTTCTCCTACTACGAACCCCACTGTTACATCCAGAAGTCAAATTTTGCATGTGTCTCGCCTGAAGCCCTATCACATTGACCCGTCGGTGTAATAACAGCAGGCATCGGGACGGTGCTTTGAAGCCCGGGGTAATGTCGCGGGTATAGAACGGTACCTCAGGCAGGGGGAAGAAATGACGCAGACGGAATGAAGACAAAAAGGTCGTTGTGGGACTGTCTGAACTGCCCTCTCGTCCTGCATCCTTGCATACTGTGTGCAGTGCTAGCCCACCCAGCGTTCGCTTATTAAATACTCCCCGTTACAATATGATGAAAAGACGCGAGATGGTGGTACTTGGAGTCTTGACTAGATGAACGAACGGACACACAGACAGATGTATGGATGGACGCACCGAGATTTGCACGGACGGATGGACGCATGAATGAACGCATGGGCGGATGCATGAACGAACGCAGGAACGGGCTCTCGGATGGACGAGCGGACTCACGAACACACGCACGCACGGACGGGCGGATGGACGCGTGGACGTTTACACAGACAGACGCATATATGATGAAAAGATGCGAGATAGTGGTACTTGGAGTGTTGACTAGGTGGACGAACGGACACACAGACAGATGCATGGACGGACGAACGGATGGATGGACGCATGAGTGGATGCAGGGGTGGATGCATGGATGAATGCAGGGACGGACGCACGGATGGACGTGTGGACGCACGGACAGACGCACGCACGCACGGACGGGCGGATGGACGCATGGACGGTCGCACAGACGGACGCATGACGGACGCAAGAACGAATGGACGGATGGATGCTTCGCCCCACTCTCCATCATTCACCCCGTGGTATGCTGCCATTTTTTTAACCGCAACGCTATGTATTATGACGCTGCAGTGAGACGGGCAAACTCGACTGAACGGTTTCTATGGCGCTGTTCGCGACGTGAACGGGAGGCTGCGTGCCGCTGCAACGAGACCGGCAAGTGTCCATTCACTTGTTCTGCATCGGGTTGTTTTCTTCATCGAGAGCAACCTATTTCATCCACTCGCACTCAGCAAAATTTTCGTCGGTCGTCAATCGATACTGGCATTTACAGTTTGCAGCGTTTGAAGTGCACCAAAGCGGCAGAGCTTCATTGCATTTCGTCGGTTCAGCAGCGTGAAGCAGCAACAAAGCGTCTATTCTCTGCGGCGCTCGGATGTACCAAGAAAATTGCCTGAGGGTGAATACTAGAGAGTTTCAGAATAGGGCACCGTGAGCCCATGCGGCATGCTCACTGAAACTGCGCACGCGTCGTAAAGCCTGTCGCCGTCCGCTTTGGCTGCCCGTATGCAGAAAATCCGCAATGCCGTGTGGCGATCGCGGCCCGTGAGGCCTGGAAAGTGCTCTGAGTGGCTTCCATGCATTTGGGTTTGTGGTGGGGGCGAAAGTGTCTAGACTTTTCCCTAGAGGGAGCAAACGCCATTCTAAAGCTCATATGGCTCCCGCTATGCCCGCAACGCCCTCCGCCTCTGCAAACGTTATTCTAAAGCTCCCTACTCTCACTGATTGTCATCGCAGTCATCACGTGAAAGTGCAGTGTGATTATGTACGCGTGTGTTTCGTAGAGTGTGCGCGTCTGTGATTTACCGCCCGCACAAGTCATGGCATCAGCGTCACCACGTGTGCTTCAGTGAGCGTGCTCCTTTGGTGTCAGAAGATCTTGGTGATCTTTTGCGATATGCGATGTGTTGTGCTCGCATATGAGTGATAGGGGTGAGGTATGAGGAAAAAGCAACCAAAAGAACCTCCTATAGCGTGACACAGTACGAAAGTAAACAAACCAGGAGGGGAGAATGTGTATTGGTGCATGTATTATAAGGCAAATAATGGTCATTGGAAGTGTGTGATTACTTTGAGGTGTGTATAGGCACAACTGTGTCATTTTAACAGAATTTATGGCCATCGGCTCATAACTACTTGCCAGATTTAATTGTAGGTTGGGTAAGTGCTTTTCTCACACTCGATGCATGAACGCCTTGCATCAAAAACACCATGCGAGGTTCTTCAAACCCGGAAATGACGCGAGCTATGTGATATTGCTGCATCTATTGTAATTAACACACGCGATCACCATCAATCATGATCAGTTCTATTGAGCGTCATCGTTACAGAAGAAACGTCGCTAAAGATTTTTTGAGCGAGAAAAAATCGAGGAGAATTTGGTTTTCACCCATTGTATCATCCTTAACGGTATTTTATTAGGAAGCTTTACCAATTGTATAGGTGTAGTTTTTCATTACGCCTGTACTACGTGCACGTATGACGCATAGAGGGAAGTTCCTTATAATAAATTAGAGTACCATAAAAGCATAGATAAATGCATTGCACTCGCCTCTTTATTGCAAAAACAGCGAGATGCCAATACGTTTTTTGGCACTGGTACACGTTGGAGACACTGGTACACGCTTGTAATTACTGGCACTTCACTGGGCGCACTGGGAGAAAGCTGTGTCGCACTGGTAGGGGCGCTGGCGCTCAACCACTGCGATGATGGTGCGCACTGTGAAGCGCTGGAAGCACTGGAATTTTCCCTGGCAAGCGCTGGTGAATACTGGAGCACGCAGTGTTTCTGCCAGCGCAGTGAGCACGTTATTGTAGCTTATGTCATGGTACGTTTCGGTGTCATTGAATATAATACACTGATTCGAAGGCAGGGAGAGATGCTACCCTAACAGATACCGAGCATGTGTAATTTTTGGGGCGCACGTACGTATTGCAGCAATTATAATGAACCTTTTTCGCAAAGGACCCCTGTGTATACCGGCCTTATTGGCATCATTGCTGTAACGATTCCAAGTTTTATTTATTTATTCATTTATTCAGTTACCCTCAAGGCCCGAGGGCATTACAGAGGGGAGTGGGTACATACATACATGTACAGCATACAAAGCAAAATACAACAACAGAAAAATTGCAATCATCGCTTGCTAGAGGGTTGAACTGAGGCTACGTACAAATAAAATTAGTGGCGGCAATTTTAAAAAAAGCGGCATCTTTTATACCAACAATATCACAAGGAAGATGATTCCAACATACAGATGTTTTGGCACATATGAATCATGAAAACACTTGGTGTGCGCTAAAGGAAGTCCTACTTTATGGCGATGATCAATGCGAGTGGAAACGTAAGTTGGTTGGGCCAATAATCTGCTTCTGAGTAACGGATTGGTGAAGTAAATTTTATGGAATATACACAGCCGAGACACTTTCCTGCGAAGAGACAGTAGGGGTAGTGCTAGTGTAGTTTTCATTGATGTGACGCTCGAGGTGCGATGGTAATCTGAAAGGATGAAGCGCGCTGCTTGATTCTGCACTCGTTCTAATTCATAGATAAGCGAGTCATGACCAGGGTCCCAAACAGATGCTGCATATTCTAATCTGCTACGTACCAATACTTTGTAGAATAAGAGTTTCAAGGAAACGGGTGCCTGATTAAAATTTCTTCGAAGGTAACCCAACGTGCTATTAGCTTTACCTGCAATATATTCAATGTGTGTCTTCCAAGACAATGTAGAAGTTATGTGGATACCCAGATACTTATAAGAATTTACTACTTAGAGAAGAACATTATTAATATGATACGACCTGATACTAGTGCTGTGTCGGTTAACATGCACGTACTTGCATTTGTTAACGTTTAAAGCCATGCCCCAAGTCTCACACCATTCCTGAACCCGATCCATATCAGCCTGCAATTCTAGAACGTCTGAATGACCCTTAATTGCCCGATAAATTACGCAGTCATCTGCGAAAAGACTCAGTGAAGAAGTAATGTTTAGAGGCAAATCATTTATATAGACCAGAAAGAGCAATGGTCCCAACACGGAGCCCTGTGGAACCCCAGAGCCAACCGGGACCCTGGACGAATCAAAGTTATTAACAGTTACAAATCGGGAACGGTTACAGAGAAAAGCAATCAGCCACGCGAGGACGTTATCATCTATATTGAGGCTCCGTAATTTTAAAATGAGTAAATCATGAGGTACTTTGTCAAACGCTTTCAGAAATCTAAAAAGATACAGTCAATGGGTGTGCCGTTGTCGAGAATAGAATGCAAATCATGTATAAAACATATTAGTTGCGTGTCACAGGAAAAGTTTTTACGAAATCCATGCTGCGAATCAGTAAAGAAAGAATTGCCCTCTAAAAATTTTACAAGCTGCGAATAAATTACGTGTTACATTATTTTGCATGGTATCGAAGTGATTGATACTGGTCTGTAATTTTCCGGACAAAGTTTATCACCTGACTTAAAGAATGGAATAATTTTTCCCACACTCCAATCATCCGGAAGACAGCCCGCTTCCAGAGATTGCTCAATATTTTTGTTAAGATTATGGCGCTGTAGACTTTAGTGTTGATTAAAAACTTGGAAGTAATGTTGTCAATTCCGGCGGAAGACGAGACTTTAAGATTTTCTATTATTTTTTTGCTTGTAAGCCTGGAGCTGCACGCCACTCCTAAAAGAAACAGGAAATTGTTTTGCCGCAAAGTTTACGAAACGTAAATGAGCTCTCTCGATCGCTTCGCAAGGTTCCCAGCGGAGGTGAGAAAAAAGCTGTCGTTCGATTCCACCACACCGCATAAATCTATGTCTGGCCATGCTTATCCTTATACTTTTTTCAGGTAAGAGTAAGAAATGTTCCGAAGCTCAAATGCAGAATCTTCAACTATCCCAACTCACCACGTCGAGAGTGGTCTTACCCAGTGCCCGCTCTAGCGAGCATAAAACCTTTCAGGCCGGCCACGTTGGTATATATGATACCGGCGCTTCTTGCTTCGTGTACACACAACTTTAAAGTGAGAGAATAACTGTAAAGTATAATTTAGACACCCATGGACCTAAATCAACTACTTTGTCTTGTGTCGCTGTTCGCACAGGGAGCGCTGACGATCAAACGTCGCACTTTCAGCTACGCAGGCTGTCACCGAAAGCTGCCGGCCGCACTTAGCCGGTACTCCTCCGACTGTTATGTAACAACACTCAATTTTCAGTTGTTAATTTGGTACGCCTTCGTGAACTGACTCCTTGGCATACATTTTCAGCGGATTGCATCGGTATTCCAATGCGTGTTCTTTTTAATTGTTGGTATTGATATAACTGCATATATCTGTACACTGGCACGCCCACTGTATACTGCAAGCGGATACCAGAAAAACGGCTGTCGCTCAGCATCGCCACTTCTTAAATGCATTTCTGGCATTGATTGACCTTCCGCTTACTTCAGGTATAGTTTAGGTAACAGTTAAAAATGTTGCAAAGCTCAAGTGCACGAACTTCAAGCATCGCAACTCAGCTGCTTCGAGAGCAGCCTTACCCAGTGCCCCGTCCCAGCGAGGCGTATTGTGCCGGCTGCATCAGTGTACATGCTGCCGGCGCTTTTTACTTTTGTAGGCGCAATTTTAGAGTGTAATAATGACTGTAAAGTGCAGTTAAGACATCCCTTAGCCTAAATCAACCATTTATCGGTGTGTGCGGTGCCCGCACAAGGAGCAGTGATCATCGATGTGTCGTGCTTCGAGCAACGTAGGCTGTCACCGAAAGCTTCCTTCTGAGCGCAGGAACCGGTACTTATCTGACCCGTATGTAAGAACACGCATATTGGAGGTGCTAATTTGGTACGCGTTAGTGAACTAACCTACCGGCATACTTTTTCAGCGGATCGCTTTAGTAATTTCTTCGGTGGTTTTTTAGTTGCAGGTATCGATATAACTGCACGCAAATATGTAATTTGGCACGCCAGATTTTGCTACATCGTCGCTTGCGCGAAAAATAATACTCAATATTCACTCGTGTGCGCGGAAATCTACCGAACAAGATATTTAAATCACTTATACATGTTGACCAGTAGCAACTGCTGCGAGAACCGAGTATCAAAAAAAAAACTATTGGCAGCAACAGCTGACAAACTGTGGCTGCTCCTCCAGTAAATTTTATATTTTTCACAGTTAAGATGTGGATGCTTCAAAAAAGTGGTATCAGATTTCTACTAGTATCAACTGAAGAAAGAATACCTTTCGACCTAGTTATGTTACTGGGCCTGCACGGTATATGGCAATCTACAATGGCGGTGCGCCATGCTGATGTTAATGCATGTCCGGTTAGGCAATACTTCTTTCAATCTGTCTGTTCATTCGTGGAACCACAAAAGTTTCAACAAGAGGTGCCTGATTGGCTTCATCAAGTAGAAAGTCTTCTACAGATGAAGGAATTTTAAAAAGCCTGTTAAATATGAAGCTTTTACCTATTTTCCTTGTTTTATGTTTCTACTTTGTTTTATGTATATAAGTTTGCGAATGTTTTATGTACACAGGCAATTAAGAAATAAAAAATTGGCGTGGCTTAGTGGGTAGCATACTCCGTTCAAATTCAGGAAGTGGTCAGTTCAAATATCTGTCAAAAGTCACTTTATTTTTGTTTGAGTTTTAATTTTTTTTATTTTCAATGTGAATGCACGCTATTTTACTTATATAATTATTTATTTATATATGTCGAATTGGCACCCCCGTTCTAACCCTGTGAAGCCATTTCGGTCAGACTACTGGGATGCTGCCGCTACAGCGTCCCAGTACCAGTGCTGGGAGGCGCTGGTACCAGCGCCATACTGGGCCCACAATCAGGCATGACGCTGGACGCCGGTACCCCGTGGCACTGGTTTTTTGCAATAGGGCTGTGAAAGGAAAGTCTGGCACGGAATTCACTCGCATTCCCTTGAGAGGGAAAACCCTCTTGTCTGCACAGACTCACCTTCGCACAGACATATTATTTGAAACTGGTGGCCCCTGTTCCAGCAAAAATGGGCCGCACGTCGAAAAAGTTGAATATTCATGAGCGGACGGGAAACAAGGCAACACCATCGTGTGCAAGTTGTTGTCGAAGCAGGTAAAACAATTCACCTACAGCTTTTAGTCACTGCCAGTTTAGCCGCGTGCATCGCCTTGGCATTAGCTTGACGACAACGTATGTAATGCCCTTCACTGTTAAACACAATGTGCACTACTTGCTTTTATTTGGAATAAACAGGACGCCGAATGAAGATTTTGTGTTTACCTCCAACACGAAGACAAGCATCGCGACGCGAGACGTACATTCAGTATTTGCGGCAGCATAAGAACTGAAACTCATGAATTCAATCTTGGATCGCTTCGTTTTTCGCTTTGTGTTGCAGTTGACATAGCTACCGAAATCAGTGAAGAAACCTGGCCGCAAAAGTTATGAAAAAAAATTTCAAATGACCTGATACCCCTGTTTCATTTTGTAAAACCACAAAAAACAACGATTCCTTGAATTTGACCATTATCGTGATACTTTACTGTTTGCTTAGTACAATCATAGGTACCACGCCAAAACCTTGCCTTCGAGAGATGTACATTGCTTGTTCGTAAACTCCCAGATGAGTGCAGTGGGGGGTGTGATTTAAATAAGTGATATATGGGTAAGCTGACGCGTAAGTCTGTGCCTTCTCAAGTTTATTTATCGAGGTTTGGATTATGGATTGCAGTACCAATGAAGTATTGTTGGGTAATGGTTGTATGCGTGAAAATAAAGACACTGTTCGGGAACTACTTCCTTTGTAGCACGAATGCATGAAAAATAAGGCATAAGGGCAATGAGGCCACGTGTGTGGAGCTTAGATTTTTCTTAGGTTATCACCATCTATAGGCACATTTGTAATACCTCACGTGCGTGTATCGGCAGTCCAGTGGGTAAAGAGACCACGACGTTTCGACGCAGATCGAGAGATCGAGTTTTCCAGTTCAGGTCATGCAAAACAAGCAATCTTTTTCTTTGTTAGCTGTTTTTACCGCCGTACGTTCTTCACTAAAATACGTCCGAGAAGTGTTGGTGGCACCCGGCATTGAACCCTTCCTCATTAAAAGTGGTACAGTCACCTCGTATTTTAAATGCATCCTCCCCAAATCGTTTTTGGACAAAATACGTGCCTGCTTTAGCCCACAAGTTACACGTCTTTCCTATAGAACTTATCCTCGCGTTGCCGGGTCAATTGTTGCTGAACGTGTAGAGCAATTCATTCAGTTGATTTCGTACTTATGGATTGGCCACTACGCTACCGCACATGCGGGTGCTCACTGAAAAACAGTGACAAGCGTGGCGTACTATGTTTAATAAATAGCTCATAAGCTAAACAACTTCAACAATTACAGCCCAATCAGCTTGCTCTCTATCGTACAAGCTGATTAGAAAGGTAATTGCTAACAGAGTTACGGCAACATCACAATTCATTCAACCAAAAAACAAGGCTACTCAGCAATCAATCACGTTCATACTATCAATCAGGTAATGGAAAAATGCTTAGAATACATCCAACCACTATATACAGGCTTCATAGATTATGCGAAGAAATTACATTCAGTATAAATATCAGCACGCATGCAAACGCTGCGCAATGAGGGCGTCGAGTAAACATATTTAAACATCATGGAAGAAATATACAGATGATGAACTGTCACCATTGTGCTCCATACAAAAAACGACAAAATATCAATCAAGGTGTGAGACAAGAGGATAAATTCTCCCCAGTGTTATATACCGCGTGCTTGAAGGAGGTTTTGAGATTATGAGAGTGGGAAGATTTTGGTATGAGAGTTTGTGAAGAGTGCCTTAGTAACCTGCGCTTCACCGATGACAGTGCCTTTCTGAGTGGCTCAGGGGACAAACTGCCACTCATGATTATTGAAATAAACAAGGAGAGTAGAAAGGTAGGTCTTAAAATTAATTGGCAGAAGACGAAAATAATGTATAACAACCTCGGAAGAGTACTGCACTTCGAGATAGATAGCAGTGTGCTTGAAGTTGTAAGCGGCTACATCTACTTAGAACTGGTAGTAACTGAGGAGCAAAAGTGTGAGATCGAAGTATATAGAAGAATAACAATATGGTAGAGCGCACTCGGCAAGGGTACTCAAATCATGACTGGTATATGACCTTTATCCTAGAACAGAAACGTTTATAACTCCTTCATCTTCGCGGTACTTATATACTAAGCAAAAACGTGGAGGCTTACAAAGAGGGTTCAGCTTTAATTGAGAACGACGCAGCGAGAGATGGAAAGGAAAACGATAGCTCAAGAGTCGAGAAGAGAGCAGTGTGGATGAAGGAACAAACCGGGGTATGGATTTCATAGTTGAACTCAAGAAGAAGAAATAAATGGACATGGGTCAGGCATGTAGCACGTAGATAGGATAATCGCCGCTCATCAAGGGTTACGGAGTGGATATCCAGAGAAGGCAAGCGGGTGAGGGGATGACCGAAAATTAGGTGGGCATATAAGATTAGGGTGTTCGCGCGTGAAAATCGCAGCATCAAGCACAGGACCGAGTTGACTGACAAACATGGGAGAGGTCATTGTTCTGCAGTGAACATAGTAAGGTTGATGATGAAATTATGATGATGATGAAGCTAAACAATCACAAAGTGTCAAACAAGCATAAGTGAACAGTGTATCAGGTAACAAACAGACGTTAAGAACATCATAGTAGAAATCAAGAAAACATGATAATACGAAGGGCGTGAAGCGTGAATATAAGCAAGGTAAGGTGTTATCCCAGATATGCAGAAATAATGAGTGGGTAATAATCAATAAGTTGCTGACATTTGTGTAGTATACATGCCAACGAACTTTCTTATTGCCACACAGCTGTGTTATACAAGACTTTTTATAGCGGTGGCTGCTTATAATAGAACAAAAGGGTCGCCGTGGTTACGAGAGAGTAATTGAGCACAAGAAACTTATTACCTAAGGATAATCACCTGCTGTCTTTGCATTCTCGAAAGTGTAAATGCATGCCTATATTTTCTGTCTGCGCAGATGTGCAGAGACTGAGAAATGAATGAATGTGTCATATGGTTGAGATTATCGATAGCTTCGACAGCGCATGTTTGTATCTATACCGTTGACTGAACTCCATAGAGATGAAAATGCCTTAACAGTTAGGTGGGTGCAACACACACTACTGCGCAAATCAGAATAACATGTAATTCATCTTGCCTGGACAGAAGAAGGCTAGACTTTCTATTGACCTTTTTTTCGCAACTGTTAGTTTGTGTTCGGGGAGTCCTGGATAGCGTGTGTTGTTAAGACGCCCTCTTTTTTTTAACATGAAAGCCTACAAACTATAACTATGCCTCTATTTGGGCTAAGGCGTGGTTCGTTTTTGTATTACTACAAGTATAAGATGTATCATTACCTGTTGGAGTGTACAAATTGTTTTATTTCATTGTCGCGACAGGAAAGGTGACCGCTACGACTCGGGAGCCACAGCGGCTCATGAAGGAACGTTCATCCGAATGACCCCTGCGATTTACAGGATGGTCTACCTTGTGTGGAGCGCACCCATCACGAAGTTCTGGGTTCATCAGGTAAATATGAACCACATTATTTTGTAGTATGAAAAAAAGAGATAAGTAGATGCGATGGGCTACAGAGATCTTCACGTCTTCAATAAATCTTTCTGCGGGCAAGCTGTTGTTGTATCACAGAAATTCTTAGCGCAAAGTAGAAAAGAAAAAAAGATACTGAGAAGAGGAGAATACTGCGGACTGCATTCTCCTATTGTGCAAAGTAACAAAAATGCCGACCATGGTAAAATACGCAAAAGTTAAAACGACGTTTCGGCTCACCACACGGGAGCCTTGTTCATAGTTCACTGTGACTGTGAATAAGGCTGCAGGGTGGGGAGCCGATACGTCTATTTTTGTGTATTTTACCTTGGTCGGCGTTCTCACATTCCACTATGTTTGTCCCTGACCCGACAGGGATTCCGTCCAGCTCTCTTCACTTATCTTCTATTCTCTACCAGTATTTCTTTACACTATTGCCCTGAAAAACGTCGCCTGTGGTCTCTATCTGCGCAGAGCGCGAAAGCAACCATACCGCTCTGCGGGGTGACAACCTGCACAAGTTGCGGGGTCTGTCGTGGTGGGCCTAAGAGCATGCGAGTCTTAATAGACACGCTGCCCTACTTTGCACGTCTGACAACGTAAAAGAAGCGCCATGCTTTCGTCGAACGCGCAGCAGTAGCTGTCACAGCGATAGCTGAGAAATCGACACTGCTAGCGTCTTTTTTATATTCTTTGCGTAACTGCTACAAGCTAACTTGCAAAGTACCCCCTAGGCCATAAATAATATATTTGTGTAATACGAAGGGATCCACTGCGCCATCAATCATTATTTTCAGGATAAGAGTGGTACCCGCTACACAAATGAAAATCAATGTTGTCCAGTATTATTACTTGAGCTCCTGATGATCATGAATTATATTTAACGCTAATGTAATAGTTTGCAGTATTGTAATGTAATGGGTTGCAGCCCGTGGTTATGCAACTTACTCTGTGTGACACCTGTTGTTTTTTTCGTTGTCCTAAAGCACTTGATTACATACACTAGGCACTTCCCTTCCCATCAAGCAGCTTTCCAAGGGTCAGTTTGTCACAGAGTTTCAAGCACCGGCGTAGCTCAGTTAAAAAAAAGAAAGCGTTGAAGCTGAGTGGTAGAGCACTGACAGGGCACACGGGTTTACATCAGAAACTGTCGTAGGGGTTCTTTTTCTTTTTTACTCAGTTTTTTAATATCAACTAGTGGTTACGGATACCGACGGTGGCAGACAATTTGGCGTAATGACGCTTGTTTTGATCTCATAACAGATTTAGCTGTAAAAAATGCCCTTGTTTAACCGCATATTAGAAAAGACATGACCTGGATAGCCAAGTGTTACGGGACACAAAAATAAAAGAACAAATCACAGCGTATACATGGATTGGATGATGATGAGCGGGGTGAAGCACTGGTGGGTTTCATCGCTAAACCGTGAATAAGCGGCGAATATTGCCCACTACACCATCATATACGTGTCAAACGCTGTTATATTTGTACAAACATTATATTATTTGTAAGTGGTGGCTTACGTCACTTCTGTTCCCCAATTATTATAACGGTTTCGTGGTCGGTGAAGTGATGGATCTGTGATGGGGCGTAGCTGGATGTTTGGAAGGACGATGTAGTGGACAGTTCGCAAAGGTTGAACTATAAGCGGCCACGCACAAAAGAGAGATGGACACAGTCGGACAATCTATGCTTCTTGAACGTGCACCCGTATACAAGTACACCACCATCTTGCATTTATTATTGGCTACTTATCAACAGTATATGTTTTGTGGTAAGTGAAACGGTGGAATGGTGATGGGGCGTAGTGGAATTTTTGCAAGGACGAAGAAGTGGGCAGTAGGCAAAGGTGGAGCTATAGGCGGTCACGTATATACATAAAAAATATGGACACAGGCACGCCTTCAGAAGCTTCGCCCTTTAAAAAAGGCAGAAAAAAGCAAACACGGCACCACATGTGTTCTTTCCTTTGCCTGGTGTCCGTTATTATATGTTTCAATGCCCTCGTGCACGTGGGCCACCGCCCAAAATGCGTTTATGACATAGACGTTCTGTTGTGTCTACACTCGAAAAGCGCGCTTGGAGGATTTCTTCTGAGGAAGAAGACGCAGTAAAAATGTAGAGTCCGTTCTATGGGAGCTGGCTACTTGCGGATACCCGCTTTCCTTCATGAACTGGGTGCAGCGACAACTTTAGCGCCCGGCTCAATCGCACATCGTTGCTACAAGAAAACGCGCATTGGTGCCTTACGTCCCAGGCTTCGGCAGAACCCTCGCTCAGTTTTTGCGCGGCTACAACGTCCAAGTGATTCACGTTCCGACACGAAAGCTCAAAGCACATCTCACAAATGTCAAAGATAAGTTGCACAGAAAAGATTTTCCCGGTGTGGTGTACAAAATTCCTTGCAAAGACTGTGAATACGGACACATTGGCGAAACGGAAAATTACAAAAGAAGGCTCCGGGAACATTTTAATGACGTCAAGAACAAGAAGGTAGCTTCTAATGCCCTCGCAGAACATGTTGCGTCTACTGGGAATGCTATCGACTGGGATAAAGCCTCCATCAATGCCACGGCAAGAAAGTTGTTACCACGATCGCACATAGAATTTCTGGCCATTCAGACTATAGCACATACGTTGAACACAAATATTGGGACACTCCCCCCTGTGTAGACGCGATGTCTGCAATAGATGATAAAACGTGCATAAGAAGAGCACACTACGCCATTGGCGGTCCCTGTGAAAAAGGTTGCCGTTTGGGGAGCCGAAACGTCTTTTCAACTTATGTGTATTTCACCTTGGTCGGCGTTTATGTTATTTCGCACTATGTTTGTCCCTGACCAGACAGAATTCTGTCAGGCTCTTGACTACATTATGTATACTGTTGCACCAAATGAACTGCCAGAACGAGGATGAAGCCGGCTACACTAAAGTCCAACTGCGGCCATGCGTGCCGAACATGTGAATAGGTGTGTAGCAAGGGGTTGGCGCACCAGGCATGTATGTGCCCATTTCCCCAAAAATATTTTTCACCGTGTCATAGAGAGCGTAAAATGGTCATCTTTAAGTGGTGCCCCTTCTGAAATCAAAGTAGCTCCTCCCCTCAAAAAATTTTAATTCTGGCTACACGCCTGCTCGTGAAGGTGCTTTAGGTGTCAATGGTACAATGATACAATGATAGTTCCGTTTCTTGTGAAGGGCAATTCGCATGCCCATATTTGCATAAAACTAACCTCCGAAAACTGCGAATTTCCATGTCACTGTGAGAACTGCGGTGGTGACAACCCATCATACTCACGATCTTGCGCAGCATCGAAAAAGGCAAACTATATAATACATAGCAAGTGATGGAAAACATGCCCTTCAGTGAAGCTGGAAAGAGGTGCTCACCATTCTGCAGCACAACCAATGTTGATGTGGCGCATCAAGGGACAGATGGAGGTCGATAAAGTTGTCACTACCAAGCGCGCCAACCACGTCAAATATTCTCGCATGCTCTGGTATAATATGCTGCGAACACTCAGTGCTTCTCCCTTGAACAGACATGTTGATTAGCGAAGAGCTGCAATCTGTCTCCAGGTTGCTCCTTGTCTTATTCCTTTCCATGTTCTACTAAATTCACATCCAGTGCAATGCCCATTGCCTTGACATAACTATCTGCTGCTCATAAGATAGATAGATAGATAGATAGATAGATAGATAGATAGATAGATAGATAGATAGATAGATAGATAGATAGATAGATAGATAGATAGATAGATAGATAGATAGATAGATAGATAGATAGATAGATAGATAGATTAGATACGCTAAGAGTCGCCGAAGTTCTCTAAGAAATGTTTCGCTTTTAAAATGTTGCGTATCTATAGTGCGAGGTGTCGAAGAATCACTTTTCGCCTGCCTCGTAAGAAATAACAAAAATTTATTGCTGAATTTATTCAGGAAGCGCGCACCATTAAAAGTAGCCTTAATGCCAGAACTCGGCAATGCAACCGTCCACTTTAGCTTGATTCACTGTACTTGGATATGATTTGAAGTGGGTCAGTGACTTGCGTGCCAACCACCAACGAGCTCTGGGAAGCTATTCGTCAAGTGGTTCGAGAGAAACTGCGTCAACTGCTGCCGTGTACCTTCCAGCCCCCCAAGCAGCGTCTCTCTTGGACGTAGTATGTCAAGAAGTCCAGCAGGCGCTTGGCTGTGCGTCAGCGACAACGGTAATAGAGGCTGAAGCTGTGGCTTACGCCGCTGCAGTGCACCGTAGACCACCCCGACAATACGCTCCCAGTGCCTCTCGCCGTGAAGCTGCCGCTCCAAACAACCGTCCTTCCTTTCGCGACCACCCTAAATACGAGCAACGTTTGGGCCCAAGAAAATGTGACACCTGGAGAATTCCCGACAACCGCCTTCTGTGCTTCCGTTGCGGCGAAGCCGGCTGCACATCCTTCGACACTGCCCCTATAAACGGATGTGACTGAAGGGTTTGTCCTACGGGGTAGTGCGGCCACATTCTTTGCAGCGGCCCACGACCGTCGAAGACTACTTACGCCATGCCAAATACACTTCCAGCCGTTCACCACCACCACCAATCAAACGGTACACTGCGGCAGCATCAAGAGAAAGGTCCCCAAGCCCCTGTAGGGGAAACTAAAACTAAGCAGCCTTTGGAGGTGTGGTTGCTTCAGGAAGAAAACGCGAAGATCCTCCACTAACGACGAGGCAGTTACGATGACGACGACTACCCCGATGACGATGAAGACGCTGCCTATAGCATGACAAAGATGACGGGAGGTAGCTTCTACAGCTCTTTCTGCCCAACTAAAATGACGATGGCTGTGCCCTACAGCAGTCACAGTACCCGACGAAGCCGTCACCCTATGAAAAAATTTACTCGCAACTGCAGTACTCGGACCACCGACGTTGCAGTGTCATTTTATGTCGCATAGTAACTGCCTTGATAGATACAGAGGCCAACTACTCAGTACTCAGTGGCCCATTCACAGCTAAACTAAAGAAGGTAAATACTGCTTGAAATGGCCCATGGATCCGCACAGCAGGAGGCCACATTCTCAACCCATCCAGACGATGAACCACAAAGGTGACATTCAATGCACACACGTACCCAGCGACTTTCTTGGTGTTACAGCAGCGCTCACGTGACGTGATTTTCGGCCTAGATTTTCTGATGCAACATTGCGTGGTTATCGATCTGAGACCCAGGTTCATCACATTTGCTGAGGACGAGGCTATAAATTCGCACTCAGACCTGAAGAAGTGAGCAGCCACCCATGTGCTTGAAGAGGACGTAACCGTCGGGCCTCGATCAACAGTGCTGGTGACTGTAACTGTTGCAACTCCTTAAAATATAAATGGCATCGTCGAGGTAAAAATGCAGTTTCTGTTGGACAGAGGCATTGGGATCACAAAAGGCATTACTGAAATAAAGAATGGGAAAAGTGACGTTATAGTAGCAAGCTTCAGCCAAGATTTTCGTAACCTGATCAAAGGCGCAACTATCGCCTCCTTCAAAGAAATTGCGAAAGCGAGCAACAGCGTCACCCTACCGGACCCGACAGAAGTGATCACACAGCCCCAAAGCTCGGAGATGATATTACACATGAATCCTTCCCTGACTCCAGCAGAAGCCGCAACTGCTCCAGAACCTTATCCGCAGTTACAGCAACTTCTTCGCGGCCTCTTCAAAGGTCCAACAAACGTAGATTGCAAAACATCAAATCGTAACACAAAAAATATCCGCCCCATTCGCCAAAGCTCATATCGTGTGTCAGCGCGTGAACCCCAAGCTATCCGAGAGCAAATCGAGGAAATGATGCCTGACGATGTGATTCAGCCATTCAACAGGCCCTGGGCAGCGCTGGTTGAAAATGAAGAAGGGAAGCCTTCAATTTTGCGCCAAATATCTACAATTGAATAACGTGACCAAAAAAGTCGTATACCAATTACCCCGGATAAATGATACATCGAATCACCTTAGTGATGCAAAAAAATTGGCAGATCCCACGTACATTACGAATTGATGACATGTGAAGCATGAATAAGAAATGTTGATATGTCACTTTAAAATCAGCACAACGTTACGAGGTGGAGATAAATGATCCTATACATGACTTTCGTGTCATGATTATCGTGTTTGGATGTATCCTTTACCTTCGTCATCTAGTGACGTCACGTTATAATAAATTTAGTATATGTGGAGCTATCGAAATGGCCGCGAGCACGCTGTGAGCACGGTTTGTTGTCAAGCTTTTACATGACACGCGTGTCAGGATTAGTATTTTTGCACCAGTAACATATTTCATCCATCTGACGCAACGTAACACGTAATTTGGTATATGTGAAGCTAGCAAAACGGCCGCGGGTGCGTCATGAAGGGCGCAATATACTCCACTGTAGCATTGACGAGCGCACAAGCAGGGCATAGCGGTGCTACGTTAGCAAGACAGGAGCACTCTATAGTCTGACGCCAGGCGCGAACAGCGTCCGTGTTCGCGGCCTAACGGCATCTGGTGCGAAATGTGACATGCTGCATTTCGCGCCAATGCGTTACCCGGACAACACTGCGTCTCGCTCTTTTCGTGAAAGAGGGACGCCGGACGCGCTGAAACGCGCCTGCGTCAAAGCACCTGTAGCGCGGTGCGCGACTGTGAGTATAAGGCAGGACCGGCGCTTGGCTTGCCAACGCCGCCGTGACACGATGAAATGAACGCCAGCGAGAACGCGCACCGCGTCACGTCGAAATGTATTGACCCCTTTACTGTGGGATGTAGTCATGTTTTCACATGACACGCATCTTGTGATTATAATGTTTACACCAGTCACATACCTTTGTCATTCGTTAGCGTCACGTAATAACAAATTTGGCATATCCCCTTCAGGCGCAGCGTCCACATATGTGGACACAACTTGCTTATGCCAGTTATTCAGACGAGTGTGGAAAGAACCACACGACACATTGCACCCAAGATCAATTGAATCGTCTACATTGTCAACGCGTATTTTTTTAACCCGAATGTAGGCTGTGTAAGTTTGAAGCTGATTGTTTTAGTGAAATCTTTGTGATGTTCGGCGCTTCACTTGACGTGCCACGTTCCAGGACCAACTTTATAAGTATTAATTTTTGTTGCTCAAAATGAAGGCAGCCAAATACTAACTGCATGTGCATTTTGGGCCTAAGATTTCCATCTTTATGACTGAAAATCACCCATAACTTACTACAACAATATTAAAATATTTAAACATATGCAAATTAAGAATAATTAGCAAAGCTCACCAATAACAACCTATTTCTTAATTTTCTTATGTTGGAAGTAATATATAGCCTCTTAGAATGTTGTGCAAAATTTAAACATTCACGAACAGTTCATCACAGTTTGCGCCTGAAGGGGACATGTGAAGCTAGCGAAACAGCCGCGAGCGCATCATCAGTGTGGCATGTGGTCATGTTGTTACATGAAACGCATGTCGTGATTATCATGTTTGGGTGTTCCATTTACCTATGTCGTCCGTTCGTGTCCCGTAATACCGAGTTTAGTACATGCGAAGCTAGCAAAATGGCCGCGTGCGCATAATGAGCCTGGCATGTAGTCATGTTCTTACATGACACGCATGTCGTGCTTTTCATGTTAGGGTCTGTCGCTTGTTTTCGCCGTGCAATTATGCCATACTATACCAGTTTTGCAACATGCCGTGTGAACTAAACCACTGCAAGAGCTGCAGGACCATGAATTGTAAATCATGACATTCATTACATAGATGTCATGATTTTCATGTTATGGCTAGTCGAATATGTTCTTCATACAGTAATTTGATGCCATACCAAGTTTGCTACCGCTACCATCATTGAAATGGCCAGGAGAGCTAAAAGTCGTAGGTGGATAGATAGATAGATAGATAGATAGATAGATAGATAGATAGATAGATAGATAGATAATTACGCTGAAAGTCGCCGAAGTTTGCTAAGAAATGCTTGGTATTCAGTACTTCTTGTCTACGGATATGAAGACCGGATAAAGCCAAATTAGAATCGACGAAAGATATCAAAAAAACGGCCTAAATCACACAGGATGGGATGTATGAGTCCAAGGTGACGACATAAGAGCTTTTTTCTGCCCCAGCAACCTTCCAGCGTGTAATAGACCCAGTACTGCCCGGCCTGAAGTGACAAATTTGTCTCATACACTTGGATGATGTCTTAGAGTGCTCATCTAACTTTAGTGAGCACTTGAAAAGACAGAACAGTGTTGGGCGCACTCAAATCATCAGGACTAAGCCTTAAGCTAGAAAAAAGTCACTTTGCCTGCGAGGAGTTACAGTTTCTTGGTCACATCATAAGCAAGGAAGGAGTACGCCCAGATTCGCAGAAAACATATGTCATCGCACAGTTTTGTCAGCCAGCAGACAAGAAAGATGTGCGCATGTTTTTAGGACTATGTGTATATTACCGGTGGTTCATTAGAACCTTTTCGCACATTGCTGCGCCTCTGACCGAGCTGAACAAGTTGGACGTACCTTTCAAACGAACAGATGACCAACGGGACACATTCTATGAACTTGAACGCCGTTTACAGTCCTCATCTGTACTTGGACACTTTGACAAAAACGTCGAAATAAATGCATACGGACGTGAGCGGCATCAGGTTGGGCGCTGTTCTTGTCCAGAAGAAAGAAGTCTAGCGAGACTGTCGTAACACACACTAGCGTTTCTTTATCGAAGTCGGAGGCTAACTAGTCTACGAAAGAAAAGGAGTGTCTGTTTATAGTTTGGGCCACGTAGAAATTCCGACCGTATTTTAGCAGCAGGCACTTCAAGTTTGGGACACACCAGTCCGGCCGCCTAGCTTGATAGAGCCTATGGCTTCAGGAGTTCGACGTGAGGGTGGTCTACACGTCTGGCCGTAAGTACTCGGACGCAGGCTGTCATGAGCTCCTGTCGGTCATCCTCCAAAACACGACAATGACAATGCCTTTGTTGGGCCTATCAGCACCAAATCTTTCGCACAACAGCAACGCTCTGACCCCAACCTACAACTACTCATCAACTACCTGGACGGTGAATCCTCCACTCCTCCTGAAACATTCAGGCATGTCTTACTGTCCTTCAGTGTGCGAAGTGGAGTGGTCGCAAAAAAAACTTTGCACCCAGTAAGACCGCCTACTTTCTAGTCGTCCCAAGCAGCCTCCGAGCAGAAATTCTATAAGCCATACACGATGAACCCACTGCTGGCCGTCTTCTTTTACTCGTACCCTACACAGAATCCAACAGAGGTATTACTGGCGCCGTCTCTCCACAGATATTGCGCCATACGTAAAGAGTTGCCGGGAATGCGCCGCAAAACACCACTCACAAGACCAGCTGCATTTAGGATTAATGCCAGTTGGGCGTGTTGGTAAAGGTACATGATGAAACAAGCCCTAAAAAATACACACACTCAGAGAGGGCACAGACGAGCGCTAATTACCAACTAAAAACTTCATTTCGAAGCGAGCACTAACGTCATTCCGAGCCTCTCCTGTCATCATCAACAACGTGATAAACCCAACTAGCCACTCCCATAATCAATGGCATACAACCCGAAACAAACATCTGTAAAGCCCCCTGAAAAGTAAGAAACCAAAACGTAAAATAGATAATTCAGTAAGTTATGTTACGTCCATAAACGCGAATTTCGCATCTGTTAGTTAAACAGACGCTTGGCTGACGCAATGGTCACCTCCTTTCCTAATTCTACGCGCTTCCATTATTTCTCTTGTTGTCCACTTCTTTTGCCTGTCAATAATTGGTGCGTGTAAAAATTTCGGTTGGCAGGTGACTTCCTTGCAGTGCATCACTGAGTGTGAGTAAGGGGTCCCCTTTAGTGTACTTCCATGTTCACTAAGGCACACTATTCAGGCACCGACCCGTCTGACCAACGTATTTCTTTCCACATGTGAATGATGTTGCGTATATAACATGTTTTTTTTTTCTCTAGTGGCTAAGGTACTCGGCTGCTGACCCGCAGGGCGCGGGTTTGAATCCCGGCTGCGGCGGCTGCATTTCCGATGGAGGCAGAAATGTTGTAGGCCCGTGCGCTCAGATTTGGGTGCACGTTAAAGAACCCCAGGTGGTCTAAATTTCCGGAGCCCTCCACTACGGCGTCTCTCATAATCATATGGTGATTTTGGGACGTTAAACCCCACATATCAATCATGAACATGTTTTTTTGCACTCAACCTTCCTCCTACAATGTTTTACGCTACATCTGTTCAATTCTCCCGTTTCTTTCTTTTTGGCTAGCCTTTCTATTGTTGGGCAAATCTTCAATAAGTTGTTTTCATTAGATAAAACAACCCGCACGCCAGACCTTAAGTGCAACTTTTTTCAACCGATGTGAAATGTTGCACAAATACGGGATGATCCCTGTCCGCTCTTTTTCACCCTCAACTTGTCTCACACCTTCGCGTGCGCCGATCATTGTCTTTTTCACATCCAGACGAATCTTCTCACAGGCCATGTAAGTTCTGGTGTCGCATGCCTGTGTGGTGAGTCTTCTTTATCGCGAAAAGGCGCGCTTCCTATAGAGCCGATTCTCGGGAGACGATAATCCTGGCGTAAGGACGCCCGTTCTGGTAAGAAGAGCATGGTAATTCGCCGCCTTTAACAACCAGCTAGGTGGTCCCCGGCCAGTGGAGTTCGATCAGGTGACGTGAGGACATCCGATGTATCCACACGCATTCATCTGGATTAGAGTCCACGGGACGGCTGTCAAGGTGGACAGCGTAGTCATCCCGCAGTAATGGCATGGGTCTGCAGCTGAACGGCGCCACCATGGAGTGCGTTCGCACAGTTCGCGGAACTTCTTGTGTAGGCCGGTCCTTTCGTCTCTCCTCTCAGACTGCGAGGTCTAGTGCTTGAACAAGAGAGCGAGAGGAGAGGACGGCAACAAGTCTGTTAATCTGTCCATTAAACAGTCTGAATTGTTTTGGTTGGCTGTGAGGAGAAATGGGAGGGGCAACCGAGGGGTTAAAACTTGACTCCCATTTCCTTAGAGTCATTATGGTCGCAGCAAACAGTGCTCCGCACTATCGGCTTTGCCGAGGCAACATGCGACGATTTTAATGGTCAAGAGTCTTGTAATTTCGTACATATGTTCCTGTACACAAAGTCCAGTTGTCGTGACGTATCGAAATCCGCTTCTCTCGATTCTTTACAAGATGCAGCAGCCATGACAAGACAAGATGAACACCATGCAACTAACCTTCCACTCCCATCTATAGCAACAGCCGCTACGCAGCTGAGAGAGCTCTGCTCAAGGAAACAGAGGGAGTGGGTAGAAAGTGGAGTTTTACTGCCTAATAAGATACAATGAAGTTGATAACCAGCTCCCCTCAAGCGCTTGATCTGCGAGGATCCTACAGCCGATTTAACCACCCTTGAGGCTATTCCAACCTGCTGGGCTCCTTTTCTAAGTCAATGTCAAGTAACAAGTGTGTTACAGTGGTGACAGATTACCTCACAGGATACGCAGAAGCGGAGCCCTTACGAAAGGGCGCAGTGGCGGAAGTCGCCAATTGTTTCGTGACATCTATTCTCCTGCGACACGGAGCTCCTGAGGTGTTCATCATAGACAAGTTAACAGTGTTTACAGTGCGCTGGAGGTAGGCGGTGACGTGTACGTCGTTCTCGTCAGTGGCATTAGGAAGCATGGCGTCAGGAGTGGTTGTGATGCCCCTCCCACGGACAAATTTAAAAGGCGCTATTTTGGTGCTCTCCTGCACTGCAGCCCCACCGCGGTGGTCTATTTGCAAAGGTACTCGGCTGCTGACCCGCAAATCACGCGATTAAATCCCGGCTGTTGCGGCTGCATTTTAGATGGAGGAAAAATGCAGCCGGCCCGTGTGCTCAGATTTGAGTGCACATTAGAGAACCCCAGGTGGTTGAAATTTCCGTAGTCCTCCACTACGGCTTCTCTCATAATCATATGGTGGTTTTAGGACGTAAAACTTCACATATCGATCAATGACCTTCATGGTGCATCGCACTCGTCATCTATGTCCTCTTCTCTCCTGCGGTCACCATTGCTCAGCAGAAACTTGGCTATTCACTTCCTGCCGATTTGCCGGTCGTCGTTATGGCCAGCACAAAAGCAGACGGGCGATGCAATAGCCTAGGTACTCCTAGGTGTCTCCTAGGTACCTGGTTAATAAGTGTGTCTGGGGCCGTCTGACAACGTGACACCCCAGGGACTTTCCTGTGGGCCTAAACCGCTCACCATAAAGTGAAGTGTTGTAGGGGCTCCGGGCCATGCTGTGGCGGAGGTTCCTGCAAGTCCGCTCATCACCGCGGTCGACATGGTGCTGCACCTCTGGACCGCACACATGCCGTTCACCCGTGAGACACTGGCTTCTCCTTGATGCTTAGAGCAGAGGCCCCAAAAACAATTTCGTGCTCTCAATCTGGATTGTTCCCCACAACTCAGTCGTGTGCCTCGAGCCCTCTCACTCGTGTGCCTCGAGTAACGCCTCGCGAGCACGAGGCGTTACTCGCCGCGTCAGGAGAGTGGATGGCCCACGGCGTAGTGGTGATAAACAGCTCCCGAGCCGGCCTATAATCAAATCTGTCAGCACCATGGTCTCGAGTGGCAATAGGCTCCGTTACCGCATCCCCGAATGTAACAAGTAACGACCACAAGCACTATCGTTCTATCTCATATGGACAGGAGCACATCCCTCACCCGCAATTTATGCAGGGTTCATAAACGAACTAAGGCTTGGATACGCACGATGTAGCATCACACGATGCAACTAACATACGATGTGGCTTTTTCGCAAGTATTGCATGGACGACAGGTCTCCTAACCACAGAAAAACACTGGGATGCACTCATTGCAAGTCCTCATGAGGACTACCCAATTCGGACCGTCCAGGAGGGTCGTGACACGGCCATCGAGTTTAAGCTCCATTTCTCGTCGTGGGCGTGGCTCACCGAAGACGCTTCTTAGGTGGTCATAGCCTCCTCAAGGCCAAATAAACCTATTTAGTCAGTCGTGTAGTATGGGGCTCACTTAGCTCCATAATACGTAAGCCAGCCAGACACCCCAACCATTCCTTAAACCTGCAGTTTGAAGAGTGCTGGCCATTCACTTGAAGTCTGCAAGACAAGCAGACGCTGTCTTGAAAGAAAATGTTCTTGGTTGCATCATTCATGATCTGAGGACGTACAGTTTTCAGGCATAGTCAAAATATGGCGGTAGGACATGTTTTCGAGTTTTTGCGGGGGTTACTTCCTGTTTTCTCGGCTCGCATATGAGCGCAAAATGACAACGATAAAGGGAGGAGTGTAAACACACACTAGCACTATACTGACAAAACGCTTATTTCAGACTATTATACCTATTTTGATACATGACAGCCACGTGACCGCTTCCAGAAAACCTAAAAAAAACACGAAAAAAAACCAACAATTAACAACATGTCAGGGCTGCAAGCTTCCTTCGACGAAGTTCAGCGCTTTAGGATAGCCGGCAACAAGGCATGTCTTAGCAAATGCGTAAGTAGCCTAATTCCTTGTTACTAAACTACATTGATGTATTGCTAAACACTGAAATAATCAATCTTTTAGGTTCGATTACTAATACTGATTTCGCACTTATTGTTGCCTATTATAACAGTCTTCTCAAGATTGGTTGAACACATGCACAAATGAAAGTTAAGTGCCAAAAAACCATAGGGCGCTAATTTGTACATTTTATTGTGTTCTCTCTGCATATAACTCAAACAGCCGCCATACTGAAAAAATTCCAGCCGTGTCATTGTGTTATCTTGTTTTTAAGAATTTTTCATGATTTCTTGTACTGGTCACGTGTCTGCCATGTGCAAAATCAGGTGTGTTAGTCGTCTTGGTGACTGAAAGAAATGTTTTCGCTGTCAGTAGCGCCTATATGTGTACTTCGCTCTCCTCGTCCTTGTCTTCTTTAGGTGTTGACATCCAAGAAGCATGACAGACAAACAAGTCCGCATCGTTACACTCATGTTTCTTTTTCCTATGCCCTGTATGGCGGCTGCTGTCGAGCTTTCTCGATGAATACTCTTTTCGTCCACTTAAATTTATTCGCAGAATTACTACAAATGACGTTCCTTATAATTCATCCCCTCGATTTCCCCTTGGTTGTAATAACGTTGTGCCTAACAAAAAAAACCAGTGCTTAGGTGTTCCTACTTTTTTTGAATGCTAGAAGCTGGGGTTCTCATTTTGCCCGAATTCATTCCATTAGGTACTATGAGAGGGATTTTAGGTCAGCAGCTGCCACAAAAGCATAACGAAAATTTTACCACGTTCGCCATCTTGACCATGAGTTCTGCTAATACCATAACATTTAACTGCTTGCAAGTACCCGACAAAGTGCACGGGAGGATGACAGCCGCCGAATAGGCAGAGCATCAAACCCGTTATTCGGAAGCTGTAGCTGCTTTAGTTTCGGTCTCTGCAAACAGAAAGTGTTTGTTTCGTCTATTCTTCACATTTAGTTCATAAATACCTTTAACAATAATCCCTATTCGTACATTCTTGTCTTACTTTTCTGTTGGCCGTAATGACGTATAACAAACGAAACAAATCTTTCAAATCTCTTTTGGTTCACTCATAGCAGGGTTCTCGTTTCGGCACACTTTATGGTCTGAGGTAGTATCCTAAAACTTATTGATTAGTTGTAAGCTAGTTGAAAATACTGTGCATCTTAGGGCCAGCCGGCTGAAAACAGGTTTTTTGCACTCGCCTTCATGGCCACGAGCGGCGCTGACTAACACTATGAGGCTTAATTACACAGATGTACCCCAAAAAAGTGTACGGGTGACGACCACTGGCAGTTTTTCAGTCGGCGCACACCAGGTGCGTTATTCGAAGGTGGCCCATTTAGGCCCTACCAGAGAATGTTCTTTTTGTCGACTAATTTCTTCCCGTTTATGTTTTAGCCACTACAAATAACGTCCTCGAAGATTATTTGTCCTGATTACGTGCTTGAGTAATTTACCTAATCTTGTGAACCATAAAGCAAGAAAACTTTGTCTGGGCCTAGTTCGTACATTTCTCTAAAGGTACCAGCGCAAACACGTAACACACCCAACACAAAATAGAAGACACGCGCACACACAGCGCTTATGTGCTTATCTTATTTTCTTTGTGGGTCGTTTCTTGTGTTTGCGCTGGTAGTTTTATTTCAGAGCTATGAAGCCTAGAATATTCAAAGTTTGTGAGTGACGTACCGAAGTTAGAAACGTATAAACAGAGGCCAAAGGATCTGCCTTCCACTCAATAACCTTTACGGATTCTCGACATCGCCGAATGTGCATTATTCGCTATTCGACAAATAATCAAGAAGTCTGAAGAACCCATTATTCTTCACACAGTTTTGTCAGAAGTTATTGGTGCTCAGGTATGTTTGTGGCTCAGAGCTAGTGGAGGCTGCCGAACTAGAGCTAGTTATTTACATAATAATGTTGCGTCTTTTGCGAACGTGCTGCTGCAGATATTTTACGTTCTCTTCCTTGGAACAATGAACATTGCTGTCCTTTGGCCATCCTGCGGAAATAAGCAGCTGGATACTTTGTGCGTGACTTGGATTTTTCTGATTGGCGTGGAGATTCTCGACCGCACTTGCCGTTTGTACCTGGTAAGTTGTCCACATTTAATCATTTAATGATGAGAAGCGTGCGCAAAAAAAAAGAAAAGTTTCGGTTTAGTGGCTGCTTTTTCATTAAGCACACTTTTTTTTTCAGACGAATGCCAATGTACCCCTGTCTTCAAAGTTCGTAGAATTCTTCGTGATAACATTTTTTGGTGTTTCGTACATGACTTCCCGGCTGTTTGAAGCAGGTCCATTCAAGGATCCATACGCAGGGAAAGTGCTTGTGTGTGTCGCCCTTCTGTACTTTTACTACCGCCAGACGCTTATCTACTTGCCCATATCACCTCATGTTGGCCCGCTTCTCTATTCAATAAAGCTTATGGTGAGTAAAAGTTGTTATTGGTCGGGTTGTTTAACATCAATGGAATGCCTATTAGAACACTTATTTTTTTCGAATCTTTCTTTTTTCAAGTTAGCGCTATCACGTACCGCACTTATGACGAGCATCTTTTCAATATCTCAATACACACAGCATTTACCATCGTTCAATACCATACAAATTGCTCTACTGTCAGAGAGAACAAGCGAGCACGTGGCTCACGCTACGCAGAGCGCCACAACGCGGAAGTGGTAAAAACCTAACGCATGGGAAACCAGCGCAGAGGCAGTACATGCCCCGCTTCATTAGAATATACAATATTGGGGGACAGGATAATTCCTTCGCAAAAATTTTGTAGCTCCAATATTAGCAGCATTGTGGGTACGTAAAGAACTGCAATGTGGAGTAATAACAAATTGCAATACATGTGCGCATCATGCAATTATGGCGTGCTCTTTCCCTATCTCTTCAATTATCTCAGTGAAACTTGCGACATCCCACTGGAAATTTTAAAGGTTTAGAACCTACAGTCTGTGTCTTAAAATTAGTAGTTATCATGAAGTAATTATGACTATTCGTTGTCGCTTGATTTAACTTTCAACCAATAGGTCGAATAAGCATTCATAGAAATTACAATTCCGCACACCACCACTCCAGGAAGCTGCCACAATATACACGGCAATGCCTGCTGCCGTCCCCTCCTTCTTTTATGCCTTCAAAAGTATATCAGTGAATCAATGCGGCTAACGCGTGAATCGATGCGGCAATGCGGCTAAAGCTTCTCTAGTTAGCTCTTATAATCACGTTTCCTTGAGTAATACAACTTATGATTGGCCATGACATAATTATTGCACGATGCCATCATATAGTGGTCACCTCCATAATTTTCTCTCATGATTGGTAGCTGCAGTGAAGATATGATTGTAGGTGACCGTTTTCTTCAGTGATGTGCCAATAAAGTTGCACTTGCATATGAAACGCTGCATGTTCCGCAGCGTCGTGGTTACTTTCGCTTCGGGGGTGTGTCTTTTAATGCCGCATAGTTTGATGAAGCGTAGGAAGCTTGTGCTGAGCCTAAGCCATGCTTCATTTCGAGACGATTTACGGGGTTCCTTTGACTTCCTAACGGGACAGAGCTTTAATTCCTTCGCAGTTAGCGTTTTTTGCTAGAAATTTTTTGTATTATGTGAGTGTCGCAAGTAGGCTTGGCGACCAGTTGGAAAGTTGCATTCTACTTGAAAGAACGTCCGCACAAGGGCGTGAATACTTCTGTGAAGTGGTATCAGTGGAAAGCACGAACATTTTTTTTTCAGGGATTCAGAACGCCACCTACAGATAAGGGTTTCTGCATGATTTGAGCTCTTCTCTATTATTAGCTTTACGAGTTCATAAGACGCTAGCCTACAGCTTGACTGTTTTTTTTATTTTGGGTCACTTGTGTAGTGTGTCAGTCGTGCTGATTTGTTTTTTTGTATTTATTGCCGGCCACCCCATAGCTTGTGTATGCACGTAGACTGACCTGCACGCACATGGGCTTTGATTTGTAGTATATTTGTTTATTGTTCTGGTACCATTCGACTCGGGTCAGTGTATTTCAATCGCCGTGTTAGGTGGTTGTCTGAACTCCCAATGAGAGGCTTCTTCATTATGCTGGATAGCTTCTGGTGAGAAGCGCAGTAGCTTTTTTTTGGGGGGGGGGGCAAGCATGTTTTTCGGAATCGAGGGTAGCGAGTATACAAGAAAACTAACCGAGAAGTAGTGGGCGTGAACATCGGAGAACTGATCTGGGCATGGCTAAGAAATCTGTGAAGTGTCAGCGTGCTTGATAGGTTGAAAGATCAAACTTTATATTGAGTGGACAAAAAAGCACAGCAATCTGACACCAAGTCCAGACAATCTGAGTGGGAGGAAAAAATTTTGAGAACTCTGACTGTCCATAGTCCAGAAACAATCGTTTTATCACAGGGCTAGAAAATGCGTGGGCTACAGAATGAAAAGAACCGAAGGCTATAGGAGAAAGGCATAGGCCAAAGTCGAAGTGGCACTGTCGATGGTTGTCAAAGTGAACAAAGAACACGCACCTAACGAGGGAAATGTTAGGATGAAGTCCCCTTTTAGGGGAGAAACGAAGCGAGCATCAGGCATGAAAATAAGACATATACAGTAGTCAGAGGGCCGGGCTTCTGAGAAACAGTTTAAAGAGCTGGAGAGAGGGCGGGAGGCGACGAAGCGCCCCCCGTTACTAACGCTAGTCACTAACGTCACTAATCAAGTGCTGGTTTCGAAGGAAGTTATGCCAAGTGATTATCACCGATGACTCAAATTTACTTCGACGCGATGAGGGATCAAGAAAAAGGTAAAAAGTGATGAAGTTCGACGAAAAAAAGAAGCTAAAGGAAAACTCAATAAACTACATCCTGAACAAACGTGGTCAGAACTAGCAATGATCTTGGGGTTAATACATAGTCACCACGTCCCCCGGGTGCAGAGTGTGGTACGCACCAGTGGCAACAGCAACTTACAAAAAACCGTTGTCGACGTAACCAGATATGGAGAATGAGTTTAATGACCAATGCTGCAATAAAGTAGGTAGCTCCACAGGTATAGTGGTTTCCAGAGAGACAGAATGCTTCTATTAGAAGCTTGTTCATCACGCTGGATAGCATCTGGCGAGAAGCGCAGTAGTTTCTTTAGGCTGCATGAATGCCTTTCGGAATCTGGGGCAGTAAGTATGCAACGAAACTAAGCGAGAAGTACTGGACGTTTAGTTAAAAAGGCAAGAAGGTGAAAGAAGAAGATTAAGCTCGTTTTTGTAACAATTTATTCAACATTGCTTTGCCGTGCTCTGCAGCGTCTTCGCATCAAAACCGTCCTTCATACTAAAAAAGATCGAGTGAAAATGGCGTCTCTTTGTCTTAGAACAACATTCATCATCCGGCATGCTTGCGCTTCCTTCCTTGAAATCTAGACGCTGGCCATTTTTTCAAGAAAGCTCGGTACGCTGATAACGCACATGTAGTTCGTGAGTTCAAAGTGCCGGGCGCGCGTGGTTAGTGCATGGAAAGTAACTCAACATAGAGAACGAATGTTGTTGTAAGACAAAAAAGACACCTTTTTAACTCGATTCTTTTTACACTCTAAAAACAAGTAATTAGAGAGTGTTCCCGCTACACAACAGTAATAATCTGCTTCGAGTACTTTTCTTCGCGCTATCACCACGGTTCCGGTAGTTCACAGTCGCGAGCGTCGTGCGCGTGTTCAGTGTGACATAGCCTTCCCGACAGGAATGTGGCCAGCACCTGGTTTTAAAGGAAGGAAATGCGAGCAAATCAGATAATGCTTATTGTTGTGCAGCATAACTATTCCTCAAATACTATCATTTTATTAGAGTGTTGTGTAATGCGAGCTCGAGAAAAATACGTGAGCCTAAGTACCTCGGGCCATCCTGCTTAACATCCAACGACGGGGATTATAGTCCACAGGGGACGCCTATGGACTCTTGGACGGCTGTATGATGACATCCCGCAGCATTTCATCAACTTGTCTCTTCATGGCCTCACGTTCTCGCGTCGAAACTCTGTACGGACTGTGACGGAGTGGTCTGGCATTTTCTTCGTTTATGATGCGATGTTTCGTGATTGGAGTCTGCAGAAATTTTGATGACGATGAAAAGCTATCTTTGTATTGCAGGAGCAGGGCCTTGAGCTGTTCTTGCTTATGGTTCGGAAGTCTGGGATTGACGTCAAAAGCTTTGGGATGGGCTTGGTTTCTCTGATCAGGTTCCACAGAATCGGCGAGGGCGAAAGCACTGGTGTTGTCCACAATTTCTTTGATGTATGCGACCGTTCTTCCTTTGTTCACATGTTTGTACTCATTGCTGAAATTTCTGAGCATAACCGTTGCTTTGCCTCCCCGCAGCTCTGCAATTTCTCTTGCGACGCAAATATTTTGGGTGACCAACAGATGCTGACTGCCTTTAACGACGCCTTCAAAGTCAGGTGATTTAGAAGCGCCGACTGAAATATGGACGCTGGAGCGAGGCGGAATGGTGACTTGTTCTTCCAGCACATTCAAGGCATGGTTTCTTGACGGCGGGCGTGACAGTAGTGCTCCTTCTGTGGATAACGTTATCGAATTTGTTCTTAGGTTGATGACAGCACCATGGAGGCATAAGATAGTCGACACCAAAGATGACATCTCTCGAGCAACGCTTTAGGACTACGAAGTCTGTAGGATAAATACGGCCGTTATTCGTGACTCTCGCTGTGCAGATTCCTGCAGGCGTTACGAGATCACCTCCGGCTGTGCGGATTTCACTGCTTTTCCAAGCTGTCCTGACTTTCTTTAACTTCATGGTGAACGACCCACTGAGGACGGAATAGTCGGCTCCAGTATCGACGAGAGCGGTCACACTGTGGCCGTCGATAAGAACGTCGAGGTCGCTAGTTCGCCGTCTCGCATTACAGTTAGGGCGTGGCGTCGGTTCACAGCTGCGTCGGCTTGTTCCGCTGCTTCCATGTTGCGTCGTCAGGTCACCTTCGGTAAGTGAGAGAGAGAAAGAGAAGAAACTTTATTCAAGTGTCCCTGCTGGGGTCAAAGGTGGCGGGGGGCCGGGAGACGGGCCCCTCTGTAACCCCCTTCCTCAGGCGGCGGCCAAGCCTTGAATCCTGGCGGCGTCTTCGGCCAGCCGGACAGCCCTGAGCTGGTCCTCCGGGCACGTGCTGAGCAGCAAAGCCTCCCACTGCTCGGCCGTGGTGATTGTGAATGTAGGATTCGTGCTGTGTTTAACTGAGTGAGTAGCTTCAGGACAGGCCCATATATATGGTCGAGCTCAGCGTTAAGTGCACCGCACGTTTTGCATCGTGGTGTGTGAATAGCGAGGTAAACACGGCTTTACAGTGACGGACAGGGGAAAGTGCGTGTCTGTAATAGACGCCAGATAGTGCACTGCTGCTTACCAAGGCTCTTGTCTGGTGGTGGCTGTTAAAGTCTGGCCTTGCAGTAATACATTAGGATTTTTCCAAAGGTAACCATTCTGTCCCATGCATTGTCGTGAAATGAGGAGACCATCATCTCTCGCTCAGCTGCGTCAGGTCGCGAGGGGTGGTGCTCTGTTGGATGACGCGCCCGGTGGACGAGAGCTCTGGGTGGCGTCATGAGCGTGTTCGTTCGCCGCGAGCCCCGAGTGGCCCGCAGTCCAGATGATCTCAACGCGTTGACGACGTAACAGAGGTGTACTTGTGAGGATTCGGAACGCCGGTTGGGAGATCAAACCTTTGGTGAAGTTGCGGATGGCAGGCTTGGAGTCGCTGATGATGCAGGATGCTTGGGTTGAAGCGTAGGCGAGAGCGATGGCTGCTTCTTTGCCCTTTCGGGTTTGTTAGCCCGAATGGTGCCAGTTGCGGTAATTATGTACTGCGGCCCGGTGGCGACAGCGAGGGCCACGGCCTGATGCGGAGGATATTCCGCTGCGTCTACATACACCACGTACGTGGCTTTCGCGTAACGCTAGCCTAGTTGCTTGGCGCGGTCTACTCGTCTTTCCACGTTATATTCAGGGTACATATTGCGTGGTATGGGGGGAATCACAAAAGTGTCGCGAATGTCCGAAGGAATTGGGAGTTTCTGGCCCAACTGGGAGACGTAAGGTATGCCGAGTGCGCACATGAGATGACGTCCTGTAGGAGTTTGGCTTAATCGTTTGTAGCGCGATATACGTTGGGCTTCAATGAGTTCGTCTATAGTATTGCGAAGTCTTAGGTCATTGAGTTTCGCATTGGGCGTAGACATGGGGAGATGCAGCGCGCACTTGTAGCAGTGCTGATTATTATGTTTAGCTTTTTTCTTGTCGGTGAGCATAAGTTTCATAAATGGAGCAATGTGAAAGATTCTGGTTATGGAGAAGACGGTCACCAGTCGTATGAGATTGGCCTCTTTCATGCCGTGATATTTATTGGCGATGCGGAAGAGAAGCCTAGTAGTCCGATAGACATCATGGTGTAGTAGTTGCATTGTTTCCGAATTGCCGTCGTTCTGCTGAATGCGGAAGCTCAATACGCGAATGGTAGGGACTGTTCGTATAGGGTGACGTCGCACATGCAGAGTTATCGTGGGAAGGTCACTGTTGTAGGGAGATCTAGGTCGATAGACGAGTAACTCGGACTGTTGGGGCGAGCAGGACAATCCTCTTTGTTCAGCGTAAGCTGTGATTCTATCAATCGCCAATTGAAGTGCATTCTGTATCGCTCCGTCACTACCTCTGGCAATCGACAAGGCTATATCGTCCGCGGATATGCTGTGGTGAAGGTGTGGGATATCTTTTAGAAGTGGCGGAAGGTGAAACATGGCCAGGTTAAAAAGGAATGGAGAGAGGACCAACCCCTGTGGTGTCCCTTTCCCACCGAGAGTTATGGAAGGTGCAGGCAAATCGTTGACCGAAAGAGTGGCTGTCCTGTCTGTTAAAAAGTTGCGGATGTAGCGGTAGGTACGGGCAACGTTTCTAGACAAGGTAAGTTGCAAAACTGAGCGATGTTGCGCGGCGCGGCCGCTGCCAGCGACAAATGTGGCGCTGCTGACGCATCCAGATTCACTCACTGCATGCTCGCTCACAAAACACCTAGCTCGCTTGTGTCACTCCCGTAACGTCAATCGCTGTGCATGTTGCAGTGCGTCGATATCTGTGGAGGCTTCTTTCTGCGTGAACACTTTTGTGCTTCAGTGCTCCCTGTTCTGCTTTGAATGTGTTGCGTGTTTTCATCGTGCCCGGATGTCGCGTTCTGGGCTGTAGAGTAGCTACGGGAAATGAGAGACACCACGACATTTCTTTTGTGCCCACGTGTACCTGAGTAGCAAGAGGTATGGGACCACGCTATTCCTCGTGTGGATTAGAAACTGCCCAGCACCTCACGTGTGTGTGATATGCACTTTCATGAGAAAGACATCCTGAAGACTTTCACTCACGTCATAAGGTAAGAAGGTACAAATCGCAAGAGGCAAGTGGGACCTAATCGAAGGATGTGTTCCACGATTATTCCCGAATTTGCCCGCTTACCTTTGTCGCGGGGCTCGCGAAAAAGAAGCGAAAAGTACTCGTTAGGAGTGGGGTATTTTCCAGAATATCATCGGCGAAAACGAATAGACTATCTTCGAGGACTGAGCTCGAAGACAGTGAAATAAGTCGCGACATGCCGTCAACTAGTGGCGTCATTCCGCTTCAAGACATAAAAAACGGTTTTCTTTTTTTGCATGCTCGCGGAACGTTGTTGAGAATGGCGAGACAAAACGTCTTGTGGTGTTTCTAGGGCTCAAAGAAAAAAGAGAGCGCTATTTGTGGAGTAATGCGTTGTCGTGGCAGAACACATGACAGTCACCTTTAGCAGCCGTCACTATCGCGTAGCCAAGTCGCCTGTCAAAGCAGATACCATCATCCAAAGGGCAGAACTTCTGAAGGACATAGAAAAGCTGCAAGTGTGTTCATGTTGTCCCAATGCGTCAGCAGGCAGACTCGTGAGTAATGACTACGAAGTGCTCACCAATACCCCAAAGTGCGGTCTCTGCTCGAAGCTTTGACTGCAGCTGTGTTAACAGGTTTTATTAGAGGAACTCCAGAAGAAGCAGAGGAAAGACATGCTCAAGAAAATGGCCGCACGCGTAGCTTTTCGACGGTCTAAGTTGCTAAAAAATTTGACTGACATGAAAAAAAAGCTGACTACTTAACTAGACAAAAGCCACAAGATTGCGCCACATAGTTGTAATTTATTTTCAAGCTCAAAAAACACGGCCACAAAAGAGGATGCCAAACATTGTAACTGGGTTTTTCGCGTTTAAAAATCTATTGCGAACGTACACCAACTAGCCACTAACCGACAGACTCGTTTGTTATGCTATATATATCGAGAATTGTTTATTGTGGGCAGTTTAGAAAACCATAATTATACTTTTGCCTTACACCAATAAATGTTACGCAGTATTAAGTTTCTGGGGCAGCACAACAAATCTCGATAATATACTGTTGGCAAAGCTCTTTCAGAACGGCCGCCACGGCGTCTTGCCACGACGACCACGCGTTTTCGTCTGCTAGCGGAAGCTTCTTGCGCCGCCAGTGCCACCAAACCGGAAGCTGTCCCGGTGCCATATGACCAGTAGTCTGACGCGGGGAGTTTTGCAACTTACCTAGTCTAGAAACGTTGGGTGCGGGTACCTACGTTGAGCTTGGCGAGAGCGTCAAGAATGGATGAATGTAGCACATAGTCAAATGCCTTGGTAAGATCTAGTTAGCCCCAGAATAGCACGTGTCCTATACCGAGAGCCGTCTTCACCGTTGATAATGTGACTCTTCAGTTGCAGCATCACGTCTTGTGCCGAAAGTTTAGGGCGGAATCCGAACATTGTATGCGGGTAGAGGGCATGTTCTTCCATGTACCTTTGTAGTCGAGTGTGAATAACATGCTCGAGTACCTTGCCGACACAATATGTGAGAAATATCGGCCGAAGGTTCTCGATAGTGAGTGGTTTTCCTGGTTTAGGTATCAGAATGACTGTGGCGGTTTTGCGTGTTTTCGGTATCTCTCCCGACTCCCAAACCATTTCCAGATAAGATGTGAGCGTTTCAAGTGATTCTTCGTCAAGATTTCGTAAGATTTTATTTGTAATTTTATTTGGGCCAGGCGCTGATTGGGGTCTCAGTTGCGAAACTGCGGACCTCATTTTCACTTTTGTAATCTGGGAATCGAGGGCTGGATTATCCACCCCATTGTAGCATGGGAGATCAAACGAAGTGGCACTGATAATTTACCGACTAGATAGGACTTGGCTAAGGTCTTCATAGGTATTTAGATTATTGTGCAGAGCGGTGATTAAGGAGTGGCGCTGAGCAGTTTTTGTCGATGTTGGTTCTGTTATACAACGAAGAATATTCCACGCTTTGCGCACGTTAGGTGAGCGTTCCATAACGTTACAAAGCTGATGCCAGTTCTGGCGGGAGAGTGGAAGAACGTAATCAGTTTGACGCGTTAATATAACAAGGCGTTTGCGTAATGAGAGGTTCAATTTGTTAGAGTTATAGCACTTGCACAGACCAGCGAGGGCCTCCCATATGTGCAGCAGCTTGGTGTCTACCGTGTCGCCTACGGCATCTTCCGGGGGAGTCTTGGTAGCACGCTTAACGTCCCGTGGTAAGGAAGCTGTCCATTGGTCGATCGAGGTCGCAGATTCTGGAGAGAACGTTGCCCTCTCAATTCGCGGAAGACATCACAGTCAACGAGGGCAGCCTATTTAGATTTCCTGCGCTGCGGGCCAGCCTTGACGATCGTTTGTATTATGTAGTGGTCGCTGCTTAGATGTTCATGAAAGTTGCACCACTCTGCGTGCGTAATAATTGCAGTGAAAGTGAGGTCAGCAGTGGTGTCTCTGGCAACGCTATTGCCCAACCGCGTAGGGTGTGCCGGGTCTGCGGTAAAGGTGTAGCCAAGATTGTGTGTGTCTTGAAACAGCATTCGCCCTTTTCTGGTGTCGTGAATGTAGCCCCAAGCGGGTAAAGGAGCGTTACAATCCCCTACCACGAGGAGGAGAGAAATTCTTGCCAACTTCTTGACATAAGACAGGATCCTGTGAAAGCGATGTGGTTGTCGTGGGCTGCTGTAAACATTGACCAAGAACATACTACTGGTGGATGTCCGGTGAGATGAAGAGAGGATTTCCAATATAATGTGTGGCACATTATCAAAGAGTGAGGGGTGTTGAATTACAGGGATATTTCGTTTCACGAGGGTGGTAAGAACTTTGCGACTGTCAGGGGCTTGAGCACCCGTTAAGGAGGCGTATCCGACCAGCTTCGCCTGTCCGACCGATTTCTGTAAAGCAATATTATCTGGCGTATCTGTTTCTTTGAATGTCGATAGAAATTTTTGTAGCACGCTCCTCTTACGGCGGTAGCTACGGCAGTTCCACTGCCAGATGATGTACTGAGTGTGTGGATTACTCACGGCCATCTTTGTTAATGCGGCCATAAGGCTTCTTATGCGAGTGTCAGTGAGAGCGATGTGTACACCGCTCAAGCTCCGTGACTCTGCTATTGTAGCTGGCAAGAAGACTCGAAAGTGTGGCTTGAAGGTTGTTCTGGATAATTGTCGCTCGGGCTTCCAGCTTTCCGTCGAGCATTAAGGTGAGTTGGTGCTTTAACTTTGCTGTGAGGATTGAATAGAGAGATTGCTCTAACGTTTGAGCGATGGTCTATTCAAGCATTATCGGTAACCGCCATTCAAGTACGGTTTGAATCGTCTCGTGGAGTTGCTGCTGCGGTACAGATTCTACAGGAAAAATGAGTGTTGAGGTGGTAGGTGGTTGCGACGATAGTGTGGCTGGTTGTTCTGTGTCTGGAGACTTTCGTTTAGAGGGTAGGGGTGCGGGGCTGTATTGGCGTGGAGGTCAGCAGAGTGAAGCAGAGGATGGAGGTTGCTCGGCAAGTTGTTTCCGAAGAGCAGCGTTTTCAACGTGAAGTTCTTGTACTAACGCACGGAGTGAACGCAGCTCCAGTGTGATAGTACTTAACATGGTTTCCTTATTAGGTGACGTCGTGTGTGTACTTGTAGGCACTGTATTCTGTATAGGAGCATGTTGCGAGGCAATGCTAGCCCAGCTTACCGTAAAGGTGGCGAGGGTGAGACTGGGTTGCCGCTGCTGATGGAGGGGACCATCCGAAGCCTCGGGTGCCGCAGATCCCAATAGGAGCTCCTGGGTCTGATTCTTGCGTCGCTGCTTTGATCGGCTGTGTGAGCCACGACGCTTCGAGGTTGGACTGGAACTGCTGGAGCGGGTGTTGCTAGACTTCACATCTTGGCGTTCCGGATGAGCATCTTGCGTGGAATTCATGGTTGAGAGGTACTGTTGTTGTTGCAGCTAAGCTGTTCTTGGCGACAATAAATGAGAAGGCGAGGTGTCTGGTAGCATTGAGAACAGGTTTTGTCACCTGTCTGGTGCGCTTGGCCGCACAGAAGACACTTTAGCGTGCATAGATGAGCAGTAGCAGGGTTGGTCGTGCCACACAGCGTGCAGATTATGGCATTTGGTTTGGGGCAGACATCCGAGCGGTGGCCTACTGCCCCGCATTTGTCGCAGACTTCGGCGCGCTTTTTATGTACGTAACATTTGTATTCGGCTCCTGGATAGCAGACATGGAAAAGGACTTGTTCGCCACCAAATGCTATGAGTACTGTGTTTGTCTTTCCCATTCGGCGAGCTTGTAGTATCGTGGGACTGCACTCATTAACAAGACTTGCTGAGATGTCTTCAGGAGAGTCGTTGGGGGGAATATTGTGGATCACCCCTTTGCTGTGTTCTCAGGGAAGTAACCTAAGCTCGAACGTCATAGGTTTCAGTTTCCACCTGCAGTTTGGAGATCCGACTGTAGATTTCTGCGTAGGATAGATGAGGTGTGGTTACTACGTTGAGATTAGCTTCAACGCGTGTGCGGTAAATGTCCTCTTTGAGTAGCGTTGCGTACAGATCCACTTTGCGTAGACCAGCATAGCGCAGTTGTGCTTCCCCCACTTTGGAGAGATCGAGGCCATCCCTCGGGCGAATCACAACTTTTACGTGATCATCTGGCAGACGCGGTTGCCTGGGTTTGCGAGGGAGACGCTGGGCAGATCGGTTCAGCATTGGGGTATCGGACGCGCTTCCCTGGTCAATTGGCGATGCCGGAGCGTTCGATGCATGCTTGCGTTGCTGGTTTCGGTGGCTAGAGATCCATCCGGCTTCGAGGGTGGCGTCTTCAGGAGTGATCTCAGTTCCTTCGACTTCGACTGCTTCCATGGTTAACACTGCTGCGATTTCTGAAGGTAGGGCTCAACGTGGGCAAGTCAGATAGAGTTGGGTGGCACCGGCGTCGCGGTGAGGAGCAGGTGTTGTGGCAGCCGCCACGCCACCGTCGAGCGGCGCGAGCAGTGCGAGTTCGTCGTTGTGGTTAGCGTCCCTTCACCTGGGACAGGAAAAGCTCGCTCACCAAAAATCTTCCGTGTACTGTAGTCGGGGGCTAGCTGTATTGGGTACTGGGGTGGTTGCAGTCGTCGACATGGGCGATTGAAGATATCCAGAAGTGTGGGGTTCAACGCTGCCTCTTCCACATGCAGGATCGAGTGGGTGTGCTGCTGCTCTGCATCATGTCTAAGGCATCTTTCTCCCGGCAAGCGTGTATCGAAGCTGCGAGGCTGTAAAAGCATGCGTTCGTCGTGCCTCCTCTGTGCAACTGTTCGGTAAAAGAGCTTTCGCTGTCAAGGCTTTGCCTGGTTGGCGTTGGTGTCTTCTCCGTGACGTGGGCTGGGTTCACAGCTTGATGGGGCGTCCAGGTATATGAACGAAGCAGCACCTCCACCTGATGTCACGGGGACGTGACGTGGCCGAAGACAGGATAATTCGTGTTGGGATTTAACTGTTTATTAGGGTGAACCTGCGCCGGGTAAACGGAAAGTCCGATTACAGTAGCAGTCTTGCACAGATAGCACAAAGCGAATGTTTATTCAACGAATAACATGTAGTCAATATACACATACACTTCTCATAAAATTGCACATAGTTGATATTTCTTTTTGAAAATCAAATATTGACAGGGGCGCTGTGGCCGTACATTGTTGCTCAAATGAACAGGGCATGGATATTGCGATTGTGGACATGGTACAATATAGTGAATGGGTACTGGCGATTCATACTGATACAATATATTGGAGTGTGTCATTAAACAATGGCGAACTTGTATATAACGGCTTAGCATGCAAGCATGCCCTTTCTTTTAACAGTGTTCACCCCGCAGAGTACACTCATGCACTACCTTATGGCTAAGTCATTTAGACATAGTAAAACGTGGGTTTGCAACTCTTTTGCCCCCCCCCCCCAAAGGAAAAGAAACAGAAAAGCCGGGTGGGGAGGGGTTAATAAGGCGTGACTGGGCTGAGCAGTCTGCCGTACTTTAAAAAGAAAAAGCGGGTATGCCAGTGGCGGAGGAACTTTTCCTCACCGCTGTTCTCGAGCTCTCTTGTGACACACTTGCCACACTACAAGTCTAATGCGGGATACCGCTGGGTAGGCCGCTCTAATGGTCCTGTTCTTGGCTTCCGCGAGGCATCGCCTTCGCCATATTACGTAAAGCGTGCAAGCGACCACCAACCAAGCCAATTCGCTTTTGTTACGGTCAAGAGCCCGCGGGGACCGTATGCGGAAATCCCTTGTCACCAGTCGCCAGATAGGCCTTGCCGCGGGGCATTCGAGGAGTGTGTGCTCCACTGACTCGTCAGCACGGCCGTTAGGGCAGCGTGCGGATGGGACTACCCCAAACCGATGGAGTCAGTCCCTTGTTGGGAGGACCCCCCAATTCCTCTTCTAAACAAAATCTTGGATCCCCTTTGGCAGGTCACCCCCAATCTTTCTCTGTTTTCTTCGCCATTTCCGTACTTTGCTTCTCTCCTCCTCCGACATCTGGCGTCTCGTCACCTCCTCCACTATACGGACTTGTTGTTCTTTGTCAACGTCGCACTCCACGACCTCTTTGTCGAGCATCTTCTTGGTGCTCGCCGCAGCCTTGTAGATCGAAGGGGGAGGGGTTTCCCGCCAACGGACCTGGGTGCCTGTCGGCTCCTAGAATGCCAATATTGGTACTGGACCAGTACAGAAGGAGGTTTTTCTCCATGTAGTCTCCCGTCTGGTGCAGGGAGCGTGCTGTTTTTAAGGCGAGCACTTTGCTGGTAGTTAGCACGTTTGCCAGTGCAAGACCCCCTTCATTCGCGGCCAACTGTAGGGGGCTTCTTTTTTCCGGTGCCGGCTTTCCTCTCCACAGGAAGCGTGTGATGATGCTGTTCAGCTTACTTGCGGTTGCTGCTAACATCACTGCCACTCTACTCGCGAAGAACACGAAGGCACACATGGCAGTTTTTACAATAACGGCCTTTTCTCGGAGGGTCAGCGTTAAGTGGTTGGCTCTTTCGGCAACGCTTCAGCTCTATCCAGGGCTTTCTGCCACGTTGTGGGTGCTACGCCTTCTCTTGAGAAATAGACACCCAGGACCTCTACTGTAGCGACCACTCCGTGTTACCCATAGCATTCGATGAAAACGAACCGAAAGTCAAAGCCTTGCTCTTCTCCTCGTTCATGGCGGCCCGCGACTCTTAGGCGTAGCGGCTGTAGGTGTCTCGAAACCGCTGAAGGCTGCTTCTGTCCCTAACAAAGAAGGAGACATCGTTGGCATAGGCCAATACCTTCAACTCCTCATCTCCACTCAGTGGTAGTCCCCTGAAGTGCGCATCACCTGACAGGCTCGTCAGCAATGGCTCGATAGATAGAACAAAAAGAGTGGGGCCCAGCGGGCACCCCTGCCTTATGCCTCTGGTATAGGCAAAAGCTTGCCGTTGCGTCATTGACGGCCGCGCAGCATGTCAGGTCACTATACAGCAACTTGATAACGTGAATGAAGTCCTCTGGTAGGCGAATTCTCGCAAGACCTCAAACAGGTATTCGTGCCTGATTCTGTCGAATGCCTTTGCCTAGTCGAGCGACAGGAAGGCACCCGAGAGTCTCTTGCTGGCCGCATACTCAAAGGTATCTCTTGTTACTGTTAGGTTTGCGAACATGGTACTTCCGGGGAAAGCGCAAGTCTGGCTCGGAGAGATGATTTCCGGTAGGAACCATTTCGCACGATTGTTAATAACTGTGGCCACAACCTTGTAGTCGACATTGAGGCGGGTTATGGGGCGCCAAGACAATAGTAGGGCTGGGGGGAGCCCCGTCCTTTAGCAGCAGCGCAATTTAACCTACACCGAACGAGGCTGGTTACCGGTGCTGTTTTAGCACCTAGTTCACAAGTGCTACAAGCGGTTCCCCTAAGAGGTCAAGAAAGGCCTGGTAAAATCCGACCGAAATCCCATCCATTCCCGCGGCTGAGTTCGTGGACATATGGGCGACTGCGTGTAACACCTCCTCAATTGACGCTTCACCACACCGGGTCTCGTAAGTGCTTTCACCAAGTCTGCGGAGGTTCCGGCAGATATCTGCGACTGGTTGAGAGAGTTAGTAGCCATCTTGAAGGGCTACTTCCTGAAAGAAGGACTTGAAATAGCTTCGGAAAATGGCAGCTATTTACGCTTGATCATCCGTGGTCGAACCTTCCGGACGCATGGCCTGTGTTATTCTAGAGCTTCCGTTACCGCAAACCTCACGCAATCCCCGCAGGGGCGCCTGCGCAAGTAGGCGTTTTGTGTGTAGCGACACCATGGACCCGAGCTAACGGGGGAGTTTATACTCCCTCCCACGCCTAGCCGTGCGTGGCTTTGCCATGCCCGGGGAATAGGGGATCCTGGGGGTTGAGCCGACGCTGGGTGATTGGACCTTTAAGGCCCCCCGGCAGAGGCAACACACCTCTTTGGCCCCGGCTTCACGTAGACGGCACCCCTAGGCTGACCCAACCAGGAGAAATCGGCAGTCGCCTTTTCCTATCTCTCTCTCTCCCCCACACCTTCGTCTTTTCTCCTCTTTAAATCTATCCTGTCTTCTCATTTCTTCTGTTACTTCCCCATTTTCATAGGCGGCTTGGGTTAACCTTGTGCAACTAGCCAACCTTGGCCTACGCGCATTAGGTTATCGTAGCGGTGTACGGCTGGCGTCTGCATGTTTCTCGTTTCATGAACCTTGTAGCGTCCCCTCGTTGGGCTCCGTGGTGGGTGGCCGCCATCGTTACTGAATTACATTCCTCTATTATGCAGAGAAGTTTTCCACTCCTCAATGATCGTGCCACTTCAAAGCGCGTAAGCAACGAAGAATTTTCCTTTTTCAGCCGACCCAAAGAAGTATTCCCTCGTTATCATGTTGTACACAGTGATAAGTCCAACAAAACAGCCAGAACAGTGTCCCCATTCATAGTATCGCGGTCCCTGACAGCCACATTAGGTGATGGCTACAAAGTTACAAAAATGGCTAGTGGTGACCTTCTTTTAGAACTTTGTGACAAAACACAATTTGACAAACTAAAGAACCTTGCAACATTCGGTGACATCCCCATCCGCGTAACACCTCATCGATCCATGAACTCTGCACGTGGAGTTGTTTCTGACACAGACCTCCTTGACCTGACAGAGGCTGAACTCCTCGAAGGCTGGAAAGAACAGAATGTGACCAATGTGAACCGAATCATCATCCGAAGGAACAATCAGGAAACCCCCACAAAACACTTGGTACTGACCTTTGCCACCAGTGAACTACCACAAACAATAGAAACTGGCTATACAAAGACACCGATCAGACCCTACATACCAAACCCCCGCCGTTGTTACCAGTGTGAAAGGTTCGGCCATGGCTCTCAGAGCTGTCGTGGTCGACCTGCTTGTGCCAAATGCGGTGCCCAAGGCCACATCTCTGACAATTGTAATGTAACCCTACATTGTGTAAACTGTGACGGAGACCACGCATCATATCCACGTTCTTGTCCTCAGTGGAAAAAAGAAAAAGACATTATTACACTGAAGATTCGCAAAAATATCTCCTTCAAGGAAGCATGCCGAAGGTGTTCGGCTTTTCACGGCACAACTTACGCTGATGCGGCGCGTCAGGGGGCAGCGTCGCATCACCCTCCGCCACTACCTAGGCACAGGCAAAGTGAGCCATCGGGTGTGGTGGCCGCCCCCGTGGTGGAAGCAGCCAAGCCTGCTCCACCTACCAAGCCAGAGACTCAGGTGACTCCAGGGTCGTCGGGTCGATCGACCACGTCTCACCAGGCGAGGTCGCAAATACGCAACAGCAGCTCGCATACGCGGGCGTCCAGTGCTTCACGTGAGGCAATGGACACAAACACCGTACCTGAGGTGCTGGAAACGCGGCGTGGCTCCATAGAGCGCGCTAAAAGAACCAAGAAACCAATAACAGGGCCCGACAACGGCCCTGCTACTTAAGTTACAACTTCTCACTTGAACAGCCACTTCATTTTCGTACACACAGCACCACTTTCCATCAAATATGGAAACACAGATTCTACAATGGAATGTCAGAGGCCTTCTTACAAACCTCGACGATCTCCAAGAACTTCTATACATTTACTCACCAAAAGTGCTGTGTGTACAGGAAACACACTTAAAATCTAAACACACCAACTTTCTACGCAATCACATTATTTTCCGAAAGGACCGTGATGATGCCGTGGCATCATCTGGAGGTGTAGCTGTTATAGTTAAGCAAGGTTTAGCATGTAAACACTTGAAACTCCAAACGCCTCCTGAGGCAGTGGCTGTTCGAGTGGTGCTTCTAGGCAGACTTGTCACCGTCTGCTCTATATATATACCTCCACATATACAACTACGCAAACATGAATTCCAGTCTTTGATGAATGAACTTCCCGAACCCTATCTTGTTCTAGGGGACTTTAATGCACATAACAGGCTATGGGGCGACTCTCTTTGTGACGCCCGAGGTCGACTGATTGAACAGTTTCTTCTCTCTTCAAGCGCGTGTCTCCTGAATCGGAAAGAACTAACCTATTATAACCTCGCTAACAATACCTATTCCTCAATAGACCTAAGCATAGTATCTCCATCGCTTGTGCATCTACTTCACTGGAAAGTCATCACTAATCCTTACGGAAGTGACCATTTTTCCGTACATTTGAGCACACCTACATCAACTGAATGCCCGCCCCAGGTTCCAAAATGGCTATTAAGCAAAGCCAACTGGGAACAGATTTATACCATCACACATATAAATTGGTGCGACATATGCACTTTAAACATTGATGCGGCTGTCGACTAAGTTTACAGCATCTCTGATTGATGCAGCAACAAAAAGCATACCACAAACGAATGGACATCATCGAAAACGACGTGTGCCATGGTGGAACTCAGAGTGCCAAAATGCACGCAGGCAGCAAAACAAAGCATGGAGGGTGCTTCGGAACTCATCGACAGCCGAAAATCTTGCCACTTTTATGAAAATGAAGTCTCAGGCCAGGAGAACGCGTCGGCAGGCCAGAAGAAAAAGCTCGCACAAGTTTTTATCGGGGATTAATTCATATACCCAAGAGGCTAAAGTATGGAACATGGTTGGTAGAGTAGCAGAAAGACAAGTGCATTCACTTCCACTCGTAAACACACAGGGTGACAGCCTGGAAGATCAGGCGAACTTCCTCGGTGCACACTTCGAGCAGGTCTCTAGCTCGTCACACTATACTGAAGCTTTTCAAAGATATAAAGCAAAAATCGAAAAGCAGAAACTGGAATACAAGTGTACAAAATACGAGGCATACAACGAACCTTTCAACTTAGCTGAGCTACAAAGATCACTAAATTCCTGCGATAACTCTGCCCCAGGCCACGACCATGTCATATATGAAATGTTGAAAAACCGGCCGCTTGAAACGCGAAAAACTTTACTCTCCCTATACAATGCTATCTGCTTTTCTGGCACCATACCTACCTCCTGGAAAGAAGCCATTGTTATCCCTATTTTGAAACAGGGCAAGGACCCTTCCTCTGTTTCAAGTTATAGGCCAATTGCACTAACCAGCTGCCTTTGTAAACTTTTTGAAAAAATGATAAACCGCCGACTTTTATATTTCCTTGAAACACACAATCTGCTTGACCCATACCAATGTGGGTTTCGAGAGGGCAGATATACCACCGACCATCTGGTGCGTATCGAGGCACAGATCCGAGACGCTTTCGTCCACAAACAATACTTTCTTTCTGTGTTTCTCGATAACAAAAAGGCTTACGACACAGCATGGCGTTTTGGCATATTAAGAGACTTGTCTCACCTGGGTGTGCGCGGTAGAATGCTTTCCATAATTGAGAGTTACTTGTCCAATCGGATATTCCGTGTGCGTGTGGGATGTGTTCTCTCCCAATTATTTGTTCAAGAAACGGGAGTACCGCAAGGCGGTGTACTTAGCTGTACACTTTTTAATATCAAAATGAATTCCTTGCACCTTTCCATCCCCCGCAATTGGTTCTATTGTACATATGTCGATGACGTCCAGCTTGGCTTTAAGTATTGCAACCTGGCAATCTGTGAACGGCAGGTTCAGCTAGCTTTGAACAAGGTCTCTAAATGGGCAGAAGAAAGTGGATTCCGACTGAACCCACAAAAAAGCACATGTGTCTTGTTCTCCAGAAAGAGAGGTATGCACTCAGAACCTGACATTCCATTGAATGGTCAACGTCTGTCTCTTAATGCCGAACATAAATTCTTAGGCCTAATTTCGGACAACAAGTTGACCTTCGTACTGCAAATTAAGTATCTAAAAACAAAATGTATAAAAGCCATGAGTGTTCTGAAAGTGTTGTCACGTACTACGTGGGGTAACGACAGGCAATGTCTCTTGAATTTGTATAGGAGCCTCATTCGCACACGCTTAGATTATGGGGCCGTTGTTTATCAGTCTGCGACTCAAAGTGCTTTGAAGATGCTGGATCCCGTGCATCATTTGGGCATCCGCCTTTCTACGGGTGCTTTTCGCACCAGTCCTGTAGAAAGCCTTTACGTTGAGTCAAATGAATGGTCGCTTCATTTACAAAGAACTTACATGTCCTTTGTATATTTTCTTAAGGTGAAAGCAGACAAGAAACACCCTTCCTACTCCACTATTAATGATTTGTCGAGCTCTATTCTGTTTCAAAACAGGCCTTCGATGAGGCAGCCCTTCTCAGTTCGCCTGAAAAGTTCAGCTGAGGAAACTGGAGTCTCACTTGAACACAGTTTAACGGCTCCTGTTGCATACCCGCCACCGTGGCAATGGCAGACCATAGACTGCGTTGTGTCTTTTCTAGAAGTTACAAAACATGCACCTATTGCCCATATCCGAAACTACTTCCTGGAACTTCAACACAAATACACATGTCCTGAGTTCTTCACAGATGCCTCCAAGTCTAACTCCTCTGTGTCTATCGGCCCATCCTTTTCGGATGCTGGCCCTCTACATCCAGGCACAAGTATCTTCACAGCGGAAGCTTATGCGATACTTTTAGCAGCTAAACACATCAAGCAATCACAAATACAAAAAGCAGTAATTTATACGGACTCCCTCAGTGTGGTTACGGCTCTGCACAATCTTAAAAAACAAAAAAACCCTGTCCTCATCTCACTCTACTCTATTTTATGCACACTCTACACACTCGAACAACATGTTGTAGTGTGCTGGGTGCCAGGGCACCGTGAGATCCAAGGCAACGTGATGGCGGATCAGCTTGCTGCATCCGTCCATGAAATCAGTTCCACCACACCCATATCGATCTCGCCCCTTGATCTTAAGCCGTCTCTCAAACGAAAGCTCAGGGACTACTGGCAGAGCAAGTGGGATAGACACACACAAAACAAGCTACACGTTATCAAGCCACACCTTGGCCATTGGCCAACAGTATTGAAATCACGTCTAACAGAGGTAACACTAACAAGGCCCAGGATAGGACACACATACACGACACACAGATATATTTTGTCCGGTGGCGATCCGCCATTGTGTGACAGATGTGGTGAAGCACTAACAGTTCTCCACATTTTAACTCAGTGCAAACAATTGGACGCTCTAAGAAAACAACACTTTCCGTTACCCTACCGACAACATATACCTTTACACCCTGCAATGTTCGTCGGTAGGGAACTGCTTTTTAGTCATAAATCATTGTTAGCGTTTTTAAAAGAAATTCATAGTTTTGATATCATATACCCGGGCATCCCGTAGCATGACCTCTGCAGAGAGGTTTTTGCTGCGGTGGCTATACAAGAAAGCACTTGTCTCACAGCCCTTGGACACAAGGGCGCTGATGAGGCACTTCGGCTAGTGTCAAATATTTTTACACGTTTCTAGTATCAAAATCTTTGTCACCCTTTTTACTATGCACATCACGTCACTGTCATGTCTTTAACACTTATGTTTTTACCCGCATTACCGCGAGGAATTTTAAGGCTCCTATACAGCCACGCAGCATATCATTGTCCACATCTCCATACTCATTGAAATGGCGCTCTTTGGCCATCAATTGGCCCTTGCGCCATAAAGCGCCACACATCATGAAACCTCACGCAAGTCAGCCGTCACGTCCGTTTCGCCCAACGATTTATGCGTTCCTGACGTCTTACGCGTCCTCTCTTGTAGGAGTCGTTTGTATTCGACTTCCAGGGATGCCAAGTAGTCTCTTGTGCAGGACGTAAGGGTCTCGGCGCCTTTAACAATTCGCATTCTGCGTAACACTTTGGTCATTTGTGCCGTCAGACGGTGCTTTCTGTTTCTTCCTTAACTCTTCAGGAGCCCCTTCCACTTTTTTTTCAAGCTCTCCCAGACATCTGGTGTTATAAAAGGGGCTTCCTGCGCCAAATTTTCCAGGAAGTACCTGATACTTTGCAGGCTGGGTTTGTCTGTAACAGTGGGTTCAAGTCGCCATGCTGAGTCGTCGTGGCGAGGTCCGGCTGTCCCTTTGACTGTCAACACGACCTCGGCATAATCCGTCAATCTTTCTACCCTGGAGGATAGAGTTGCTGTTTCGCATCACACCACTGAAGGTAGCAGGAAGTCTGGAACATAAATCCTGTCGATCCTGTACAAAAAGATTGTCATGAAGGTGTACCCAAGCATCCGTGAGCCTGAGATGACGCAGGATTCTGACTAATTCCTTAGCATTGAAAGTAGACCTCTCTCTTCTCGGGCCTCTGGTGTCCCGTGTCGAGTCCACCACACAGTTAAAATCGCCTAACCGAACGTGAGTAATGGTTCCTGCAGGTTGTCGTGCAGCCCTCTGAAGAAGGCGTTTGTGTCCATTCGCATGACTGGGGAGTAAATAGACACGAATCGGACTCTCCTGCCGTCAATATGAACGTCGAGCATCAGGGAGCGCCCATCCTCCCTAAAGATACAGTGGGCATTGGACGGAATCTTCCCGAGATAAAGATGGCGCCAACACTGCATGACCTGGCACTCGTCAAGAAAAAAAAAGCTTCGACGCGGCATTCTCTCCTAAAGACAGCGACATCGAGTGGGGACCTCAAGTTGGCCTCCTGGATAAAGAGGTTGTCAATCTCAAGTGCTTGGGCCACCGCCAGAAGCTCGCGATGCTTTATCTTATCACGGAACCCGCGGACGTTCCATGTAGCAACTCGGAGCGCCATATCGCTTCGTTTCAAACCGGTGGCCTCGGGGAGAGGGGGGGGGTACGTCGAGGGTTAACCTGCGCTAGGTTGCGCATAAAAATGATCTCGGGCCTATGCTTCGAGGGAAGGTGGGGAGGGGGCACCTCAAGCGTGCTGGCGCTTAGGTGTGCATTAGACTTCGTGACGCGTCAGGGTCTTTCGCCGGCCTCTCTGCCAGGCGAATTCCTTCTCCCATGTGGGGTTGTAGCTAGTCTTTGGGACTTTGCTCGAGGAGGGGCATCGCTGTCGCTACTCGATACCATAGGGGTCTGTCGGCGATGTATATTATCGGAGCCCTGAGGTATGACCTGTCCCGAATCCTCTGGCCTGTTCTGCGCCTGAGGCGAGCTTCAGCCCGAGTGGTCACTGCGCCCACGAGCGGGCTTCGTCGGGTTCGTAGGAAAGCCTTTGTCAGCCTCGTTAGCGGAACCTGCTGGTGGTGTCGTGTCTGCTGGGCTAGGGTCAACTACCTGCTGCAACGGGTTAAGTGTCCTGGCAAGGTCGCAACTCGAGGCGTAATGCCGGTATCACGAGGTGGGGCGTTGCCGACGTCCAAAAGTGGGAAGTGTGCCTCGTCGACGAGAAGTTCCGCCAACTCCTCACCAGTCTCGTGGTCTGGTACTTTATGCTCCTCGCCCTCCGACAACGAGACTACCCATGACTCCCTCGAGGTCTCGGTGGAGCTGGTTTCAGGGCTACTGCTCACCGCCTGCTCCGTATCAGTGCCATCATGGCTCACCTCACTGCCGTTTTCTCCGGAATCCATCAGGGGCTCGGGTTCTGGTAGCGTGGCGTGCTCATCGAACCGCTCATGTTTTGCGGCGTTGTCCCAGTAGTAGGCTGTTGTGCTGGTGGTAGGCGCCGGAGATTCGGGTTCACGGAACTGGAGTTCCGTCGTCTATTCCGCGCTGCGCGAGGTCACAAGGTGACCGTTCTGCTCGTCGTTTGCTGGTTAATCATGGACTGGTGGAAAACCACGCGCGGCAGCCACGCACGAGCGGCGCCGAAAGCAATCGCGCGTGCCGTGTCGCCCGCCGCATCGCTTGCACGCTTCTTCGCACCCTTCCATGCTATGGCCAAAAGCGGTGCACCGCTTACAATAAGGAGTGGTGCATGTGGTGGCCATGTGCCCCTCACCCTGGCAACGTGCGCACACGCATCGCATGCTGCGGTATTCCAGCATTAGTTTATGGCCCTGAATCCAGGTGAAGTTAGGAGCCGGATTGCTCATTTCTATCAGCCGGATTGCTCATTTCTATCTTCTCCACCCGAACTCCATTCAGTTTATTATGCCAGGTCGGTACCGTGGCGAACGTCACGCTCTTTACTTTACCAAATTGTTGCATAACCGAGATTATTGCTTCATCCGGTACATATGCCGGCAAGCGGTAGCCGTTTACATATGTGACTGGCGGCCCTACTGCTTCCACTCACACCTTTGTGCCATTAACGGTGAAGCCCTCTGCTACCATCAGTTTGGTTGCCTGGCTAGCGTTCCGCGTACAGATAAAAAAATCTCGAGCCTCCCATGTGCTGGAGGACCAGCACACTATCATAACCTGCCGTAAATTCTACAGTATCTATAGCCCCGTGTACATGGACGCGACGGGGGCGGGCTGAGTTGAGTGGCGGGTTCAGCTTACCTCGACGCGCCCGAGTTTATATGAACTCGCACGGACGAGTTGAGGTGAGCGGTGATCGCAGCGACGCCTTGCGTCGAGGCGAGCTGAAAGCCCATCTTCCGGTACCGGGTTCCGCTCCTCCAAGCCTGCGCTCTCGCCGCTGTGGGCTGCGGTTGTTTACGCAGTTGTCGCTCCGCCACCACGATGGCTGCCTTGGTATTTTTTCTCAGTTTGCACCAGCTGTACTTTATGGTTCTGTTGGTGTCTTGGCTAACACTGCACAACGTGATGGCAGCAGTGGTTCTGTTGCGGCACAGCGCTCGCCGCAGGCGTATCGGCAGCCTGACGCACCGTCCCCTGTTCACCCCTGGCTGGTCTCTCCAGCAATTCGCCGTACCGAATATACGTAATATTTTCTCGCGTAAAACAAAGATTCGTATTAAACTTACAGAAATAAATATCGTTTCTGCACCCTTTGAAATGATCCAAAGTGTATATGTTTTATATGGAGCGCCACACAGACCGATAAGTGCCTGAACATGAACAATATTGCAAATTTTTCAAAGTTCATGTGCCAGCGCTTCCAAACTACTGTCTTCGCGACTCGTGTTTTTCCCCCACTTACCGTCAACAATGCAAGCAAGCTATGCAGCTTTGTTGTCTCTGGAAAAGTTGAAAAGTTGTAAATATTTCTGACTTTGGTCAAGAACACTGCATTGCTTCCCGCAAAGCACATTAACATACACTAGTGGTGAATGCGTTTTAACAAGAAAATGCGGTTCTTTTCCTACCGACTAGAATCATTTTACCGTGCTGCGTATAATATTTCACTTTTTTGAAGTTTCGTCACAATTTAACTGCCACCATAATTAATAAATTAAAATTTTCTTTAGAAAATTGGTTCCAAAAATAAATAGTGTAGTAAAGTGACCAACCATTACTTTTTAGAGTGTAATCGTAGATGGTCTAGCGTATTGTCTGGGATATTTGGCGTGGAACGACCCTCATCTCCTCCAAAACCCGAACACTAAACCCGAAAAAACGTTCGAAATGCCCAAGTCCATTCAGGGATTCATGAAACACGAATTAAAAAGAGCGAAACCAACCCTGGACTACGCTTTTCCTCTGGAAGAAATTACATGTATTGGTAAAGGCACTTAATTTTTGTGATAAAGTCAATTTACACCACTTGCAAAAAAACCCAAAACAAAACTTACAAAGAATAAAATACCCGAAAGTATTCGCCTTTTCATAGTCGAACCTGGCTGTGGAGAACGCAAAATAAATGGAAGCGGAGTTGGAATGCTGCGCATTAGTAGACAATTCTGTGAATTTACGCAAATGTATTCTGATGGTGAGGTAACCAGAAACTTTATTAAAGCGTTCATGTGCACGTATTTGAGATTTCTGGCGCACAAGCCGATTTCCTGCTACGGGCAGAGCAAAATAGCCGGTCGTGAGAACGATAACCAACAAGCTCTCGTAGGACGTGCCAAGCAAGATTTAAACGTAAAAGTGATCTGCATTTACCGCATAACAGAACGATGTCCTCCGCGCGTACCGCGCGTACCGGCCGACAGAGAAAGAGCAACGTCGGAGTGGTGGGGACAGGGGAAGCGGAGACGGCGACGGGCGGGAGAGGTCACGAGCCGTCAACTCAGCGCGACCGGTTATACATGCCCTTTCTGAGCGCGGCGAGTTCGGTGAACCTACCCCCTGTCTCCGGGTCGACGGGACTCGCCGCGACGACTCTCCGCCCCGACGCGTCCGCTTATACATGGGGAGGGCGAGTCCAGAAAACCTGTTCATTTCGACTCAACGCACCCTCGTCGGGTCAATGTAAACGGGCCTTATAAGCTCATCTACAGAAACTTCTCCTTCCGGAGCGTTGAATAAGAAACAGTTTTCTCTCACCGGGGGTGCAAAAATAGACGCCATTATGATGAGCGTGATCTTTCCGTCGCCCCGGCAGCAGGCCCGGGGGCGTGTCTGGTAGAACTGGTCACGCGCAGCTGTTGCTGCGCGCTCGTTGACAGTGCTCTTGGCCTTGATCGAATGGGCGTGGCCGGTAGCTGCCGCTGGGGTAGCGGTGAGGTGGATCCTTGAGAGAGGGTCCCTCCCACACTCATCCTCTGCTTCTTGCTCGCCCCGCCGTGGTGGTCTAGTGGCTAAGGTACTCGGCTGCTGACCCGCAGGTCGCGGGTTCGATTCCCGGCTGCGGCGGCTGCATTTCCGATGGAGGCGGAAATGTTGTAGGCCCGTGTACTCAGATTTGGGTGCAAGTTAAAGAACCCCAGGTGGTCAAAATTTCCGGAGCCCTCCACTACGGCGTCTTTCATAATCAAATGGTGGTTTTGGGACGTTAAACTCCACAAATCAATCAATCAATCTGCTTCTTGCTGCATCGGGAAGGGGTCACCGGCTGGATAACCGGAGAACGCCGCCTTCGGTGCCTCACGAGGGAATGCCCTGAAGCAGGCACTTCTTTTCCTCTTGATTACGCTCCCGGGGGTCAGAGTCGGCGTGACGGGACCCCGGGCCGTTCGAAAAAAGGGCTAGCTCGGACTTTGATCTTAATCGTTAAGAGGCGTTAAGCAGTGAATAGAGCGTCGGCCGTCGATCAACTACTGACAAGCGCCGGAGTGCATCGGCATTTATACTCTTGCCATCGAATGTTCTAGCGTTAACGCTGACGGTGGCGTAGGTTCCAGAATAATCTGTACAGTTCGCAGAGTGGGCATGATCTTATCGAAATGATCTACTAAAGTCCGGAAGCTTCTCGAAATCTACAGGCGCGGTTTGCGCTGAGAATTGTGTAGTGTTTTCGGGCGATAACAAAACTTGAGAAATGGAATGTTGCATTATAAACCAATTCATTATTTCAAATTTTTGTTCCTTCAAAAGAAAGGGAAACGAGAAGAAAACTATACGCTCGAATGAAATGATGATGCCGAAAGCTTTTTGTAATAAAGAAATCCGGGAAGAAATAGAGAGAAAACATGTGAATCACAGCGGCATAGGCATTCGAAAAATGAAAAGCTGCTGCAGGATGAAGTTCACAAAGTGGGGAAAAGATATTGCTGTATCCTAATTTCGAAACTCAAATCCTTGTACTGCCGACACGACGAAATTTGATGAACGTCCACGTTGCCAACAACATTGTTTCTGCGCTGCTTGACGCTAGCACACATATTTCTGTGACAAGTGCTTGACTTAGTGGGCGCCTCAAGAAAGTGCTCACAGCCCGTGGCATTATTCGTGTCACTTATGGCCGAAGTCTTGTCATCATAGGAATCTGCACAGCTCGTATCACAATCACCGATCACCACAGATCTTTCCAGTGTGCACTTATTCAGCCGTGCCCAAACGACCGGAAACCAGAGGCACGTGCAAATCGACGTGGTCATTGGTAAGAAAAGCAGACGAGGCCTCCGCCTCGTCTGCCATTGTACATGCCACAACCTGAGCGACCATCCACCACGCTGTTTCTTGCTACACAGCAGCCCGCCGGAAATGTTTGGCGAACTGCTGACAACCGGCCCATATGTTACTTTTGCGGAATTCCAAGCCACGTTGCACGTCTATGTCTTCAGCGCTTCGCACTTAACGCACCAAGATACTCTGACTACTCGTTTTGGCCTCCACACCACACGTCCCACATGAAGTTCACGAACGTGACGCGCAGGCTGCTTCCAGCACCCGCAGTTCCACTTCTTTACGTTCTACTTCCCGCTCGCCTTCTCCTTCAACAAGTCGTCATTCTGTATAACCTCTGCGTCGACGACCCACCTTTATTGAGACGTAAAACTAACTGCCGCAGCTCCGGAGGTACGAGCTGCGTCGTTGTCTGATCGCTTAAGTCCTTGCCTGTATACCGCCAATCTTATCGATGTAATCGTCGAAGGTGTACAAACACTTGCACTCATCGATACCGTTGCCCCGATATCTGTGATAAGTCAAAGACTCTACTGCTCTCTTTGTAAAGTGACGATGCTTTCTCCTGTAGTTTCTCTTTGCACTGCGAGCGCCAAACTAATTGAGCCCGTAGGGGCATTTACAGTAAAAGTGGTAATTTGAGACGGGTTGTACACCATTGAATTTCACGTGTTGGTTTCACGTTCTCTCGACGTCATTCTAGGATGGGATTTCTTATCACGTCATCACACCGTCATGGACTGCGCTCGAGCCGAAGTAAAGCTGTTTCCGTTTCGTGATGTGCCTTTTGTTGATGCGGCCGTATTTACTGTGGCTAACCTTCTTGTCGCGATGGACATTGACCTTCCTCCTTTCAGCGCCCAGTTTGTACCTGCCTACTCTGCTTCACTTTCTGACGCTACCATGCTAATTACGCAATCTGACATTTTCGGCAGCCGCCACCACATATCGCTACTATTCACCGTTCTTACGCTTTGTCAAGACACTACCGGAATATTTATTTCCAATCCCAACTCGTGCCCCCTCAGTTTGCGCCGCAACGAGATGCTCGGTACCTTTAGCCTATCAATGAAGGCACTATTTTGACTGCCGATTTCATCGACTGCAAGCCGAATATGGAGCTGAACGCGTTGGTTCCTCACCTTGCCTCGGACAACATGTCTTCCGATATATTTCACCGTTACATTGACAGCCACCTCACCCCGGCCGAACGTTAGCAGCTTGTTACCATGTTGCACAAATTCGGGCATTCGTTTGACTTTCCCCAAGTGGGGCTAGGAAAAACGAACACCGTTGTGCACACAATCGACACAGGGAAGAGAACTCCTTTGCGCCAGCGCTCCTATTGTGTGTCGCCGGCGGAGTGTCGCGTAATTGCAGAACAAGTAGATGACATGCTACAGCGTGGAGTCATCAAGGTTTTTTGTAGTCCTTGGTCTTCACGAGTTGTACTCGTCAAAAAAAAAGACTACATCCGGTTCTGCGTAGACATTAGGCGCCTAAACAACGTTACGAAGAAAGATGTTTACCCTCTTCCCCGCATAGACGACGATCTCGATTGTCTCCAAGGTGCAGAATTCTTTTCCTCTCTTGACCTTCGCTCAGGTTATTGGCAGGTCCTAATCGCTGAGTCTGATCGTCCGAAAACGGCCCTCGTCACACCGGACGGCCTCTATGAATTTACCGTAATGCCATTCGGACTCTGAAATGCGCACGCCACATTCGAGCCTGTGTGCTCAGATTTGGGTGCAGGTTAAAGAAACCCAGGTGGTCAAAATTTCCGGAGTACTTCCCTACGGTGTCTCTCATAATCATATGGTGGCTTTCGGAAGTTAAACCCCACATATCAATCAATCAATCGCATTCGAGGGAATGATTGACAGCATTTTACGTGGTCTCAAGTGAAACATATGCGTGTGCTGTTTTGACGACGTTGCGGTGTCTTCCCCCGATTTCACTTCGCATCTCGCTCGTTTGTGTAAGATCCTAAAATGCCTTACAAACGTCAGGCATCAGCTTAACCTGAAGAAATCTTACTTCGGGGCTTAACAACTCGCCATACTTGGTTATGTCGTCTCGAAAGCCGGCATTCTTCCCGACCCTAAAAAGCTACGTGCTGTTACTATATTTTCTAAGCCGACTACATTTAAGGAACTACGGAGCTTTGTGGGCCTGTGTTCCTATTTTCGTCGGTTCGGCTGAGACTTTGCTTTCATCCTCGCTCCGCTCAACAAACTCCTTGCTGGCCCTGCAGATCTTTTGAATCGGACAGTAGCCTGTGACGAGTCTTTTGCAACACTGGCCAAACTTCTTACCTCACCACCCGTACTGTGCCAATACGACCCTATTGCGCCGACCGAAGTACACACAGATGCAAGTAGCGTCGGCCTTGGTGCAGTACTCGCGCAACGCAAACCAGGTTTTACCGAGTATGTAGTCGCCTATGCCAGCCACGCCCTCAATAAGGCATATGCCAACTATTCTGTTACAAAAAGAGAGTGCCTCGCGATTGTGTGGGTGATCAATAAGTTTCGCCCCTATTTGTACGGCCAAACTTTCGACGTGGTAACTGACCATCACGCACTCTGTTGGTTGGCTTCACTGAAAGATCCTTCTTGTCGCCTCGGACGTTGGGCACTACACCTCCAGAAATTCGACATAGGCGTCGTCTACCAATTGGAGCGAAAGCACTCTGGCGCAGATGCGCTTTCACGATCACCCGTGAAATCTGATGATACGGAAACATCAGCCCTTGACCTTCCCCTCTCTGCCGTCAGCGTCACAGACATGCCATCCGAACAGCGGAAGGACCCCTGAATCGTCTCGCTCTTGAATATGCTTTCTGACGCATCAACTTCCTGTTACCCGCGTGCTCTTCGCCGCCAAGCAACGCATTTTGCCATACGAGATGGCCTGCTATACCATCGCAACTATCAAGTGGCGAATCATAAATGGCTTCTAGACGTACCCTGTTATATGCGGCCTGATATCTGCGAATATTTTCATCCTGAACTGCAACACGCACACGCCTGTGCGCCATAGACGCATAAGCGGATCCGCAAACGTTACGACTGGCGGGGTATGTACAAGTTTACAGGCAAACAAACTTGCTCATGTTCCTTGTGACAGCAACGTAAGACATTTCCTCATTTACCCGGTCCACTGCAGCCTTTAAATTGGCGTGCATGTCTTACACGCCCATTTGAACGTGCTGGAATTAACCTATACGGCCCACTACCGTGCTTTGTTGGTAATAATTGGTGGGTGATTGAGGTTGCCGACCATCTGACAAGGTACGCCAAAACGGCAGCGCTACCTTCGGCAGGTGCTTGTGACTTTGCAACCTTCATCTTGCATCGGTTTGTTCTTCGTCATGGTGCACCACGGAAGCTCCTGAGTGACAGAGGTCGCGTATTTTCGTCCGAAGTTCTGCAGCAGCTCATACATCCATGCCATATGGTACACCGCACATCAACAGCCTACCATGCTCAGACGAACGGCCTCAAGGAACGTTTCAATAGAACCCTGGGAGACATGCTCTCTATGTATATTGATTTCGACCACTCCATTTGGGACGTCGTTCTTTCTTTCGGGACGTACACTCACAATATGGCGATTCAATCAACAACAGGCTTTTTTGTTTTTTTTCTTTTATACGGTCGTGACCCATGCAGCACACTTGACAGAAATCTGCCATGCAATCCTGATGCCTCCGAGTTCAGCCCAGTTTCTGAAATGGCTGAACATGCCGCAGAGTGTCGTCAGCTTGCATGCTCCTTCAAAGATGATATTGAAGCCCTCCGAAAAGGTGGCCACGACCGTGATCTTGTTCAGGACACTTTCCTCGTCGCTTCTCTTTTGTGGCTCCGACTGCCTTTCCTTTCTTCTGGACTAACTTCCAAGTTTGCACCAAAGTATGCTGGCCTTTACCACGTCATACAGCGCCCTTCTTTTGTCCCCTATGTGATTGAACCGCTCAAGCCGTCCACGGACAAGTGCCGCCTTGGTCGTGAGACGGTCCATGCCAGTCGCCTTGAGCCCCGCTACGACCCTGTTCTCTCGTCACCTTGAGTTGCCAGGATGGCTCGTCTTTATCACCGGGGTATTGCAGTGAGGAATTCACAAGGCAATGACAAGTGGAACCATCTCTGAGTGCGAACCGTGAACGTGTGCACGAGCTGTAGACCCTGGACTGCTTGAGCATTTGCGCCCGTATACCGGCTGTCTTCCTACTACCTGGCGTCACTATTAAACTCCCTTGCACTTCAATGTCCTGATAGAGGATTCGCGTACTTTCAGATGTCAGTGAAGTCAGTTTGTCTTCACAGGGGGACAACGCTGCGGTTTTTGGCAGTTGAGTAAATGGCCGTGCGATACGCCTGCTTTTGACCAGTTAAGAACTTGGGCCTTCTTCAATAATATCGTTGATGGTTGCATAATTCCAGCACATTAACAAATTTAACGCGTCGTCCACTATCCCCTTGAGCACGTATTCACCCTTGTCAGAACCCAACCTGCCATTGTCGGCTTAAGTACACCGAGCCAGCAAGTCCTAAATATACAAGATATATGGCTCTGTGGACGTCTGAGCACAGATAAACAGTTCTTTCATTGCGGCTGCCTTCCGGCCAATGGGCTTCCCGAACCAGTCGCGCAGCTTTTGCTTCAAAGCCAACCAACTTCCGATCTCCACCTCGTGATTCTCGTACCACACCTTTAGCGTGCCGCTGAGTAGAACCGTACGTTGGCCAGTATAAGAGTCTGGTCATATCGATTGAGCACACTGGTACGCTCATAGTCAGCTATCCGATCTTCGATGTAAACTTTGTCCGTACCGCAGAACGTTCCCAGGTGTTTCGGGTGCAATGTTTCTGGGTGTTTCGGGTTTTCAAGGTTTTCAGCAATGACAGAACATGCGGCACCAGTATTGTTGAGGTCAAGTACAGGTATAGCTTGAAGAAGGACATCAGTTACTATTTGCTGCGAATGAAGAGGGCGTTTTTTGCGACGAGGATGCAGTTCTTGCGTCGAGAACTGCGTCATTTAGCTTTCTGTGCCGATGGCAAGGCGACACCGACGCAATGGGGAGGGTGAGCGACAATGGTGAAAAAGAGAGCGGCGATCAGAAGCTTGTCGATGGCTTTGTCGCGGAGGGTGTGATTTGGGTCTAAAGTGGAGGGGAACTTGTGGTCGTAATAATATGCGCGTATGTACTCACGTGAGCATAGTGGTCGGTGGCAAAAAAGGCGTGTGACGTGTCCAGGTAGACCACACAAAAAGAAGATGAGTCAGTTGTCGGCAGTGCGCCAGGGATTAGGGACTCGCTGGACTGGAGGTCGTGGCTGCTGGGTGGTGTAAACAGGAGCAGACAGTGTGCGTGGCGCTCGCAACGTCTGTGGTCGTGGTCTTGCCGCTGCTTCAGCGTACGTCAATGCTGCGGTGACTGGTGGAAGCAGCTGTGGTAGAAGGACCTCAGACACTTGGTCTTGTATGATGTTCCGTAGTATAGAACTGAACGGCGCACAGCTCTCTGGTAGGCCGAAGATGAGCGATAATTGGCGGGCAAATTGTTCCCGCACAAAATCTTTCATCTGTGAAAGCAGAACGAAATCTTGCTGAAAAGTTGCCAGCAAGAAATTCCTGATTCGGGACAGGATGACTGATAACGAGACGTTGCCATCGGTGTTCATCAAAGCTTTCTAGGAGCTTGGTAGCTTCGGCGACAGTAGCCGAGTGTTTTTAAATCAGCATCTAGAATGCATCCTCGTCAATATCCTCAAAGATATGCATGTACGTCAGGGGTATTGGGGATCTGATTGACAGAGATTCAGTGGAAGAAATATGCCCCACCTGCGCAGTTTTGGAGCCGCGTAAAGGTTCTGTGTAGTAAGTCTGCCAGAAGCCCGAAGGCCTGAGGTAATCACAAAGGGGAGTAGTGTATTTCCTGTATAAGTAAGAAATTAACAGTAATATCGAAGTAAAAGCAATACAAAAACAATTTATTAAGGAATAACAGGTAGTAGAAATAATAAAATCAGATAGAGAGTAAGAATACATAAAATTTTGTTTTATGCAAAGTTAAGTATGTGAATTTATTGCTTTTGGCTTGCAGCGAGCCCTCGACTTTTCCATGCAGCGTGTTCTCTATTGATTTTTTAAAAAAGAATATGAAGATTACTGCCATTTCTCAAGACTGGTACGATCACGCTGAAGGAATGCCAACGTCTCGCCTTTTCAACATGGCATTCTTGCATTAGGCTAGAATGTGAGAATTAGGGGCTTTTTTAAAGCAGATAATTGCCTCCTTTTCACATGCATGGTCTGTACGAAGAAATTGCTATAGACCCTTTTTTTATAAATACGCCCACTGAAGGTGAGCTTTTTTGTCAGTTTCGCTTCTCAAAAGAGCGTGGGATAGCTAGCGCCATCATGAGAACATGGAAATTGAGCCGTCAAATGCGTGAGTACCTTGGTGTTTGTGTTGGCGACTAGTTCTTTGTATCATCCACTGAAATCGCACCACTTTCTAGCTTGAACGAGCTCCTAATACTATCTGATAAGCTTTCCGAGCTGCTTCCGCTGCACAATGAGCAATACTTTGTACCCTTCGACGGGTCGGACGAGCAGTTTGGCTTGTTATGACTAGCAATGCATAGATCCGGCCTGCAAGAGACTCTTATCGGTGTGCCCTGCCGACGCGGTCCACGTCCTGCAGGAACGCAAGAGGTGTGTTTGTGCGCTGCAAGAAACGCGCATCAGCGTCGCTGCGACACACAGCCTGCGTCGTCTACTGCAGTGCCCTAACATTGGCGGCAGACTGTAGTTCACGTCTGCTGCGCTAGGGGCGCCCTTTTTCGAAAAGGGTCTATACCTTGGAACACACTGGTCGGCTCTCATCATCACGCACTTATGCACGTTCCTATTTAGGAAAAGCTCCTGAGGCCATGTGTCGTTCCCTCCTCTGTAGTAGTCGTATAGTAGAAATTGTAGTAGTATGTACCCCTCTCTGGTTTATGACATGTTCAATAGATGACGTTCTGTGTGTATGTCCTTGGGAAAATTAAAACTAGAAGGCGTTAGTGGTTTTCACAGGCTCCACACGGAGTGCGAATGACAAGAGCGTAGCGTCCACCCGTTTGTCCGTGTTTCCATCCGTCTGTCTGTTCGCCGGTGGAACCATCTCGCCATGCTAAAGTCCTTCCGTACGTTCCTACTTCCGTGTTTCTCTTTGTCCGTTCGTGGGAGAGTCCCTCCGTGCGTCCATGGGTCTATCTGTCCGTCCATGCTTCTGTTCATCTATCCGTGCACCCGCCTGTCTCTCTGTTCAAACGTGCTTCCCGTTCGTATGTCCATCCGTGCGTACGTCCGTCAATGCTTTCGTCGGTTTGTCAGCCCGTCAGTGCTTCCATTCGTTCGCACACAGACGTGTTTATCAGACGTGTTTTCTCTTGCGGGTGACCTAACATGTCTCGGTTTATGCATCCACGCCGGCACGAAGTTTTAGTCTACCATGATTCTCGAGCTTTGGCGTGTTGCAGTACTTTCCTTTGTCTCACGTTACGTTCACAAAACATTCATTTACGCTTAGGTCTTCAAACAGCCCACAGAGTCATATTCGAGCTTCAATTCACCTCCAACTTAGGTCGGCTGATGCTGCCCACGCCCTCGAATTTTTGAGCGATCGTTAAACGTGAACTTGTTATCGAATAAATTCCCCATGTATATTCACGGCCGAATAACTGAACCTGAAGTGTGCACTCTTACATAAAGAATGATTCGAATACTTGTAACTACAAGCCCAAAAAATAGTAACAAGAGCTGTTACTAGCTTTCGTGGACACTCACCAACTTTTGTGAACTTTTTACAACGTAAGTTTGCACACATTGCCGAGCACCTGCTTAAAGAATTTGTCAAACAAATCTTAGGTGTGATTATTACTAGCGTCTAGCAACCTATTACTAGCACGGGGATCTGTTCAAAAGTATCGAGAAGCTATACGTAAGCTTAGGATAACGCCATCTTTGGTCTTATATATTAGGCCGTGTTTGTATAAAGTACTGTGCTAAGTTTCCTTCAGCACTTGATAAAAATGTGTGCTGTGTAAAGAAAAAAGGCAGATCCCGCGTACTGTGGGAATCGACGATATGCAAAGCACGAATGAGAAATGTTGATAGGTCACTTCAAAATTAGCAAAACGTTACGAGGTGGAGGTACATGGTGCCGTACATGACTTCCGTGTCATAATTATCATGTTTGGACGTGTCGTTTACCTTCGTCATCTACTCACTTCACGTGATGCCAAATTCAGTATATGTGGAGTTAGGAAAACGGCCGCAAGCATGCTATCAGCGTGGTATATTGTCATATTCCTAAATAACACGTGTGTCAAGATTATCATGTTTGCACCAGTCATATACTTCGTGATCCATTGACGTCACGTAACACCAAATTTAGTATATGTGGAGCTAGCGAAACGGCCACGAGTGCATCACGAAGCACCCAATATGCCCAATTGATGCGCGCACACGCTTAGCACAGCGACGCTACATTAGCAAGACGCAAGCACTCATAGTCTGACACCAGGCACGACCAGCGTCCGCCGGCGTGGCCCGACGGCAACCGGCGCGAATTGCGACATGCCGCATTTCGTGCCAACGCGTTACCTACACAACACTGCGTCTATCTTGTCTACCTTTTTTTTGTGACGGAGGGACACTGGACGCGTTGGATCGCGCATGCGTCAAAGCAACGCAGCGCGGCGCGTGTTTGCGAGCCTACGGCATGACCGGCCTCTGGCGTGGCAACGCTGACGTGACATGACGAAACACACGTCGCCGAGCATGCATACCGCATTACGTTAAAATGTAATGGCGCCTTGACTGTGGCGTGTAGTTGTGTTTTCACATAACACGCATCTCATGATTATCATGTTTGCACAAGTCATCCATTGGAGTCACGTAATACCAAATTTGACAAATGTGAAGCTAGCGAAACGGCCGTGAGCGCAACATCAGTGTGGCTTGTAGTCATGTGGTTACATAACACGCACGTCGTGATCATCATGTTTGGATGTGTCATTTACCGATGTCGCCCGTCCGCGTCACGTAATACCGAGTTAGATACATGTGAAGCTAGCGACACAGCTGCGAGCGCATCATGAGCGTAGCATGTAGTCATGTCGTTACATTACACGCATCTCATGTTTATCATGTTTCCAGCAGTATCATACCTTCGTCCTGACGTCCCGTATTAATAAATTTGGTATAAATGTAGCTAGCGAAACGGCCGCCAGAGCATCATGAGCGTGACATGTTGTCATGTTGTTACATGAAGCGCATGTCATGATTTTTATGTTAGGGTATGTCATTTGTGTTTGCCATGCAATCATGCCATGCCATACCAGGTTTGCAACATGCCTTGTCAATGAAACTACCGCAAGAGCTGCAGGACCGTGAAATGTAAATGACGACATTCATGACATACGAATAGGATTTTCATGCTATGACTAGTCAAGTATGTTCCTCATACAGTCATAATATGCCATAGCAAGTTTGGTGTTGATAGCATTATCGAAACGGCCAGGAGAGCTAAAAGTCGTAAGCGGCTAGATAGATAGATAGATAATAGATAGATAGATAGATAGATAGATAGATAGATAGATAGATAGATAGATAGATAGATAGATAGATAGATAGATAGATAGATAGATAGATAGATAGATAGATAGATAGATAGATAGATAGATACGCACACAGTCGCCCAAGTTCGCTAAGAAATCCTTCCCATTTGAAAGGCAAATATAAAATTATTGTTCTAAAGCACAGCCGCTCACCAGCACCAGTTGCATTCCCCAAACGGAGGATTACGAGAGCTGCAATAGAAGCGCTTATATGAGCTGAACGTGTCGCGTGTACTTATCGTTGCGAATGTGTGTGGTGACGACAGTCAGTGGGGTCTATACATTTAAGCTTATGGTATGCGGTGAGTGACGCAGACTTGTCATGCAAAAAGCTATTTTTATCATACGAAGTTTGTCGCCTCCCTCCGCTCTCTAGCACTAAAATAAATTCGCTCCTTGCTTTTTCATCCACTAATCTACGTTATCAGGCCGGCCGTAGTTGCATTTACTAGTACTTAGAAGTATTTATTAGTACGTAAATCTGACTACCTACTGAGGACCACCGTGTACTACTATATCAGTTTACCACATACTGTTCCAAAGCCCCAAGGAAATGCGATACAGTTTCAAAGGCAGCGCTAGACAATATTCTTAGGCAGCTAACATTTTTCATCGTTTACATTTCATGCACTCCAACCTTTAACACTCTAAATGTAACAATCTCATAGAAGTAGCCAATTAGGTCGCAAAACAGGAGCACCCAACTTGCCATTTGACAGGAAACGTCAAAGTAGGACGCGACCACTCTAAATCAGCAAGACTTCAACATTGCAGACAATTTGAAGCCAACAATATCAACACTACTCGAGAAAAGAAGAAGCTAGGAGAGCATAAAGGCATGGGAAGAAGGGTCATCTATGGTACGAAGCTGGCCTAAGGTCACAAAGTCAGGAGTCTGAATCCACGCGGGTTGTTTTTTCAACGCAATAGCAACATTGAAACAGTGAAGAAAAGGTTAGGTGAACTACTAATCATGTAAACTTATGAGCTTATAGGCGGTAAGGTAGTATTCTACAGTGCTGAGAAAGTAACACAAAACCTCTTACTTAGAAATAACATAGCAGCCTAGCACGCAATAGCGAAATATGTTTCGAATGCAGATGCCGGATCATTTCCGATCGTAAACTCATATTCCACGCGTCATAAAGAATTCATAAAAAACGAAGATGAAATTTGCAGATTCCACGTTCAGTGGCAATTGATAATATGTGATTCGCGAATGAGGAAAGTTGATATGTCACTATAAATCAGCTCAATGTTACGAGGCAGACGTAAATTACGCTGTACATGACATCCATGGGATAATTATCGTGTTTGGACATGTCAAATATCTTCGTCGTCTATTCACATACCAAGTACCAAATTTGGTACTTGTGTAACTAGCGAACTTACAGCGAGCACGCTATGAGGGTAGCATGCAGTCATGCTTTGCATGAGACGCATATCACGATTATCATGTTTGCCGCAGTCACATACGTAGGTCATCTATTCACTGTCCGTAATACCAAATTTGGTATAAGCGAAGTTAGCAAAACGACCACGAGTGCATGATAAGTGTGACATGTAGTCGTAACTTACATGACATGCATGTCTTGATTTCTATGTTAGGGTCCGTCAATTGTGTTCGCCATGCAGTCATGTCCTACGGTATCACTTTTGCAACTTGTCATGTCAGCGAAACCACCGCAAAAGCAGCAAAAACATGAAATCTAAATATTCAGATCCATGAATTACTTATCATGATTTGAATGTTATGTCTACACAAATATGCTCGTTATACAGTCAGTCATGCCTTCCTAAACTTGGTATTGTATGGTCGCCCATTCGATGTCGTCACTGACCATCATGCACTATGCTGGCTTTCATCATTGAAGGATCCCTCAGGCCGTCTCGCCCGTTGGGCTCTTCGCTTACAAGACTACGACATCCGTGTGCTGTACCGCAACGGACGCCAGCATGCTGACGCTGATGCCCTCTCACGCTCCCCTCTACCTCAAGACGGCGTGCCCTGCTCAGTAACCTCAATGGCTGTATCTGCCATCGATGTTGACATCCTCGCTACCGAACAGCGAAAGGATAATTGGATCACCCCACTGATCGACTTGCTCTCTGATTCGTCCGCAACATCATCCACGCGTGCCTTGCGTCGTCGAGCTCACCATTTCACCATCCGTGACGGCCTCCTACACCGATGCGATTACGACTCTGATGGCCGGCAGTGGTTACTCGTCATACCCCGCAGTCTGCGGTCGGAGTTATGTGAATCTTTCCATTCTGATCCGCAATGTGCGCACTCTGGGGTATTCAAAACTTACCACCGAATTCGACAACGCTACTTCTGGCACGGGATGTACCGCTATGTGCAGCAGTTCGTTTGCTCTTGCCTCACTTGCCAACGCCGTAAACCTTCAGCCCACATGTCGCACGCCTGTCTGCAACCGTTATCTTGCCCTGACCGTCCCTTTGGGTGCGTAGGTATCGATTTGTATGGACAACTTCCTCTGACGTCGGCTGGTAACCACTTGGCCATCGTTGCCGTTGACTATTTAACGCGATACGCCGAAACCGCCGCTCTCCCTGCGGCTACAGCGCGCGATGTTGCGTCCTTCCTGCTGCATCGATTCATACGGCGCCACGGACCACCCCAAGAGCTTCTCAGCGATCGAGGCCGTGCCTTCTTGTCGGAAGTCGTCGATGCCATTGTTACGGAGTGCCATTCTGTCTACCGCAAAACTACTGCTTACCACCCACAGACGAATGGCCTCACCGAACGCTTTAACCGCACCCTTGGCGACATGCTTTCTATGTACGTCGCTGCCAACCACACTAATTGGGATAATATACTGCCCTTCGTCACCTACGCTTACAACACCGCCCCTCAGAGCACGACTGGTTTTTCACCTTTCTACTTGCTGTACGGAAGGCACCCGTCGCACACCATGGACACGATACTTCCGTACACGCCGGATCCATCTGAGTGTACACCTATTTCCGATACAGCCAGGCTTGCTGAAGAGTGTCGCGAGCTTGCTAAGACTTTTACGACGCAAGAGCAACAGCGGCAGAAGAGTTTTTGTGACGGCTCTACCACTTCTGAGCGCACGTTCCTTCCTGGGGCGCTTGTATGGCTCTCGATACCGACCTCTGTAGCTGGCCTCTCTTCCAAACTACGTGCCAAATACGAAGGCCCCTACCATGTCATCGAGCGCACCTCACCCGTCAACTATCTGATCGAACTCGTTGAACAATCTTCGGACATGCGCCGCCGTGGGCGAGACATCGTAAAAGTGGAGCGCCTGAAGGCTTATTATGACAAGCTCATAGTAACAAGCTGTTAGGTCGCCAGGCGGCTCCCTCTTCGACCCCGGAGTAATTGTAGCGAAGCCTCCGAACTCTAAAATGGGTCGAACTCTTGAGTACCTCATCGTGGGGCTACCCAACAAGGACGCCGCTCGCGCTGAGGGCCCGTGCTTGGCTGTGACTGTCGGCATTGTATATTCTCGCTCGTTGCCGGCTAATAAACGCCTTAACAATATCAATACCATATTTAAAATGGTCAGTACAGCTAAAAGTGGTAGGTGGCTAATTAGATAGATAGATAGACAGATAGATAGATAGATAGATAGATAGATAGATGATAGATAGGTAGATAGATAGATAGATAGATAGATATATAGATAGATAAGGTCATAGTCACCGAAGTTTCCTAAAGACGGCTTCCCATAAAAAAAAGGTCTGGGGTCCGGACTCACTGGCCACCATTTGCCAGTAATGCACTTCCTCACAAGAGCATGATTGGCCCCTCCTGGAGCAGTAACTGGTCACCACCTCCCATGACTGCAGTGATCAACACTTGTACCTCAGTACACAGCAGGTGCGAAGCAACTATCCAAGGTGGTGGGCGGACCTGGACGCATCGGAGGGTGCTAAGAATGTCTGGTTTAAGAAAGGCCGCCATTGGAATCAAAACTTGACTAACGCTAAAACACTATCTTCTACACTTTAACGCTAAACACGCTTTAACACTTAAACTCTATGTAGTGAGGCTAATGTAGCTGTCCTATTAGGCAAATTAGAGTGTGGTAAATTGGATGCATTAGGCTTCAGCGAGGCTAGGAAGACACGTGAGGTTTATACAGTGCTGCAGAACGAACACCTCCTATGATACTGACACAATAATATCGCTGGCGACATAGAGTATTACGGTGGCAGCAGTGAGAGGGTGGCAAATATTATAATAAGCTTTAAACAAGGCACAAGACGGAGGTTGTACATACCTACGCACCTACATCGAGCTATGAGGATCGTTCTGTTGAACGCTTCTATGAAGAAGTAGAGTCAGCCATTAAAGAAATAACGACACCCCGAAGGGGCATCTGCGTAAGCAGGCGTTTAGTGTGTGGCAACAACACGGACCGAAGCCGATGGAGGGGTTTCAACCTCCTCCCAATATTTTGCCGTGTCCGGAGAAAAGGGGATCCTGGGGGTTGAGCCGACGCTGGGTGCTTAGGCCTTTAAAGTTCCCCGGTGAAGGCAACACACCTCTTTATCCCCAGTTTTAGGTCGGCGGCACTCCAGGGCCCGTACACGTAGACGGCACCCCACGAAGGGGATATCGTCAGTCACCTTTTACTTTGTCTCTCTCCCTATATCACCGCCTTTCTCTCACACATTTTACCGGTTCTGTCATTTTCTCTTTTCCATTCACTTCCAAATTTTCTGGTGGTAATGGCTCACCTAGTGTAGCTATGCAACCTAAGGGAATTAGGGCAGGTCATAACGGCGATGCATGGCTGGCATCCCGAAGTGTTTGCTACTACACTGTAGCGTCCTCTTCTTGGGCTTCCTGCAAGGTGGCCACTATCGTCACCGAAATATATAGTTTTTATATGACGAATGCTTACCCCTCTTCCTGATCACTCTTTCAAAAGGTTGCGCACCAAAGGCACACTCATGCTCAATATACCAAAGCCGACCTTCCCAAAGTGTCACGTTATCCGCAGTCAGAACGAAAAGAAGACAGTCTGAACGATTTCACATTTCCTCGTGACAAACACTCTCACAGAATCGTTTCATGTTATAAAGTGACGGAGATGGGATGTGGAAATCTTCTACTGGAGGTTCGTGACAAAGATGAATATAAGAAGCTGTCTAAACTTGTCACGTTTGGAGAAACCCCTGTTTTCGCGGGCCCACACAAGTCAATGAACAATGTCCGTGGCGTAATTTCCGATGATGATACAGTCGAACGAGTAACAATAGGTTCCCACAATAAAGACATTCCTACAAAACACACAATAATCACCTTTAGACTAGTGACCTACCAGAATCAGTCAAAACCGGCTATTGTAAGCTCCGTGTACAACCATACATTCCCCATTCTCGCCAATGTTTCATGTGTCAAAGCTTCGGGCATGGATCGCAGAGTTACAGAGGGTGCACCACTTGCGCAAAGTGTGCATTCATTCAACGCATATCCGACAACTGTACGTCAGAAGCTCACTGTCCGAACTGTGAAAGAGATCATCCTGCGTACTCACATATATGCCTTGCATGGAAAAAAGACAAACGAAAAAGTGGCCCCTTATCTGCATGTTATTCTGCAAATGTCGTCTAAATACGATAGTCTTGCGTCTGGAGAGATTGAACAAATCATTTATTCGATGTTCTGCGCAAGAAAATCGGTGCATGGTATTCTGGAGGCGCTGGGTTAGAGTGCCTCGAGCGTGCAGCGGAAGCGAGCGAGCGCACCAAGTCACGTCACACGTGAGACATGAGCGCTATCTGGCAGTTATCTGGGAAAACAAAACCAAACATGTGGCTCCTGAGACGGGCGTACATGCCCGTCTCAGATGTGATTAGGTGCAGAACGCAAGGCGACGGGTAGGTGCTACTACGGTGTCTAGATATATACTGCCTAGTCTGCTGAGCGCGGGTTAGGAGATGGCGCCGCAGCGGATGACTGCCGGCGGCGCCTGCATGGTGCGCTGCTGTGCGAGTGGGTGCATTTGCGTTCAATTTTTGTGCTCCGCAAGCGCTGCGAAGCTTTCAGGAGGCCGAGTCGAGCGAGGCGAACAATTGTTTTCCTGCGTTTTCGGAGTGTTTTTACATAATTCTTTATTGTATAAGAACTACTTGATTGCTTTCACAGTATTGGTGCTTTTCAATACCAAACGAAGACCATTTCGTGGCATACATTTAGCCATCCACTACTGCCCGCAAAAAAATAGGCAAATCCCACATGACTTGAAAATCAATGCTATCAAAAGCATGCTAATGGAAGTTGACTCTGTTTGAATTTCTTATTAAGCGAAACATCACGAAGTGGCACTAAATACATGCGAGAAATTGGATAGTCTACACTGGAACCAGCATTGGCGTTTCACGAAAATTTGGCTCTTGCATAGTATTTCGAAAACCTGGCGTGGCTCTGTAGTAGAATACTGGGTTTCTGCTTGGCTTCAATTTCTCTGCTAGGACACAGGCGTTTATTATTTGCATTCGTAGGATCACCGTTGCCAATGCCAGCTTAACGCTCACGCGTTAGAAAAGATGTGGTGAGAAGGGCTTGATGGCGTACATGACGGGATTGTGAAATTATTCATGTCAGAACCAGCAAGTCATACTCATCAAACCATCTTACCCGCCCACACTAATTTTGGTTTACCCTAAGTTAAAGAGGTGATCGTGAGGGCACCCAAACATAAGCGATTTGGTAAATAGATAGATAGATAGATAGATAGATAGATAGATAGATAGATAGATAGATAGATAGATAGATAGATAGATAGATAGATAGATAGATAGACGCACAAAAAGACGGACGGACGGAAGGACAGACAGACGGACAGAAAGACGGACGGATAGAAAAAAAGACAGACGGACGGACGGATGAACGAATAATTATACGGACGGACGAATGTACGGATGTACAGATAAATAGACGGACAGACAGACGGACGCATGGACAGATAGATAGATAGATATATAGATAGATAGATAGATAGATAGATAGATAGATAGATGCTCAAAGTAGTTGCAGTACGCAAAGAAATTAATTTTAAAAACCATTGACAGCATAACCACCACAGTTGTTTTTAAAAATGTGCTTTGTTTTTCAGAGCCGGAATTCTCACAAAAGACCCGAAAATCTTTACCTCTTAGCCAGCATTCCAACATGAGTCGAGTGAAAACAAAGAATGATAACATGCCGATGAACAATCTGACACTCGCCGCATATGATACGCACTACGTGGTTGGAAAGGGAGTCCGACGTCGAAATGGGAGAAAAAGTGTGTGAATGAAATTTGAAAGGGTATTTTAAACTTTTTTTAGACAAATATTGATTTTCGAAATTATGCCTAAACGGCGATATTGTTCCCAACACCGTTCACCCTAATCCGAAAAGATAGTTTGATAGAGTAACTCTCAGAATGCTTTTCTCACACGACAGTCTTCGGCTTCGGCCTTCTGTCTGCCCTCTTGATCCTACTTTTTCATTTAGGAAACCTTGATGGATTCGTTAGTGAGTGGAACAAGACACCTTTTCCTCGTTCTACTGATAACTTCTTTGACACAGCGGCACAATACACGTCCTTTATGTGCATTGCAGCTTAGCTTTTAACATACCAGGTTGTTGCAGTGTACATTAGGCATGGCAGCTGTCACACGCTGATTTTAAACTTGGCGAGGCTCCGGCAGCAACAGGACGAGAGGAATTTTGCGGATTCGTGCACCCTCTCAACACGTAGCGCCGCTTGTGGCATCTGAGTGCAGTCATCACATGCGGGACCACTTGTACAGAATGCGGGCGCTCAGCACACTAGCCAGTATATTTCTACACACTGTAGTGCTACCACCATGTCGTCTTAGCGAAGCGTTGGAAACACTTCCGTTTTCGTGCAAGCGTTACATGGTCAGTGGCGCGTGATAAATGCTGGTCTTCAGAACAACTTATGTACGCCTTTTCTAGTAAAAGACGCACATATATAATATATACGTGTTGTTATTGTGCCTGAGATACGCACGATAATTGCTTTTTAGCTGACAATCGCACAAGTATGAACGCAGAACTTTGAGTAACATTGGTGGGTGCTGCGGATGGGGTCGGCCGTTTGGGATATCCGCTGGTGCTGTTCAAAGTGACCGGTGCCATTAAGGATAGGCAAACAGACAAATGAACAGACTGACCGACAGACAGATTAAAATGTTTGCGTCGAAGGTCCCCAAGAAAGACTATCGTCTTTAATGATTGAACTAAAGGTCATATTCAATCTGCCATTCCAAGAGCCACGCAAACTTTGCGCTACACAAGCCGTTTTATCCGTCCTTCGCCGATGTGACGGCCCGTGGGGCCGCGCCAGCACGTTTGCACTCCCGTGAATGCCCCACAGCATGTGGCCGCAGTCGTGTCATCGGCGCCACCAGGTGGAGCAGCCTGTACTGCTCCGGCCCCTGCTGAAGAGGGCCGGCAGGCTTCCTCGTTTGCTGTACCCCAGGCCACTGTAGGAGCGGTTAGGTCCGAAGACCCCGAAGCTGCTTGCCAAGCATACAGCTTCAGTGTGCCTACTATGCAGGACTGTCATATGAGGTAACGAATGGTGCCGGTGCCTGCCAAGCAAGCACCGCCCGCAATCCTACAATAGGTGATCGATACTAGCCTTACTCCTTCGGCGCCTCAGATGCCGAAGGATAGGCACAATTCTTTTGAGCGTGCCAGACAATAAAAACTGCGCATTCCAGGGCATCCAAGGATCCTGTATTGTAAGCTTGTAAGCGAACACTTTTTTGTACGCACTGCACCAAACAACTTAAAAATGAAGACAAAAACACAACATTTTATTATCATAAGACTGCTAAGAAACCTCGAGGATATCCAGGAACTTTTACACAAACATGTAGCAAAAAATGTGTGTACAAAAACACACCTGAAACTGATCACACTAACTTTCTACATCAATATGTTATTTTCAAAAAGGCCGGGATGATGCCGTTATATCACGGGGTGGTGTCGCCGCTATAGTCAATCAAGAGATTGCATGTACACATCTACAATACAATCCTTTTAAACACTGCCTGTTCAAGCAGTTGTTTTGATTACGATTCTCACCATCTGGTCTATCTATATACCTACCTACCTCCAACACCGTCTAGGAAAACATGAGTTCCATAATCTAATTGATAAATTTCTGGAACAATACCTTATCCTTTATGGCACCTAGTAGCCTCTGGAGTGACTCTCGCTGCGATGTGCGAGGCCACCGGATTGAACAGTTCCTTTTTTCTTCCATCGCGTGCCTCTCCAATCGCAAAGAGCCGACATAACTTCGCTAACAATATGTGCTCGACAATAGACCTTGGAATAGCATCTCCATCACCCCTGCCTCTACCAAAATGGGAAAACAATAACAATTTGTGCCGTATTATCAATTTTATATAGTTATCAGCACATCAACAACAAATGCATCTCCTTCACAGGTTCACGAAAGGCTCACTAACAAAGCCGATTGGGTACAGTTCTAGAAAATGACTCTAGTTGCTTGGACTGACAAGGGGGTGTTAAGCATCGACGACGCTGTGTGCTACTCTACAGCTTCCTTCATTGATGCTTCAAGGAAATGTATTTTACAAGCATTTGGACTATCAGACAAATGACGAGTCCTATGGTGGAATAATGAGTGCCGTAATTCACGCAAAAACAATATGAGGCATGGAAGTTGCTTCAACACTCACCTACAGTGGCAAAATTTCTATATTTTAGTGGGATCAAAACACACGGAACGATGACGCGCTGACAGGCGAGAAGAAAAAGTAGGCATAAATTTTTATTGGGCATTACTTCATAAAGAAAAGAGGGTAAAGTCTGGAACAGGATGAGAAGACAAGAAAGAAAACAAGTAGATTTGCTACCTTTGGAGGACATGCAAAGCGAATATCTAGAGGACCAGGCGAACACTCTCGGAGTGCACTTCGACCAGATCTCCAGCTCATCGCATTATAGTGAAGTGTTTCAACGATACAAAACCAGGATATAAAAACAAGGATTAGAGCGCAAACGAACAACACACGGGGCATACAATTAACCATTCTATTTGGCTGAAGTACAAGACTCGCTTACCTGCTGCAATAAACTTACCCCAGGCCCGGGTCGTGGGGCATATCAAATCTCAAAACACCTTCCTACTGAAACGCAAAAAGCCTTCCTCTTCTTGCATTCCGCGACATAGTTTTTTGGCAAGCTGCCCTCAACCCAGAAGGAGGCTAACATTGTCCCGATTCTGAGACAAGGCAAGGACCCGCCCACAGTTTTCAGCTACAGGCCAATATCGTTACCTAGTTGTCATTGCAATGTCTTTAATAAATTGATAAACAGTTGACTGATGCAATTGCTTGAGACTAATGGCCTACTTGACGCATACCAGTGTGTTTTGAAAGGCTAGAATTACAACTGACCACCTTGTCAGTATCGAGGCACAAATTCATGATGCCTTCGCTTACGAGCAATGTTTTCTCTCTGGGTTCCTGAATACGGAGAAGGCTACGTGGCACTTTGGCATACTGAAAAACTTTCACACTTCGGTGTACGGGGTAGTTGGTGAACATATTTGAAAGGTAATTGAACAATAGGACATTCAGCGTTAGATGAGGCACTGCTTTATTATGAACTTTTTTCAAGGAAACAGTAGTTCCACCAGGAGGTGTCTTGAGCTGCACACTCTTCATGGTCAAAATGAACTATTTTCGCGCCGCTATTCCACACAATATGTTTTTATGCACATATGTTCATGACGTACAGGTCTTTTTAAATCTTGCAACTGCTTCATTTGTGTGCTACAGGTTCAGTTAGGTTCGAACAAGGTTTCTCAATGTGCAGATGAGCATTATTTTAAACTGAACGCGAAAAAAGTGCAGATGTGTTTTGTTCTGTTGGAGGCGGGGTGTTGTTACCCATCCCGAGATTGACCTGCATGGCCAACATCTGTACGTACAGCTTGAGAATAAGTTTACTTGTCAATTATTATACACAAAACCAACCTTCCTACTCACATCAAGTATTTGAAGAACACGTGCCTAAAGGCGATGAATATTTTGCAAGTGTTGTCACGTACTATGCGGGAAAGTGACTAGAAACACCTGATGAATTTGTATAGAAGCCTTGTGCGCACGCGCCTAGATTACGGGGATATAACCTAACAGTCTGTGACACCATCAGCTTTAAAGATGCTCGACCCTGTTCATCATCTAGGCGTTCGTCTTTCTAAGGCTGCTTTACATATTAGCCCCGATGAAAGCCCGTATGCAGAATCAAATGAATGGCCACTCGATCTGCAGAGATATTACATGTCTTTTACGTGCAATGTCTGTGTAAATGCCAACGAGGAACATCCCGCTCACTTCACTATAATGATCTCTCCAATTACACCTTCTTCCACAACCGTCTTTCCCTAAGACAGCGCTACTCACTCCATGTGAGGAGACTCACTGAGGAAAGTGGTATCCCTCTTCAAGAACATCGCTTTATGGCTGCCGCAGCATATCCACCACCGTGTCAGTGGCAATTTATAGACCGCGACGTATCTTTCGTGTATCTAACTAAACAGGCACCTGCCACACATATCCGTGTGCATTTACTCGAACTACAACACAAGTTCACATGCCCATAAATCTTTATAAATGCGTCAAAGTTTCACTTAATGTGTTCTATGCAACTGTTGGCCTATATTTTTCAAATTGCCATAAGCTGCTCCCCCAAACAAGCATTTTTCATTGCGGAAATTCATGTGATATCTTTGGCTGTCAGGCATATTAGGAAACTACAACTATAATGCGTGGTTGTATACACAGATTTACTGAGTGGCCTAAAAGCTTTTAAAACACTCAGAGAGCCATAAAACCCTGTCTTTGTGTCACTCTGCTCTGTTTTATGAACACTCTACGCCCTCAAACGTCATCGTGTTGTGTGCTGGGCGCCAGGCCACCGCGATATCACTGCGAACGTGGTTTCAGACCAGGTAGCTGCGTCTGCGCACGACCACGCACCCGCCAGTACATCCAGGCCCGCCCCTGCACTTGACAGAAAACCTTTCCTACGACAGGAGCTCAGGACATGCTGGAAGCACCTACGGGATAAGCAAACAGAAAACAAACTACATGTTATCAAATCAATACATGGAAATTGGCCACCAGTACCCAGATCACGCTACACACAAGCAACACTTACAATGCTGCAGATAGGACACATACACTTTACACATTCATACCTTTTGTCTGGTAGTGATCAACCCATCTTTGAGAGGTTGTGGAGATTCACTTACATTTCTCCACATCCTATTTCAGTGTAGTGATTTGAATGCTCTAAGAAAAATTCACTTTGTATTGCCCTACCGACAGCAGCTCCCGCTACATCCTGCCATGATCATCGGTAGCGATCCGCTTTTTAAACTTACAAACTTTTACGTTTGAAAGAATGGTGCGTAAATTTCACCCCGTATTCTGAGGTGATCTGTAGCTCGACATTTTACAGGGATCGCGGCTGCGGCAGCCTTCACTAGCAACACTGACATTTGTTCCAACTTCAAGCGTTTGACCTCACAGCCACAATTTTAATAATTTTGAACTTCAGTCCGCCTGCGGGCACGAAATTTCAGGCCCCTTTACAGCCGTGTAACACTATCTCTTTCCATGTCTTCTTCATAGCGCTTCAATACCGTACCATTGCTTTTCACTCACCATTGTTCATGGCGGTCCTTGGCCACCACATAGCCCTTGCGCCGATAAAAGCATATATCAACATCAATAAAGTAAGTACACAGTATACTATTCTGATGAGAGACAATAACTAAGCGGTAGGCAAGAAACAGGCCGGAGATCATGCAGTGGGGTAACATGGCATCGGCTCTAGGAGTACGAGAGAGGAGTAATTATTAGAGTTTGCACAACGTAATAAATTACGGATCTTGAATACCTATACAGAAAACAGGCTAAAAGTAAGTGGAAGTGGCGAAGCTCTAATGGCGAAAATAAAAATGAAGTAGACTTCATTCTCTGTGCACAACCAGACATTGTACAGAATGTAGAAGTAGTAGACAAGATTTAATGCAGTGATCATAGAATGATAGAATCTCGTATTCACGTTGATTTGCAAAAGCAAAAACAAAAACTGATACAAAAGAAGTGAATTATTGAGCTGGAGTTGAGAGTTAAAGTGCAGAAATTCAGAGTTTTGCTTCATATTGGATTCGAGACTAAAAAGGGTAGCTGACGTTAGCGTTCCCTCATTAAACAATAATTTTACCACTATCATGAAAAAGTACGTAATGGAAGTAGGAGGTATGGTCGCTACACAGTACAGTGGCAGACTATATCAGGAGACAAAAATCTCATTAAGAGATGTCAAAACATGAAAGCCTCAAATGAAATCGAAAAAAGGAAGCTAAATAAGCTTTCAAAGTGAATCAATTGGCGTAATGTAGGTGATATGAGAAGGTATAACGTGGAGTGAATTGAGCAGGCTGTAAAGAGAGACAGAAGCCGAAAGCTTTGAAGGTAAACTTGTGTGTAGACAAATATAGCATGTATGCATTAAGGGTCAAGGAAGTCAGTGTCATAACCAATAAGGACAGGATAGTTGAGGTGGCCGAGGAGTTCTACAGAGAACTCCACATAATCCGTAACAAACAGAAAGATATCACAAGAAGCGCGAATAGCCCAGAGAAATTAGGAATCTTACCAGTATCTCCAGAGAAGTTAGGAAAGCCCTAGAGGGAACGCAAGTAAGTCAGGCCACTGACGAAGATAAGACAACAACGAACCTGCAGAAAGATGGCTGAGAAATTGTGTTAGAAAAACTGTCTGTTTACAGGAAGGGTACCAAAATCTTGCGAGAATGCCAACAAAATCTTAATGCATAAAAAAGCAGACGTCAGGAACTTGAAATATTTTAGGCCTATCAGCTTACTTTCCATTCTATACAAGCTATTTACAAAAATACTAGCTAATAAAATAAAGCTTCATTATAGTTCAATCAACCAAAGGACCGAGCAAGAATTCGTACAGGCTAAGACTATATTCATACTATCAATCAGGTAATAAAGAAAGGCCCCGAAAAAAACCAACTGTTATAGGTAGCCTTCATAGATTACGAGAAGGTATTCATCCAGTCGAGAGAACAGCGCTGATGAAGTCGCTACAGAGTCAGTGCATCGACGAACCCTACAAAGCCATGATGCGAAAAATCTGAAGTGGATCCACAACCACCGCAGTTCTCCATGAAGAAAGCAACAAAATCGCAATAAAAAGGGTATAAGGCAGGAAGACCCATTCTCTCCAATACTTTTCCCCTTGTGTTTATAAAAGGTGTTCGGGGCGATAGATTGAGAAGAGTTAGGATTAAAAGTTACTGAGCGAATCTTAGTAACCTGCGATTCACTCAGGGAATTGCCTTGCTGAGTAACAAAGGAGACGAGCTACAGCAACAGCTGTGTGAAAGCCAAGTTTCCCAGTTGTTAATGCGCTGTGTCTGCAAAGCGCGCTCCTTTTGCAAATGCGGCCTCTGCAGCGAGCGAAGTGACGTTTTGCGCCCAGTAACTACAACACAATAGTCCAGATTCAAATCGAATGCGCGCAATTCTTGCCCATTCAGGATAGGCGTTCGCGCCCGAGCGTCTACACCAACCCTCTCTGCGGATCAAAGTACTTGTGAGAAATATCGGGTGTCGGTGCATGACGATGGACGAGCTGGGCGCCGAGATTTAATGCCTCGACGCGCTCGTTCGCCTCTGCTCCGTTCAGAAAACAGACAAATGTGTCGTCTGCTACAGCGGTTGCCATTACTTGGCCCACTCCTCAATGCGCACACTGTAAGCAAGCACTTTTGCGGCCCTTTGCTCACGAGTAAAGGTGCGTTGTGCTGCTTTCACCACGGCCTTCAAAAACGCAAAATCATTTACGAATATTGTTAGTTATTAATACGTAGGCACACAGCTCAACAAGTTACCGAAATTTGCGCCTTAAAGTGTTAGAGAACGTACTGATCATCGCTGGCGGCGTTGTGACTTGGCTGGTGGCTCTGGCTGAGGGGTGCAAGCTGCAAACATCACTATTCACTTTCATTCTTTGGAGGTGGATATGTTCATACGTTTTGTTTTTCTTTGAAGAGCCGAAAGGTTAGCTTTATTAAGGCGCTTCAGAGATGCGGAACCCTGTGTATCAGAAACAGTAATGTAAATGTATGATTCCCAGAACTGTCCAATCGAGAAGCGGTGAAATTGTGCACCTACAATTAAGGCACGGGATACATGTTCTTTGTACGTCTGACGTTATTCGAGCTTGAATTCTCGCGAACGAATTAGCGAAACTTAAAATATCACAGCTTATCCACAGAGTGAATGATGATGAGTGGGGCGAAGCATTCATCTGTCCTTCCGTCCGTGCATGCCTTCGTCGGTCCGTCCACACGTCAGTCCGAGCATGCATCCTTCCATCCGTGCGATCATCCATCCGTTCATTTTTCCGTGCATGTGTCCGTTGGAGCGGTCGTGCATGTGTCCGCCCAGTCCTCCGCCCATCTGTGCGTCCGTCCGAGCGTCCGTCCGTGCTTCCGTCGGTCGGTCGGTCGGTCGGTTGGTCTGTCGGTCAATCGGTCTATCTGTCTGTCTGTCTGTCTGTCTGTCTGTCTGTCTGTCTGTCTGTCTGTCTGTCTGTCTGTCTGTCTGTCTGTCTGTCTGTCTGTTCGATTCTACCACACTAGTGCACGAATCGAATGGACGGACGGTTGCCCTCAAGCATCATTAATCACTCTCCTGATATGCTGGCTACACAGGAAGGAAGGGCAACAGACCAGGTGAGGCTGTAGCAAGCTTCACCTTTGAAATGTGAAGCCAACACCCGCAGATTCAATGATTATTTTAGGTATGCAGTAGTGATAAACTAAATTGGCATTGCCAGTTTTCGGCATGTTGGTAAACAGAACTTGAAGACATATTGAGTGCTAACAAACAGCGACATAAGATGAATGACAGCACATTGCGCTAACTTCAACAACTTTATATTCAAAAAACGCCAACCTATATATGCACACACAGTGGCACCACTGTGTGCGCACATATTTATTAGTCTATTTCCACATTCTACTTATTCGGCAAGCTGAAATGCCCTATCTCGATCTAGAAGGTCAACTGATGGTGCACTCACACACATGTCAACATTACGAGAGATAGTATCGGCTTCAGTTATCTCTAGGACGGCTTTATATTTATATTTTACCAGTACGATGCATGATTCGTACAAAAGTATGCAGCCACTTTCCGTGATGCACTGGTAAATGGTCGTAATCATTCCTCTTTTTAACATTCAACTTGTGCTCGTGGTTAAGTGTTCTCAGAACCGCAATAGCTTGGCTGGTCAAGTCTCTTGAAGGACTCGCATCGAAGGCCAGCTGGCGGGTGCTTACAGAATAATCGTGACTTTTTTGTGGATTGTGTAGAAGGGGTAGTTTATGAGGTTCCGCTGACATGTGGTAACAACTGTATGGGCAGATAGGCCTTAACAATCGCCCTCGCAAACAAAAGTTAAATGTTAAAATCAATAACATATACAGCGAATCGTCAGCACAGTGTTTTGAATGTGGCTGCACATATATGTACAAATCCTGCGCTGTACTTGAGAAAAATAAGTATAAATGTGTCTGAGAGATAATTGAAGCTGATGCGACCTCTCGCAAGAGTGACACGTGTGTGAGTGCACTATCAGTTGACATTTTAGACCAAGATAGGGCCTTTGTGCTCGGATACTGCATAGACTGGTGGTGCCACTGTGCGCGTATATATAGTTTGGCGTTTACTGAAATAATATTGTCGAAGTTAGAGCATTGTATTGTCGTCCCACTCATGTCCTTGTCTGTTAGCGCTCAATATAATGTCGAGTAAAATGGCATATACCGGTACCCAACATATTCGTCCCATTCTCGATTGTGGGTTCGCTAAGGCAGGTTTAATTTTATAGCTGGCGCTAATATCAAACAGGTACACATGTAGCAATGACAAAAAGTCCGCCTACATATAACTATGCATATGCGAATTAGGTTTTTCACAGCTGTACGCAGGTGATTGTATTGTCTTATTGCCACAATAGGTCGTGTACAAGCAACATCAGAACCCTGTGCGGGTGTGCCAGATACTATGGTAAAATTCTGTACGTTGAGTGCCCTAGTTCTTCTGTCGTCCTGCACTTCTCTGTGCTGTGGGATCGAAAAAGAAAGCATGCAATGAAAAAAATGTCGGCGCTTCTGACCACAATCAAATCCTAAATACTTCACAAGTCTAAACGCACTCGAGTGTATCTCTACGCATGAAATGTGAAAAGAATCGGTGTATATTAGTACCTAATATTGAATGCGAACATAATAATGTATATTAGCGCATAATATTTAGTCTAAGTATATATATTATTGAGCACACTTATATGGCATGTAGCAGTGGAGCGGCATGTGCGTTACCACGGGTCACATATGCAGTCGAATTGTACTATTATGAGCAATGTTAGCATGAACGCCAAACCTTCTATTCGTAGATTTTGCTCCGCAAAAAAAACAGAACGCGGAGTGAATCGTTGAAGATATTTCTAGACTCAACCTCACAATCACACCTTCATGCATGAAACAAAACAAAAGATTGTGTCCGCGACACCGAAAGTACAATTTCCAAGCACACCAGAACAAGAACTAGTTTATGAGAATAATTGTTCGAACGCCATAAAATGATTTGGGCGGACCAGTTTGAGCAACGTTCGATCGTGTTAGGGTGCAACAATTACCCCCACAAAGTCAAACCACGTATTTAATTTGTAATGGTATATTCTGTGGCTGTGTTACTAGTGATATATGCGCCGTTTCGGAAATCGCCCTCCCCCCCCCCTCCAAGTACCCGACGAAACACAGGTGATGGGAAGACAAGCAGAAAGACAAGCAGAAAGACAAGCAGAAAGATAAGTGTGTTAGCCACCCTTCGTAGTCTTACTCGCTCCTGACTCGCTCCTGTCTGTTTATCAATGAACTTCTTATCTCTGTTATTTGTGCGCAGGGCATTTTTTTTGGTGACCACAAAGCACAGATCCTAGGGGTATATAGTGATTTTTTTTTCGAAAAGTAAACCAGTTGTTAAATTGTGCCCGTTTGTCTTTTTGTGTTCCTGCATGCTTGCACGAAAGTTTCGAGATGGAAAGCCTGCAATATTCGTGCTGCATACTCGGGAGGCATTCGTCCGCTGCCACTTGTCACTCTTTGTTCCCACTGTCAATAAATGATTTCCTTTAGAATTCCCCGTGAAAGAAAACACCTTCATTCATTTTGATGATTCGTGCTCTGTGTGGCACGCAGCATGAAGTCATGTTGCGGGACTGGTGATTAATAAGATGGCCGACAAGCCAGCAGGGGCCACGTACATGTTCATTGAAGTGCAGCGTGGGCCAAAACCTGGTGGACGCCCACAGCGAGCCGCCGTCAACATTTTCAATGAATGAGACACTCTGAAGTGTGGCGCGTGCAGCGATGCAATCAACACGGAGGTGAAACTATTCTTTGAAAGTAGCTACACTTTCCTCCGCGCGCGTGCTTTTTAAATGCGAAGCACTTCTTTGCGAACTTCGGTGACTTTGAGCGTAACTATCTATCTATATATCTAGCCGCTTACGTTTCGGTGCTCTCATAGTCGCCCCGTTAACTTGGCGTGAACCAAAATTAGCATGGAAGGTTAAGATTGTTTGACGAATATGACGGGCTGGTCAAGATATGAATAATGTCACAATACCATCGCGTACGTCATCAAACTCTTCCCGCCAGACGATGGCACATGCCCATGGGTGGGTATACGCCGCTGCGCGTATTTGCCACAGGTGATTGACACTTAGTATGTACCCAGGAACGATGAGAACACACATGGGCAAATATGGCGTGCAAGCGTTAAGAAATAACCGACCTCGGCAGTGTCGACCCGACGAACGCAAAGAATAAATTTCAGGGTTACAGCTGGAATCGCACCCAAGTATTCTGCGTGGCAATGAAGTACATCGCCACAGAGCTACGCCAGGTTTCCGAATTACTTTTCGAATACACGCTAATCTTCGTGAAACGTCAATAGTGGTTGCAGTGCTGCCTCCCAATTATATAAACATTACATATGTACTCCTTTGGTACAGCCGTCACGTCGGATTAACGCCAATTGTGGTTAGTTGCCATGCGCTGAAGTTGATTTCTGTAGCAATGTTCAGGGCCAGCATCCTCACGAGCATCAGCGCTTCATGTCAGCTTCTGGTGTTGTTAATACGCATGTTCGAGTTGGCATTGTTGTGCAAGTGCGAACAACTGGTTATATAAACATTTTCAACAATCCAGCATATGTCTGTGCGGCAACGTTTCTACATATATTTAGTGTCATTTCATGGCGTGTCGCTCAATAAAAATTTGAAACACGGTCACCATCCCTCCGCATGCTTCGCATAACGTCGATTCGCAGGTATGTAGGATATGCCGAATTTTTCTCTTCGATTCTTCTTGAATTTTTACCCTCTCTTGGCCGGGCACCTCCACTACCATGCACCCTCCACTTTCTCAGTGTAGCCGCCTTGGAATCAATGCGCGTGCTTGTTCATTCAGCTCCTTGACGTTACATACGAGGTTCTGCCACTTAAAAAAACCACCTGGATAAAAGTAGGATTCAGGTAGAACACAGCGGCGGTTATATATTTAGTGCCCTTTGATAAATATGAGAGGAAGCACTTTAAAAACTAGTACCAACTATTGACTGAGTGGTTTCCTAGTCTGCACTTTTGCTGATCGTAATGCGGAGGCATGATAAGCGCATAAGTGTACACTGAATGTTCATAATTTCTTGTGGCCCTTATGAGCTCAAAAAAGGTAGCCTAGAAAAAGAGTAGTGGTTTACCGGATGAATTTTCCTGTAGACCCGACGCCCTTTTGTACAAAAACCGATGCGAAAAATTCTTCTCGTGTTACCGAAAAACCCGAGTGGAATCAATGCGTGCGCTTGTATTCTATTCCAGTAGAAGGACGAGATATTGCATTCCATTAGCTTGGCGACTTACCTCAGTCTCCTAAAAAGGAGAAAAAAAATGGCAGCATATCCACGAGCGGAATGATGGAGAGTGGAGCAAAGCATCCGTCTGTCCATTAGTTCTTGCTTCCATCTGTCCATGTGTCCGTCTGTGTGACCGTCTGTGCGTCCATCCACGCGTCCGTGCGTGCGTCTGTTCGTGCGTCCGCACATGCGTCTGCGCGTCCGTCCTTGCGTTCCTCCATGTATCCGCCCCTGCGTCCGTCCATGCTTTCATCCCTCCGTGCAGCCATCCGTGCGTACGTCCATGCATCTGTCTGTGCGTCCATTCGTCCATCTAGTCAAAACTCCAAGTACCACCATCTCGCATTTTTTCATTATATATTCTTCATGTAGAAGCACCGCCATCCAGCGGACATTCCAAGGAATAAACGAGAGGTGGCACACGCACACTTTCTTACGGCTTGCGCTTCGGGTCTACTTCCCACCTTTAACCACCTCGAGTTCATGTTAAATACTACTTCACTGTATCCATGGCACTGTTGCCCAACGCTCGCTAAACCTTTCTAAAACCAAGGAGGTTGCGCCGAGCGAGTGTAACGTAGCAACTTTTCTTGTCAGATAGTGCTCAATGTTCACGTGAATTGCTGCTGATGGGAAATGAGACACAGGAGAATTTGGCTTTTACTTTCTTACGGCTTGCGCTTCGTATCTACTTCCCACCTTTAACCACCTAGAGTTTATGGTATATACTAGTTCAATGTATTCATGGCACTGCGGCTCAACACTCGCTAAGCATTTCTAAAACTAAGGAGGTTACACCCAGCGAGTATAACGTAGCAACCCTTTCTCGTCAGATAGTGCTCATTGTACATGCCAATGACTGCTAATAGAGATCGCAGCGTAGGCGTTGACTAAAAGCCGAATGCTCCTGTTTCTCATTTCCCCTTAGCAGCCATGGGCACGAACATTGAGCTATATCTTTGATTATTCAACAACGCACAGAAGAAATCTCTCACCGGCACCACCTTGGAGGTCAAAATGTTATACTTGTTACACACTTCAATGGCTACGAGGGACGAACGAGTGCCGCTATAAAAAGCTTCGCCCCTAAAATTCTCTAGTTATATCGGTCACAGAAGTTAGCCGAGCTGGATGCTAAAACGTCAAAGAAGGTCGCCAGTGACAACTTAAGAAAAAAGGAATGTTCCCAACGAGGATTATCTAATAACAGCTTAAATGCGCTGGTCTGAGCTGGAAAGTAAATCATCTGGACAGGATAACACTACAAATTTGTCATGTACCGATCTATCAATTGAGGAACGTAGTGTCTTATCTCAAGGACTTAATTTTTGGCCTGAAACAGGAGGCTATAATGAATTTTCAGTTGGTGAAAGATCTTCACAATTTCAAACGTAACATGCACCTCCATGAATACTTTTATGATAGGTCCTCGGCTTACAATACCAATAGCTCATCATTGCCATCTTACAAGCATTGGACACATCCCTCCCAACGAGACAAATGTCTGGACCTATATATCAGAGCTGCACAACACGATGTCATGCAGGCATATAAAGAACGTACAGCATTGCACCGCAACCTTACTTACAAAGAGCAACAAGCAATTGAATCACTCGCTAGTCGTAATTACATAATTATAAAACCTGCAGATAAAAGAGGCGCCATTGTTGTAATGGCTAGAAGCACATATATCAGCGAAGTCCATAGGCAGCTCAGTGATGCATCATATTACAAGCGGCAAGATGATGAACCAACAAACGAGTTCAAAGCTATCATTCGTAATAGTCTGACTGCGCTCTTTAATGATAAATAAATGAGCTACAGCACTCTAAAATCCCTAATACCGTTGCGCCCAGTAGCTGGCAGGTTGTACCTTCTTCCCAAAGTTCAAATGAAAGATCATCCCGGTAGACCAATCATATCTGGAATTGGAACAGTGACTGAGGACCTTTACCCTTATGTATATAGCCTCATCAACACCATTCCATCGAGCTTTTCTTCTTACAATAAGGATACGAATCACTTTCTAACAGATATTCTTGACCTACAGGTTCTTCAAAATTTGTGTATTGTTACAATAGATGTCACGTCACTATACACTAATATCCCTCACTCAGATGGCAATAAGGCAGTTATCTGCGCGTACACCAATTGCGACACCGACAAACCAGTTTCCGCATCTAAGTTCTCTACCTTTCTTAAGCTCATTCTCGAACTTAATTTCGAATTTGTTGAGACACATTATGTTCACGTTAGCGGTACATCTATGTGTGCAACAATCGGACCATACTACGCAAACATATTTATGGGACTTCTTTAAAACAAATTTCTTGCAAACTGTAAATATAAGCCATTTTACTATAAGTGGTTCATCGACGACATTTTCCTAATCTGGCACCGTAGTGAATAGCAACTTATTTCTTTCATAGCAGATCCTAATAACAAAAATGCCCCGCCGCTGTGGTCTAGTGGCTAAGGTACTCGGCTGCTAACCCACAGGTCGCGGGATCGAATCCCGGCTGCTGCGTCTGCACATCTGATGGAGGCGGCAATGTTGTAGGCCCGTGTGCTTAGATTTGGATGCACGTTAAAGAACACCAGGTAGTCAAAATTTCCGGAGCTCTCCACAACGGCGTCTGTCATATTCGTATGGTGGTTTTGGGACGTTAAACCCCACATATCATCAGATCTTAACAATGCTGATCTGGCGATTTCTTTTTCGTACTAATATTCTCCTGTGAACATAAGCTTCCTTGATGTCATGGTCACTCTACGTAATGGCAAGCTAATAACAAGTATTTACAGTAAACACACAGACCGGCAGCAATATCTTCACTTTAGTAGTTGTCACGTGAAGCACAATAAAACTAGTATTCCCTACAGCTAACCAGTCTTTTTTCAAAGAATTTTCCCGCCACTGCGAACAAATTTAGAGCACGATCAAAAAACAGAGCTATCCGTCCAGCATAGTCATAGACGCTATCAAACGTGCAGAAGAGCTCGACCGTTCAGATCTGCTGAGTACTAACAAAATATCCAAAGACAGTTCGCAGACTAACCTACTTTGGACACATGTGGCCTCAGTTGCAAATGTACAGCATATTTTGAAGAAACATTTCAACATTTTTTATACAGAGCAAGCGGCTCAAAGGAATCTTTACCGAACAACCACGTATGGTCTACTGACGATTGCGGAACCTTCGTGATTTACTAACCTCATCTAAAACCACGTGTTCACGTCATAAAGGCTGTAATCCCTGCAACAAACAACGTTGCAAAGTGTGCGCGCACATGAAGACATCTAAAATAGTTTCAAGTACCTCATTCAGCTTTTCAATAAAAATAAAGGGGGACTACACATGTGATAGCACAACGTCGTCTATCTTCTCGAGTGTTCGACATGCAAAGTTTATCGTATAGGTCAAACAGAGACAAGTTTCAGAATTTATTTTATTATTCACCGTGCACACGCCGTAAGCCTTCCAATTCTACAGCTGTCGAAGCACGTCAGTCTGCCTGGCCACTGTTTCGACAAAATTAGGGCCACTATTATTCAGTCTGGTTTCAAGACAAATCACGATAGGAAAGTGAGGGAATCCTTCTTTATCCACAAATTTAACACCATTCGTTCAGGAATCAATGAAAACGTAGGAAAGCTCACCTGCCTCGCACTATAACAACACGACTTCTTATATTAGTAAAATTTTTAATGTATACTAAATTGTACATTAGTCATGCGTGGCTCCTTTACTTCAGAGCTTTTTTACATGTCCTACCAACCACACTGTGTTCCAGGTGTTGATGCGCAAGGAAATATCAAACTTGTATATTCATGCACTCGTCGCATGGCAGCCATGTTAGCACAAGCTTTCTGACAGATTACCAATTTTTTTTTACTTCGATTGTCCTAGCTGCTGTACCGAGAGTTCATCACGTGATCTCATAAAAGCGGCTGCATTGTATCATACCTTGCGAAGGTCATGCCATGGCCGAAACGTTAGTAAAGGCAATTTCCTTTTCAAATGTGCTATCTGCAAGTTCATTCAATATATATATATATATATATATATATATATATATATATATATATTCCACTTTATTCTGATGAAGGCCGGACCCGCGGCCGCAATGTCAATAAAATCCCTTCGTACGTGCGTCTTCTTCCCTACGGATATCTTACCTGGACCCAGCATCATTTGTTTTTGGTATATATATATATATATATATATAAGGGAAACAACTGTGTACTTAAGGGATTCTTTTTCGTGTTTTTACACAAGAATAATGAGATCTAACAAACAATAATTCCAAAAAAGCTATAGGGGAAGTTAATTGGCCAATTGTAATGTAAATGAGAAGAAAGAAAAGTGGGTGAAAAAATAACTTGCCGTGGGCAGCATCCGAACCTGCGACGTTCGAATGACGCGTTCGATGCTCTACCACTGAGCTACTACGACAGCTATCCAACCAGTCACTTTATAGGGTTTTTTATGTGAATTAAACGTGCGAGTGTCAGTGAGTGCCACAAGTACCATGGCGGCGAGTGTGGCACACTCTTTTAAGCCTGTTTGGGGTCACGTAGCATGCGAACTTGTTACGAGTGGGCAGCTGACAAATAGCTTCGCTTACAACCTGCCAGTCTGCCAGTACGAGACCCTCTTTAATGAGTAAGGAAAGAAGTGCATACCTGAGGGCTCGTTTTTCCGTATTTTTACACAATAATAATGAGATCTAACAGATAATAGTGCCAAGGAAAGTATAGAGGAAAATATTATACCAAATTGTCCTGTATATATGATGAAAAGTGGGCGAAAAGATAACTTGCCGTGGGCACGATCTGAACCTGCCACCTTCGATTGTAGCTCAGTTGTAGAGCATTGAACGCTTCATTCTCAAACTCTCTATAAACTGGTCGCTCGAGCAATAGCAGCATAAATGAGCATCACGTCAGAAGGCGCAGCACTGAGTGTCCCCTGGAGCTAAGGAACGCTCGGAGAAGAGGAGTGATTGTTGCTTGAAATTTGTGGCGTGCCGGCGGATTGGAGCGCTGTCAAGTGTGGCATCATTGATCATGGTGGCGTTCTGCACACGCTTTATTGCAAATCTGTCATTAACCTGCCCTGTATTTGACCCATCAACACCTTACAATAAAGTGGTGTGGCTTTAGTGCTCATCAAGGCACAACTCAGCTGAACGGAATGCATGCTATTGAACTCAAAGTTGTTCAGTTGCAGGATTAGTTTAATAAGACTGGCAAGATTGAGCTGTTAACTGGTTTATGAAAGGATAATTCGCCAGAAGCGCTTACTACCGACCGAATGCCATCGTCGTGAGAAATGTTTTTGTAAATTGAAGCCGCGTGTAATGTCATGAGTATCGAGTTGTCTGGTACGTCGATTTACAAAATATTGGTTATATATATATATATATATATATATATATATATATATATATATATATATATATATATATATATATGTGTGTGTGTGTGTGTGTGTGTGTGTGTGTGTGTGTGTGTGTGTGTGGCGTATGATGGAATCAATGATTTGTAGAAGCAGAGAAGGAAGAAGTGAGAATGGAATAAACATGGCATATGAGCCAGGCCACGTCTCCCAGTCATCATAGCGTCATACGAGTCGACAAGATGGAGACCAGCCAGCCTCGCCTACCAGAGCCGTACTTGATAGCCCCGGATTGCTGCCCTTTTCTGTGAAGTTCTTGTGCGAGATTATGGAACTTCAATGTGATGTACAACTACAGCCAATTTGGACATTTTTTTGTTCTAACAGTACTTGTTCATCATGTATTGTAATATGTAATGCGCGCATTCTTTCAAAGAGAAGAGGAATGCTGTAATGTAAAAAGGTAGCGATGATTGGTAGAAGCTAAGGAAGAAGACATCAGAATAAAATAAACATGGCGTATGAGCCAGTCCGCGTCTCTCAGTCAACATAGCGTCACACACACACACAGACACACACACACACACACACACACACACACACATATATATATATATATATATATATATATATATATATATATATATATATATATATATATATATATATATATTATGACGTCTGGGTTGAGAAAGCGTTTGTTCAGCCCAAGGGCTCAGCAACAAATGGGCAGTCTCAGACCGAACGTGCACACACGATGATGATTGTGGTGACAGCCAGTGACGATGAGGACAGAGACCCAGATGGATGATGATGATTATGATAATGCATATACGGAAAGAAGCCCATGACGAATGCCGAAACTAATTCCCCCCCACATCGAAACATCCAACCTGGCCGTAGAAAGTCCATGTGACAGAGAACGTCGTCTGAAAGGCTTCATGCGAGACACGTGCGTGATCTCTGTGTAGCGGTGACGGCAGTCTGTTAGGACGACAAGTGGGGTCACACAATAATTAACGGGCGAAGTCTGCTCGATAAAGATGTAAGGGCCAATGAAGTGTGGCTGAAACTTGTCACACAGACCAGGTGTACCAATAGGTGTGAATAGGAGCACCTCGTCACCAGGTCGGAAGAATACAAGGCGATGGGTTGCGTCATTAATGACTTTTCGATCTTTCTGTCGCGCTTCCGTGCTGATGCGAGCACGATCGCGACACTGGGCTTGTCTTGAAATGTATACCTCGCTGGTAGACGGAAATGAGTTGACGTCACTGTTGAAAAAGGAAACGTCGACAAAGAAAGTAGGGGGCCGTTCATAAACGAGGTTGAATGGCGAATATCCGGTGGTGCGCTGAACAGCCATGTTGTAGGCAAAGGTGAGGAATGGCAGAAGAGTACCCCAGTTTTTGTGGTCTGGACTGATGTAGACGGCTATCATATCAGCAAGAGTACAGTGAAACCTCACTGTGAGACCGTTGGTTCGAGGGTGGTAGCTGGAAGCTGTCTGGTGTGTTATTCCAGAAGCGCGCAATACTTCATTTAGCACTTCTGAGAAGAACACCCTTCCACGGTCCCTCAAAAATATACGAGGGGCACTATGGCGCAGAATGATGGCGTGCAGAACGAAGTCGGCAACTTCCGAAGCAGAGGCAGTTGATACAGATGTTGTCTCCGCGTAGCGTATCAAGTGGTCTACTGCACTCACTATCCATCGTTTGCCAGTAGATGTGACGAAAAGAGGGCCGTAAAGGTCAATACCTACAACCTCAAATGGCGTTGTGGGGCACGGAATTGGCTGCAGAGGCCCAGCCGGTGCAGTTGTCTGGATTTTACGACGCTGGTACGGGACACAGGAACCGACGTAGCGCGCAATGCTAGTAGAAATACCAGGCCAGTAGAAGCGACTTCGGATGCGGTCGTAAGTTTTTTGAATACCAAGATGTCCGGCAGTCAATTTGTCGTGGAATGCTTTAAGCACGCCAAGTCGAAGAGAGCGTGGTCGCACGGGAACCCAGCGTTGACCATCTGGGTGGTAGATGTGACGGTACAGAACTCCATTCTCCAGCTTAAATCGCAAGATTTGACAACGATGTCACGCGTTAGGGGGATGGGAAGCTCCTGAGAGCTGGTCCATGATACGCCTAGAGTACGGATCAGACAACTGGCCGGAGTGAAATGTGCGCCTGTCATCCGAGAATAGCTGGTCTATTGAGGCGAGCGCAGGCGCTGCAGTAGAAGTAATGGCCGAACTTTGACCGATGCTGAGCCGGGTATTTGGTAGCAGGCAGCGGAAAAGGGCGTCGTCGTCTCAGTGTCTTCTACCTGACTTGTAAGTGATATGGTAGTCATACTCCTGTAACCGTGGAATCCCCCGACCCAAGGGTCCAGACAAGTTCATCAACGTGGAAAGCCAGCATAGGGCGTGGTGGACGGTAACGATCGTTAAATGACGGCCGTGGAGGTAGGAACGGAACTTTAGCACTGCCCAGACCACAGCCAAGCACTCTTGCTCAGTTATGGTATAGTTATTCTCGGTCGTGGCTACTGCTCTACTGGCATACGCAACTACTCTCGCTTGTGAAGAGGTGTCGCGTTGGAGCAGAACTGCACCTATACCGTGGCCGCTAGCGTCCGTATGTCAGATGGTCGGTGCGGCCTCATCAAAGTGGTGGAATACAGGTTCGGACGTGAGGGCACACTTTAGCATGCCAAATGCCGTTTGACATTCTTCCGACCACAAAAAAGGCACGTCAGAAGCAAGAAGCTGGTGCAGTGGAGCCGCTATTGATGCGCAGTTTCGTATAAAACGCCGAAAATAGGAGGCGAGACCAAGAAAACTGTGCAACTTCTTCGGCCTTTCGGGCGTGGAAAGCGAAGCACCGCAGCAGTTTTGTCCGGATCCGGCCGAACTCCGTCTTTGCTCACAACGTGGCCCAAAACCTTGATAGTTTTTGTGGCGACACAGCTTCACAGCTTTTTTTGTGTTGAGTTGGAGACCAGCGACGGCAAAGCACGTCAAAACGTCATCAAAACGTTGAAGGTGCTGAGGAAACGTTGACGCAAAACTGATGATGTCGTCCAAGTAGCAGAGACAGGTCTTCCATTTAAAGCCGCGCAGCATGATATCGATCATGTGGTCAAATGTACCGGGCGCGTTGCAGAGCCCTAAAGGCATAACCTTGAATTCGTATAGCCCGTCGGGGGTTGCGAAAGCCGTTATCTCTTTACCCTCTTCGTGCATAGGAATTTGCCAGTATCCGGAACGCAGGTCGAGGCCGGAAAAGTATTTCGCGCCTTGTAGAGAATCAAGGGCGTCGTCAATGCGAGGCATTGGGTACAGATCCTCGCGAGTGATATTGTTGAGTGCCCTGTAGTTGACGCAAAAGCGCACGGAGCCATCCTTCTTGTGAACCAAAACCACAGACGACGACCAAGGGCTAGATGAAGGGCGAATTACCTCTCGTTTTAGCATGTCAGCTACGTTTTCTTCGATGATTTTTCTCTCAGCTGGAGACACGCGGTAGGGCCGGTGGCGTACAACAGATGTTCCGACTGTGTGAATTCAATGCGTTATAGTAGTATTGCGACCCAACGTCGAGGTGTAAACGTCGAAGGAACTTGCGTGTTTCTTTAACAAAGCAAGTAGCTGTTGCGTCTGTGAAGGTGTCAAGTCGTCACTAATGGCTGCAGTAAAGGCGGAACAAGCAGCAAGCTCACTCCAAGGGCTGTCGTTGGAGGAGACGGCACAAAGTGGCACGACGCACTCAGGCTCGGGATCCGTCACGCAGGCCACCGTGGTGTTCTGGAGAATGAGAATTTTTTCGGATGTTGTATTCACAGCGGTGACAAGTGCGGAACCATTCAGAAACATAACTAGACCGGAAGCGAGATTGATACCGTTACCGACGCAAATAATTGATGGTGAGACCAACACGTCGCCAAGGTGGATGTCCTTGGAGGTAATTGCTACAATCCGCTCTTGACCTGGTGGTAATTCGGTATCTTCCGCAGCTGTTAGACGAAGTGGCCTCTGGGTGTCGTCATTGAGCGTGCAGTCCGTGTCGGTGAGCTGGAGGACGCGTTGGCCACAGCAAAAAGCCGCGGAGGCAGAAGAAAGAAAATCCCATCCTAAAATAATTGGTGAGAGCAGTCAGTCAGGACGGCGAACTGAACGTGATGTCGGATACCATCAATGAAAACGTGGGCTGTACAGAAAGCGGAAGGGCGAATGGTATACCCCTGCACAGCGATCAACGTGGGTCCATCGTAAGGGGTCATCACTTTTTTCATACGTTGGCCTAAATCGATGCGCATAACAGAAAATGCCGCACCCGTGTCCACCGGATAATCCACGTACACTCCTTCCACTACCACCGAAATTATGTTGCACGGGCCTGATGGAGGAATATTAGTCCTGATTCGGGATGCAGTTTTTCATTCGTCACTTTAGTTTCGTTCATAGTTATCAGTCCTGATTCGGGATGCAGTTTTCATTCGTCACTTAGTGACGAATGAGGCAGGCCGAAGCGGGGAGGAGGAGCGGCGAAAAGGTGATGGTGAAGGGTGTCTGGAGTTCCGGCTGTTCCGAGGTGCACTCGATGCGGGCGGAGAGGGAGACCGGTGTGGATGGTAATGAATGGCGTTGAGCTTGATAGTACACACCTCGTTCACGCATGTCGTAACCGCGGCGTTCGTCTTGTTGGCGCTTGCGGCAGAAACTGGAAATGTGGCCGCGATACCCACAGTAATAGCAGACAGGGCGCGACGAACGCCAGGGCGGTGAAAGAAGACGTTAGGAGCACTTGGAGATAGCACGCTCAGGTGGGCCTAAAAAGGGTCAGGTGGCATCGAACAGTAATTGACCGGGGGAGCGGCAGCAACCTACGTGTAGGATGGTTGTGACAATGTCACATGTACGTTGCTCGGAGGCGCGGCAGCGACTTGAGCGTGGATTAATATGGTGCGAGAGACAGGTAGTTGAACGAGATAAGGGCCTGTCATGGATGTAAGCTGTCTTCTGATGAGGTCACGCAAACGAACTCCCGAAGACTGTGTTGAACGCGGTGAAGAAGGTGTGAAGCCCATAGATCGCAATTCTCGTATAATGTCCCAGATAAAGTCACACGGATGGCTCTGGGACATAGAGCGGTGGTCGCCAATGTCCGATTGGAGGCAAATGGAGTCGAGCGAATCAAGGCGCTGGCATGTCGCGACGACGTCAGCGATGGTAGGCGGATTTTACGCAGCGAGGGCATTAAAAGCAACTAGTCCAATGCCTTTCAAGTTGTGGCGTACTTTGTCTGATTCTGGCATAAATGAATTGACACGCTGGTACAGTGAAAGGACATCCTCAATGTAGGAAGTGTAAGATGTGCCGGGATGTTGTTGGCGAGTTTCGAAGGTCATCTTCGCGACGGCGGAATGAATGGCCGGTGTCCCAAAACACGTCGCAGCTGGAGCTGGAAGGTCGCCCGGTCGGGTAAGTCAATGACGTGGTTGAAATACCATGTCTTCGCCACACCGGTCAAGAAGAAACAGACGTAACGGAGCTTGGGGCTATCGTCCTAGTGATTAGCAACACTCACGCGGCTGTACTAATCGAACGAGTCTTCCACGTCTTCCCCACGAAGACCGGCGAAGAGAGGGCGATCACGCTGGTGGCTGTGTACGTAAACAGGAGGCACGGCTAAAGACGGCGGGGGAGAGATGGCAGCAGTGATGGTAGCAGTGCCGGAAGGCTCGTTTCGTGACATGCTGCCAGACAGTGGGGGCAATCGGCGGCCTGAACGCAGCTCCAGGGAGTCGAGCGAAGTGGGAGAGGACCGAGGACTGAAAATCCGCTTCCACACCGTATGACATCTGGGTTGAGACAGCGTTTATTCAGCTTAGGGTTCAGCAACGAACAGGCAGTCTCATGCCGAGCGTGCACATACACGATGATGATTGTGGTGACAGCCAGTGAAAATGAGGACAGAGACCCAGACGGATGATAATGATTATGATAAAGCATAGATGAAAAGAAGCGTATGAAGAATGCCCACAATATATATATATATATATATATATATATATATATATATATATATATATATATATATATATATATACTTACCGGCCGGACCCCGGCCGAAACGTAGGAATAATAAAGTTTTCGTACCACTGGATCCACAAGACACTCGCTTGATATATATATATTGTAGAGAAGCTTCCAAACACTGAAATTGGTCGAACTCTCAGGTGTCTTTTAGCTTTTAGTGGGTCTACACAAAAAGGAAGCTGCTCGCGCTGTGAGCCCGTGCTTGGCCGTTACTGTCGCCATTGTGCATGCTCGCTGTGTGCCGGCTAATAAACGCCTTAACAATTGGGCGGAGAGTGCTGTGCCCTTCAAACATCTTCGGTTCACATTCCATGCCCTTGGAGCTTAGATCCCATACCGTGCCTTCTACCATGCACCAAGACGCCGCTCAGCAAACGCTTCCTCCTGCGCCGATGCCATGTTCCGGTGTCCCCCGCATCCACGACCCTCCTGTCTTCTACGGCGCGGATGGCACCGACGTCGAAGACTGGCTCGTTATGTACGAACGCGTCAGTGTCCCCAATCATTGGGACGAGGCAGATAAACTCGGCAACCTGTTTTTCTACTTCGCGGGTGTGGCCAGCATATGGTATAACAACCACGCATCCGTTTTTGCAACCTGGTTTGATTTCAAGACCGCTATCACCAACGTTTTTGGCCGCCCTGCCATTCGTAAGCTGCAAGCCGAGCAGTGCTTACGCGAACGCGCTCAGCAGGCCGATGAATCATTCACCAGTTACATTGAAGATGTCCTGGACCTGTGCAAGAAATGTAACGACAGCATGTCGGAATCAGGCAAGATCCGAAACGTCATGAAGGGCATTGACGATGATGCCTTCACGATGCTGCTTGCCAAAAACCCAGGCACAGTAGCTGAGGTCATCACGCTGTGCCAGAGCTACGAGGAGCTCCGCCGGCAGCGTTCGATGAGCCGTCGCTTCACACCACGAGATACAAGGGCTTGCTGGCTTGGAGGCGAGCTGTGATCAGGAGGCACTGCTGGCAGAGCTGAAGTCCTTCATACGTGAAAAAATGGCGCCGCAGTTCTCTCTTCCGCCCTTTGCCCACCCACCGGCTGCTCAACAATCGGCCACTACCATTCTTCCACCCATCCGCCGAGCAGTTGAGCAGGAAAATGCGGAGGTCATGCCTCCATACCACCCACAACAGCTTCCGGCCCCTGCGCCCCCAAGTTACGCCCAAGTAGTCGCTAGGCCACTTTCAGTCGTTGAACCGCCCGCCCCACTGATTCACGCCGAAGCTGCCGCACGACTTCCATTCTTTGCAGCGGGTATGCCGGCTACGTATAATCACGTGACCTCTCAGACTCAGCTTCAGCACCCTCTGCAGCCTTTCCAGCCACCGTTCCGTCCATCGGCTCTTGCGTCATGGACAAGACCTACCCCAGCGAACAGATGGCACACGCCCTGACAACCAGCCCATCTGCTTCGCCTGCGGTTACGCCGGTCACATAGCCCGTTGTTACCATCGCGTACAGCCGGCTCCAATTTCTTCGCCTGTTGCTGGCCACCTCAGCCATCCCTATCCCGACAAACCACCGTCAATGCCACCGCCGTCTCGCCGTGGTCCATCTCCTCGAAGGTCACCGTCTCCACGACGTCGTTCCCTGTCCCCTATGAGGCCAAGTTCCGCTACTCATGAGCGAGAAAACTAGTCGTCGCAGTCCCCGAGACAAGGACTGCGATGCTATTGCAATATGAAAGCCCTCAGAGCCGCCCATCTAGTGTCGTAGACGTGCTTATGACGGTGTTCATGCATCTGCTCCTATTGACACTGGAGCTGCAGTATCCGTTATGGACGAAACCTTTGCCGCTTGCTTCGAAAAGTGACGACGCCAATTTCTAGGTTGTCCCTTCGTACAGCCAGTTCGCAATGTATAAATCCTACAGCAGAGTGCACAGCTCGCGTTGTCATTCAGGACGTTCTGTATGTCGGCCAATTCATCATCATTCCTGCATGCTCTCATGACGTCAACCTGGGGTGAGATTTTCTCTCCCGCAACGACGCCATCATCCATTGTGTCGCTGCCCAAAGTGAACTCTCACCCTCCTCGCATTTGACGCCGGATGACAGTCCCTTGAAACTGAGCAAGATTCTCGTGAAAGACGATACTATAGTGCCTCAAAGCTCGACGATGGGTGTATCTGTCTACTGCGCTGGACTCTCCGACACAATTGTACTCGTTTCGCCATCCGACCGTGCTTGCCGAAGGAAAGGGTTGCTAGTATCTTTCGCGACCGTGCAAATCACCCAGGGCAACGCCGCTATTTTTGTGACCAACCCATCCCCGTACACTGTTACCTTGGTTCGAGGGGAATGTCTCGGCAGAGTGGAACCAGTGGATAACGCACAAGTGCTGGATGTACCTAATGACTCGCGTTGTCCCAATTCGCGTACCGTCAGTGCTGTTTCCACTTCTGATTCATCATATCCTGATGTATTTGGCCCCTACATTGATGACAACCTTACGTCGGTACAGCGTTCCCAGCTTCTGGACCTGCTGCGAGAATATTGTTCTTCTTTCGATGTCAGGCGAAGTTCTCTCGGTCGCGCGTTCGCTGTTACGCATCGTACCGACAGTGGTGCCCATCCACCATTACGGCAACGTTCCTACCACGTGTCGCCTGCTGAACATCGGGAAATTAACGAGCAGGTTGATGATATGCTCAGATGCGACGTTATTCGGCCCTCGGACAGTCCATGGGCGTCTCCTGTTGTTCTTGTTGCGAAGAAAGATGGTTCTGTGCGGTTCTGTGTGGACTACAGACGGCTCAATAAGATCACTCGCAAGGATGTTTACCCACTGCCGCGTATCGATGACGCAATTGACAGCCTTAACGGAGCCGAATTTTTTTCTTCTCTCGATCTGCACTCGCGGTACTGGCAAGTACCCATAGCTGATGACGCTCGACCGAAGACTGCGTTCATCACACTCGATGGCTTGTACGAATTCAACGTCATGCCGTTTGGTATATTTAATGCACCTGCGACCTTTGAGCACATGATGGACACCGTTCTGCGCAACTTGAAATGGCACACGTGCTTGTGTTACATCGATGACGTTGCTGTGTTCGCCCCAGATTTCTCCACGCATCTTCAACGTCTGAAAGAAGTTTTCGCACGTGTGAGCAATGCCGGCTTGCAACTAAATCTGAGGAAGTGCCGCTTTGCAGCACGGCAACTCACCATCCTAGGGTACGTCGTGTCTAAGGATGGCATTCTTCCTGACCCAGCCAAGCTTCGGGCCGTGGCTGAATTCCCCAAACCTGCGTCCGTCAAAGAACTGCATAGTTTCGTGGGCCTGTGCTCATACTTCCGACACTTCATACGAAACTTTGCTACGATTATATCACCGCTGACGAAGCTCCTTGGAATTAACAGGCCCCTAAATTCGTGGTCGTCTGAGTGCGACGACGCGTTCGCGAAGCTCCGCCATTTGCTGACGTCTCCTCCCATTCTACGCCACTACGACCCTATGGCCCCGACGGAGGTGCACATAGACGCCAGCGGTGTAGGCCTCGGCGCTGTACCTGGCGCCGCGCAAACCTGGATTCTCTGAATATGTCGTAGCATATGCAAGCCGTACGTTCACGAGAGCCGAGACAAATTACACAGCCACGGAGAAAGAGTACCTGGCGATCATCTGGGCCCTTACAAAGTTTCGACCTTATTTGTATGGTCGCTCATTCGATGTCGTCACCGAACATTATGCGCTATGTTGGCTTTCATCATTGAAGGATCCCTCAGGCCGTCTCGCCCGTTGGGCTCTTCGCTTACAAGACTACGACAGCCGCATGCTGTACCGCAACGGACGCCAGCATGCTGACGCTGATGCCCTCTCACGCTCCTCTCTACCTCAAGACGGCGTGCCCTGCTCAGTAACCTCAATTGCTGTATCTGCCATCGATGTTGACATCCTCGCTACCGAACAGCGAAAGGATAATTGGATCACCCCGCTGATCGACTTGCTCTCTGATCCGTCCGTAACATCATCCACGCGTGCCTTGCAGTCGTCGAGCTCACCATTTCACCATCCGTGGCGGCCTCCTACACCGATGCGATTACGACTCTGATGGCCGGCAGTGGTTACTCGTCATACCCCGCAGTCTGCGGTCGGAGATATGTGAATCTTTCCATTCTGATCCGCAATGTGCGCACTTTGGGGTATTCAAAACTTACCACCGAATTCGAGAACGCTACTTCTGGTGCGGGATGTACCGCTATTTGCAGCAGTTCGTTCGCTCTTGCCTCACTTGCCAACGCCGTAAACCGTCAGCCCACATGTCGCACGCCGGTCTGCAACCGTTACCTTGCCCTGACCGTCCCTTTGGGTGCGTAGGTATCGATTTGTATGGACAACTTCCTCTGACGTCGGCTGGTAACCACTGGGCCATCGTTGCCCTTGACCATTTAACGCGATACGCCGAAACTGCCGCTATCCCTTCGGCTACTGCGCGTTATGTTCCGTCCTTCCAACTGCATCGATTCATGCGGCGCCACGGTACACCTCAGGAGCTTCTCAGTGATCGAGACCGTGTCTTGTTGTCAGAAGTCGTCGAAGCCATTCTCATGGGGTGCCATTCTGTCCACCGCAAAACTACTGCTTACCACTCGCAGACGAATGGTCTCACCGAACGCTTTAACCGCACCCTCGGCGCCATGCTTTCGATGTACGTCGCCGCCAACCACACGAATTGGGATACTATACTGCCCTTCGTCACATACGCCTACAACACCGCCCCTCAGAGCACAACCAGGTTTTCACGTTTCTTCTTGTTGTACGGAGGGCACCCGTCACACACTATCGACACGATACTCCCGTACACGCCGGATGCATCTGAGTGTGCACCTGTTTCTGAGACAGCTAGGCTCTCTGAAGAGTGTCGAGAGCTTTCCAAGACTTTTACGACGCATGAGCAAGAGCGACAGAAGAGTATTCGTGATGGCTCCGCCACTTCTGTGCCCACGTTCCTTTCTGGTTCTCTTGTATGGCTCTAAATTCCGGCCTCTGTAGATGGCCTTTCTTCCAAACTGCTTCCCAAATACGATGGCCCCTACCGTGTCATCGAGCGCACATCTCCGGTCAATTATCTGATCGAACCAATTGAACAAACTTCGGACATGCGCCGTCGCGGGCGCGACATAGTCAACGAGGAGCGCCTGGAGGCTTACTATGACCCGCTCATAGTGGCAAGGTGTTAGATCGCCAGGCGGACTTCCTCTTCAACCCCGGGGTAATTGTAGAGAAGCTTCCGAACACAACTCTTAGGTGCCTTCTAGTGGGTCTACCCAAAAAGGATGCTGCTCGCGCTGAGAGCCCATGCTTGGCCGTTAGTGTCGCTATTTTGCATGCTCGCTCTGTGCCGGCTAATAAACGCCTTAACAATATATAATATATATATTGCAACGAGCAAGGTTGCGTAAAAACACAGGTTATTATTCGAGAAACGTTCGCCGCAACAAGCTGGTACAGGCAGGAACCCGGCACGCACGAGCGACACACGGACGTCAACGTCTTCTTTCACGCTGGCACAGAGATGGCGCCACTATGCTTCGGTACAATTACTCCCCGCGCAGAAAGGAGCCAACCTGGCAACCTGGGGAAAGGACACGACAAGGGCGTCATAGCACGGTTTGAGGCGTAATACGTGTACTGTTTCACGCCCACCGCAGCGTTGGTCCGAAGGTAGATCAATGGGCTCAACTTCATAGTTGACAGGAGAGGTTTGCCGCACCACATGGTAGGGGCCATGGTATTTCGACGAAAGCTTCGGGGAAAGACCGGGAGGAGTAGATGGGACCCAGAGCCAAACCAGCATTCCTGGGTTATAGTGTGCAGTAGACGCAGAGGAATCGTGGTCAGTTTTCTGGCGCCATTGGTCTTGTGCGGTAAATGAGCGAGCGAGTTGGCGACACTGTTCGGCATAAGCAGCTGCTTCGGAAGCAGGCGTCGCTTCGGAAACATCAGGCCTGTAAGGGAGAATGGGGTCCATGGAGCATGATGGCTCACGTCCGTACAGGAGGAAGAAAGGAGCAAAGCCAGTGGTTGTTTGCGGCGCAGAGTTGTACGCGTACGTGACAAAAGGGAGCCCTTGATTCCAATTAGTGTGGTCGTCAGAGGCGTACATGGCAAGCACATCTCCAAGGGTACGGTCAAAGCGTTCCGTCATGCCATTGCTTTGAGGATGGTATGCCAAGTATTTCTGATTCAACTGCCCTCTTCATGCCGTCACAAGAATGCGCTCGTCGCTGGAACCTTGTCGTCCCGTTTGCCGTCATAACACTTGCCGATGGCTCCAGTGCCGTGTACGTGTGCCGTGACGGTCTGTGGGTCTTTGGCCACAAGCATATGAAAAGCGTCGTCATCAATGCCTTTCAATATATTCTTTATTCTGTCAGCCTCCGTCATCCTCGACGTCTTGATATTCAGTGCCGTTGTATACTGGTGGGTCATGCAGACGAAGTACACCAGAACACATGACAGGTGGCAGCGTGGAAGAGCCTTGTGGGGGATTGACGCGCTTGGTCATCGCAGACTGAGATGGTAGCTTACGGCTGCGGAGGTCCAGGACGTTACCCAGTACCTCCACCAAATGCAACGAGCAAGGTTGCGTAAAAACACAGGTTATTATTCGAGAAACGTTAGCCGCAACAAGCTGGTACAGGCAGGAACCCGGCAAGCACGAGCCACACACGGACGTCAACGTCTTCTTTCACGCTGGCACAGAGCTGGCGCCACTATGCTTCGGTACAATATAAATATAATATATATATATATATATATATATATATATATATATATATATATATACATGAACTTCCAGATTGCACATTGGGAAAGAAAATTGCCTTTACTAACGTTTCGGCCGTGGCATGCCCTTCGTAAGAGTGAGTAGGTATGATACATTGCAGTCGCTTTTATGGGATCACGTGATGATCTCGGTAAAGCAGCTAGGACAATCGAAGTGAAAAAAATTGTTAATCTGTCAGAAAGCTCGTGTTAACAAGGCTGACATGCGACGGATGCATGAATATACAAAAGTGAGATTTCGTTGTGCACTAACACCTGGGACACCTTGTGGTTGGCAGGACATGTAAAAGAGCTCTGAAGTAAAGGAACCACGCATGACTATTATACTCTTCATTATACATTAAAATATTTTACTAATATAAGAAGTCGTGTTGTATAGTGCGAGACAGGTGAGCTTTCCTACGTTTTTATTGATACCTGAACAAATGGTGTCAAATTTGTGAATCAAGAAGGATTCCCTCACTTCCCTATCGTGATTTGTCTTGAAACTGGACTGAATAATAGTGGCCCTACTTTTGTCGAAACAGTGGCCAGGCACACTGATGTGCTTCGAGAGTTGTAGATTGGGAAGGCTTATGGCGTGTGCACGGTGATTAAGAAAACGAATTCTGAAACTTGTCTCTGTTTGATCTATACATTGAACTTTGCATGTAGAACACTCGAGAATATAGACGACGTTGGTAGTATCACATGTGTTGTCCCCATTTATTTTTATTCAAAAGCTGAATGAGGTACTTGAAACCAGTTTCGATGTCGTCATGTGCGCGCACACTTTGCTACGTGGTTTGTTGCAGAGATGACAGCCTTCAAGACGTGAACACGTGGTTTTAAATGAGGTTAGTAAATCAGCAGCAATGGGTCAGGTAGAAGGATGCTCACGCGAGGTTCTGGTTACAGCAGAACAAGACCAGTCATGGTCCCAGAATTCAAACACACCTCGAGAGTGGCACTGAGTGGCACTGATTGCCTGTAGCGCAGTATTGCTTCTTCCAGATAACAGGACAACCTGAAGGCCCCCTTAGATGAGCTACAGGCTTTTGAAGTTTCCCAAATACATTTTTCTTAGTAAAATCGTAGAACTCTGTGAAGCAATGATAAGCTGGCGTTCTCCAAGAGGCTTTTGCGTGGTGGGCAGCAAGTACCAACAAGAGTACAGTTTCAACACAAAAAAGACGTCGAGCAGACGAAAATCAGACCAGACAATGCCTACGGGGTGAATGTATCTCGAGGACCTTACAATTTTTCTAAGGCTGCAGCTTCCGGAGCGCTGCAAGGTTCAACTGAGATTGAGTGTTCAACAAAGAGCTTCATAAAATTAGTTTTTGGGGTCTTCACTATAAGAAAAAAAAAACCAGCTAAGAGGGGGAGTAACATCTACTTTAGTGAGCAAATCGTGTGGTAAGTCCACCAGACGGCCAAGTGTGGTGAAGTGCGTGTAGTGTGCAAACTTGGAGGACTAAGGAGAAGACGAACAAATCAGATAGTCCCTTAGGTAGGGGTTGAAGTGGCTAAAAGACCCTTTTTTCCGCAGATTTCTTTGAATGCACAGGTCAGCAGCTTTTCGAAGGACTGGCTCTCGGTCAGGTGAGCCCTATCGTTCCGGAACTCACCTTTCTACCTTATCGGGGTGGTGGAATGGTTGCGGGAGCCGGGTGACTGATGGACGAAGAATGTGGAAAATGCAGGTTCACGGTTTCCTCGAACTGATGACAAGGCTTGTCAGCCTAATTACAGTTACGATGAAGAAAGTAATGCGAGAAAAGATTACTTTGTCGGACGTTAATACTGGGCCATCTATTGTAAGAATTCAAAACTTCTGCAATAAACGTAACAACTTTTACCATCAGTGTCAGTCATGCAAGTATGACGTAGATTTCAGCGCGAACAATGTGTATCCATCCGCGCCGGACTTATTCGGAATTGCCCGTATCGCCAAGTCAGGAGTGCAGCTCGTATTAGTCACTCATCCTGGTCTCTATTGCTCTGTGGAAGGCGAGAGCCGCTTCAGAGGTTATCAGCGTAGCTGTGAAGAACCTACTTCCTTGCATGTGCTGCTATTTTGCACGCACACGCATGTGTGGTTCTGTGGAGCGGTTGTTCAATGGACTGAACACCGCAACACTCCTGCGAAGAAACGGACACGCCAGCTTGCATGCAAGATTCCTTCGCGTATTCTTTTGTGGAAAGCCTTAAAAATGGACGCTGTCACTTAGAAGTGTGATCACAAATTTTTGTATTGGCTGGCTCGGCAAACCACGTGCCTCGTCGATTTTCAAGGTAGGCTTTTTTTTCAGTTTCATCGCCTTGGCACTTTACATGAGGAATAATATTCTTACAAGGAAACGTATATTTGCATATATTTACGACGTTTACACGCGACGACAATGCCTGGCACACTGGTGGGCTGGAACCAGTCTCTATCCACTTCGTAGTCTTTTCTTTCAGGCAGAGACCCTCTACCGCTTTATGCCCCAATCCCACTACTGCCTTGTGGCACTACCCCGCGGCGTTAAGGCGCCGACCCGGCGCTTGTCACGAAAGCGGAGTGTTGGGTGACACATGAGGCTTCAGTCTTACGACGTGCACAACAGTGGATGGTGGTTGTATTGAGTGCGCTTCGTCAACGACTCGCTGTATCTCGTAGGTGAGGTTAGTGATCTTTCGTAGGACTTCGTATTGTCTGTCATAGCGAAATAAAGTTTTTCTGAGAGGCCAATGTGACAACATGGGGTCCACAAGAGTACGAGAGAACCTGGTGCATACGAAACATCGTGGTGGTGATGATCGTATCGATCGTTCTGAGAGGCTTGAGAAAGTATGAGTCGTTCTCGGGCAATCTGTCGTGCTGCGTTGGCTCGCTCTATGCCATCGCGGACGTATGTGACAGGGGAGTTTGAACCATTGGGAAGGAGTGTATCAAGGGGCAGAGAGTTTTCACGTCCATAAAGAAGGTAGAACGGAGAATAGCCTGCGGTGTCATGTCTGGAGGAGTTTTAAGCGAAGGTGACGAAGGGTAACGTTGCGTCCCAGTCACGTGGGTCTGGAGAAACATACATTGACAACATGTCGGTAATAGTGCAATTCAGGCGCTCTGTAAGTCTGTTAGTTTGTGGATGATATGCCGTTGTGAACTTGTGGTTCTTGGAACAGGAACGTACGATATTCTGGACGACGCGAGATAAAACGTATCGGCCTTGGTCAGTAACGAGCTGTAGAGGAGCGCCGTGATGCATAATGATGTCATGCAGTAGAAAGTCGGCGACATCGGTAGCGCAGCTGGTTGGAAGAACACGGGTGATCGCATAACGTGTCGCGCAATCGGTCGCCACGGCAACCCATTTGTTCCCGGATGCAGAAGTGGCAATGGTCCATGAAGGTCGAGCCCTACGCGGTAAAATGGTTCAGCAGGGATCTCAATAGGGTTAAGAAGGCCAGCTGGAAGCGATGTTGGTCGTTTTCGACGTTGACAAAGGTCGCAGCTGGCGACATACTTTTGCACCGAGCGATATAGGCGTGGCCAGAAAAAACGGTGCCGGACGCGATCATAAGTGCGGGTGACTCCCAAATGACCAGCGGCAGGCTCATCGTGAAGCTGTCGGAGAACTTCTACACGCAAATGGGAAGACACGAAGAGAAGGCGGTCATGACCATTACGGCGCATTTTGTGGCGGTAGAGAACACCTTCATGAAGGAAATACAAGTTCAGAGAAGTGGGTGGAGTGGCGGCACTCAGGCTTTCCATGATTAAAGGTAAATCCGGGTAGCTGCGTTGCTCAGAAGCGATATCAAGAAAGTCTGATATTGATAAGACGCAAGTCTCCGTAGCTCTCTCTGTGGCGTCTGGTGGATCCACTGGATACCGTGACATGCAGTCGGCGTCTTGATGGAGGTGACCAGATTTATACACGACTGAGAAGGTGTATTCTTGGAGGCGGAGAGACCAACGACCTAGACGTCCCAAGGGATCCTTGAGCGAGGAAAGCCAGCAAGTGCATGATGATCAGCTACAACAGTAAAACTGCGACCGAACAGGTACGGGCGAAGTTTAGCGACAGCCCAAACAAGAGCAGGACACTCTCTTTCGGTGATGGAGTAGTAGTTCTCGGCAGGGGACAAAAGGCGGGGGGTGTAGGCGAAGACGCAGTCACGTCCTTGCTGAAGCTGAGCTAAAACAGCACCAATTCCGTGGCCACTCGCGTCAATACGACCTTCTGTAGGTGCGGTCTGATCGAAGTGGGCTAATATTGGCGTAGTCGCGAGGGCTGTAATGAGCACCGACAATGCAGCACGTCAAGGCGAATTTCAAGTAAATGGGACGTCTTTTTTAGAAGCTCGGTGAGAGGCCGCGCAATATCGGCGAAATTGCGGATGAAGCGGCAAAAATAGGAGCACAAACCAAAGAAGCTCCGGACATTCTTAGGAGAAGAGGGCACGGGAAATTGAGTCACTGTGCTAATTTTGTCCGAATCGGGCTGTACCCTAGATGCGTTAACGAGGTGACCAAGTACAGTCATTTCACGACGGCCGAAACGGCATTTGGAGGAGTTCAGCTGGAGACCAGCGTTGTGGAATACTTGGAGAATACTGGACAGTCGCTCAAGATGGCTTGCGAACGTCGGTGAAAAAACAATTATATCATCTAAGTAGCATTAGCAAGTGGACCATTTGAAGCCGCGCAGAAGGGAATCCATCTTGCGCTCAAAGGTTGCCGGCACATTACAAAGCCCAAACGGCATTACTTTAAATCGGTATAACCCATCCGGGGTTACAAATGCTGTTTTTTCTCGGTCCCGTGGGTCAGCAGCGATCTGACAATAACCAGATCGAAGGTCAATGAACGAGAAATACGAGGCAGTCAAGGGCGTCATCTGTTCTCGGTAAAATGTAAACGTCCTTCTAAGAGACCTTGTTGAGATGTCTATAGTCGACGCAAAACCGCCATGCGTTGTCCTTCTTGACAAGCACTCCCGCGGATGCCCACGAACTAGATGAGTGTTCGACGACGCCTTTGGCAAGCATTTTCTCGACCTCTTTCTGGATGACAGAGCGTTCGGCAGCGGAGACGCGGTAAGGGCGGCGATGAATTGGGTTGGCATCGCCAGTGTTGATGTGATGAGTCACAACTGATGTCTGGCCAAAAGGGCGGTTGTCAAGATCGAATATGTCCGCAAAGGATGTCAACAGATGGTGGAGGTCTTGTGCTTCGGAGGGTGAAAGATCTGGCGCTATCATTTCGGCAATGTCAATGCTTGACAAGTTGGGCACAGTGAGCAATTTGACTTGCGGAGTAGGTTGCTGAGCCGACAGTTCAGAAATATCACACTCCTGCAACGATGACATGACGCCTAGTTTAATACCAGCAGGCAGCACGTGCGCGGAGAAACCAAAGTTCAAAAGAGACTGATGAGTCTGGTTGTGGCGTACTCTCACCACGGTGTGCGGCACAGCAATGAAATGCTTTAGCAGAACATCGGTAACAGCTGAAACGACATATGCACCATCGCGCGCAGGCGGATCACACACGAGCTGCACGGAGGTCACGGCTTGCGGCGGAAGATGCAGAAAGTCGGTGGCACAAAGGCAACTTTGAGCATCACGGGCAACAGCGGCGTCAAAAGGCAGTTCCTACTGAAGAAGACCCGTCGAGCAATTTATAAGGGCGGAGTGCGCAGAAAGAAAGTCGAGACCAAGAATCACGTCGTGTGGGCACTGCTCAAGCACGGTGAAAAATACGACGGTCTGGCGCCCAGCAATACACACGCCAGAGGTGCATATGCCGAGAACGGTAGATGTGCTCCCATCGGCAAGCATTACTGCACACTTAATAGGAGGCGTGATCACTTTTCACAGTTTAATACAGAGAGCGGCGCTTATGACTGAAATTGGTGCGCCAGTGTTTATGAGGGCTGTAACGGTAACGTCATCCACCAAAAGTTCCAAAATATTGCGGCGTGTAGGAATCGTCAACAGAAGATTTGCAGAACGGGTCGATAATGCAGCGTCACCTCCGGGAGCGGCATGGTCTAGTTTCCCGAGGTTGAGGGCCCAGGTCGTGCAGGGGACCTGGATCGAGAAATCATCGGCGAGAGAGATCGGCGGCCATGGGGTGATGGTGACCGGCTGAACCTTCGGCCCTGAACGTTAGTAGGAGCAGGCTGTGGATCGTACGAAGTAGAAAACCGGCGAGAATTGCCTTCAAAGCGACGCCAAGTCCTGGTGTTCCAAGATGAATGGGATGTCCAACGATTGCGACAGTAGCGTGCAATGTGGCCGGCGCGACAGCAGTGAAAGCAGATTGGTCTATCATCCGACATTCTCCATGCAGCAGGGTTCCAGTAGCGGGAAGGGTAGCGTCAAGGGTACACCGGAATCTGGTTAACAGAAGCCGAGCTCTCGGTAGTGCGAACAGCGCAAACAGGTGCGATGCCGAGATTTGCCATTTCTTGGCGAACGATGGCTTGGATGAGGGAGATGGTGGATGCGTTGTCTTGAGTACCGTCGGACGTGATGGCTGCAGGAGCCATTGCTTTGAGTTCGTGACGAATGATTCGGGTGACATATTCGGACGATGTAGCTTGCGTGAACTTGGGGCTGTCTTCGCAGGTCGAAGTGGCTGCCGTACTAGGCAGACGCGCAAACTGGTGAGTTATGCGACGGTTCTTGACGTGCTCGAAGCCCTGACATTTCTTCACAACCCCGTCGATGGTGGCGCGATCTTTAATGACCAACAGATTGAAGGCGTCATCGGCAATTCCCTTTAATATGTGAGCGATTTTGTCAGTTTCACTCATGTTCTCGTCCACCTTTCGCCAGAGGCCCAATACGTCCTGTATGTAAGATACATACGATTCCATCGATGTCTGCACGCGACATTCCAGGTCTTTCCTCGCGGCCTGCTGTCGCCCAAATGGCCTGCTGAACAACTCGACAAGCTTCAGTTTGCAAACTTCCCAGGTGGTCAACTCCGATTCATGCGTCTCATACCAGGTGAGCGCCGTATCGCGGAAGTAAACTACAACGTCGGCCAACATCAACGTAGGGTCCCACCTATAGCAGTCGCTTACGCGCTCGTACAATGCGACCCAATCTTCAACATTCACCTTGTCCTTGCCTGTGCCCGAGAATGTTCTGGGGTCTCGTGGAGGTAGGAGAATCAGAGGAGGCAGCTGCTGCGGCTGCTGTTGCTCTTGTGGGTGGGCCTGTTGAGCCATTGCAGGAAAATGAAGGTGGCGACCACTCCGAAGTTCCGTGTTGGTTTGCCGGGAAAGCCAGGTAGGCGTACCCAGCACCTCTACCAATAATCTTACAAGGAAACGTATATTTGCAGATATTTACGACGTTTACACGCGACGACAATGCCTGGCACACTGGCGGGCTGGGGCCAGTCTCTATCCACTTCGTAGTATTTTCTTTCAGGCAGAACCCCTCCACCACTTTATGCCCCAATCCAACTACTGCCTTGTGGCAATATTAAAGCTGAAAAAGCACTGTGTGTGAGATGTTTAGGCCTATTTTATGAGCATGTGACTGCGTAAATATTAGGGCTTAGGGTGATAAAGTCGCGGTCTTCTTGCCATTTCATTTTGTAACTACGATTTCTCGTTTTTCTCGCAGGCAAATACGGACAGCAGCCGATGGCCAACACCGCTTGTTTGCATGACACACTGTTTGGCGAAAATAAAGGTTGCAAGCTTTGAATTGGTGTCTGCATTTTTTCGTCCCTATACACATAATCACGGATCTAGTACTGAGTAAAGCGCAGCTTACCATACTTATCATGTCAGTTGGGTGAAGATGACCAGTTGAATGAACAGTGAAGTTAGCATTATTTCCTTTATTAGTTGTTCAAATAAAATAACAGTTTATACTGATGGAGTAACACTCACTCTCTTAGGGATCATTTTCTGAGATTAACAGTTAGTCCTTACGAGAGTAACATTTGCTCTGTTAGGGACCATTTTTAAATATCAGCTGTCGGTCCTTACAGAAGTAACCATTAGTCATCTCCGGAGCAACCTTTAGTCATCTTGCAGTTAATCCTTCAAGGACTGATTGCTTATCTTCTTGCAGTTAGTGCCCAAAAAGAATAGTTGTAGTAAATAGGTTGATCCCCAAAAGGGCCAACCTCCCTACCCCTTTTAGGCCTTTTTTTTTCTTAGAGTGTATGAGCAAGGTGACCGAGCTTAAACAATCTTCAAGCTCCTTAGGTTTTCTTAAGGCGTTCTGGGTGCCAAAAAATTTAAGTATATGCGCTGCCATCTGGAGAATACGGCTATCAGGCTTTTCTAAGTTGACGGAGTTCTTATCAAAGGTGAGATTCTTGTATGCAGAAAACATGCTGGCATGCTTCCAAGTTTCGTGTAAGTATTCATGTATTGCACGCGTTACCGTACTTTATAGAAGCGCTCAGCTGCTGCGAGTGCTCGTGGAAAACGAGAACAACAACCACGGGGGCCCTCGTGGGACGTAGTTGGCAGCTACTGGAAGCGGGCTATTGCGGCCGCGAATCAGTCGAGTAAAGATGGCTGCTAGTCTGTCTCATTGTCTTCACTGAGGCAATCCTTACTAGCCGCAGGCCCAAAATCTTACATTCTTGGACAAATAGGGAAGACCGCAATGAGTGACACCCGATAGTGTAAATACTATCCTGCACCGAGGTGATGATGTGTTCTCGTTTCAGGTACTTCGTGACTTTACAAGTTTTATGCGCATGGGACTCCTGGTTGTAATATGTGGAGGTATCGTGACTCATGCCATATTATACCCAGACTATCCTCTCACCATAGAGCTTTTCCGAAGAATTTTTCACAAAGCTTGGTTTGCCTTCTTTTTGACGCCGATTACGGACTTGTCAGGTAAGGCACTTTGCCATTGCGTCCGGCTGCTTTGAATAGAGTCACTATATGCACATTTCGATTGAGGCTGATCGAGATGTTGGATTTGTGACGCGGCTATTGCCATATAAATTCAGATATTGCTAAACAAGATCGTGGATGTTCTAAACGTAACACGTTGTTCGGTGATATGTAGAGCTTCACTTACAAGCGTTTATTTTGATGTTTAAGACCGCAGCTGCATACTGCGCTTGAAAAGCCGTGAAAGTGTGCCCGTTGAGTTCTAGTATAATTCCTGCGCTCGCGCTGAAGCTCTGCATGCTCCGCTTTTTTCATTGGGATAGCATTTAGAGATCGCGTAAATACTTATCCGTATACTGCAGTTGGAACTCGTCCCGTCAGCTGCTCGGACCTGTTTAAAAATCGGTGCTTCTTCCAACAGAATTAGTTGATTGATATGTGGGGTTTAACGTCCCAAAACCACTATATGATTATGAGAGACGCCGTAGTGGAGGGCTCCGGAAATTTAGACCACCTGGGGTTCTTTAACGTGCACCCAAATCTGCCAACAGAAGTAGTTATGTGACGAAGTGGCTCCTAACTTCCTATACTTGAGGGAAGTTTATGTACGGAATTTTAACACAAGAACACGCTGTCACTCTTTTCTTACTGTGCAATTCTTTGTAACGCTTTCTTAGTGCGATATTTTTTTTCCCAGCATAACGTGCCCTGATTTTCTCTGTAGCCAAATGCTGGGAAGTTTTTCATTCACCTAATGTGCGGTTTGTTGCAGATTTCGATAGTATGACTCTGCCAATAATGCGTAAACACAGGGTTAGCAGATTTAGAAGAGGCGCTTTTGTTCGAAATTTTGTGAGCGTAAAGCAGACAGTGATTGAAAAAACTCGGCTATGACAAAACTGATGAGACACGTATTTCCTGTTCATTCGTAAAACCATTTACAAAAAAAGCAGCACCTCGGCGACCATTGCATCGAGGGGGCTGGTTCCGTTCATGTAGTGTGCAAGCCGCTCATTTATGCAAATACCACTGTTCTAGTCAGAAAAAACTTGCTCATCCACCCAGAAACAGGCGTGACTTCGCTTCTGAGGCACACGCAGCTATTAAGCAGCCTGGTATACGCAACGATACATTATTTGGTTAGGCAAGGTGAGCTGCTGCTCACTCCCCAGTTAACGAAAATTGTCATTCTCACTAACACAACAGTTTATTTCTTCCCGTGATTCTCACGCAAGGCTGTGGCTTCACCTTGCTCACTCGACAAAAAGCTGTCTCTTTATGGCTGCCAGAGCCAACTCTAACCAGCCATTCTCTATACATCTTTGAGTTTCAAGGGTCAGTGCTCAGAGACTAGAAACTTCTCAACAGTAGTACAAACGTTGGCCATGTTGAGCTACTTGACGCTCAATCAAACTTGTTGTTGCCTAGATACATGCCATGCGATAAATACGTCCCGAGGCACGCAGCATGCATCGTTGGTGCCGAAATTCTAAAGAAACTTATACTTTTAGACTTGAGCCTAGTAGGTCCTTATAGCCCTATCGAAACAAACAGCGTTTCCAGTGTCTGTCAGTTAGTTTGAGCGCGCTGAATGCCACTGAAAACGCTGTACAGTGTGTCCCAGTACACTACAGCGCGCTGCGAGGCACTGGGACACACTGTACAGCGTGGCCAGTTTCACCCAGTGCGCTGAAACGCATTGGGCCATACTGTACAGCATAGCCCAGTGTATTAAAGTGAGCTGGGAGGCACTGGTCGTGCTGTAGTTGCTACCGCACACTGAGAACATTAGCGGCGCATAGGAAGAAACTAGGCGAGATCGGTGCACTTTCTGTAAGATTTCACATTTATGCGTGAAATTTCTAGCGTAAAGTTTACCGAGCATGTTGTTATTCTCATCTATGTGCAACACATACAAAGCTTTAGTTTTATTTAGGCAATAAATATATGTGCGAATACGCTGAAGCAATCATAAGTATAGGGTGCACGTCATGGGTGTCGCTAGAATTTTGTTCAGAAGGGGGGGGGGGGTACAAACGACAATTGTGTTCCTGCTAGGGCACTGGGAGGCACAGAACTTATGCATCGTGTTTGGACTATGCTTGCTCTTGGGAGTGGGGGAGGGGGCATGCAAATATTTTAGGAAGAAAGGCTCCAGCCCACCCACGGATGCTCCCCCCCCCTGGCGCTGGTGTGCTTTCCCAAAGTTTCATCGAGATTCGTCATTGTATTTCATTATCGGCATCGATAGAACTGATTATTCGCAACACAGCATGACAGTAGTATCAGTCTGATAATGAAGACCAACGTACTCTGGCTAGTGAGTTGTTCCGGCTCGTACCGCAGAAAACCGCACGACCCCGGCAGCAGTTATCTGCTGCAATGCCCAGTCTCGGAAGTTTTAGCTTCTCATTTGTGTAGTGGAAGGTGAAAGTATGGCCACTCATGGGTCAGTTGTGATCGAAACTACATTATAATGGTTAATAAACTCTTTATAGATGAATATCTACGATGTTCACCGCAACCGTGGCACACGAAGTACGGCCCTAAGCCTCATGGTCGTTTCGGCTAGAGTGAACTGCTGCGGCTGTCGTACGCGGAACGTAAACGAGTAGGACAGAAAATACTTCCAAACTATCGAGGGACGAAATGTACTGTGTTCATTGAGCAGTTCAGGTTAACGCAGTTTTCTACGTATAGGTATGACTAACCCTACAGCGAGTCACTATGATTTTCGTAGCACATCTGCAGCTACACTTACAAGCTTTGCGACAAAACATTCCAGATGCATGTTATACAAGGCAACCCGCAAAATATAAGCTAACAATCACATGCTAGTTTGGCTCGAGCACGAAGAGACAAAACACCGCGTATGTAAGCGACAAAATCAAAATATTGGAGACCAGAAATAATTTTAAGATGAAGAAAAATAAACACATTTCCTTTTTCCAGCTGTGGTGTAGTAGCTAGTGTGTCAGCCTCAGGATGTGTGATGTGTCGATGTAGTAGGTTAGATTCTGGTCTCCATTCGTTTTGAAGTTTTTTTTTCCCCGTGAGTGTTTCTTCAGCCTTACTACGTTGCGCGCATGACAAAAATTTTTAAAAACAGTTTTTAAGACAGATTTTGGCCGATAATGAATATTCCAGTGTGCAGTGCCAGCGTGCCTCATGCAGTGCGACAGTGTCCCAGTGTCAGCGGCACACTGGTACAGTAATCAGGTATGGCGCTGGGCCAGTGCCCCTGGTTTTGCGATACGGAGGACAGCTTTGTTGTTTGCAGAACCTACATATAATATTAGAGATGACTGTGCCAACCTTCTGCAAAGGCCATGGGCAGTCGAAGGAACTTGCTTTTTTCCAGAAATTTTGGGGAGAAATGTTTTAGCCACTCAAAAAGCCGGTTCCCTCGCTCTTGGCTGCTGAGGCCTTCTCTATTTGTGCAGAGCCAGCCCCAACTTACTCTCAGATGACTGAACATCCAATGAGCAAACTTGTTTTCCCTTTTGAATAAATGCCTGTGTATATTGTGTTGTGAAGTTGTGAACACATCAATGGACGATTTGCGAGAAACTACTGCGCATGAGCAGTAAAAGAACAGGTACAGGCGCTTTAGTTTAGGTTAGATAGCATAAGCCCGACTGGTCACTGGTTTTACACTATGTTGTCGGCGTTTAGCAGCCTCGCTTTCTAAATTTTGGCAAATAGGCCAGCACACTAGGCGAATTAGTTTGAGTAGTTCGCATTTAGCTGTGCGTAAAATGCATGAAAGCTCTGGCGACAGTGTGCGAATAAATGTCCCTTCTTCGTAATCGTCTCAAATTTTTGCAGGTTTTTCTCGCATGTAACCATAAAAATGATCTCAAACTCGGATAGGTTGCCCTCCACGAGGCTACGTGGCAAATAGAAAGGTGCTGAGACGCTCGAAAAACGGCTGTGGGATTACAGAGTGTTGGCGAAAGAGAAAAAAAATTCAATAAAACAGAGATTGGAGCCCGCAGCTAGCTTAGGGTGATAAATTATAACATTCTCACACGTTCTTAGCGACGAAAGCAGCACACAGTCTCGCGTATAACAGTGCTTATAACAGACCGCACAGTACTACCATAAGCACGCAAGAAGGAGCTCTCACGTATGTGCGTGAACCATGATTGAGCATGGGTTGTTAGTGGGAGCTGCTTACGTAGCCCCTTTACATCATGCGAAGAAAGCCTAATGTTGCGTATTCATGTATTTATTTATTTATTCATTCATTCATAACGTTAATCTTCTTTTGAGTGTTTTTACGGGAAGGGCGCAATGAATAACTCCAGACACAAACATATAACACTGGCCAACTAGCAAAATTATAGTTTACACAATATCTGTTTGAAAATACCAGAAAATCATATACATCATTTGTTCTACAGCTGCTTTTGCCAAATATTTTACAAGCTAACGGCATCAGGAAAAAAAACGAAACAAATCTGCATGGGTTGCAAAGAGGGGATAAGCTGTTCGCAGAAGCAATATGTCAAGTTCTATAATATGTAAAGATCTTTACTTTTCCATGAAATATCTGAAAAAAATAATTGTTTCAAACGGCACTTCTGTCTTTTTACTTGTAAGGATTATAACTCGCACTACTTCAACATGTTCGTTACCGAGTCTGTCCACCTGTACTTTGAACATATAAAACGCGCAGAAATTTTCTGAATACGCTCCAATTTTTTTTCTTAAAAACCTTCAGATGCGGGCTCTAAGCTGCGCTAGCATATTCTAAAATTGGACGTCTATGCGAAATATATATTAATAGTCTAACTGCTCTTACCGCTTTCGGTATTTTTTTTCCTCAAAAAACGTAATTTTTTACATGCTGACGAACAGATGTTGTTCACATGCTGAGTCCTCCTTAAATCCTATGTAACTGCTAGACCCAAGTACCTAAAGCTAGCCACCCCATTGAGAAGTCTGTCCTCAATGTTATATTAAAAAATGGAATTTTTTTGTAATGTGTGTGTAAGTGCAATTTTTGTAATTACTTTCCATCCCCCATTTTCTGCACCACTCACCTGGCAATTGAAGACAGTGGTCGATTTAAGGTTGATCGCCTGTGCATGTACCTTGGCATTAGGTCAGACAGTCATTAGCAAAAAAGTTCAATTTTTGCAGGTGATTCAATAACTGAAGCAATGCCATTTATATATATCAGAAACAAGACAGGCCCTAGTACGGATGCCATTGGTACCCCTGAATAAACTGCTAAATTGTTCAATACGCCATTTCTACTTTTACCAGCTTGTTGACGACATGATAAGTATGCACGTATCCATTCAAGCAACTGCCTACCGAATCGAACGCTGCAAAGTTTAGAAAAAAGTTTATCGAGAGATGCTTTATCAAACGCCTTTGCAAAATCTGTACATATGACAATAATTGGTGGACATGCATCAAGAGAAGTAGTGAAGTGATGAATTGTTTCAACAAGTTGCGTAACGGTTGAAAGACTACATCTGAAGCCAAGCTTGAAGGACATAGTATGTTATTTTCCTTCAGAAACAGCCCTACGTGCCTCTACAAGCCGCCTTACTTATTATGTGGGGAACCATTTTACAGCACACAGATGTCAGAGATACGGGTTTACAGTTGATGACTAACAATCAGCCACCACTTTTAAATATAAAAACTACTATGGCACTGCGCCAGTCTTGTAGTAACAAATAACATTTTAAAGACTATTGAAACACTACAGTGAGGTAAAAAGACAACCACTCTGCACACCGTCACAAAAAGTTGTCAGTATACCGGCAGGTCCAGCAGCTTTCTTGTTGTCTAACATTCATTGCATGTTAAATATTCCTTCACGAGTTATGCTGATTTTATACTCTATGCGTGTCAGCGGAGAAGGTACTTAATACTCTTGGGTATCATCTTCGGTTTTTATGAACACTGACTGGAAATACGGATTAAGCCTGTCAGCAATTTCACCCTCCTCTTGCACGAGTTTCGTTCCGTCTAATATATGCTCAATTCTCTCACGGTGATCCTGGAAAAAATTCAAAATTTTAGTGAATAATTTTGCAGAAAGCTGGTGAACGTTTTATTGAAAAAAATTTCTTTAGCTTGATTCACCTCTTTTAGGGTTGCTTTAATTATGGAAGCTTCAGTGACCACCACCTTTGTTTTTCACAGTCTTTTTATTTCTTGTTTCTTATGAATGATGCTTTCATATATCTATGCGCTGCCTTGCTTTGTTCATTTTTGGAAGTCGATACAAGTTTGTCTATAGAGTTCTATACCACTTCTTTGAAATTTCTCCCTATAGATTCGACTGTTTCCGAGTCCGACGGGATCAGAAAAGAATCAACCGAAACCTTTAAATAATCAAGAATAGCTGCATCATCTGCATGGCTACAATCTTTAAAATAAACATACTCGTATGCTCTTGTTCAGCCACTGGGGCCACACATAACATTCATAGAAATCAATCTGTGGTCAGATATGCAATCTTCAATTATTATATCATAAAGATACACTTTACAAGAGGCAAAAACCAATTTAAACAATGACTTCGACTTAAGGGCAACCCTTGTATAGTCCTCTACAATTTGACTCAAGTTACGACAAAGCGATTTCGTCAAGTAACGTATCAGCACGAGAAGTCTCAACAGGTCCTGTGCAAAGTTTTTTCGATTAATGTGAGGCAGGTTGAAGTCGCCAGCCATTACTAGCCTTGTGTTTTCATTTACATTAGAGCACAAAAACATGGTAAATTCTTCTAACAGCTCAGGTGGAGTGTTGGGTGTTATTTACAGTGCTCCAAAACATACACTGCATTAGCATAGTTATTCTTACACCAGAACATTTTTGATAAGGTACAATCTATTGTGGTTGCGATATTTTATTTTAATTCACCAGTGCAACATCACCTCTTCGGTGATCTCTGCCCCACCTGAAGATCCCATATAACCAACAGGAACAATGCAACTGGGTGATTCCACGAGTGATCGACATGGGTCCAAAAAGTGATATTTAAGATTTCATTGAGTATTTTATATTTCGTGCACCTCTCACACAGTAGCCCGAAAGTCAACTTCGTTTTATGATTAATGGCATAACTTACGAGAAAAAACAATATCAAACTTCACCAACTCGGAGGCACCAATTTCGTCACCTGTCATTTTCGAAAATTGCAGATGCTATAAAAAGACAACTATTTTTGTTTCAAGGAAGATACTTTTTACCTCATGCCTAATGAAGAATGAATTCATACGGTTTCAAGTTTGTAGACCTTAAGAAAACAGCTTTTGAAAATGTCTAATTTTGCGACAGTCTAAAATAGGTTACGTATTCCCCATTTTTTTTCTCCGAACGTAATGCAAGCAGCGTTTTGAAAATTGAGACGTTTTAGGGATATAGTGTCTTAATTAGGTACATAAATAATTGCTGCCGTAGGACAAATGTAAATTTTTATATATTGCCTCAAATTTCTCATATTGGCAAAAGTGTACTCCACTGAAATTTTAATAATAAAAAACACCATCTTCGATTTTTCTTAAAATCTCGTAAACAGACAGCCGAAAGCCATCATACAGTAATATAGAAAAACATCATGCATTATTTTGTTTTTAGCGACAATATTCGTGGTACAAATCAGACATTTTCGAGAATGCGCTGATAAGTTGAGAAATCTAGAACTCGGAACGGAAAAGCGGCAATGAGCTTCAAACGCGAGTAAACATGAACGCATTTGGTGAAGAAAGGCTGTTTTAGCAGATAGGAGTAACTATTTTGAACACGATATTCTACAGTACCTGAAATCACTCTTATACGTAGAGCACTGAGACTTCTAATATGTGGTGCCTCTCCATTACTGACACACAGATGCAGCTGCTGTGAAGGTCATGTGTTTGCAACCAACACGTTGGGTAAGAGAATTGCATGTTGAATGAGTTCATAAACGATTCATAACAAATTTTTATCATTTGGAGCACGAGGACTGCCGCATTAAACTGAAGAACACGCTTTAGGACAAGTTGTCATCCGTCGTCTGCTCTACAAATGAGTTGCTAATCGCTGCATCTCGGAGGCAATGCTTTAGATCGTATGGTTCGAAGTAGGGACAAAGATTCCGCCTCCCGTAATTTTATCGACAAAAACATTGTGAAATTCATTTTAACGTAATATACTTCAGTTTTGCATTCGCACTGTGTATACTTGTGCGCAAGTATCCACAGTTCGAAAGCAAAACTGAAGTATAGTACGTTAAAAAGAATTTCACAATGTTTTTGTCAATAAAATACGGTAGGCGTAATCTTTGTCCGTACTTAGAACCATCTGCTCTAAAGCATTGCCTCCGAGATGCGGCGCACAGCAATTCATCTGTAGAGCAGACGACGGATGACAACTTGCCCTAAAGCGTGTTCTTCAGTCTAATGCGGCAGTCTTCGTGCCCCAAATGATAAAAATTTGTTATGAGTCGTTTATGAACTAATTCAACATTCAATTCTCTTACCCAACGTGTTGCAAACACATGACCTTCACAGCAGCTCCATCTGTGTCAGTAATGGAGAGGCACTACATATTAGAAGTCTTAGTGCTCTACTATAAGAGTGAATTCAGGTACTGTAGAATATCGTGTTCAAAATAGTTACTCCTACCTGCTAAAACTGCCTTTCTTCACCAAAATGCGGTCACTTTTACTCGCGTTTGAAGCTCATTGCCGCTTTTCCGTTCCGATTTCTAGATTTCTCAACTAATCAGCACATTCTCGAAAATCTCTGATTTGTACCACGAATATTGTCGCTAAAAACAAAATAATGCAACATGTTTTTCTATATTACTGTATGATGGCCTTCGGTTGCCTATTTATGAAATTTAAAAAAAATCGAAGATGGGGTTTTTTATTATTCAAATTTCAGAGGAGTACACTTTTGCCATTATGAGAAATTTGAGGCAATATATAAAAATTTACGTTTGCCCTACGGCAGCAATATTTCATGTACCTAATGAACACCCTATATTCTTGAAACGTGTCAAGTTTGAAAACACTGCTTGCATTACTTTCGGAGGCAAAAAATTGGGAATACGTTACTTATTCTAAAGTGTCGCAAAATTAGACATTTTTAAAAGCTATTTTCCTAAGGTCTACAAACTTGAAGCCATACCAATTATTCTTCATTAGACATGCATTTCAGCTAAAAATTATCTTCCTTGAAACAAAAATATTTGTCTTTTTATAGCGTCTGCAATTTTTGAAAATGACAGGTGACGAAATTGGTGCCTCCGTGTTGGTGAAGTTTGATATTTTTTTTCTCGTAAGTTATGCCGTAAATCATAAAACGAATTTGACTTTCGGGCTACATGGTGAGAGGTACAGGAAATATAAAATACTCAATGAAATCTAAAATATCAACTTTTGGACCCGTGTCGATCTCTCGTGGGATCACCCAACTGTCTCTGATAGCATTATGTGTTTCAGTTATTTTATTGCATTGGGCTATACGAAAGTAATAAATATTCGAGCTCGGTATCTTTGTTAACGATGTTTGTTGTGTTTAGAGACACTTACTTCCGGCGCATTCTGACTGATGATCTCACTGACGCTGAAATGCTCAGGGCAGAGTTATCCGGATTATCTTAGTGCAGCACTGCATCTTGTCTTCGTTTACATGGGCAGCTGATGTTCTTTCCGTTTTTCCATTTGCAGAAGTTATCATTTGCTTTAAACCTATCGTATATCAGCGTTAGTTCTGCTCTGTTAGCTCTTTCTGCGTTGCTACTTTGCCACAGCGTCTTTTTGCGCAAGACTGTTTTTTGAGTGTAATCATGACTGTTTCTAGTAGACCGACTCTTCAGTTTACCAGCACTCCTCAGTATGCTTTCCTTTTCTCTACAATAAAAAAATACTGAATCCCAGCCTTGTGGTATTTGGTCATTACTACCCAAGTAGTGTATTCGATCTACTGAGTTGGGGCTGATGCCGAGGGTTTCGTAAAACTGGTCATCAATAATGGCTTTCTTCAAATCTGATACAGTTTCACTAGATGTCTCCCGAATGCTGAAGACCAACGAGTTATTTTGCCTGCTCTTGTTCTCGTATTCAGTCAATTCGTCTGCTTGCTGGCGAACAAGTGATTGCAGGCTACCGATTCCTTTGCTTATTTCTTCGATGACCTCAAGGCAAACAGCCAGTTTGTCGCTTTTAGCAGCCATGTCCGTATTGTCCAGCTGTATGGAATCTACCTTAGCATCAGATACCACTTGTATTTCCAAGATTTTTTTCTAGCATCTGTGCGGCGCTTGATCCGGAATTCTTCTCGATATGACCTGATGTCAAGGACATCAAGACCATAGACCAACAATCATTAATACGAGCCAGACAAGCGGCCGGATAGGGCAGTACTGAAGAAAATCTCTTGTCAATTCATAAGCCTACAGTATTTTATGCTTCTGCAGCTTGTACACCTATGACGTCACTCCCTTCGACAGGTGATCCATCCATGCTGTGCATACGGTGCCGTCACCCTGATAGCCCACGAAAGTAAGCAGAGCATTGGCGCTGGTTATCGACGTTGAATCAGCGAAAATCTACGGCAAGATCTGCAGAAACAGTATCGCTCGTTTAGGCATGCTGTCCATAGGCTTTTCGCCATGCCCTCTGAAGGTTCCTCTGTTGCGTTTATCATTTTGTCGCTTGTCCACTGGTGACGTCACTATTCTCGACAGTTGGCCCACCCATGTTGTGCGTACGGCCAGGGGGGTTAAACTTCGCGGTTTTTCTGGCCCGTGACCGCAGCGATCCTAACGTTTGGGGGCTGTACTACCTAAATGAACGTTCTTGTTCTATTTTATAGTTATTACTAGGTTACTCATTAACTCCAGAGTTTTTACTACACAAGTGAACCTAAAGGTTGCAGTTCGAGATTGCGAAAATAAGAGTGCCACCCGAAGTGGAAAACGGGAACTGCGCAGTCGTTCTCTCTCTCACGGCGAAAAGGGGGCGTTTCTTTTCGCGCGCCCATGTATGCTACAGCCTGCGGTGTCCGAAAGACCGCTTTTACCGCTGTAAAGTTTGTTTTAGCGAAACCCATGCAAGATTCAGCCAAACAGACGCATCCATGGATTCTCGCCGTCATCACAAATCGTGCTGCGCTGAGTAGTGTCGGAATTCTTCACGACACACCGGCATAAAATTCTTTCGGATCCCGGCAGACGAAAGGTACGATCTGCATGCTGCTCGTTTTGTCTTTCTACGCTTGCAGGGCATATCAGGATGCGGTTGCTGCAGTAGCTGTGTAATTAAATTGAGCTACACGTACATGATTTATTCATTACATTCTGATTGTCTGCTTTTCGGCTTCAATTATACATGACAAGCACGGCAGAGCACCTGGAAATTATTCCAGTGAATACATTTGCTACGCACAATTGTTTATACTTGCGTTTTCAATTTAATGCGTTTCGATCATGCATTGCATTTCGATGTTGCACTTTGGCTCAAGGCAATGCAAGGCATGTCACAAATGTATATGTAGCAGCATATACAGTAACTAATAGAACAGTGTAAGCTTATCAGCACTTTTTTTATCACCTTTTGATTGCCTGCGTTCAGTCTGTTCTCGTTGCATGCGTTATTATTATTCTTGAATATTATCAGCCTATTTATGTCCATAGCTGGAGGAAGGCGATTCCCATAATCTTTTAGGCTATAAGGGAGGGTCCATATACGTTCATAGCATGTGTTGTTAGTACTATGTTAATTAGGTACTGAGTACATAAATTATTACACTTGCGAGTTTAGACGAATGTTATTACATTATTGCGTTTCAATTGTGTGTTTTCATTTTGGCCTCACGTAAATCCACGGCATATTGCAGAGGAATTTAGCTATAAATTTATAAAGTAATAATTTATAATGTATACTTCAATGTCATGTTTTCAGTTTCAGCCTTAAGTACAATTACGATATATTTACAAAAATGCAATTGCAGCTAAAAGCCCATAAATAATTGGACAATGTAAACTTACGTGTTCTACTAATTTATTACCGGTTTTAATGAGGTTTTTATGAAAGATTTGCAGCAGGGCGCGAGAAATACCCGAGGAATATGCAGTGCGCGAGGGTATATATGTACGAATAGTTGTTTAGAGATTTCGGTATGGGATGATTGCTATTGTCTGCAAAAATATATTTTGAATTAGGAGGAAAGCTGGGGTCATTGCCACCAAACATTACTATCGCGCAAGTCGAAGCATGTATCCGCGTCTCTTAATAAAAAAGACAGATTTTATTCTAAAGTTTGCTTTCGGGATTGCTATCACAAGTCGTCTTGGTTACAAAAATTCAATTAAGAAAGGAAGATGAGAAATGTATAAAATAACGCTTACTTCGAATAAAGATGCCAGTTTTCACTCAAAGCTATCCATCTACGCCTGAAAACAGAAATAAATCCATTCTAACCCAACTACTACACACGCACACATTGATTTTCCAGATCTCGCGCTTGGCTTCAGTATGCGAGACGGCAGGACCGTGGCTCATTTACCACCTCGTCAGATCTACAGCAGCTACCGCCTGTGCTCTGCCCATCTCACCAGCAGAGACTACGCAGACCCTGGACAGACAAGGCTGCTAAGATGTGCTGTGCCAACAGTTTCCATCTTTGGCGACGGGCAGACACACGTCGAAAGTCCAGGTGGGAATACTGTAAAGTGATCATACAACAGCACAAACTTTCATGCCTCTACATCTATTTACAGAAATGTCTTATTACTCAATATGTGTACCTGTCCGAGTTATCATGACTCAGTATTTTGAAGATTCTCGCGCAGATTACAACAACAATACCAACGCATGGTGTACACAGCATACATGGATTCGCCGGCATGATTTTGCTGGTAGATATAACTAGCTAAGTAAAAAATTTGCCGGCTTCACAATCGTTAAATTTAGAGCTACCGTCTCACTCAGAACGCTCTACATGTAACCTCCTCGATTCTGAATCAGTTGTCTCTGCTATTTTACCCGTGGCGTAGCGTTTTACAGGAAAAGGCGAAAATGACCTCATAACTTGAGAGAGTACTCCATGTGGCGCGTTATCAGCTATTTCGCACATGGCGAGTGAGTAGCGGCCAACTTGGTGTCGCTGTTAAAACAATTGCGCGATAGCTCTGACAGTGGGAGCAACCGAGCTAGCCTTTTAGAAATATATATATATTCTACGACACCCTAATTCAAAGTCACTTTTAAAATTAGGAATGCAAAAGTTACTTTATTTTTATTAGCTTTATTATTACAAAATTACTTTTATTTTCAATGGGCCAAATAAGTATAATTGGCAAGTATTCGGTTATGCACTAGGTCATCACGGGCACCACGATGTTAACCTGTTCTAGGCACATCGCATTAAGATTTTTAAAATATAGGTTTAGGATAGTTTGGACACCCATATATTAAGTGAGTGACACGTAGCGTTCTCTTTTTGTGTGTTTACACTTTTTTATTACTCGTACTGAGCCATAATACGCGAGGAGACCGATTAATAGTGAGAAAACGCCCTGAGTGATTGTAATTGCAAATATTTAATGTGAGCCTAATACCAGCTGTATGTATGTCACGCTGAAATCTGTGCTCCGCCAATTTCTCTTCACAGGCTCTCTTCGGCCCGCGAATACCACTGCAATGCCCGCTCACAGCGCCGATGAAGAAGTTCAACAGACTGAGCCCTCATGTACGCAAATTGTATTGCTCTCTAAGCTCTTTAAAACTATTCCAGATAAATTAATGCCCTGCAGCTATCGTTTTAATGTCACGTACCATTTAACAGATCCTAAAGTGCTCTAGGGTGTCAGCTGGGTGAGCTAGTTCATTGCTAGGGGACGAGACCCAGAGCGATGTATACCAAAAGGCAGGACGAGACGAGTGCTTTTCCGATCCCTTTCTTGCTTGTTTGTTGCCTCCTAAGAGGGATTAGTGCCCCGCCGCGGTGGTCTAGTAGTTATGGCACTTGACTGCTGACCCGCAGGTCGTGGAATCGAATCCCAGCCGCAGCGGCTGCATTTTCGATGGAGGCGAAAATGTTTGAGGCCCGTGTGCTTAGATTCAGGTGCACGTTAAAGAACCCCAGGTGGTCGAAATTTCCGCAGCCCTCCACTACGGCGTCTCTCATAATCATATCGCGGTTTTGGAACGTTAAACCCCAGATAATATTATTATTATTATTATAAGAGGGATTAGTGTTTTAAAGAAGACTATCAATTTGTTGTTTTTTTCCTAAACATACCATTTTAAACGTATAACCAATAATTTTTGTTAACAAGGAGTATGCTAATAAATAGGAAAAATTAGTTGACGCTTCATGTTGCCCACGATGCTTATACATGCCATTAGTAGTCTCAATGCCCAGCAGTGTGCTTATCAGAGGCCTGTTCCCAATGCCCCGAGTATGAATAAGTGAAGGATCGAGAGCTAAATATGACCAATCGATTACTCATGGAAGTAATCACTTCAACTCTAAAAGCCGCTAGAACTTTTACTAGGTTTAAAGATCATGGTCAGCTTTCACAAAAACACAGTATAAATGAGCTCTTTTTCTAAATCTTTCAGGTTCCAATCCAGCGGGTCGACAACAAAAGCCTTCTAGGTGCTCGCCCCGGACAGCCAGAAAAATGAAGAACCTGGAGAAGATAAATTCAAGGCTTCGGAAGGCACTGTCAAGAATTGGCAAGAGAAAAGTTAAAAAGCTTTCCCAGTCCAAGGCGTTGAATGCTATCAGGCCCTACGTCCGCAAGACATTCTTTAGATTGCTTGAGACTCAAGTTAAAATTAATGGCGTGAAACGTAGAGGACGGAGGTGGTCACCCGAGCACCGCCAGTTCGTTTTAAACTTATACTTTCATGGTCTGAAAGCGTACAGACATCTGTCAAGACTGCTTGACATGTCAACTGTGAGGTCGCTAAAGCAGTGGTTATCAAATATTCAGATGACTCCCGGAGTTATTCCAACCGCTATTGAAGCCTTAGAAGAAGCTGCCCGAAATTGGCATTTAACAGATCGTGCGTGCACTTTAATATTTGACGAAATGTCCTTGAAGGAACATCTGCAGTATGATGCAAAGCATGACAATGTGATGGGATTCTCCGATGACGGTAGGCAAAGAACACCAGCCGTGGCCAATTCAGCGCTCCTGATACTTGTGGCAGGCATTTCAAAAACGTGGATTCAGCCTGTTGCTGACACAGTATCAAGGACCAAAACGCCCGCCGATACTCTTCATCATCTGATCATAATTAATCAAGCAGGTGCAGGGAGCCCGGTTGTTTGTGAAGGCGCTCATCTGTGACTAGGGGGGAAGCAACATCACTTTGGCAAGTAAGCTAGGTGTGACGCCTGAAGAGCCGTATTTTGTGCTTGAAGGCCGCAAGATTTATTTCCTATATGACACACCACACTTACTTAAATGCACAAGGAATAATCTCCGCGCACCTCACAAGCTCCATATCGGACAAGAAATTGTGGATCGGTCCTTCATTACGCAACTATACGAAAGCTCGCATCCTCTCAAACTCAAACTGCCGAATAAACTAACCGACAACCACATTTACCGGAAGCCTTTCAATAACATGAAAGTTAAATATGCCAGCCAGGTGACGAGCGAATCGGTCTCAGTGGCCATTGATGTATTCATTGTTCTTGGTGTGTTGCCGGCATCCGCCAAACCAACAGCTGATTTTCTCGAGAAGATAGATAAGTTATTCGACTGTCTGAATAGGTCTTCTGTAAAAAAAAGCCAGTGACAAGTTACGTTATGCAATTTCGGAAGGGTCCGAACACCTAGCCTTTTTGCGGGAGTGCCTGTCGTGGGTTGAAAGGTGGAAATTTGACGGGCCTCGGCAACCACACACAGTTGAGGCATGGAAGGTCACCTTAAAGGCTATCCTTCTTCTCTGGGACGACCTCTTCCAAGATTTTGATTTTTGTGTTCTCTTGACTCGCTGGCTACAGCAGGACCCCCTGGAGAACCTTTTCGGGCTTCTTAGGTTAAAGCATGCCTGCAATGACAACCCAAATGTGCTTCAGTTCACATCAGGTCTGAAACACATTTCTGTTGGCAAACTGGTTGCCCTTTTTTCAAAAAGAAACTGTGAACAGGATCGCAGCACTGTGTTGGCACAAATGTCAGAGCCACCTCATTCGCTTCCTACTACTTGTAATGCAGCACCAACAGTCGATATGCTTCCTGGTGAGGAACAGCCCGTTAGCCAGGGTATAGTTGAGGATAACGTTCTCTACTATGTTGGGGGATATCTCGTACGGCAATTTTTGTTGCACAGGCCTCCACACTGTGTGTGAAACACCCTTTTGAAGAATGCCGACCGCCAGCTTTGTGCATCACACCAGTATTTTGCTATGTTTAAGGCAAGCAACATCTCCTCAGATTTATTTGGCAATGTAACAATGCCTTCTGACGATTGCTTTCAGGATATTAAGGCCGTGGAAGCTTGCTTTTTGGAATATATCGGTGTTGTGGCGCACCTGCCTAATGTGAGTGGAGTTTTGGCAGGCATTTTGCGCAGTTGTATGGAAGGCAAAAATTCTGCTCTGAAGAATGCAAGAAAGCCTTTGTGAACCTCTTTGCAAGGATTCGCCTGTTGTGGCATATTCGCTTCGTGAACATCTCCTTGGCTGAACAACGCACCAGAAAATCTGCTGCAGCACGAAAAATGCGGAAGTTTTTATAACTTCTATGATTCTGTTTGCATATTTGAGGTCTTGAAAAACTAAGCGCTCAGAAAACACGGACGACAAAAAGACACACATATGCGCAAACGTAGGCGCTACTTCCATATTTTTGAGTCACCGCTACTTCTATAGCTGAGGTCGCCATTTCCTGCCTCTGGCGCGGACATGTGTGTGTACTATTTATCTGCTTGTATTTTGTTTTTGTTTTTTTCACTAAGCAATATAGGTATGTTACGCTGAAGAAAGCATAAACCCTTCGTGTTATTTTATGAGAACACTCTATAGTGGCTTCAGTATTTTGTAAACTTTTGCTTAAGCTTTTATAAAGAAACCTGATGCTGAATAGAAAATGTAGCAATGTCTAGCTCCGGTACTTTATGGTTTTTGTATCATTTCCTCTTGCATCCTGAGTGTGCGGTGTGCCGTATTATCTTGTCCCACTCATGGGAGGATTTTATATCGGGATACGTGCTGTGAACTTGTGTATAGTTATTACTGTTTTTCTTTTGTCTTTGTATATACGTATGTGCGGCAATGTCAACTGGATTAATACTAGGTTATTAACATGCTGGCATGTGCGGTCAACTCTTGTATGCGACCAAAAACGTAAAACATTCAAGTTGTATTTGCACTGCATAAACCGTACGTTTGGGCAATAAAACATTCAAACAAACTCTGCTCTTTATTCTCGTCTAATTTATGTGTACACGTAAACAAAAACAACGTCTTGCTTAGAATAATTAGTGCACAAATAGGTGGATGGGCAGACCATCAGTCAGAACGCAATGATGGCCGTTTTCATCATGTGGCGGGTTGCGCAACAGGAAGAAGGTCGCGTGCTCGCCATCTGAATACCTTCCACTCGCTCAATTTGGCTTGCTGTTGCATCCCAATTGAATTTGGCGCTAAATCCCCCCCTCGCCACTCGGATCCTCAGTCCTCATCAAGATGGCGTCCCCCAGTGCATGTCTGCAATGCGCCGCCATGTTTTCGTACCGCCCCCAAACACCAGGCGTTCGTTCGGCGCTGCGAGCGAATATCGCGTTCCATGGAGGGTATAGGAAGTTTCACTCCCCTGGTACGGCTCTGCCATCCTGATGGCCCACGAAGAGAAGCAGAGGATCAGCGCTGGTTATCGACGTTGAATCGGTTAAAATCTACGGCAAGATCTGCAGAAACAGTATCGCTTAGGCATGTTGTCCGTAAGCCTTTCATCGTGCCCTGTGAAGGTGCCTCTGTTGCGTTCATCCTTTTGTAGCTTGTCTACAAATGACGTCAGTTCCCTCGACAGGTGATCAACTGAAGTTGTGCGTAGGGTTTCGCCACCCTGATGGTGGACGAAGGGGAGCAGAGAATCGGCTCTTGTTATCGAAGTTGCATCGGCGAAAATTCGCGGCGAATTCTGCAAAAACAGTATCGCTGGTTCAGGCGTGTTGCCCGTAAGCTTCTCACCGTGCCCTGTAAATTTTTAGCAGTATTAGCAGAGTGCACCCTACTGTTGTACTCGTCAGCGCACTGAAAGTGTAGGCTCATGGCCAAGGGTTGGCTGGAGCCCTTATATAGTATACATAGCTAGAAAATGTGCCTTTATGGCGCGGTGTTCTGGGATCAACTTCCAGTCGCCGTTCCGCCGTGGGTGCGGGAGCACGTGAACCCGAGCAACGCATCATGTTCGCTGAAGCCAGAACGATCCCACAATGCACATTCATATACATCGTCATTTGATACTTCAGTGATTTTAACAAGAGACGCCTATATTAGTGATTACGCTTACAGTATGGTCAAATATCTTTTTCGGCAAAACAGTCACAGTGCATTCTAACGAGTCGTCCCGTAGTAACGGCAAATCCGGCTGTTTTGCCGAAAATGCCTGCCCTCAAAGATGGTGTGCAAGCCGCCCTTACCAAAGCCAGTGCATCGTCAGACGTTCTAAGGATCAACTTGAAGTCTCTAGCATTCTTCCTTGAGGAAAGAGCAGGTGCGATGAGCCTGCTGAGCCGTCTATGTAGCGGATTGCAGGTGTCTCTTTACTTGGTCGTTGGTCAGGCTGAAACGCAAAAAATTCTCGTGCCACTTTGTTTCTGTAAACATAACGTAAATTTTACCTTCTCTACCTTGTTCTTTTAACAAAAGGCACGTGTCACCGGCACTTAAGCAACAAAACAAGTGCACGTGATTCGCTCCACGTTGCCTTGCACATAACAATTGGTGAATAAGTTTACAGATAAAAGCACCTATAAAGCTTTTTTCTTACTGGACAGATGGCACTCGCTTTGATTGATTGATTGATTGATTTGTGGGGTTTAACGTCCCAAAATCACTATATGATTATGAGAGACGCCGTAGTGGAGGACTCCGGACATTTTGACCACCTGGGGTTCTTTAACGTGCGCCCAAATCTGAGCACACGGGCCTACAACATTCCCGCCTCCATCGTAAATGCAGCCGCCGCAGCCGGGATTCGATCCCGCGACCTGCGGGTCAGCAGCCGAGTACCTTAGTCACTAGACCACCGTGGCGGGGCGTGGCACTCGCTTTTGCGCCACTGATCAATTTCTAGCCTTCTGTAAGCCATGCTCTCTAAACGTGCTATCTTTATTTGACAAAAACGAAATATTTAATGCAAGGCTATGTATGCGGGGCACAGGGAATATTTCTTCTGTTCTTACAATTTTGTTTAATAATGGAATAATACATGGTGAGTTTAGCATATTAGCAAGGATGCACCACCTATCTCAGTGCATACGTAAGATCGTACTTAAGTGCATTCAAAGCTGAACGTTGACGATTCCACTTCCAGAAGATACATGAAGATGGACGCAATAATAATGTTGTAGGCCCGTGTGCTCAGATTTGGGCGCACGTTAAAGAACCCCAGGTGGTCAAAATTTCCGGAGTCCTCCACTGGATTGCAATAAGTGGAGTTTTCAATACACAATTTAGGAGCACTTGTATTCACCAAGTGAAGTGAAGCAAAATTATTTTAATGGGTCCGTTTTCAACCTACTATTGTTAAGTTAGAAACAAAGGCATGGTGGTATACTCACAGGCAGTTATTTTGATGTAGTTTCAGTGCGGAAGTCTCCATGACAATGCATGCATCTTTTTTGTCTTTTTTTTTCAGGTGACAAGAACTGTTTTCATAACACGCCGCCTGATGCAGCTCAAGGTTGTTTTGTCAGCCGATGTGAGTGCAGCTGTAGGTTCAAGCTATCTGTATGAATTCAGCGGTGTGAACATTTCCGGCATTTAAATGTAAAAAGTGACGCCCTGCACGTCTAACGTTTGTGCGTATGTGTTATACCCAACATTGCGCTTTATTTAATGGAGAGAAAGATTTCTTTCTAAAACAAGAGCATTAACTTTGCAGACTAGATGTCTTGAATGGTCATGTATCAGCTTGCGCAAAGACTATCGTGTCACTTTGCGTCATCTGGCAAAAGTAGCTTTCCGTGCGTGGCATTTGGCTAGACCAGTGGTTTTCGCTATGACATCAAGCAAATAAACGCAAAAATGCCTTAATAGGTTACCCAAATAGCAAGCTCAGTAGGATCTTTATAGGTATAGCATTGGAAACGCAGTATTGCGCATCACTTCAGCCCAAAGCCGCAAGGTGGTGAGAGGGCAAATAATTTGCGAATGACATTTCGTACGGGTGGTTGTCACACGGCTTGACCGTGAAGAAAGGAAACTCATGCGGCAATTTTTTGAAAGAACGTGTTTTAGTCCCCTAGAATTCTTCCGGACAACAAACCCTCGACTTTTCCGGGTTGGTCACACGACGAAGTGAGCTAACCAGGAAGCTAGCGGTGGGAGTCGCGGGGCGATTTCAACGAGACGAACCACGTGGACGCATGTTATTCAGATAAATCAGGTCGTAAATATGTTAGACTCTTTTAGTGTCAGACACTAGATTTTTAGGCACTAGAAAAGCGGAATTTAGGTTCAAAAATAGCCAGGTACAACACCGTAATAGGCCTGCATTATCACAAGTATAGGCGAAAAAAATTTGCAGATCCCATGCACAGGGGCAATCAATGATTTGCGAAGCACAATTGAGGAATGTTGATATGACACTTTAAAATCAGCACGAACGTTACGAGGTGGCGGTAAATGATGCCGTATATAACTTCCCGTGTCATGATTATTATGTTTGGATGTGTCGTTTACCTTCGTCATCTATTCACGTCAAGTGATATCAAATTTATGTTGAATCCCAATGGCGGAGTCGTTGCAGCCGAACGACTTCGCGAGAAAGCACTCGACTCTGGCGTAGAGCAAATCCTTCAAATCCGCCATCGGAACACAACCCGCCCTGCTGGAGCAAGGCGGAAGCTGCCGCGTTACCCAGGAGACGTTGCGCGTGGTCTCTTTCGCTGTCTGTTTCCCAGGTGGTTTACCAGCATCGCCGCGTCGTTCGTTTGCTTGTTCAGCGCTATTCACCTGTGTGGAATGGATATCACGCCAAGCGTGCAACAGCTATTGTCCACGATGTCTGCGACGGTTACCACACAGTATACGGAGCAACATGGTAAGTGTCTCCTCAATTTCGACACTGTCCTGTAATTGTAAGTTGACAGCAACACACGTTTTGCGTGGAGCGATTGTCTGCACGCACTGTGTTCATGTTGCAACGTTGCTTTACTGCTGATGCGATCGTGTCAATGAAACGCATCGCATGCGTCATACCGTTGTTCGGTTGCCTGTGTCCGTGGGGAACGAAAACCTTCGCCGCATTGATTGCACAAACACCGCTGTAAATATACAGCCAAAAGTAAACGTGTGCGCGACGCTGCTGTTCTTGCACGGAACAGCGTCATAAGTAAGAAGCGACTTCCTATCACTTTAGAATGTAGCCACACAAATAGAAATGAACCGCGTTGGTGACAAGCGTGTTTGGTATAAGGGCAATTTGACCAATCTTTCAAAACAATTTTTTCTGCCCCTTACTCCGCTCCCGCGGCGAGTCTCCCGATTTCAGAAGACCCTAAGATGGCAGGTACGCAATTGCGGAGAGATACCTCCAAAGTAACGCTTTTACCGTACAAGCACAACGCAGCGCGATCGTTTCAGTAGTGCACTACTATGTGGCAAGTTTCGGAGCACTCGCCTTTCAGTGAAAGCGGCGCAGAAGCAGTTGTCTGCCTTTATATGTCTCGAAGAAACTATAAGTCAGTGTAACGCACCCGAGAATTTGACTCCCAAGAAATTTTAGCTGCAGAGGTAGCAGTGTGAGTGCATGTTCTGCTATCTAATGGGTTGGCAATGTTACCAAGGTCAGGACATTGAGCACATCCAAATTAGGAATCAATCTCAGTCCCCAGAAATTAAGTTGCTTTTCCTGGAGTGTTACTGCCTGTTTCAGGCCTCAAAGATCGTGCTTCATTTTGATTAACAGTCAGCTTATCAGAAACTCTGTGCATCATGATGAGAGTGTGTAATTCAATCAAGAATGTGCGCAATGTGTTGAGCTACTGTTGAAGAACTTGCATGCCACCATGTATGCTTACGGTAAATTGTTATTCAAAATTTTGTGTCGTGATGAGATAGCATAGCAAACAGAGTTACTGTTTTGTGAAGCTATGTTAGAAAGCCTCACATGGCTTAGCTTAGTTGCATACATAGTTGCATGAAATTCACATGGTGCTTCAATGTACAGCAATTTGTGTCACAGAACACAAATCGTTGGTCGTTATGTCGCTTTATGTATGCCAGCTGTATGAATAACAATGCATTTCGTTTTTTCATTCACATTGCCCGAACACAGCCAAAAGAGCGAGCAACGCAGTGAGTCAATTTCTTTATTCATTTAGAGAATACTGCAGGCCCATTTAGAGGCCCTAGCAGGAGAGAATACAAATGCATTCAAGTAATGAATTATACATGATATATACAGTTAGATCAGTGCAAAGAACACCAAGCACTGTAACGACAAAAATCAAAGTAGAAAAATTGATATCAAGACAAACTAAAGCAGGTTCGTGCTTACATATGCCTATAAGCTCTACAATTATTACCAACACAGCAGAATACCACAACTCTCTAACACCTGTGTCGGGTGACGTGCAACTGGTAACGTCTGTACAAATGTCTCAAGCACTTTTTCTTTTCAGGTACAGGCTGTGAGTGAACGGCGGGAGAAACAAAGCTGTTGCTCGACTACTACCAGCAGTATTTTTCCCAAATATGGCCCAAAAAGCAATTTAAAAATAAAAAGCCAATGTTTGCCAAAATAGCAGCCAACATCAAACAGGCTGTCGGGGTCCCTAAAACAGAGGACCAGTGCTGCAGCCGCTACAAAACAGTCATGCGACGAAACAGAAGCGCTGCAGCACATAACAACAAATCGGAGAATTCTCCTTGCGACGTTCCCTTTGAACACGACATAGCCAAAATACGTTGGCTAGATGATAGCCTTGAGCCAGAAGAGCTCAGGGACAGCTCTAGAATAGTTTCTATTAAAAGACCGCCCAGCCAAGCGTCGACGAGCCAATCGTCGACAAGCCAAGCATCGAGGAGCCAGGAGCTGACAAGCCAAAGTTCAACTAGCCAGGAGTTGACCAGCAAAACGAAGGAACCTGAGCCCAAGAAGCCGAAACTCTCGGCTTCTAGAATGCTGGAAATTAATCATTCCTTTGACGAAATGAGCAAAATTCAGGAAGAAAAAAAAACGAACTGAACGCGAGAATGAAAGAAGGAAGCGTCATAAAGAGAGGCAAGAACAGAAGGAGCGCAATCGGCAAGAAAAAGCAAAACAGCATGAAGAAAAAATGAAGCTTTTGAGCCGCTTTCTTGGCTTAGACAATGAATTATTCCAGTGGTTTAAAATACTATAAGCATGTTGAAATAAAATGTGCAGTGCAAAACATGTGTTTGTGTATATAAAGGGGGCTGCGCATTGGTGCGCACACACAGCCTCCCAACTACTGTAGGTAACTAAAGGGCTAGTTCAGACAAAACAGAGAATTATGCTGTTATTTTCCACAATCACTTCACAGGAGCTTAGTCAAGACCTTTGCACGCTTAATTTCGCCAAGCTTGTGCAAAGCTCGCTCCTCATTAGTTTTATCTTTGTGGTTATCAGTGCAGTTCTCCCACTGAATAGCATTGGGTGCTCCATCATTATCATCATCTGGCTCTTCATTACCGTAATCAATGCACAAGTTATGAAGGATACAGCAGCTTATGGTAAACTTATTGAGCCAGTGGATAGTGTCCAACTCCAGGTACATGAGCTGCCTGAAGCGCTTCTTGAGTGTGCTAAATTCATTTTCAATGAGCACTCGTGTGCCTGAAAACTTAAAATTGAAGCCTTTTTGTTGCTTATTAATTGCACTGTAATCCCTGTATGGTGTCAACAGGTACTCCCGCAGCGGATATGCTGCGTCCCCTAATATGATAACGGCCCTGACATACTGAAGCTATGTTCTTTGAAAGAGGCGATAAGCTAAACACATGAGAATCGTGCATTTTGCTGGAGGTTCCAGTGAACGCATCGAGGAAGCGCCTCTTGTGGTCACAGACGGCTTGAAGCGTTAGCGAAAGGTAATGGTGCCTGTTGCAGTATGGTATGTGGAGGCAACCTTGTTGGCTGGGCACTGTATCTTGACATACGATCCATCTATACAGCCAATAACAGCAGGCATTCCAGACACCTGTAAGCAAGTTGCACTCTTCTAATGAGTGATATCATCCATGCCTGAGCAAGAAATGAGCATTTGCGAGGCGTTTTAACAGGAAATACTGGTGCTCAAGCCCATTACCTCACAATCACAGCATATGCTTCATGACTCAGCACATTATATTTTTATGTTAAAGATGCTAAATGCAAACCTAATTCAACTTTAAGAACTAGTTGAGATAACATACATTGCTGTCCACTTCATATACTACACGTTTTCTTGATATCCACCTCTTTTTTTACAATGGTAAAATGGGAGAGAAAATAAAACAAAGCCTGCGTATGTTTTTTCCTAAAGGGAATTGAAGTACGTAATGGTAATTTAATTCTTAATTTTAAAACCAAACCTCACCCATATTGTATCGTACATCTGAACAGAAGTGACAACGCATGCAGCATCATCCGCATGCAAGGAATCGACTGTGACTGCAGGAGAGACATAAGTTAAATGTTTCGAACACAACTGGATGAAACTCGGTATTATCATCACGACCTATCACATTTTTCTTGAAGTCCTACCTCAGCGTAAAATTGAGCTTGAAATAACCCACAATAAAATGTGCACTCGTGTTTGTGATATGATCAATATAGCTTGACCGGCCAATATTATTGGTCCTCACGATAAATAAAATCAAAACGAACCTTCTGAAAACTGCTAGTGAGGTTCTCCAGGTCTGGGGAAAACTTGATCACCGATGGTCCCAGCGTCATCAGGAACTGCGCTACTCTCTGAAGAACTCTGTACACGGTGCTTTCTGACATGTCGAAATGGCTTGCCACGTCTCGCATGCAGGTTTTGTTGGCCACGTACCTGCGCAGGGGGATTACAGGTACCCCAAAGAAAAAAAAACCAGCTTCAGATCACACTGCACTGTAAGAAACAGGCTCATAATCAAATGCGTTCTTGTGCGGGCATCGTACAAAGAAAAAAGGGGGTGAAGGTGGGGAGCTGTAACTAACCAGATAAATGTAGAGACATGCGTTTCCGCGGGTTTCGCTTGAACTCCCCCGTGTGTGCTCGAAGGGCACATTGACGAGACAGCAAACTCCGCGACACTTTTCGAGCACAGGTCAAGCCAGCCTAAAGTGCCTCCAGGAACTGCTCAAGAAAAGAAACAAACGAAAACACCACAACGTGTTAAACTTGGGCATAATGCTTTCCTTCTTTTTTTCTATTTCTTTACCTCGTGGTCCGAGTACTGCCGAACGACGTCCTCGATGAAACCGACGACTTTGGGCCTTTTTGCGGGAATGCGGAAACTCTAATTGAATTCCCGCTCGTAAGCGCAAGCTTTAGCGTCGCTGCTCACTGTCCGACGAATCACTCGTGTCGGTACTTGAGCTTTCAGACTCAAAGCTGTCGCTATCGAGTAGCAGAAGCATTGCCGCACGCTTTGCCGAGGTAGCCGAGCCGTCCAAGCCGTCCGCCATTATCAACACAACTCGCGCCGCGCCAGCCGCGCCCCCAAGCAGGCAAACGTGTTAAAGGAAATTCGTCACGCTGAGTTCAGGTCCACTCCACCGATTTCGGCGGAGCAGTTTTTCTTGCTCCACGGAGGGACCCCCGCTCTGAATCCCCTCCGGTTCTCTCATTGGAACTTTTGACTCTCGCTCTCACTCTGTCATTGGAACACACTTGCTCTGAAAGGAACAGAAAAACTTGCTCTGGCTCCGCCATTGGAATTCAACAATAGTATAGTGGAGCTAGCGAAACAGCCGCGAGCATGCTTCGAGTGTGGTATGTTGTCATCTTCTTACATAACACGCATGAAAGGATTATCATGTTTGCACCAGTCATATTGGCACGGGGTCGTAACGTGGCCGATTACAGGGGACTTTGTGTTAGAATTTAACTCTTTATTTGGGCGAACCTGTGCCCAGTAAACGGAAAGTCCGATTACAGTAGCAGTCTTGGACTGATAGCGGCGAACGTAGCGTCGGCCGTCGATAACTACTGACAAGCAGCGAACCGCATCGGCATTTATACTCTTGCCGAGAAATGTTCTAGCGTTATCGCTGGCGGTGGCGTAGGTTCCAGAATAATCTGTACAGTTTGCAGAGTGGGCGTGATCTTATCGAAATGATCTACTACAGTCCGGAAGCTTCTCGAAAACTGCAGGCGCGGTGTGCCCAAACAATTGTGTAGTGCTTTGGAACGGTAACAAAACTTGGCAAATGGAATGTGGAATTGCCCCCCTCTGAAAAAGGCATCGTCCCGATCCTTTAACTAAAGATGAAGGTTCAACAATAATGCAAAAAAGTACAATGAATAAAGTACGATACAATAATAATACAAAAAAACACTGTTTCAGTTTGTTAATGCGCATGAAACGGCTTGAGGTGCGCGATCGGCGTCGTTGAGAGTTCGTGATGCTGTCGGGGACAACCTCGTAATCAAGTGGGCTGAGACGTCGAACCATCCTGTATGGTCCGAAATCCCGTCGCAAAAGCTTTTCACTTAGTCCACGTCGGCGTATCGGCATCCACACCCAAGCACGTTTACCGGGCTGGTATTTCACGAAGCGTCGTCGAAGATTGTAACGGCGGCTGTCGGTCGTCTGTTGATTATTGATACGGAGAGGCAGCGAGTTGTCGGGCTTCTTCGGCGCGTTGAAGTTACTCACTCACATCGAGGTTTTCTTCGTCGTTGACGTTGGGTAATAAGGCACGAGCGTCGTTGCCGGGCTCCTTCCGTGGACCGATTTGTAGGGAGATATCTGCGTCGTCTCCTGCACCGCCGTGTTGTATGCGAAAGTCACGTACGGAAGAATGGCGTCCCACGTCTTGTGTTCGACATCGACGTACATTGCCAGCATGTCGGCGATCGTCTTGTTAAGCCGCTCGGTGAAGCCGTTAGTCTGTGGATGGTACGCTCTCGTCCGGTGTTGGTTCGTCTGGCTGTATGCCAAGATCACTTGAGTTAGGTCAGCAGCAAATGCCATTCCTCTGTCGGTGATAACGACCTCCGGGGCGCCGTGACGTAGGACGATTTTTTCGACGACGAACTTAGCTACCTCAGATGCACTACCTTTTGGCAGGGCTTTTGTCTCGGTGTAGCGGGTGAGGTAGTCGGTAGCTACCACGATCCACCTGTTTTCGAAAGCCGACGTCGGGAACGGCCCAAGTAGGTCCATAGCAATCTGCTGGAATGTCGGTGAGGTGGTTCTATTGGCTTCAGAAGTCCCGCTGGCCTTGTCAGGTGGTGTCACGCGTCGCTGACAGTCCCGGCATGTCCTCACATAACGAGTTACGTCGGTGGTAAGACGTGGCCAGTAGTACCTTTCTTGTATACTCGCGAGCGTACGAGGAACACCGAGCTTCCCTGCCGTCAAATCGTCGTGCAGGGCCTGCAGGAGTTCTGGTCGCAGAGCTGAAAGCACCACAAAGAGGTACTTGGCTCGAAGCGGTGAGAAGTTTTTCTTTTGGAGATGACCGTTTCGCAGGAAGAACGACGTAAGTGCGCGCTTGAATACCTTCGGGAATTCGGCGGTCCTGCCTTCGAGGTATTCTATTAGGGCCTTTAGGTTCTGGGTCGGCGCGCTTTCGTTCAGCGAAGTCGTTGGTAGTTATCATTCCTAAGAAGCAGTCATCATCCGGGTCATCAGGTGATGGTTGGTCGACAGGCGCACGAGAGATACAGTCGGCGTCAGAGTGTTTCTTGCCGGACTTGTAAAGACAGTAATGTCATATTCTTGAAGTCTCAGGCTCCATCTTGCGAGGCGACCTTAAGGGTCCTTCAAGGTGGCTGGCCAACACAAGGCGTGGTGGTCGCTAAAAACTTTGAAGGGCCTGCCGTAGAGGTAGGGGCGAAATTTTGACGTAGCTCAGATGAAGGCGAGGCACGCCTTTTCTGTTGTGGAATAATTGGATTCTGCTTTAGATAGCGATCGACTGGCGTAACTAATAACCCGTTCAAGTTCGTCAGCCCTCTGCACAGGAACGGCGCCAAGACCTACGCTGCTTGCGTCAGTGTGTATTTCTCTCACGGCGAATTCGTCGAAATGGCAAGTAACGGAGGCGTCTGGAGGCGATGTTTAAGCTCCTGGAAAGCGTGTTCCTGCAGCGTTTCCTCTTTGAACTCCGCGTCGGCCTTGGTAAAGCTAGTGAGAGGATCGGCGATGCGGGCGAAGGTTTTCACGAACCACCTATAATAGGCGCACAGGCCCAGAAATCGGCGCACCGCCTTCTTGTCAGGGGGCGACGGTGACTGCGGCTGTTTTCCTTGGATTGGGACGAACTCCAGACTTGCTAATAACGTGCTCCAGAAAGAAGAGCTCCTCGTACGCAAATCTGCACTTTTCTGGCTTCAGTGTGAGTCTAGACGTCTTGACGGCTTGAAGTACAGCTTCAAGGCGCCGAAGATGCTCTTCGATACTCGAGGAAAACACGACGACGTCGTCTAAGTACACAAGGCAAGTCTGCCACTTCAATTCGGCAAGTATTGTATCCATAACGCGTTGAAAAGTTGCAGGCGCTGAGCAAAGACTGAAGGGCATCACCCAAAACTCGAAGAGGCCGTCCGGTGTTATAAACGCCGTCTTCTCTCGGTCGTTTTCGTCGACTTCGATTTTCCAATAGCCAGTCTTGAGGCTCATTGACGAAAAGTACTTGGCGTTATGGATTTGATTATGTGCGTCATCTATTCGTGGGAGAGGATACACGTCCTTCCTTGTGATTTTGTTCAGGCGGCGATAATTGACGCAGAAACGTAGGGTCCTATCCTTTTTCTTCACTAACATCACGGAAGATGTTCATCGACTCTTGGACGGCTGGATAATGTCATCCCGCAGAATTTCATCAACTTGTCTCTTCATGGCCTCACGTTCTCGCGTCGAAACCCTGTACGGACTCTGACGGCGTGGTCTGGCATTTTGTTCGGTTATGATGCGATGTTTCGTGATTGGGGTCAGCCGAGTTTTTGATGACGACAAAAAGCAATCTTCGTATTGCAGGAGCAGGGCCTTGAGGTGTTCTTTCTAATGGTTCGTAAGTCTGGGATTGACATCAAAAGCTATGGGAGGGGCTTTGTTCCTCTGAGCAGGCTCCGCAGAATCGGTGAGGGCGAAAGCACTGGTGGCTTCGATAATTTCTTCGATGCATGTGACCGTTGTTCCTTTGTTCACATGTTTGTACTCATTGCTGAAATTTGTGAGCATAACCGTTGCTTTGCCTCCCAGCAGCTCTGCGATTCCTTTGCGACGCAAATATTTCGGGTGACTAACAGACGCTGACTGCCTTCAACGACACCTTCCAAGTCAGGTGATTTAGGAGCGCCGCCTGAAATATTGACGCTTGAGCGAGGCGGAATGGTGACTTGTTCTTCCAGCACATTCAAGGCATGGTTTCCTGACGGGTGCGCGGCGGTAGTGCTTCTTCTGTGGATAATGTTATCGAATTTGTTTTTAGGTTGATGTAAGCACCATGGAGGCAAAAGAAGTCCATGCCAAGGATGACATCTTTCGAGCAACGCTGTAGGACTACGAAGTCTGTAGGATAATTACGGCCGTTAATGGTGACTCTCGCTGTGCAGATTCCTGCAGGCGTTACTAGATGACCTCCGGCTGTGCGAGTTTCAGGGCCTTCCCAAGCTGTCCTAACTTTCTTTAACTTCACCGCGAACGACCCACTGATGACGGAGTAGTCGGCTCCAGTATCGACGAGAGCGGTCACACTGTGACCGTCGATAAGAACGTCGAGGTCGCTTGTTGGCCGTCTTGCATTACAGTTAGGACGTGGCGTCGAGTCACGGCTGCGTCGGCTTGTTCCGCTGCTTCCGTGTTGCGTCGTCAGGTCACCTTCGGTAAGTGAGGTTTCGCCGTCAGGGCTTTGCCTGATTGGCGTTGTGTTCGGAAAGCTCCGTTGCGGCGTCGTCGTCGGAGGAGGATCTTTGGTAGTTCGTCGCACACCAACCGCACCTCCAACGGTTGCTGCCCTTAGTTTCCCGGACGCGGGCTAAGAGACCAGCCCCGCGTTGGGCCAGAGTATTGCTGGTGGTGCTGTGACGTGCGGCGGCTGGGCGACGGCGAACGGGAAGGGCTTCGTGGTGTCCACTAAGTTCCTGTGAGGTAGTCGGTGATGTCACGTGGCTGTTCTCCTAGCTGTGGACGCGGTGCATGACGGCGAAGCCACGCAGTCGCATCTGTCGGTACTGGCAAAGGCGGTATGATTGTCTGGCCTCGCCGCAGTGGTAGCAGAGCGGGCGGTGGTCTGGTGTGCGCCAGACGTCAGTCTTCCTAGGTGCACTGCGCTGGGCCGCTGGCGAACGGTAGGACGTAGGTGGGGGTGGTGGCGGCGGTGGCGTCTGGTGACTGAAGTGCGATGGGGCAGTGTTAGGGCATGCGCGTTGAGGAGGGGCGTGTCGGCGGGCTGCAGCAGCATAGCTCATGGCTTGCAGCTGAGGCTCTTGAGAATGACGAACGCTCAGTGATTTCTGGATCTCCTGGCGTACAACGTCCGCGATGGATTCCACGTGAGGCTGCGCCGAAGGAAGTAATTTTCGCAGCTCTTCTTGCACGATCGCTCGGATTGTCTCACGCAAGGCAGTGGTTCCAAGCCCTTGAATTCCGGCGTAGCTTGTAGAGGAGAGGCTACGGTTATACTGCCGCGTGCGCTTCTCGAGCGTCTTCTCTATCGTAGATGCTTCTGAAATTAATTAGCCCGGCGAAAAGTTCCTGCTTTACTCCTCGCATGAGCAGACAAACCTTCTTCTTCTCGGACATGTCGGAGTCAGCGTGGTGGAAAATTTTAATCATATCTTCCGTGAATAGCGCCACGTTATTGTTTGGCATCTGCGTGCGGGTATCGAGAAGAGCTGCGGCCTTCTCTTTGCGCACCACACTTTCGAAAGTGGTGAGGAACCCGGCGCGAGAGACGTCCGACGTTGTAAGGCTTCACTCTTGATTCTCGAACCAGGCCCGAGCAGCATCTTCTAAGGCGAAATACACATGCCGGAGCTTGTTATCGTCTGTCCAGTCATTGAAGGCGGCGACCTGGTCGAATCCTTTGATCCAGCTTTCCGGGTCTTACAGTGGTGAACCGCGGAAAGTTGGCGGCTCTTTGGGTTGTCGGAGCTGGAGTGGTGCAGGCTGCACGGGGGCGGTCATGGTTGCAGTAGTGGATGTAGGGATTCGGGTCTGCCGGGCTGCTTCAGAAAGAGCCCGTATTCTGGTTGTAGTCCCTTCTGCCGGTGGCTTGTTTGCGGTTCAGGGTTAGCGTCCGTGTCTTCTTTGCCACTTGGGCTGGGGTCATGGCTTGAAGGGGGCGTCCGGAACATCAAAGAAGCAGCATCTCCTCCTGATGTCACGGGGTCGTGACGTGGTCGAAGACAGGAGACTTTGTGTTGGAATTGAACTGTTTATTTGGGCGAGCCTGTGCCCAGTAAACGGAAAGTCCGATTACAGTAGCCGTCTCGGACTGATACAAAGAGAAGTTTATTAACTTGAAACTCAAAAAAATTCTTTACATCATTTTGTACATACAGTGCTCGTTTAGACACCCCTCTTGTGTACTATGGGGCATACAAACTCTATTATCCATAGAGGAAACTAGCGGCACATACACAGGGGGGGGGGGGGGGAGACGATAGCTCTCTTCTATGATGCATATGAACTCACATGCACCAAAACAAAATTGCAGTGGCCGGTGGCTGGTGGGATGGTCCGTAGCTTGCCACTTCCAGGACTAAATTTGAACTGCGATATTTTTTGACAGGTGGCTTTTCACATATGTGGAAGCAAAATGCACTTTCTACATTTATTCTTCTCAGAAAACCTTTATGTGGTTGGTGACCATGTCGTAGTTTGTAAAAACAATCGTGTTACAAGCTCGAGTCAATAATGTGCGCCTACGCAGAAGATATCTGCTTCTGCTCTGCCCTGCTCAGGAGGGTTTCAACTTGGGCTTGCGGGTGGATCATTTTCATGGGGAATTGTGCGCTCAAATGACGGAATAGAAGAAACACAGAGAGACAGAGTGAAAACTAACAAGAGTTTATTGGTGAGAAATGCGGCCCATTTATGCCAATGGCTGAAACTCGTTCAATATTAGGGATCAAATCAAGCATGAAGCTGGTACACAGGTGTCTTGCCAGTGAGATATGCAATTCTTTAGCTGATAAAGAGATAGATGGCATACTGATTATTTTGTCTTTGAGACATCATACACTAAGAGCTTCAATTATTGTTTATTTCACTTTTGTTTTTCGAAATTACAGATTAACGTTGAAACTCAGGCCTACAACAAGCTTTTTCACATTATATAGCCTTGTAGGCCCGTGTACTCAGATTTGGGTGCACGTTAAAGAACCCCAGGTGGTCAAAGTTTCCGGAGCCCTCCACTACGGCGTCTCTCATAATCAAATGGTGGTTTTGGGACGTTAAACCCCACAAATCATCATCACATTATATAGCCAAACATTGCAAAAAAAAATTTGATATTTTACTGGTAAAGCAAGTGCATGTCAGCTTCCAGAGTGCTCTTCTTCTCAACACGCAACAACTGTTAGTCATTGGTATTAGGTGGTCACACATTTCGTCAATGAATTGTGGTTAGTTCGCGCTAACTCTGTCTATCTGTGTTGTTTCTTCTTTTCCGCCAACTTAGCGCATCATTCGCCATCATGCTGCCCTACTAAGCTATGCCAAAAAAAATTGCCCGCAGCTTCCCTCGGGGGAACACTGAGGAGGATGCGGAGCATATAATTGGTTAACGGGGTGTTAAAGTGCGACTTACTTGGGTCGATGGCTAAATTGGTTAACGTGGTTGTGAAATGGGGTGTTAAATTGCGACTTACTTGGGTCGATGGCTAAATTGGTTAACGTGGTTGTAGGAGGGGGTGTTAAATGAGTGAACACGTACACACGTATGCGAAAGGACGGCGCTGGTCGAAGGGACGTCGATCATTGTGTTTGTGGATTCGTTGGAATTCATTTCACCGCGACCTTGGACGTCGACGCGCCGTACAAGCCAACCGACGAGCGGCAACTGAGCGAGCGAGTGCCGACCTTGAGTATATATACAGCGCGACGGCGCATGCACTGTCAGCTGTTGAATGTTCTCGAAGGAGAAGCGCGCGCGCGGCACAGATGGCGACGGCGCGACGGCGCATGCGCTGTCAGCTGTCGAATGTTCTCGAAGGAGAAGCGCGCGCGGCACAGATGGTGGGCGACGGCGCGACGGCGCATGCGCGTGCGTCAGCTGTCGAATGTTCGAGAAGCGGTGCGGATGGCGCGGACGGCGCACTACAAGGCGCGAGTATAAGATGCTTCCGCATCTAAAAGCGACCAACTGGCGACATTCTTTTTGTGGGGCATCAAAGTCTAACGAAAGAGCATGAGTCTCCAAAATCGTGTCGAAGCAGTGCTCCGAACCCACTAGCCCCTCAGCCTACCTAAGAAAATATTGCGACACTGCGCTACCAAGTTCGATCTTTCCTGTGCCGACTATCTATATATCTATCGATCTATCTGTGGGCTATATCTATGGGATATATCTATCGAGGGGCTAGTGGGCTCCGAACCCACTAGCCCCTCAGCCTACCTAAGAAAATATTGCGACACTGCGCTACCAAGTTCGATCTTTCCTGTGCCGACTAGTAGCGCGGTGCTTCTCGGGAAGCTCCAGCTCATAATGCCGCATGTACAGGGGTCAATGCTGTTCTGATAGAAGTATTAAGTACTTAGTAATCTGTAACATAGCCTGTGTCTAACACAAATATATAGCTTTCAATGAATGGAAAACTGTATTCCACTGCTTTTTTTAATGCAATTAATTTCCTAGCGGATTTTGGCGAGTTTGATTGTATCTATCTATCTATCTATCTATCTATCTATCTATCTATATATCTATCTATCTATCTATCTATCTATCTATTTATGTATCTATCTAGCTATCTATCTGTCTGTCTACCTATCTATCTATCTGTCTATCTATCACTTGGGAGTCTGCACTGCTCAGCTTACGCCGGCAGGAACAGCAGCAGCTGGTCCAGCGGGCTCGCAGGGTCGCGCAAGGCAATGGAGCCCTGGACTGAGGGCCCCACCCAAAGAAGGCTCAGTTTCCATTTGTTATTAATAAATGTTTATTCTCTCTGTCTATCTATCATCTATCTGTCTGTCTGTCTGTCTGTCTGTCTGTCTGTCTGTCTGTCTGTCTATCTATCTATCTATCTGTCTGTGTGTCTGTCTGTATATCTGTCTGTCTATCTATCTATCTAGCTATCTATCTATCTATCTACCTATCATTCTGCCTACAACTTTTAGCTCTCTTACCTGTTTCGGTTGTGGAATCTATACAAACATTGGTATGGCATAGCTTGACTGTAATACGAGCCAAAGTAACTAGTCATAACATGAAAATCATGATATGCAAGTCATGACTTTCATTGTAATGGTCTTACTGCTCTTTTGGTGGTTTCGTTCATATGATATAATTGAAACCTGGTATGATATGACATCACTGCATGGCGAACATAAGTGACAGGCCCTTACACACAAATAATGACATTCATGTCAAGAAAGCGATCACTACAAGGCTCACTCATTGTATGCTCACGGTCATTTTGCTAGCTTCTTGAGCAGATATATCAAATTTGGCATTGCGTGTTGTGAATAGATCACAAAGGTATGTAACTGGTGCAGACATGATAACCATTAGATGCGTGTAATCTAGGAACATGACTACAATGACGCTCATGACGTGCTCTCGGCAGTTTCGCTGGCTTCGCATTTACCAAATGTGCTTCTACTAGACGTGAACGAATGACAAACGCGTATGACTGGTGAAAACATGGTCATCATGACAAGTGTGTCATGTAAGAAAATGATTACAAGTCACACTCATGATGTCTCGTGGCCGTTTCAATAGCTTTGCTTATGCTAGATTTGGTGTAGCATGATGTAAATAAATGACAAAGGTATATGACTGGAGCCTACATGATGATCATAATATGCGTGTCATGTCAAACATGACTACATTATACGCTCATAGCGCACTGACGTCAATTTTGCTAGCTTCACATTTACCGAATTTGGTATTACGTGACGTGAATAGACGACGGAGGTAAGGACGTGTTCAAGCATAATAACCATAACACAAATGTAAAGTAAGAACATGGCATGCCTGCCTCGTCTACGGACCCAGAAGACCAGCGAAGGGCCGTCCGGCAGCTCGAGGTCGCACTGGCGCTGCAAAGGCGAAAGGGGGACACCCTCAGTAACCCGAGCGGCGCCGGGGCACGAAGGCCTTGAGGTCTAGGCCCGCGTGACATTAGGACTTCTAGTGTAACGTGAGATAGGGTGAACCCCACGCCCTGCGCGGCAGGAGGGAATCCCGCATGCTGGAACCCAATAAAGTTTATTCTCTCTCTCTCTAACGCTCTCATGGCCGTTTTGTTAGCTTTACATATACTAAATTTGTTAGTACTTGACGCGAATTGACGACGAAGGTAAATGACATATCCAAACTTGATAATCATGGTATGCATGTCTTGTAAAACATGACCACATGCTACGCTCAAAGCATGCTCACCGCCGTTTTGCTCACTTCACATATACCACATTTAGTTTTACGTTACGTGAATGAACGACAAAAGTAAATGACACTTCGAAAGATCATAGTCATGACACGCGTGTCAAGTAAAACATGACTACATGCTACGCTCTCATAGCGTGCTCATGGCCGTTTCACTAGCTTCAAAAATACCAAATTGGGTATTACGTGACGCGGATGGATGACGAACACAAATCACAGGCATAAAAATTATAGTCATGACATGAAAGGCATATGCTGCACAAATACCAAGCTTTGCTGCCCCTGAAAACAAAACAAGAACAAATTAAGAGCAGCACCGTCGTTCATGCAGCATGCAAAACAAAACAAAAAAAAACCCAGAATTGACGTCCACCTCGCAACTTTGTGCTAATTTAATGTTACATATCAGCCGACCTTTTTCCTGCTTCGCATATCATCGATTCTCACAGTAGTTGTGATCTGCCACTTTTTTATGGTGATAACTGAAAAAACATCACATTCGTACTCTCTTTCAACATCACTTTTCAGTGTCAGTTTATTTCCATTAGGAATGAAGGAAGACCCTAACGAAAAGTGGTGATTCCCACTTCACGAAGTTTCGGGCCCCCTTTACAATGCCTACAGCAAAGATAGATATAATACACTCATGTACATATGCTATTGTCAATATCGCAGGAAGGGCAGACAATGCGCAGGCATAAATAAATGATCCTGCTATCATCGCTACATACACAAAGAAAAGAAGTAAATGCAAATATAGCTTTGAAACTTGACAAATTCATTCGTGACAGTTTGCCCCATCTCATTTAAAGTTATTCATCTGTGTTACTTCAGTAACACAAGCAGATAATAACAGTGACACGAAACGAAGCATTTGACGATAATATTTTTTGCAAACGAGTTGCATTGATCTTTTTTGTTATTTTAGTAATATAGGATCCTTCTTCAAACGAATATTCAAACAATACGGGAAAGATATATTGATGATTGTGCTCACCATATTTGTTTCTTGAAAATGGTACTTGCCAGAGTTCATTGTTACGCGTAGCATGAAAGGTTATTCTGGATAAAAACTCCTCTAGGGCAAGTAATATTTGTTCATTATTCCTTAATTCTGCGCTTTATATTGTAGACAGGCTATTCGAGTTAAGCTTTGGTATGAAGATGTCAACTTCGGGTGGGTATTAACCGTGGATCCGAACCACAATGATAGAAGTAACTAGAAGAACAAAGATGGGTGGAGCACATTTTGCAAGCCCTCTCAAATCATGACAGGTAGATTGCCAATATCCCTCAAGAGGAAGGTATATTACAGCGGCATCTTGCCGGTACTCAGCTATGGAGCAGAAACTTGGAGACTTACAAAGAGTGTTCAGCTTAAATTGAGGACGGCGCAGCAAGCGATGGAAAGAAAAATGGTAGGTGTCACCTTAAAAGACAAGAACAGAGCAGAGTGGATTAGGGAACAAGCGGGGGTTAAGGATATCATAGTTGAAATCAAGAAGAAAAAATGGACATGGGCCGGCCATGTAGCACGCGGACAGGATAATCGCTGGTCATTAAGGGTAACTAACTAGATTCCTAGAGAAGGCAATCGGGTTAGGGGAGACCGAAGGTTAGGGGGGCAGATGAGATTAAAACAAATTGCGGGTATAAATTGGCAGCAGCAAGAACAGGACCGAGTTGACTGGCGGAACATGGGAGAGGCTGTGGATGGCTGTGGACGTAGTCAGGCTGATGATGATGATGATGATGATGATGAATATAAAATTGAAACTGATGAACATTTCCTTCGTTTGTGCATCGTATGGCACGCCTGCTATTTGTCTAATAGCGTCTTTTGAAGTATGTGCAGGCGATTTATGTAGCCGTGGCCCAGACAACGCAGAAGTTTAGGTTGAACACAAACAATGCATAGTAATTTTTAATTTTTGTATGTGACAGCAGAAGTGTACGTAGTTTGTTCATGACGCCTACGCACTTGGAATGTTAATTGGTCAATTAACATGCGTGTTCCAGAGCATATGCCTATAGAAATATATACCAATGTTTTTATGCAATCTAATATCTCAATAGCTGACTGGCCAAGAAAAATTTCCTGCGTAATTTCATGCCTAGAGTATTTATTTATTTATTTATTCAGTATTACTGCCAATCCTAATTGAGATCATTGCGGAAGAAACACTTGTGGAAGTGTCACATAAAGAAGGCGAAAATAGAACAAAACGAAAATTAAATATTACACTTTAAATTTGTATGGACAAGACTACCTTGAGACGGCTGCAATAACTGAACAATAGCGTCCACTGAAAGGCGGAGGAGCTTGAACAGTAAATAAATTTAAGTATTTCGCCAGGTAATGCGCATTTGAAAAAAACGTACACATAAAATATGAGAGGAGAAAAAAAGAGAGTCATTCAGCCGTAGCCAATAGATTCAAGTACACTTAGTTAATTACAATATAATGTTTTATGCTCATCACTAGAGACCACAAACATAAATGAGAAAAAAACAGCACAAAAAACCTCAAGAGCTTGAACATTACGAAAACCTAAAGTACTTGACAAAATTATTGGCATCTTAAAATAGGTACACATACGCAAAGAGAGAGAGAAAAAAGACGAAGCCAATACAACTAGGTGCATTAAAATAAGCACAGTATTACTTTGGCATTCACGTTAGGAAATAATACAAAAACTTCAGAAAACACCAGCTGATGTAGTGTTTAGATGATGAAACACAACAGTAAAGTATAATGTCTTTGAGGAAAACAAACAACAGAATGACTACTGAATCTGTGTGGCAATCAGCGTTTTTCGCAATGATGTTACCGATGCGTTAATGAACTTGCAACCAGTAATCGTTCTTTCATATGCATTCCATTCTCTAATTGATAGAGACAAATAGGAGTATTTGAGGCAGTTTGCGTTGGCTTAGTATTCAGGTAATGTTTGAGAGTGTTAGTGTCGCGCGAGTCTTCTGGAGTTTAATGACATGAATTTGATGTTAACAATCATATTGTCGCCATTCAAACACTTAAATAGGAACTGTAGCCTCGCTATCTTTGCTTTAATAGCAATGGTTAATAGTTGAGATTTTTCGCGCAGTTTTGTTGGTGATTCGGTACGGTGGTATTCAATAAATACAAAGCAAATCGCTTTTTGTTGTACGACTTCCACTTGAGATATAAGTTTCTTGGTATGCGGAAAGTATACCAGGAAAGCAGTGCTTTTGTTTTAGTGATGTTCATATGTAAATAATTAGTATCACTTCATGTGTTTAAGCTTTCCAGGCAGTTATTACCAATTCACTTAAGAGTTTCGATCTCTGTGTAAGTAAACAAAAGGGTTAGATCATCTGCATATAAGACGTTCTTTGGTTGTGTACTAATTTTAACAACAACAATTACGTATACATTAAACAGGAGGGGCCCAAGAATACTTTCCTTAGGCACTTTTGTGCTTGTAGTTTTTTTTTAAATATATGCTATCACCTAACCACACATATTGTCGGCGGTGCTGCAGGTAAGAATGCAATAGCAAGAGTTGGATACCTTTGATACCATAACGATCAAGTTTTTTAGTGGTATGTCATGGTGTAGCCAATGAAAATGTTTTGAATAATTTATGTATGCACAAACGGCTTCTTATCAAACGTCTGTAGAGTTATTTCTTTCTCGGTAAAAAAAGAGCGCATTTGGTGGGCTTTCCCTAGCGGAATTCCTACTGGCATTTATTCATTAGGTCAAACTTGTTTATGAAAGTTGAATTTCTAGCAAGAATAAGTTTTACAGTAGTTTGGAAAACTCTGGGAGTATCAAAGTGGGACAATAATTGCTGAGGGTACTCTTGTCTACGACTTTGGAAATGACGTTCACTTTTGAAAATTGCATTTATTGTGGGAATGTGCTAGTAGAAAAAGGTAACTTATAAATACGGGCAAGAGAATGTGTGGTTGAGTCAGCCGTGTACTTTATCGGCTTTATTTGTAAGTCGTCAATGCCCTAAGTTGAGCTATTTTTAACCAAGGTGAAGACAGTTTGCTCCTCAGATGAACTTGCAGGTTTTCGGTAAAGACCATTGTCATTTATGTAAGCAGCGTTTGCACCTTCCAAGTGGTAAAAACTGGTATTTATACTGACGAAAACTTCACTAAACGCATCACCCAAGTTATTAACATACAAAGTTTGATTCTTCAATGCTAACAAGACGACATGCCGATCAGGTGTGCAACGATTTGCGAGCTCATTTATTTTTTCAGACAATTTCTGGTTTTGAATTATGCTGTTTTAAAAATATAGAAATTCGTTTCTTTAAGATTACTAAGAAAGGTAATTTAATTGTCTGAACGTTCCCAAGTATCCGGGGTTGTGCATACTTCACAATGTTTTAAATAACTTCTATAAATTCCTTACTAATTTGGAGTGAAAATTCTAACTCAAGCTTTACAAAATTGCATTATTGTTTATTGTAAAGATGGAAAAGCATTCATGATATAGTTCTTCAAATAAAAAATTATTAAATAGTATACTTCGTCAGTTGTTGTGGCGTTGCACGCCTCGTTCCAGTTAACGCTTTTTTTTAATTTAGCGCAATAACGTTCATGTGTACCAGGTGTGATATTTTTACGTTCCCGCCGCAAGAAGTTGCATTTTCAGTTTCCTTGTAATAATATTCTCTAAGCAAAATTATAGAGAGATGCCGATTATTCATGAGAAATATTGCTCAACCTTAATTGCGAAACTTCTAGTATATTGTTTATGCAACACGAGCCATGAATGCTCTTGAATATCTCCTACTTTTCAGATTCCGACATCAACTGCCCTAATGCGGGACTATGGCCATACGTTTTTACAGTACTCTATTTTGTCCATTTGAAGTTATTTTTGCTAAATGCGCTGTTTGCCGTATTCAGGTGAGAGATCTTCGCCAGCGTTCAGTGTAGCATGGCGCACTCTGTGCTAGCGTGTAAAGCTTTTGTTTGTGGTTGACTGGTGCAGCACGAAGTGTCGACGGTGTTTAACTGACATAAACTACTTGTAGAAGCAGCATACAGTGCAACCCGAAAGCCTTGAACAGGAACACTTGAAAATATTTGAAAGAGAGATAACTCCATTGGTTACGCAATCCGTATTGGCCCCGTCGCTCCTGCTGAGGAAAGGCTTCGTTTTGGGCAAAAACGAGGCTCAAATCCAGAATCGCTGCCCTGAAGTTAATGTCAGCCTAAGCCTGTCGCACTGAAGAGCATGGCTCATTTTTGAATACGAGAGTCTTTCTTGGGGAACATCTACGCAATAATTTTGCACTGTCTGTCTGACTGTACATTTGTCTGTTTGTCCACACTTAACAGTGCCCTAAACGGCACCAAAGTGGCCTAACGATACTCTGAACGGCCGACCCCATCCTCCGCTGTGCCCACCGGTATTGCCTAAGGTTCAGCGTTCATACTTGTGCGATTGTCAATTAAACAGCAATTATTGCACGTATCTGAGGCGCCATAACAACATGTCAATAATATGTGTAGAAATTCTGTTACTGGAAAAATCATAAATAGGTAATTCTAAGGACCGTAGCGTTGATCACGCTGCGGTGACCATGCAATGTTTGCACGAAAAGGCCAGTGTTTCCAACGCTTTGCTAAGACGACATGGTAGTGGCACCTACCCGTCGCCTTGCCTTCTACACCTTATCACCTAACAGACAGGTGCGCCCGCCAGTGTCCCATCTTCCAGGATAGCTGCGAGATGGCACTCATGTCTCACATGTGACGTGACTTGATGCGCTTGTTCGTCTTAGCTGCGCCCTCGAGGCACTCTAACACAGCGCTGCCACAAAACCATTGAGCTATTTTCTTGCGTAGAATGGCAAATAAACATTTTGATCACTCTCTCCAGACGCAAGACTATCTTCTTTCGATAACATTTACAGTGTACCATGCAGATACGGGGCCATTTTTAGTAAGGCTCATGATGGAAACACACAGTTAGTTTAACTAAAACTATAGTGCTTGTTCTGCTATACTGTTGTAATACTTCGTATATATGCTTTTAACTAATGACTTTACATGATGCTTCTTTAAAACAATATCTGTTCAAGATATTGCGAAGAACGTGTCGTTGCACACACTTTTAGGTGGGTAACGCTGAATTACTCACATTATTCTGGTTAACCTACCTGGCTTTCCCCAAACTTATTTTCTTTCCCTAGTGGAGTAGTATGTAAGCGTTGAGGATGAGATTCTGCGTTGAAAAATGCTTCGTTCACTAATGGGCAGATGCACCACAATCTTCACGGGCCTTTGTTGCTTTCTTTGATTATGTGCGTCCCCCCCCCAAAAAAAAAAACTGTGAGCAACGCATGGTGTAGACCTCGCTGACATATTCGGGAAACTTCGCAATTACTTGATATAAACACGTGTGTATATGAAAAAAGAACGACGATAGGAATGTTTTGTAGATTCCAGCTAGTTGGACAGGTGGTTTTCGGGACGACAACGAAGCAGGCGTCTTGCTGTACGGCTGATCCTGAACACGCTCTTTTCGCTGCCGTAAGCTTCTGTCATCCTTTGTTCGCGTTGCACTGCGACAGTGGTGGAGGTACTAGGCCGCGACGATGCCCGATGCTTCACACCTCTAGTGGGAGCCGTTCATTCAGCTCAGACGTGCCTACTGCTACCCCTGTTCATCGATTCAGTCATCGGCTACGAAGTCTTCCTACAGAGTTCAACCCCTCACAGAAGCCCTCTACAAAACATCTAGAGATAGCTAACACCAGCCCCCAGCATGTACTTCTCGGCACCGGTCCTCCAGCTCCATTAAAGGTAACGTTTTTTGAATCCCTGGAGCGTGAACGCTTTGTTGGTGGTGCACACGAAGGCGCAGAAAACTGGTTAGATCATTATCACCATGTTGCGAAGATCAACCAGTGGTCTGCTCAGGAAAAGCTCTCCTGGTCCTACTTCTATCTTGATGACAGCGCTCGTACTTGGTACGAGAACAGAGAAGGCAGCCTGTCCACACGGAGCGACTTTCACCAGCAGATAATTGAAACTTTTGCCAATGTCGACAGACGTGACCGCACCCACCAACTACTAGAGCTAAGGGTCCAAAAACTCATTGAAACGGTCGCCATGTTCACCGAAGACATGACACATTTATTTCGGAGGGCTGGCACACAGACGACAGAAGATAGAAAGTTGCGCCACCTCATGCGCGGCGTGAAAGAGCAGCTGTTTGATGGACTTCTGAGCAGCCCGCCAAGCACTGTAGAGAACTTCATCAAAGAAGCGTCGGCTATCGAGCGCGCACTTCACCAACACTACCGACAATATGACAGCTTGTGCAACAGCCTCCAAATTCAGGCTGCCGCTGTGACGTCTGACAATCATAGCTCCTTACATGACATGACAGAGAGATTGGTCGTGAAGAACTGCAGAGGTTGCGAACACTGGTAGTGGATACAACCATGGCATCTGTCGCTCAAGTTGACCACGACAAAATCCGTCAAGCATTCTTGACAGGTGATCCTGCTCCCGAGCAACGTTCCATGACGTACACCGCCGCCCTTCGAAGCTCCCCACTCATTCCGCCTTCATACTACCCGCCACCTGCAATCGTTCTTTGGTCATTACCGCAAGGGGACACATCGTGGCGCCCACCCATCCAGCCCCCATACGACCAGTCGTCTTCTGGCCTGCCATGGCCTTCGTCACGTGAGGAGTCGCCACGGCATCTACAGCTTCGCCGAGCAGACACCTGGCGCACTCTCGACAGGCGTCCACTCTGTTTCAACTGCGGAAGTGTGGGTCACATAGCGCGCTATTGCTGGCACCGCGCCGATTCGTTCCGCCCTCTCAGGCCATGATAGTTTGACAGTCAGCATGCCAACGATTACGTATCCTGCCGTGGCGATGTCGGTTCTCAAAGGCCTCTGGTGCCTCAACCCCCCTTCTACGATCGCTGTAACATTGATGATGAGATTTTAACTGATTACCAGCCGGGTTTCCGACATCGACCACGCTCTCCTCCTAGCCAGTCGCCTTCGTTGCAGCGCCGCACTTTTGCTGACACCAGAAGAGCGAGGCCACTAAGCGCACGCCGGGTAAACTGAAGGTGCTGACCTCAGGGGGTAAGATTGCAGGCTGTCAAGAGTAAGAAAAAAAGCCCTCATTACTCCCACTTCAGGACACTGTAAAGCCGACAAGACGTAATATCGACGAAACTGTGATCCCAGGCCTTACCGTTCATGTGGACGGACAGCGAGTCAGAGCTTTAGTCCACACCGGGGCCAACTTCTTCATTATTAGTGATGCCTTGCCGTACGCCTCAAGAAATTGAAGACAGCGTGGACGGGACCTCACCTAAGGACGGCAGGCGGCCAATTACTGATGCCTGTCGGAATGTGCACAGCAAGGCTCGACATCGGTGGCTTTATTTTTGTGGTGACGTTTGTCGTTTTTGCTTTATACTGTAAAGACCTGAATATCTGAATAAATTTCTTGAGAGAACACGGCATCGTCATCAACGTCCCTGACAGTGTCATTATGTTTCGCAACAACAGCCCTGCTTTAGTCGATTGCTCAGAGCCGAGATATAACCCTTTACGTCTGACGGATGACGATGTGGTCATCCGTCAGACGTAAAGATCGTGAAGTGCACACTTGTTTCGGTGGCAGGGGATGAGCCGTTTGATGGCGACGGTATTGCCGCCCAAATGAGCTCGCTAATCTTTAGTCACGGTATTTCAGTTGCTCGAGGCCTTGTCACTGTCACTGCAGGATGCACAAACTTGCTGCTCACGGTCGGCGCTAAGAACTTCAGTTCTTAGCGCCGACGCCTTCCGAAGGGTACTGCCGGTGCTTACTTAGAGAATACTGCAGAAATCCGAGGCAGTTTATCGGCACTAGACGAAGCATTTCAAGAAGAATCAGTACCTAATCTTGTTGTTGGTACTATGTTGTCAAGGGACGAGTAAACGAGACTTCTTGAGCTGCTGGCTGAATTCCAGGACTGCTTTGCATCGACATCACGGGTCAGTCGAACGCCGCTAACAAAGCATGAAATGATTACCGACGACGCAGCACCAAAATCCTTATCGTATGACTCCAAAGGAACGAGAAGTTATTCAGTAACAAGTCACTAAAATGATTGAACTTGATGTGATTCAGCCATCACAGACCCCATAGGCATCGCCTGTAGTACTAGTTTTGAAAAAAGCATGGTACCCTGCGTTTTGGCGTGGACTTCAGGAAGCTCAACCAAGTGGCTGAGAAAGATGTGTATCCGCTTCCACGTATTGATGACTCCCTCAATGGGCTTCGAAACGCTCGCTACTTTTCTTCTATGGACCTCAGAAGCGGATATTGGCAGATCGAGGTATACCCAAAGGATCGGGAGAAAACAGCTTTTGTGACTCCGGAAGGTTTGTATGAATTTAAAGCTCTGCCCTTCGGTCTGTGCTCAGCGCCCGCTACTTTTTAAAGGCTAATGGACACTGTACTTTTAGGCTGAGAATGGAAGACCTGTCACTTTAACTGGACGACGGCATAGTGTTTTCTTGAACTTTTGACGAGCATCCCAAAAGGCTAGAAGTTGTTTTACGAACCATATGCTCCGCGGGCCTCACATTGAAACCAAAGAAATGTTACTTTCGTTTTGAAGAACTGCTGTTTCTTGGTCATGTAGTCAGCCGCACCGGCGTTCAGCCTGATCCCGAAAAACTTGCGGCCGTGGCACAGTTCCCAGTACCGTCCGATAAGAAAGCTGTGAGGCACTTTCTGGGCCTATGCGCCTACTATCCCCGGTTTATCACCAACTTCGCACAAATTGTGTCACCTTTAACTCACGTATCTAGAGACGACGCCACCTTTTAGTGGAACGACGAACAGCAAGCAGCGTTTAATGACTTCCGCCATTGTCTTCAAACACCTCCAGTGCTTGCCCACTTCGACAAGCAAGCGCCAACAATGCTTCACACTGACGCAAGCAAGGTAAGCCTCGGAGCTGTGCTTGTGCAGTGGCAAGAAGACACGGAACGAGTGATCGCCTACGCAAGCAGGACGCTAACACACGTTGAGGCCAATTATTCAACAACAAGGAGAATGCCTCGCCGTGGTCTGGGCAGTTATGAAACTTCGCCCGTATTTGTATGGACGCCCCTTCAAAGTTATTAGTGACCATCATTGACTCTGTTGGTTGACTAATTTAAGAGATCCAACCGGCCAATTAGCGTGGTGAAGTCTGAAGTTACAAGATTTCGATATAACGGTCATACACAAGTCTGGGAAGCGTCATACGGACGCCGACTACCTGTCTCGATCACCAGTGCAGTCAACCTCTCTTTCTGACGACGACGATATGGCCTTCCTTGTATTCTCGACGCATCCATGATTACCCAACAACAACGAGGCGACCCTCAATTGCTCGATTTGATTAATTACGTGGACGGACGTCCTTCGAGGGCACCCAGAGCCTTTGCAAAGGCATTATCGTCGTTTTTCTTACGCAATGGCGTCCTCTACAAAAGGAACTTTTCATCCATCGGAGCTCCCTGTTTGTTCGTTATTCCTGCATCCCTTCGTACTGAAGTGCTTCAAGCATGTCACAATGAGCCGACGTCTGGCAATTTAGGCTACACTCACACATTGGCAAGAGTCCAGCAGGGATACCACTGGCCGCGACTCACGACAGCCGTCAAACACCACATTCACACTTGCCTCGATTGCCAGCGACGCAAGTCACCTCCAAAGAAACTCAACGGTTAGCTGCAACCAGTTAAGGTCCCACGTAAACCGTTCTACCAGATAGGAATGGATATTTTGAGACTTCTTCCTACTTCTACAGCAGGAAATCGCTGGGCTATAGTCGCAACAGACTACCTAACCAAGTATGCCGAAGCAAAGGCTATCCAAAAGAGTACCTAAGCAGACGTGGCGAGATTTTTCACATAAAATATTGTGCTACACCACGGTACCCCGACTATCATGATAACAGGCCGCGGAACAGCACTTACGGCAGCTCTTTTATACCGTGTCTCGATGCTAAGTGGAACGACTCACCATAAGACCACTGCATACCACCCACAAACGAATGGACTAACAGATCTAGTGCCGCAACAAGACGATCGAAGACATGCTGTGGATACGTGGATGTCCAACATAAAAATCGAGATGAAATTTTACCCTATATCACGTTCGCATACAATACGGCTAAACAAGAAACAACTCGCATGACTGCAATCAGCTTGGTTTACGGACCGGAGGTACGGCCAACGCTGGATGCATTGTTGCCACATGGATGGGACGACATCGAAGCAGGCGCTTACGTGTTCACTGAACACGGGGAAGGAACTAGGCAGCTCGCCCGCTTACGGATCTGCCAGCGACAAGACTACGACGCAGGCCGCTACAATGCTCGCCTGAGAACAGTAACGTACAAAATTAGTGACAGAGTGTGCGTTTAGGACACCCGTACGAAAACGTGAACTGTCCGAGAAGCTGCTAAGGTGATAATTTGGGCCATACCGAGTATCGCGCCAGCTAAGTGACGTCACTTACATGTTCATCTCCGACAGTCCCCTCTGCCTGAGGCATCGCCACCACCAGCCTGAACTTGTGCAAGTAGTGCGTATGAAGCCATATGTAAGTGACTGACTGCACGTTACAAAAATACGGTCGGTCTGAATCAGCATGGGGGCGATGCTCCTATAAGGAGGGGCAAGTCACACGTTTGTATATGAGAAGAACGACGATAGGAATTCCACCTAGTGGGTCAGGCGGTTTTCGGGGCGACAACGAAGCAGGCGTCTTCCTCTACAGCTGAGCCTGAACACGCTCCTTTCACTGCCGTAAGATTCTGTCATTTTTTGTTCGCGTCGCACTGTGACAATATTATTCTGTCCAGGCTATGCACATACTCAACTCTTTTGAGAGATTACATGAGTGACAACGCTTGAAGTTTCGGCGATTGATGTATAAAACACGACGCATTCCACCGATTACCGACGACCGGCACAACGATCGGCACAATCTATGTACCACATTCATTTTCCGTACTCGGGAACACATGATGTAGAACTCACTTATGATTTGACTCACTGTGGTTCACATTGAGGCATCTGAGCCTGAGGAGAGTCCACTTGTGGAAATTTTGGTGAGCCAGATTGCGAGAGAGCCCGGCTCAGTTATACTTGTGTGAGTCTGAGTGTTACTAAGTCTGGCTCAGTTATATTTAGGTAAGAGTGAGTCAGAGTAGATTCGGCTGAGTTAGGCAGTCAAAGCGACGTGCACCACTTTGTGGAAAATGTTTTCTCCTTGGCTTGAACACTACAGCGGCCGCAAGTAGAGCCACGGCCGGACTGGAAACGCGCGCGTTCTTTCCACGGAACGCGCGCGTCTTTCCGGAGCGGCCGTGCTAGAGCATGCTGCACCACGTACGCGCTTGCTTTCTGTCGCGTGCGCGTGGTTAATCATTACCATAGACATCCACTGAAACGCACGATGTCAGCTGTTGCTGTGCACCAAACTGCAAGTCAAACTATGACGGAGGGCTAAGGGTACGAGATCACCGATTTCCCTCAGACCCAATTATGCGGGCTGCGTCGACCAGAGCAGTTCCCCGGAAGGACTTCTTGGCAACGAAGTACACAGTGGTAAGCATTTCTTCTCTCTGTTGTTTTTCAAGCTTTTCAGATATAGCGACTTTGTTAACATATTGTCCGAAGTATCCGCTGATGTTGCACGCTAGATGGGAATTCCGCACTTGTCGGCACGCTTGTTCTGCGTTTTCGTCGAGAATCATGTTTTTGCCATGTTTTCACTTTGTTTCAGCTCTCTGAAAAACACTTCTTGCCCCCGGGATACTTGAAAACGACATCTAATACAGACTTCAAGACAGCAAAAGTTGTCAAATTCATCCTGAAGAGCAGTCGTCTGAAGCAAACTGCAGTGCCGAGCTGGTTTCCCAACTGCCCTGCCTACTTATCGCGTCCTCAACCACGCGTTCGGGAAGCACGGGATGTAAAAAGAGCTCAATTGGAAGCCACTTGTTTGCGCAATTCAATAATGCTTTCGCTGCAAACGCAGGCAGAAGAGGAAACCAAAAATAAGCTCTGTTGTTTTGCAGACTTTCTCAACGCCTTGCCATGATTTGAACATTCATACTTCTAGACTGTAATCCACAAGTACTCCAAGGTTTACTTTTTGGACTTGGCTCTTGATTCTACTCCACCCATCCGCACTTCAGTGATTATGTCTACTGACCTCCGGAATGAAGTATCTTAAATGTGAAGCATTTCTTAGCGAACTTCGGCAACTTTGAGCGTATCTATCTATCTATCTATCTATCTATCTATCTATCTATCTATCTATCTATCTATCTACCGATCTAGCTGCCTACGACGTTTAGCTCTAATGGACGTTTCGATAATGATATCAATAGCAAACTTAGTATGGCTAACATGACCGTATGACATATTTGACTAGTCAACATAAAAATCATGACACGTATATCATGAATGTCATGATTTACATTTCATGGTCCTGCAGCTCTTGTGGTGGTTTCGTTCACATAGCATGTTGCAAAACTGGCAAGGTATGACATGATTGCATAGCAAACACAAGACATAGACCCTTACATGAATATCATGACATGCGTGTCATGTAACAACATGACTACATGCCACACTCATGATGCGCTCGCGGCCGTTTCGCTAGCTTCATGTACGCCAAATGTGGTATTACGGTACGTAAATGGATGACGAGGGTATGTGACTGGTGCAAACATGATAAGCATGAGATGCATGTCATGTAACAACATGACTGCATGTTACGCTCATGATGCGCTGGCAGCCGTTTCGCTAGCTTCACTTATACCAAATTTGGTATTATGGGACGTAAATGGACGACATAGGTAAATTAAAATCCAAAAGTGATAATCAGGACATGCATGTCATGTAACAACATGACTACCTGCCACACTCATGATGCGCTCGTGGCCTTTTCGCAAGCTTCACGTATGCCGAATTTGGTATTACGTGACGCCAATGGATGACGCAGGTATGTGACTGGTACCAACATAATAATCATGAGATGTGCGTCATGTGAGAACATGAATACATGCCACAGTCAAGGCGCTAATACATTTCGAATTGACGTGGTGCGAGTGCTCGCCGGCATTTATTTCGTCGAGCCACGCCGGCATTGCCACGCCAGGTGCCGGTCCTGCCATATACTCACAGGCGCGTGCCGCGCTGTGTTGCTTTAACGCATGCGTGTTTTAGCGCGTCCGGCGTCGCTTCATCACGAAAAAAGGTATACGCCATGTTGTCTGGGTAACGCATAGGCATCGAGTAATGTTACTCGATGGCACCGGCACAAAACACAGCATGTCGCGTTTCGCGCCGGTTGCCGTCAGGCCGCGTCGGCGGACGCTGGTCGCGCCTGCGTTAGACTATATAGAGTGCTCGCGTTTTGCTAACGTAGTGTCGCTGTTACATAGGAGTACAGTGGGCCTTTCATGATACGCTCGCGGCTGTTTTGCTAGACCCACATATACCAAACTTGGTGGTACGTGACGTCAATCGATTGCAAAGTATACGACTTGTGCAAATATGATAATTTTGACACGCGTGCCATGTGAGAACATGACAACATACCACGCTTATAGCGCGCTCGCGGCCGTTTCGCTAGCTCCACATATACTAAATTTGGTATACGTGACGTGAATAGATGACGAAGGTAATCGGCACATCCAAACATGATAATCATAATGTGAAAGTCATGTCCGACATAATCTACCTCTACTTCGTAACGTTGTGCTGAGTTTAATGTGACATATCGGCATTTGTCTTTCATGCATCGCATATTATCGATTTCCACTGTACGTGGGACCTGCCTTTTTTTTTATTGGAACAGTCATGAGAAATTATGGTGATGTGCTAGTTCCTGAAAGAGTTAACAAATTCAAAGAGAGTGCTAGAGATCATCAAACAGACTCGCAAGTATATTAGCACGGCGCCTTCCGAGGAATCCCGTCAGCCACTGAGATTGGTGTCGACGTTACAAAAGCAAGTAAACGGCAAACATTTCGCATGCGAGTAGCGAGAATGGCATTTGGAGGTGCTGAAGAACTTGAAGAGTCAAGTTGATCTCGTTTTGAATAATTCCAGCCGCTATCCCCCAGATTTGTTTGTTCCTTCTAGCCTCTTATTCACCATTTCCCCTCATGCATACATATTCTTGAGATATTTGATGAAGCTCAAGATGCCGCATCCTGATAGTACCAGGAGACTGTTCATCATGTGAAGATAACCTCGTAAAGGAGCAGCAAGAAGCTTTCTTTCTTTTTATGTCAAACTGATTGTAAGCACACTTAAAGAGTATGAAAAGACTGGGACAATAATGCTTGAAGAGGTTCATCTGCAGTCTTCTTTTTAAACAAGGCCGGCTATCTGGCGGAATACTTATCAGCTGCGGCAAAGGACTGCCCACGTATACAGAGCCTTTTTTCTTCAAACAAGGATGTTGTACACATTCTCCCCGAGGCGCAAATTGATGCAGAGACACTACATGACTTCCTTCGGAAACTTATTCTTGATCTCGAGGCATCTAGTTTTAGAATAATTGCAGTGATCTGAGGCAATAAACCCAGAAACAGAAAAGACATGTCTCTTTTCGCTAAGCCCGCTAGTGTCAGCATGTGCCAAGCTGCCCATCAAACGGTCACACAAAGCAATGGCCGTGCACAAACAAACCACACGACAAAACAATGAAACGCTCACAAATCTGGCGGCGACCCCATTGCTGCACCCACCGGCATCTACTGTTCGTGCGGGAGCAATGAAGTTCTCTCGCTCCCTGACGGCCCTTGGCGAGAATTATTTTTCAGCCAGACATCAATATGTTTTAGATTTCAGGGGAACTCGTCGTACTGCAAGTTAGCGTCTACTCTCGCGTTCGACTTGCACAGTGGCACACACAGCAGCACAACACACTCGTAGTAAAACGCCTCTATAAAAACATCTTCACACGCGCACGCTATAAAAACTGTTCTCAAACACAGGAAACAAGACGCGAACATCCCCTCAAACACAATCGACACACACACAATCAATTGGCAGACCCCACTTACAATAAGAATGGATTATAGGCGAAGCACGATTGAGGAAGATTGATAAGTCAATTTAAAACCAGCAGAACGTTACGAGGTAGAGGTAAATGATGCCGTGCATGGCTTCCGTGTCATGATTATCATGTTTGGATGTGTTTTTTATCTTTGTCATCTCTTCATATCACGTGATAAGAAATATAGTATAAGTGAAGTTAGCGAAATGGTCGCGACCCCGCAATGAACGTGTTATGTTGTCATGTTCTTACATGACACCCGTGTCAGGATCATCCTGCTTGCTTCAGTCATATTTTTTGTCATCTATTGACTTCACGTAGAACCAAATTGGCTATATGTGAAGCAAGGAAAATGAGCGTGAGCACGTCAGGAAGGGCCCGATATACTGAAATGTAGCGTTGACGCGCGCGTACCCTGGGCACAGCGACGCTATATTAGCAAAACGCGAGACTCTATAGTCCGACGCCAGGTGCGAGTGGCGCGACCAGTGTCCGTCGACGTGGACCTACTGAAACCGGCGCGAAATGCGGCATGCTGCATTTCCTTCCGGTGTGTTACCCAGGCAACACTGTTTCTCCTTCTTCTTGGGACGGAGGGGCACCGGGCGCGCTGAAACGCACATGCGTCAAAGCGGCGCCGCGCGCCTGCGGGCATATGGCAGCACCGGCGCCTAGCGTGGCAACGCCGGCGTGACGCCACAACTCAATGCCAGCAAGCTCGCGCACCGCGACACGTCGAAATGTATTAGTGCCTTGACTGTGGCATGTAGTTATGTTATAACATGACACGCATTTCATGATTATCATGTTTGCATCAGTCACATACCTTCGTCAACCTATGTCATCTCGTAATGCCAAATTTTTCATGTATAAATCTGCTGCATGTACGCGAGCGCATCATGAGTGTGGCATGTAGTCATGTTATTACATGACACGCATGTTGTGATTATCATGTTTGGATGTGTCATTTACGTCTGTCATCCGTTCGCGTCACGTAATACCGAGCTGTGTACATATGAAGCTAGCGAAACGGCCGCGAGCGCATCATGAGCGTAGTATGTAGTTATGTTGTTAAATAATACGCGTAACATGTTTATCATGTTAGAGTCTGTCGCTTGTGTTCGACATGCATACATGTCACACCATACCAGTTTTGCAAGATGCTATGAGAATGCAACCACCGCAAGAGCTTCAGGATCATGAAATGTAAACCATGAGATTCACGACATTCATGTCATGATTTTCGTGTTATGACTAGTTAAATATGTTCTTCACAGTCATGTTACGCCATACCAAGTTTTATACTGATACTGTTGTCGAAACAGCCAGGAGAGTTAAAAGTCGTAGGTGGATAGATAGATAGATAGATAGATAGATAGATAGATAGATAGATAGATAGATAGATAGATACGCTCAATGTCGCCGAAATTCGCTAAGAAATGCTTCGCATTCAAAAAGCATGGAAAAACACACGAAAGCAGTGCACGGTCACGCACAAACTATCACGCACCCACATTGAAACACGAAATGCCGTCCGCTTTGTCGGGTGGAGCATCAGCGCCTTCCTTGCAAAAGCGGCCTAAAATGTTATCTCTGCCCAGAAGCGCTCGCCCATCGACCACGACGCTACGCAGCAGGCAGCACTTTGTTTTTGATTCAATGGCCAAGCCCATTTAAACGGGGTCAAAATGTTCGTACCGCTGCTGCTTCGCATTCCATCAGGTTTCCCTTCGAGGAGATTGTCCATAGTTTTTATGTGCGAAGCATTTCTTAGTGAATTTCGATTACGATGAGCATATCTATCTATCTATCTGTCTATCTATCTATCTATCTATCTATCTATCTATCTATCTATCTATCTATCTGTCTATCTATCTATCTATCTATCTACTTATCTATGTATCTATCTATCTATCTGTCTATCGATCTATCTATCAATCTATCATTCTACCTATCTATCTATCTTGCCACATACAACATTTAGCTCTCCTGCCTCCTGGCCATTTTGATAATGGTATCGATACCAAACTTGGTATGGCATACCATTACTATGACGAGCACTAGTGACTATTCATAACATGAAAATCATGATATGTATGTCATGACTGCCATGATTTACAGTGCATGGTCTTCACTGCTCTTGCAATGGTTTTGTTCTCATGACATGTTACAAAACTGGTGTGGTATGACATGACTGCATGGCGAACACTTGTCACAGACCCTAACATGAAAATCATCACATGCGTGCCATGTAACAACATGAATAGTGCCACAGTCGTGATGGGCTCGCGGCCATTTTGCAAGATTCACGTATAACAGATTTGGTATTACGGGACGTGAATGGATGACGACGGTATCCGACTGATGCAAACCTGAATATCATGTGATGCGTGTCATACAGAAAAGTGGCTACATGCCACGCTCATGATAGGCTCGCGGCCGTTTTGTGAGCATCACATCTACCGAATTTCGTAATATGAGACCTGCATTAAAGACGAAGGTATGTGACTGGTTCAAACATGAAAATCATTACATGCATGTCATGTAACGACATAACTACTACCCACACTCATGGTGTGCTTGCGGCCATTTCGCTAGCTCCGCATATGCCATGTGGGGTACTAAGTAACGTGAACGGATAACGAAGGTATGTGACTGGTACAAACACGATAATCATAAGGTGCGGGTCTTGTAAAAACAGTACTACGAGCCACACTCAAGGTGCCAGTACACTTCGGCGCAACCGGGCGCACGTGCCCGTCGGAGTTCGTTTCGTCGTGTCACGCCGGCGATGTCACGCTACTCGCTGTCACGCCTGGGAGTTCACACCGAACGTCATTGCCTCTGGAAAAGCAATATGTGTCAAGGCTAGTGAGCGAGCCCACCTGACGCCAACAACTCAACAACGTCATCAAGCGGCGGCACCGGTTTGCCTTACGCAACGCACAGCGAGCTCCATCAACCCACGGGCCCGATGAAGCAAGCGGCGCCATCTAGACTCGCGAGTGTTACGCAATGCGTGGCAACATCACTCCATCTTGGGTGCAACCCAGCGCAGTGGCTCCCAATTTGTGGAAGCTGACACCACCAGCGGCGGTTCCGGTTGGACTTTCTTGACGTAATAAATAACCCGGGACCTGTAAGAAAAGCCAAGTGGCGCGTCAACAAGCAGCTGACGTATGCGTCAGAAAGAAGACGTTTCGGCTCTTCGAGACTCTAGCTGTTGGTCCCAGTGCCGAATGTGTAACACCTCTATTTCTATGGTGTACTTAAACGTAGCTTTAACTCACCGTCGTCTTGTACGCTCGTGCATCAGCTCTGCGCAGAAGCAGTCGCGAGCTGAGAAACATGCACTACCATAACAGCCAGGGACCTTGCAAGCGGCGAGTTTCGTAGCAGTGGCGCCTTCGGGACTGTGTTGGTGTCGCGCAGTGTCGTAACAGTGGATGCAGCTGTGGGATCGGCCGGCGTCAGCGACATTGTTGCCGTGAGTGCCTGATGTTTGCCCCTCAGTTCACCAAGCTATTCTACAGGTTATAATAGTTTATAGAAGGGCTGTGTGAAACATTAGTGAGTGAGCATTGATCGTTTTAAGCCAAGTCAGAGCTCTAAAACTCAAGCTTATGCGGGGAGTGTAAACACAGCGGTGTTAAAAATTGCTTGCGCGTCTTGCTAGTCGAGTTTTTGCGATTGCAGCAAGTGGATTCTTAACAGGGACAACAGCCGCAGCCTAGTCTGAACGATGAAGAACCTTGGAGTGAAAGAACTCACGGAAATTTGTGAGCACCTTGGTCTTATTTTTGCCCGCGCAAATCGAAGCAAGCGATCCTTGAGATTATGAAGGATGAAGGGGGGACGGCTGAAGAAGTCGATGAGGCCTGGGCGGATATCAAAGCACGCTGCGAGGAGGCTGAAAGGCGAGAAGTAGAGTTTCGCGAACGCGAAGAAGCTGAAAGGTGAGAACGCCGTGAGGAGGCCGAGAGAGAGGAGCACCTCGAGTTGAAACGAATAGAATCGACAATCCTATAGTGTTCGTAGGCGCCTAGCATAACTTCTGCGACAGTTCAAGTCAGCGGTCATAGAATTTGGCACCAAGTGCCACTGTTCGTAGTCGGCGAGGACAAGACGAAGTATCTCAACTTTGAACACGTCTGTGACTGAAATGCCTTGGAGTGGTCCCTTTGGGCCTAGAACCTGTTAGCTCTTCTTCCCGGTGAAGTGTCGGACGTGTTAACACGCCTCTCGAGGGAAGCGTTAAAGAGCTATGACGAAGTTAAAGAAGTGCTTTCGAGTAGTTACAAGTTGCCATCCGAGGATTTCCGGCAAAGGTCCTGGCATGTTAAAAGGGAAATGAGTCAAACGTTGACTTCTAATTTCATCTTGAAAGTCGATTTATTTGAATGGCTCAATGACGAAGATGTTTATGACAATCGCCGTGAGGTGTAGGATGCATTTCATTGGAGGAATTCTACCGCTGCGTCGAGGACAGCTTCGAGCATTGGCTGCAAGATAAATTTGGTGAAGTACAGCTCAACAAGGCAGCAGAGTTTGCTGCGGAGTATTATACTCACCGAAAGTTGCATGTTATGGCAGTGCGCTTTGAAAATAGTGAAAAAAGAGGGCTTTTGAAAGAAGCCTGACGGACGGAAACCCAATCCACACCATAATTTCTGGAAGCACCCGTCTGTTACGAAAGACACTGTAGGGGAAGGGCAAACAAGCGAAGAAATTGAGGGAGGTTCCTAAACAACACACTGATACCACACGGGCGTTCGAACCACGTAAGCCGCTAATCTGCTACAAATGCAAAAAGGAAGGGCACATGACGGTATATTGTAAACAAAAGCTTGCTTTCGCAACAATCTGAGAATCGGAAAAGAACATGCTGTTGTTGAGGCCGTATCTCCAGAAAATTAATGTGGATGGGAAAACGTGTCGAGAACTTCGAGACTCAGCGGCAAGCATGAACGTTGTTCATCCTTCATTGGTGTCACCGGACGACTTTACAGGAGAGTGTGCGCGGATCAGGCAAGTCGCCGAAGAACAGAGTGCTTCCTTACCAATCGCTACAGTTGTCATTAAAAGCCTGTTCGGTAAGCTTGGCACTGAAGCTGCTGTGTCTGCCGTACTTCCTGATTGTTTTCCGTATCTTTTTTAGAATAACTCTGAGCAGCTTCTCGAAGAGCAGGGTAAATCGTCCTTCTCACACTTAGCGTACATGGCGCTCACGCGATCGCAAGCGCGGAAGCTTTCGCAGGATTTTGATCTCGTTCAATGTAGTGAAACACCTTCTGCAAAAGCAGCGGATCTGTGTGGCCTTGGCAGCGAGTCGATGGAACCTCGGACAGGAAACTCTCTGGGTGAGTCACTCGAGCAGTTACTCGAGCGGCCCGTCGCCGAAGTGACCGGCGCTGTCTTTTCCTGTGGAGGAGACGGCAGAAAGCCATTGGATGGAAGCGAGAGGGGCGCTACACTCTTGCCTGTAGCGGGAAGTTGGAATGAGTTGTCAAGGATAGATCGGACAACGCTCTTTTGAGAGCAGCGTGAGAACCTCTCGGCTAGAGCACTAATGAAAAGAGTAAACTTGGGAAAAAAAGAAAAAGAATGTTTCCTTTTTTAAAAAAGGCAGGGCTCCTGTATCGGAGCTACACAAATATGCAAGGTCGCACGTATGAGCAGCTCTTATGGCCACAAAATTATCATCGCCAACTATTGGAGCTGGCACGTGGACACGCGTGGGCAGGGCATCTCGGCATAAAGAACACCAAGGCTAGAATTTCTTTTGAGTTTTATTGGCCGAATTGCTGGAAGGATATCAAAGACTTTGTAAGCTCATGCGACAATTGTAAGAGAGCGGGAAAATCCATGGACAAGAGAAAGGCACCCATAAAGCTTGTGCCAATTATCTCAGAGCCAATTCGGCGCCCACTAATTGATATTGTTAGGTTATTGCCAGAGTCAAGACAAGGTTGTCGGTACATCCTGACGGCCCTCTGTTCGGCCACAAAGTTTCCAAAAGTGATACCACATAAGGAGTTCGATTTTCGTCATGTTCTTGATGCACTGCTATCTACATTTGCACACGTCGGATTTACTTCTTCAATTCGTAGCGACAACGATAGTGTCTTCACCCCTTCTTATCTCTACCTTTTTGGATAAATGTGGAAAAATTAGGGCACAGCTCGATCCATCACCCGCAATCTAATCTGGTAGAGCGTATGCAGTTTGTTCTGAAACAGATACTGAGAGCTCTTCGGTACGAGCACAAATGCGACTGGGAAGCTTGTATTGCTCTCGCTATGTTCACTTTGAGATCAGCTTTTCATGAGAGCACTGGTTTTAGCACTGCAGAGCTTGTGTAGGGCAGGAGATTGAGAGCATCATTGCGAATGCCACGCGAGTCCTGGGAGGAATTCGATGAGGACCCTAATGTAGTTGCGTAATTTCTCGACCTCCTTCAGAAGCTTGGAACAACAAAATATTGTCTGGAAAGCCAAGTAAAGGCTGCACAAGTGTTGTTGAAGGAGTACTACGACGAATTTGCTAAAAAAGGCACCTTTGAAGCGGGTAGTCAGATAATGCTTCTGCGACCGTCCAAAAGGAACAAGCTATAGGTTTATTGAGAAGGGCCTGCTACAGTGATTAGGAAGCTTTCTGATACCAATTATGAAGTGAAGTCAGGAAGATGCCCGAACAACTTTACCACAGTGACTTGGTGAAACCATACGTTCAACGTTAAGTGATGGTAAATCTGCGTTTGAATGCTCAGAGGAATAAGGAGCAGAAGTTTCAAGTCCGGACACCTGGGGATCTGCCAACTTTTCGATTTTCCTGAATTTGGTACACGGTACGTTTATGGATGATGGAGGTAAGTGACTGGTGCAAGCATGATAACAATGAGATGCGTGTCATGTGAAAACATGACTAGATGCCACAGTCAAGGCGCCAACAAATTGCAACGTGACGCGGCGCACGTGCTCGCCGGTGTTCATTTCGTTGCGTCACGCCAGCGGTGCCATGCCAGGCGCCAGTCCTGCCGTATACAAGCAGGCGCTCGCCGCACTGCGTTGCTCTGACGCATGTGCGTTTATACACGTCCGGCGTCCCTCCGTCATGAAAAGAGGGGGATGCAGTGTTGTCTGGGTAATGCATCGGCACGAAATGCAGCATGTCGCATTTCGCGCCGGTGCTCTAAAGTGCTCAAGTTTTGCTAACGTAGCGTCGCTGTGCCCAGCGTACGCACGCGTCAACGCTACATTATTGTATATTGGCCCTTCATGATATGCTCGCGGCCCTTTTTCTAGCTCCATGCATACAAAACTTGGTGTTACGTGACGTCAATGAATGATGAAATATATGGCTGGTGCAAAGATGATAATCCTGACACGTGGGACATGTAAGAACATGACAACTTACCGCGCTCATAGCGTGCTTTCGTGTATTTTGCTAGCTTTATCTATGATAAATTTGGTGTGACTTGACGTGAATACGAGACGAAGGTAAACTATACCTCCAAACATGATAATAATGACACGGAAGTCATGTACGGCATCATTCACCTCCACCTCGTAACGTTGTGCTGATTTTAAAGTGACATATCAACCTTTCTTATTCATGCTTCGCATATCATCGATTCCCACTGTACGCGGGATCTGCCATTTTTTTTATTCTTCTGTGACTGGCCGATGCAGTTATAGATGGGAATGAGCAAACATTTTATGGACCGGTGAAACAATTTGCTGCTTCAGGAAAAGTTTACTGCTTCATGATTTCTTTTATCAGAAAGTAGTACCATCGCCGCTGCCCTGTCGAAGCTGTTGTGAGCATATTATTGCGACTTATCTTTCTGAATATTTTAGTTTTGCCGTACTGGAAGCCCGAAGAAAGGTTTCTCGTTCAATCTCCGATAAATCTGACCTGTCTTGCTTATGGCGACTTGGATTGCTGGTAGAAGCTTGGAAAGCGGTGACGAAAAATCAGTGGACTCGAGCTCAGTGGAAAGTTAAAATAAGTAGAAAGAAATGCTCAAAATATCTTCGGTTTCTCAAGAAGTGCTTCAAACTTAAACACTTATATCTTTGTGAGCTGTTCTTACTGATGAAAACTATCTTTCAAGAAAATATATTTACAGCTGAGGAGGCCACCTTCAACATAACTGTATTCATGCGGAAAGCTGTGAGGTATTACATCATAAGCGTCACGTTTAATATTCTTATATGCATCATGCATGACACATACACGTCTTGTCCTAGTGCATGCAGCTTAAAACTGACTGTCCTTTTTTACGCTATTCAACAAGTGCGGTGTGTATAAAATCCCATGAAAATGCGAGCACGTCGATGAAGTTCTCTCTCTCTTATATATTGCTACGGTATGAGCCGGGCTGTAGTATGTGCCGGAGAGGTAGAAGAGGAAGACGACGTTGTCTGGTGCGGCCTGAGGACTCCATCTTTACCACGACTGCCGAACTTCATCCTCACCCTGTAAATAAATACACCTATACTTTAATTCAACCATAACAGTTTTGTGATGGAGATGCTGGGTAATCAACCAAGCAACACGACGCTTCAAGCGCCTGATCTACGACGAAGCCGCCGCCTTGCTGGACTGCCCCCGTTACCAGCTGGCAGCTGAGATGTCTCACGGCGAAAAAGAAAACCGGGTCCCCACAGCTGCAGATCTTCTACCAGTCCCAGCAGCACCGCTAGTACCAGGTTCGCGTGCGGCTGGTTCCTGGTTGCGTCAGGATCTGATAGTGCCTCGCACATTCGGTGGCGAATCTGGCGAGAACGTGGATGCCTGGCTCACACACTACAAACGGGTGGGATGCGGCGACCCAGCTCACCAATGTAGTATTTTTCTTAACGGACACAGCACTCGTATGGTGCGATAACCACGAAGATGCCCTCACGTCAAGGGATCGCTTCGTTTCTGAAATAAGAGCGTGCTTCGAAGACTCCGTAGCTAAGAGAAAGCAGATGGAACAAACGCTACTGCAGAGAGCTCAGATTCCAGGAGAGATGTGCACGACCTACGTCGAGGCAATCTTGAAGCTCTGCAAGATCGTCAACCGTTCTATGTCAGAGGAAGACAAAGTTGGCCACCTGTTGAAGGGCATTGGCGAGGACGTGTCTCAGTTCCTCATCAGCGAAGACAGCCTTGCCACGGCGACCGACGTCATAAGCGACTGTCACACATTCGAGACCCTGAGGATGCGACGTATCACCGCCAAGTTCGGTCGCCTACCGAATGTAACCACCGTGGCAAATGTTGACAATGCACGCCTGCTTGATCTCGCGTCGACAATACGCCAGATCGTTCGAGAAGAGCTCACTCGACACGCTCGCCCGACGCCGTACGAGCCTACACCCACACCGTCTCCCTCTCGCCCTTCCGTGTCAATTACCGCAGCAGGCAACGATGACTGCAACTACAGGCCACCCTCACCATCGAAGTCACAGCGCAATAACTACCCGCTGCCGAGGTACGAAGACCACTTCAGTTATCCCCATCAGCCAGCCAACACCTATTACGACCCGAACGAAGATGCACCCGTACCACCACCACGTCAGCGCAATGCCTTCCAGGAGTACAATGCATACCGCCAAGCCCCTGTGTGCTACCGTTGCGGTATCGCTGGGCATATAGCTCGGTTCTGTCGTCGACATAGAGAGCCAACATCCCGATATCGTTCCCCATCAAAGATTCCGCCAGCGGGCACTGGTCACAACAACGGTCATTAGCTCGCCTATTCCAGGAGCACCGCACGGCGGGGAAATCACCGTGGCAGTTCTTCCGCTTCTGACCGTAGTTTGACGCCTCCATATGGACGACTGCATCATTCCGCTTCGCCGGGACGACGCCTGTCATCGCCGCCGCCGGGAAGCTAGGCAGCGCGACCGATGAAGGTGAGGTCGCACAACAGGATTTGCCTCAGATGCCTCTGCCAGTTATAATGTCCAAGCACAAGATACGTGTGGAAATAAATGGCTTTTGTACAAGTGCTTTGGTGGACACTGGTGCTACGATATCACTTATGAGTCTTTCTTTCAAAAGTCGCATAGGCCGCAAAGTTATGTCTACTTGGGGCGAATCAACAAGGTTTCGTGGTGTTGGTGGGGAAGTACTTCATCTTGTCGGAGTTTGTGCCATCAATCTCTTATTGGCAGGAAAGGTGTTCCCAACAGAGTTTCTTGTGCTGCAACATTGTACCCACGATGTGATTCTCGCTCTTGACTTTCTCCAAGGATGTGGCGCTTTCGTCGTCTGTAGAAGCGGTGAACTTTCCGTCAGCGGTGCCATTGTTCCTGCCCTCGTCGAGGAGGCACCGGAGGACGCGAAGGATGCTCTGATTGTTTCCGATGAGCTGACAGTGCCGCCATGGTCAATGAGGTCAGTTGCGGTGTTCGCCCCAGAATCTGCTACATCTTTGGACGCTATCGTTGAACCTGCCATCGTTCATTGTGCTAAGAAAGGCATACTCGTCCCTCGTAGTTTGGTATCTGTTGATAAAGGAGCAACCTTTCTGTGTGCACTAAACTGTTCGCCAATGCCGGTTGTGCTCCCTCGAGGAATGAACCTTGGCGTCTTCGATGATTCCACTGAAGGTTCTGTAGCGGTCGTTAACAACGATGAAAGCGAGAAAGGTACAGTCTCTGGCAAGCGCAGTTGCTCTTACGAGTCGCAGATTCTAGGCATGATTAGCGCCACTTTGCGGTCACACGAGCAGCAAACATTACGCTCTGTGGAGGCGACAAGCTTCTGTGTTTCACTTTTGCCAAGAGGAGAGGCCACTACATTTACCATGCTCTCGCGCTCACCATAGGATTGACACCAGCACTGCCCATCCGATCCAACAAATGCCTTACCGAGTGTCGTCATCAGAACGAAAAGTTATTGCCGACCAGGTTCAGGAAATGCTGAAGAAGGGTATTATTGAAGAGTCGTGTAGCCCGTGGGCAGCACCGGTCATCTTGGTTAAGAAGAAAGATGTTGCCTGGCGATTCTGCGTTGATTACAGAAGACTCAAAACCGTGAACAAAAATATGTATATCCGCTGCCTAGAATTGACGACGTTATTGACTGCTTAAACTCGGCTTCGTACTTTTCTTCCATAGACCTAAAATCAGGATATTGGCAGATACCTATGCACCCTTCAGACGAGGAGAAGACCGCATTCGTGACGCCTGATGGACTGTACCAATTCAATGTGATGCCGCTTGGGCTTTGCAACGCCCTCGCCACTTTTTAAATGTTTATGGACTCTGTCCTTCGTGGTCTTAAATTGGAGGTGTGCTTATGCTACCTGGATGACGTCGTCATTTTTGGGCGTACCTTCGAAGAGCACAACGTGCGTTGAAGTCTTGTTTTAGACTGTGTCAGAAAGGCTGGCTTGATTTTGAACTCTAAGAATTGCCGGTTTGGTGAACGACAAGTTTTAGTCCTCGGTCACCTAGTTGACAAAGATAGTGTCAGGGCGAGTCCCCACAAAATCGAAGCAGACGGCACATTCAAACCACCCCAGACACTGAAGGAACTTCGCCGCTTCTTGGGCCTATGTTCCTACTTTCGCCGCTTTGTGCCCCGATTCGCGGATGTAGTACACCCACTGACGAGCTCGTTGCAAAAAGACAGTCCATTCGAATGGACACCTGATTGCGATTCCGCCTTTTCTGAACTGAAATTTCTACAAAGATCTGAGCCTATTCTTCGTCATTTCGATCCTTCTGCTCCTACAGAAATGCACAGTGACGCAAGTGGAATTGGCATCGGAGGTGTGCTTGTTCAGCGCCATGATAATGGAGAGCATGTTGTTGCTTATACGAGTTGATCTCTAAGCAATGCTGAAATGAATTATATTGTGACAGAACAAGAATGTTTAGCGGCTGTATTCGCCATTCATTAGTTTCGATGTTACCTCTACGGTCACCCATTCACGATTGTGAAAGACCATCATTCAATAAGTTGACTTGTTACCCTCCGAGACCCTTCTGGCCGCCTCGCTCGATGGCCTTTACGCCTTCAAGAATTTGACTTCTGCATTTTGTACAGAAGTGGACGACGTCATTCGGACGCTGATTGTCTTTCTCGCTTACCTATGACCACGACGGAGGACAGTGCAGATACCCTTTACATCTGTTTTTCTGCGGTCTCTCACACGTTTTCTGACTCCAACAACTTCAAACGAGAACAATTGAATGATTTATCTTTAGACCCATTGTTCGTTGACGCTCGGAATCTCAAAGGCAGTGGTCGCTTTCGCATTCGTGATGAACTGTTGTGCAAAACGAATTACTCAGCAACCGGCGCACGTTATTTACTGGTTGTACCTCAAAGTCTTCAATGCGACGTTCTTCGTACTATGCACGATGATCCAACGTCAGGACACCTTGGGTTCATTCGTACCCTGCATCGAGTGCAGCAGCGTTTTTACTGGCGCCGAATGCGAGATTTTACAAAACAATACGTCTTGAGCTGCGAGAATTGCCAGCGCTACAGACGACCTACCAGTGCACCGCACGGCCTTCTTCATCCCGTAGAACCGCCTACTACGCCTTTCGAGCAAGTGGGCATCGACCTATTGGGGCCGTTTCCACAATCTTCTAACAACAACCGCTGGATAATAGTGTGCGTCGACCACCTTATCCGATACGCCAAAACCGCTGCGATACCATCTTCTACAGCTGATGGCGTCGCAGCCTTTTTGTTACGCTCCATTGTTCTTCGCCATGGTCCACCTCAAGTAATCAATAGTGACCGTGGTCGCCAAATCATCGCGGACGCTGTGAAAGAATTGCTTCGCCTCTGCACTTCACAGTTCAGACATTCGACATCATACCATCCCCACACGAGTGGTCTGGTAGAACGTACCAATCGAACTCTTACTAACATGCTCGCAGTGTACTTCGCGTCCATTCACAAAAACAGGGATGAGATCTTACCGTTTATTACTTATGCATGCCTTACAGCGAAGCACGAGACCACGGACTTCACGCCCTTCTACGTGCTCTAGGCTCGATCACAATGCAGCTCCCTTGATACAATCCTCCCATTTAAGCTCCATACCGATGAGTCCGTGGCCGAAACTTTGTGCCGGGCTGAAGAAGCCCGCCATATTGCTCGCTTGCGAACACTGGCATCACAAGATTGCTCCAAGCAACGATACGATCAACGCCGTGATGCCATTTCATTCCGCAAAGGTGAATTCGTGTAGTTGTGGACCCCTTAACGAAAATCTGGTTTATGTAGGAAGTTTTTACCGCAGTACACAGGCCCCTACGTCATTGCAGATCGCTTGACTGACTTGAAGTACGTTGTGGCACGCTTGACGACACCTTCTCGTCGGTCAAATGGAACGCAGTTGGTGCACGTGGCTCACCTCAATAAGTTTTATCCCTCCAGTGACATAAACTCGCCCAGCGGGCTTCGTCTGTGAACGGGGGATCGCTATGGTATGAGCCGGGCTGTAGTATGTGCCGGAGAGGTAGAAGAGGAAGACGACGTTGTCTGGTGTGGCCTGAGGACTCCATCTTTACCGCGACTGCCGAACTTCATCCTCACTCTGTAAATAAATCCACCTACCCTTTAATTCAACCGTAAGAATATATATATATATATATATATATATATATATATATATATATGTGTGTGTGTGTGTGTGTGTGTGTGTGTGTGTGTGTGTGTGTGTGTGTGTGTGTGTGTGTGTGTGTGTGTGTGTGTGTGTGTGTGTGGTTAGCCCTCCACTCGCGAAAGAGTTGTTATGCCGCTGGTCCGACTTTATTTTCACCTCACATAACAGACAGCACTTTGGTGTAACTGTGCTTGCAGATGATTTGACAGGAGGAATTTCACTTGTTTTAGGATAAGTGAAAGTGAAAACACCCAGCGCTACAAACGTTTTTGCAATGTTTTATTGAAAGTAAGTATGAAGTCTCAATTGGAGCAGGTTAGCTCTGGTAATTCATCGGTTCATTGCACATTTTCAAATGTTAACAAAAGTTATGTTGCACAACAGTTTGTTTGAAGCAAAACGAGAAATTATGTGTAGTAACCCCCCCCCCCCTAAAAAAAGTCAGCAAAGGCAGATGCCCTCTTTGTTGCAGTATTTCTTCGCATAGAGCCAAGCAGCAGTACCCGGTAGCATTCCAGCTCCGCTCACTGATCCACATTGCTTCAGGGGCCAGCCTTAAAGTGGGAGTGAATAGAACAAAATGGTTTTAAACTGTGAGTGCAACAACCTGCTTTGTAGCGAAATCTTTATTTGCTTTTCAGGACAGTTGCATATGAAATTGAGGGTGTGGAGGAAGTCGTAACTTTTAGGCGTGTCAACATCACAACACAATTCATAGAGTTGACATAGCATTCAGTACAAGAACCGACAGTGGGACAAGTGCCTAAATCAAAGACTCAACTCAAAAAATAAAAGCATAAGAAGGTTGGCATTGTTAAAAAAATAGTGCTCTCAATCATAAAGATTTAAAACGCTTCGCTTATCCAGGTACTGCTTCTTATTCTATTTACAGTTGGACTGAGAATGAAACCTATTAATAAATGCATACAAACTGTTACAGTGACATGTACCTATCTTTAAACGAACTAATAAAAATGGAAGAAGGGTTGCTGTGCCAACACATAGCTACTCCAGTGATAAGACCTCTTCATTCTTACTGTCGTTTTGGCATAGAGATATCATTTGTGGGCTTGCGCTATTCACAACATACATTGCTCCTCTGTTTGTACTGACATATGCATGGCCATGGAGGACGTAACTGTATGTCGGTGTGTAGCTGTAGATGACAGAGCATGTCGAGTTAGAGGCACAGAAGGCCATCCTAGCAAAAAAGTTGTAAGCATATAGCTTGAAAAGGCTAGGGGGCCACAGCCAGGCAACGGGAAGAGTGCACACATGTGGAATACAAACAACCCCTTTTGTTGATGTAAATACGTATAAATTGATGCGTGCGCACTGTGAACAGGCCAGGATGCCTGTGAATAATGAATATTTTAACCACCAAGAAAGTATTGTTCTGTTACAATGCGAAAATTGATATGAATAAATGTAGCATTTAAAAAGAAAAAAGAGCATGCATGTATGAATATAATCTGCAAAGCATAGATACTAAGTACATTTTCAAGCTTTAGGTATGAGTGTGAAATTTATCAAAGAGGAAAACCTCAAGCAACTGCTTGCGTGATAATGACGTTTTTGTACTTATGCACTTCTTTAATTCATTTAGATATTTTGGTAGATAGTACTACTACTACTACAGAGAAGGAAACGACCCATGGCCCAAGGAGCCTTGCTTCTTACAGAAATAACCTTGCGGGGTCCAGCGGTTTGAGGCATGGGTGCTCGTCTAAATGGCAGTTAGTAGCGCTTAGGTTCTGGTGCCGTTTTCGGTCAGCTGAATGATAGAGTTGTTCCTCTGGATCCGAGCTTAGCAGCATGGTCTACCACTGCTCATGACGTTGGTTTTGCAACCGTGTAGAGACACTTGAGGTCAAGCCCACAGAACGTGTCTGAGTTCCACCCATTTCTTGCATATATGACATTCACCCTCCTATTGGTCCGGGAAATTACCACTGTTGGTTACCGGTTTCAAGTAAGTGTTTGCTTCTAGATGACGCCAGACCACACCTACAGAATAGCATATCTTGTAGGCAAGAAAGACCAAGACTGGTTTCGTTGCCTACGAATGCCAAAGACCTCCAGAGATGAAACAGGTAGGTATAGTATGGTGGGCAAATGGTCGCCGTGGCCCTCGATCAGGCATTAAGGGCTTCGGACCTCGTGTGCTAAACCATTCGGACTATGTTGGTACCACTGGGTCCACAAAGATGACGCAACAATTTCACACTGGTGACGGCACTCTATCAGAAGTAGGCATTACAAACACCTGCAACGTGCCGTCTTGCAAGATTGAGACAAACGAGTAATCATGCTACACGGCACCTGTGTTTGCTGTAACAGCGTGATTGTAAACGTCTTCAGAACGGCGCTGTTTGAATGTCCACCATGAAAAATTCATCGTGCTGTCTGGCGCCGGTGTTTGGTGCGGCGACATAAATAAGGCGTAGCCTGCTACTTTATAAGCATTGAAATGCGAGTGTACCATGTAGTGCATAGACATTTCCGGGGAAGGACGTGCTTCGCTTTTTTCCTCAAAGCTACAAAATTGAGTCGTTCGGGAAGTCCTTAAATTCGGTGTATTGCATCACTTGCGGTTGTGTAATATATTGTGCTCTATCCAAAATTATAATTTCCTAGGCCTACTGTCCTGGCTCTGCAAGCCAGATGTCCTCGGCCCATGAACCTTCACAGCCATTAAAACTAGATGTTTGAATGCACTAGCGTAAAACGATATACGCCCCTGTTGGACGTATAATCTTCAAGTGACTTATAAACACCTGGTACAAAATATATGACGCCATACCGTGCCTAAGCTACGAGACTTTGCTCTGCCATTCAAGATGAAAACAGATGAATCACAATGCCTAATAAGAGTGATACTGTATAGTGAGCAAGACTGCCAAGTACTTGCCAAAGTTTTGTGGTTGGTTTACGCAGCTACACGTTCAACGAAGTAGAAGTGAAATACACGGCAAAAGAGAAAGAAACAGTGGCCATCCTAAAGGCACACAGAAGCTCTAACGAAACACCGTGGCGCAGTATCCATATTGGGGATCCCACTTGATGATGTTTAAAAGAGTAAATGCTTTCAACCTTTAAGAAGGAACTAAAGTTCTACAATTGACATAAGCAGGATTGATCGCAGGGCTACCCACACTAATTCCAAAAACATTTATTCAGTAATAACAGCTGTCATTCAGAAGGTAATTATGGCATCCGGTGTATGCACATGAAGCTAACCGAGCAGTTTACGTGATCAGACATAAAAGAAGACACAAAAATATAATCACAGCATTGCAAAAAAATTATTACAAATATAAACTTACGAGTTGCAATTACAAAGTAAATTGTAGGCACCTGAGTTAAGAAATGGTACATCCAGGACAATTTCCTGCATCGTTGGAGGTCATTTACACAAACTTCGAAGAACTTTGTAAAAAATGCGAACGTTATGGCTTGTAAAATGATAATGGCAGCAAAAGCAAAAAAACGACATAAACAACCTGACCTCCTTTAAAAACTAAAGGATGTCTGACAGAGTAAATTACTAATATATTAGTAAGAAATAGTGAAATAGATTCACAGAGTCATCAACCCAATAAATGGGTAGTCCAAAAAAGCATTGCGCTCTGGTATACTGCCCCTTGTCATTCAGCGATTATTGGGCTAGTGAAGCAAGCTAATTGAGACATAAATTAGTTTTTAGGCATGCATTCAGTCTTCCCAGAATGGTGGAAGAGCTGGCTTTAAATGTCGTAGCTCATCATGCACAGCCCTACAAACCATCTCTACGATGCACAACACTTCTTAAGTATTTGATTCATTTTTACATACTGCAGCTTCAATGAGAATATCTCAGGAGTGGGAAACGAAAGACAACAATAACATATCAACATTTGTGAACAGGCTTTTCACTGCTCCTGCAAACCAACATATTTGGGAGCCAAAGTGACTGAGTTGTAGGTATGATTAGCCTCACAGAAGAAAAAACTAAAAAGGGCGAAGCTAAGTACTGACAGAGAGTGAAAGGAAGCTTCGACAAAAAAAACAGTACCCAGCTGTACCAAAACTGAGGTTCGGGACTTCGTGCTAGCGATAGAATAATCACAAGCCTCAAGTCACAGGGGGCCATTCTCTTTAGTCAAAACGTCAAGCCAGCAGGGACATTTAAAAACTTCCCGGTGCGGTGGCTTCCACAGTCTACATTCTAGACAAGTAAGACACCACTTTTCAAAGGCAAGTTTCCTCTGCCATACAAAATCTTGTGGATACAAAGACGGCTCTAAAAAAGTGTGGAGCAATTGAAATTATAGTAATATTTAATAATTTTTATATCAAAGTCAGTTTTCCTGAGACACATCAGGCATTTCTATGGACTTCATGCTGCAAAATGTCTAGTTCTGATGACATGAGGTACCAAAATGGCAACTCAGCGGCACAAGAACCACCAAATGACTGCTTGTGGGTCGACAATGGAGCCACAGTACAGAGCTGCTGAGCGAGTTTTCCGATTTCTCACAGAAGCACATGACGAGAAGCTCACAATGTGTTACGATGTCAAGGCACTGTAGAAATGGAAACTAGCTTTTAAAACCATGCAGTAATTGCTTTTGCAGAGTGCACTTGCACTTTGCAGTAAATTTACATCCTTGGAGGCTGGACCTTTCATTTGACGCAAGAAAATAAAATAATTGCAGTGAGCACCCTTTATCATCCCAGGAGGTTTGCAAAACAGGTACTGCGGAAGTGAAGCAAGCATTAACCAGTTGCAAAAACGTGATTTATTACATAAAGAACTGGGAGGACTGAGGTAATAAAATAAAGAAGTTAGAAATAACCAAAAGAAAAGTGTTGTCTTTGTGTTATCTGCAGCATGTTTATTTACCACCTGTTTGCAACTTGTACGATAGGCAAAGGTTAGCATGCACTGAATTTCTCGCACCAAAATTTCAGTATGTTTTAAACAATAGAACACAAATATGCGTGGAGAGAGCAGCATTGTACCATTTTGTTAGTTGCAACTGTGATATTCTGTCTGTTAGTTAGCGCAATTCGTATAAATCACCCATTACCTATCTACCTAAGGTATAAAGACGTCTTTTATTTATTTTTTGCATGGAACCAGAACCTCGAGTGTTGCAAAAGACCCAAGTAATTTATCAGCAAGGTGCTGCAAAGACTGATATAAAATGATAATTCATAACCTTACAGCCAGTGTAGCATTCTCTGTCACGTGCACTCGACACGCTATTATAATTCCTTTCCCTTACGCTAACATGCATAGTCTGTAAAAAGGAATGCTGAGGAAGGCGCATTTTTTATTACTACGCGCAACTTAGCTGCAGCTGGTTATTCTCTTCATTCACAGAAAATTTGTTAATTAATTGAGGCATAGTGAATGCAAGCTCAAACCAATAACAATTCCGGATTGCAGTTTTGATGTACATACTCCAGTCTCTCCCACACTAAATTTAGTGATTTGCAACATGATGCTTACACTGGGAACTCAATCGTAAAAATTCACACACGTGTCCTCACCAAAATACACAGTAGTTTTGCAGTGAAGCCTCGATAAACACGTGTGTACGTTTTTACTATTTTATTGCTTTTGACAAGCACTCAAAACTGTGGGTTTATGTTTGATTGATCGATTTGTGGGGTTTAACGTTCCAAAACCACCATTTGATTGTGAGAGACGCCGTAGTGGAGGGCTCCAGAAATTTTGACCACCTGGGGTTCTTTAACGTGCACCCAAATCTGAGTACACGGGCCTACAACATTTCCGCCTCCATCGGAAATGCAGCCGCCGCAGCCGGGAATCGAACCCATGCCCTGTGGGTCAGCAGCCGAGTACCTTAGCCACTAGACCACTGCGGCGGGGCTGTGGGTTTCAGTTGCATTTTCTTCTTTTTCTTTACAATAAATCCACTAAAGTCTATGCGCACTAAAAGCACTGTGCGACAGCAGCAACAGTCGTGTTCTCACTGGGTAGCGTAGTATCTGAGCATCGTTTCCGACCTCTACTGCGCCGATGGTCTCATAAACAAGCATTTTATGGCTCTCTTCGGAATTGCAAAAAAGAACTTACCAATTCCAGCGTCTCGAAATCTTCTTAATCTTCAGTGGATACGACTGTCCACTTCGGCGAGTCTCCTGCAGTCGTTCAAAGTGAACCAAAACTGGCGGTGGTAGCGAAGTGCAGCATCGATAAAGGCATGCTGAAAGCGTTTTTTGGCTCACTCAAAGTTTCTTCGCCTGCCATGATCGGAACGCGTTTTTCACAAGCAAATGATCGGAACGCGTTTTTCACAAGCAAGATCACCTCAGTGAACACAGCGCACTTATTCATCTTTGTCTAGCAGTTGCCTGCAGCATCGTCATGAGCGCCGCCGTGTTTGCTGGTGAAATGACGCACGAACTAATCAGCGTGCAGCTTCCGAGGGCCTCAAAGGGTACCTGGCAAAGTGAAATTGTGGGGGGTCTATCACTCGCTTTTGTAAACTCGCAGCCTGGTCACGACGCTCGGCACAACGTTACCTGGCTTCAATGACGAAGAAAACATCGCCGTAACTGTCTACCTTCAGTGCGCCGAAAAAGCTCGACAACTTGCCCTACCCCGCATCAAAAACCAACAAATGACCGATAGCTACCGTTACAACCTCTGACGAAGTTTCATAAAACACCAGCCTGGTGACCGTGTTTGGGTGCGGACGCCAGTACGCCAACACGGACTCAGTGAAAAACTTATTCGACGCTACATCGAAACATTCATGGTAGTTCGACATCCTGGTGCACTCGACTGAAATGTTGTTTCAGACGGCATTACAAACTCTCAATGGCGCCGCGCATGACTTGAAGTTGTCCATTTCGTGCGTGTCAAGCCGCTTCATGCGCGTGAAGGTAACTAAGAATGGTATTCTTTGGTGTTTCTCTATTGTTGTGCTTTATTGTTGTACTTTCTTCTATTGTTGCGTGCATTTTTTTCGTGTTCTCTTTTGAGAACCAGGACAGCGTTTTTCCAGAGGAGGCAATGCCACGCGCGTTCATTACTTTTACTGTCGTTTTAATCAGTTTTTGCCCACAAATTCTCTCAAATTCTCAGCGCAAACTGCGCCCCATCATTCGAGAATGTTCGCAATTAGTGTAGATTATTTTGTTAAGATTGCACGCAAGACACAAAAACTTGAGATTATTCCAGAGCTTGCGTGCTGACCTGCGATAAGGCTAGAATATTTGACAGCACATGAATAAATGCCAATATGCTTCGCTGTTTTTCAGTTGATTGACGGCCGAAGCTCATTTTCCCCCTCTCAGTGCCAGTGTGTATCACTGTTCTCTGACTTTTCGTTGACCGGCCACAATTTCGGCTGAATAAACAGTTTTATCTTCTACTGTAGTCTACTCTCTTCGTTGATGTCATCACTAAGTGCCAATATTCTGTTTCACCGCACTGTCTGTTGGTGGAACTGTTACGGATTTTGTTGTGTTTTTTGTTAGACTGCACGCGCACATTTACACGCAATTCCTTACGTGCCATATGTTACTGATAGGGTCGACATGAAAAATGACCAAAGAGAAGAACGAAGAAAATAAACGTATGAAATGCTAACAGACGAACAAATTGGAAGAGAAAAAAGAAGAAGAAAAGAAGACTGCGCGCAAGCATGATATGACGAGCGCGCACACGGGGGAAAGTGGCGGAAGACGATGGGGAAGACAGCGGGTGGTCGAGGCAGCCTTGGGTTCTGCCCCATGACCGGAACGCTTCTAGAGTTGCCTGAGTTTGCACCTCAGCCAGCTACCATCTTCGTTGTTTCGCTCTTCCAGCTGGCGGGTGGTGGAGCGAGTGGCTGGAACAGGTCAGCGTCACGCCATCGACCTTCAAGGAGCCCGAGCTCGCGGACACCCGTCTGCCACGCCGACTGCACACAGTTCAGAGCGGTCTTGGAGGTGCCCGGAATTCCTGCCGGCACATTGAGTCCATCCACCGCAGGATAACGACGTCTTCGCACTTCGGAGCGTTCGCGGCGTGCCCTTCCACGCTTTCAGGAACAACAAGCATGGACGCACGCCGTGAGCCATGCTCATGCAGGTGTCAGCGCGACTGATATTCGTCGTAAGCGGCCGACACCTTACATCCCGTTCTTCCGAAAGACGCTAACCACTCAGTGTTCCTATTGGGTAATGCGTAAGACGTGGTTGTGGTACGACTTGCACTATTTTGTTGTGGGGAGAGCTAGTTGTTTGTAGATTTTGTTATTTTGCTCTGTGTAATGAAGGTCACATTTTGGTGCCACACACCTGTGTGCCTCTTCTTGCACTCATTCCGCTTGCTAAAACAAACAGAGCCAGGCGAAATCGTACGGGACAGTTAATTTTCACATCTTCTTTAAAATTCCCGCACGAATCTGTATACATCTGTGTAAAAGCGAAAAAATTTCCATGCGAGGAGTGTACATACTGTGTATATGTATATATTATTTCATGAAAGCTTGTGCCGTTTTTTTGTAGTGATACAAAAAGTGTGGCGTTCAGTTTCTTTTGGCCGATATATTGAACAGTGGCCTTTTGAACTTAAAGGCACCAAAATCAATAAATAAGGTCACATTTTTCAGGCCAGTTAAGCTAAAGTCCGTTAAGTCAGAATCTTCCGTAGCCTTTATATTCTTGAGCTGCCACATTTTCCACAAACATGAGAAGCTACAGTTGGCTTTTGAAGCGTCATTGGTTAGCAGCATGATGATTTGGATGCAAATCCGAATGAACAGCCTCTGTGTACTCCTTGTGAGCTTGCTGCGACTCGTGTCATTAAGAATTACCCTAATTTTGGACTTTATTTGTCGCTATCAGTGGCAGGTACAGTAAAATTTGATTGACAGCATAAAGTGACTCTAGTGACTTCAGGGCCGAAAGGTACACATAGCTATCTTCAGTCGTAATAGTTTCACATATGCCTATCATTTTCTGGCAGTCTGTCATTGTGAGTTGATTGTTGATTGATTGCGCTTTGTTTCAGCAACACCTTGGCAGACGTAGATCCGGTGTCTGATATGATATGGAAATTTCAGCGCTATGAACTTGTCATGGACTTTGCAATGCGGCGGTGCCTCCCTCCACCTCTGAACGCAATAACCTATGTGTGGCTCCTACTCACCGGTATCTTGAGCTTGTGCACTACTGTATTCAAGAGAAAACATGTACGTCAATGTTTATTCATTGATTTTATTTCAAGATACCGCTGAAGGTTCTCGATGAGGGTATTACATACGTGGACGTATAAGAATAAACTTGAAAGATAACGGAGTGAAAGTGATGGTAAAAACGTCCAATCCTCACAATTGGCTGGTATACATTCGGTACGAAAACAACAACCACGGCAAAGAAATAAATGCAAACTACAACATACTTTGAAATTAGGAACTGAAGTGACTAGACACAAGTGGTGGAAAAACTAGAAGTACAAGCATAGAAGGCAGTTACAGAATGCCTTCTCAAACAGGGTACATGAAATACACAAAATGTACAAAGAAGTATACAAAGACTAACAAAAGGGATACGCAAATAAAAAAAGCACGTAGGACACCACATTTAGGTAATACGCTCAGTGCGTAGATCTTGATATTTTGCGGTTTTATTTCTGTAGCTACGTGAGATGGTAAACGGTTCTATTCAATGATAGCTCGTGGTATGAAAGAATCAGTGAAATGATGAGTGTGACATATGGCTCGTTTTACTTTGTTGTGGCGACCACGGCGAAGAAAAACTGACTGCGGGGGGCTGAAAGAAATCATCAGAAAGAAGTGAATGGTGGTAGGTTGGTATGTGGGGCTTAACACCCCAAAAGCACCATTTAATTATGAGTGAAGCCGTAGTGGAGGGCTCCGGAACTTTTGAATTCTCGGGGTTCTTTAACGTGCACCCAAATCTGAGCACACGGGCCTACAACATTTCCGCCTCCATTAGAAATGCAGCCGCCGCAGCCGGTATTGGATGCCGCGTCCTGCGGGTCAGCAGCCGAGTAACTTAGCCACTAGACCACGGCGTCAGGGAAGTGAATGATGGTATAGTTTATGAAAAAGTGAAAGGCGAGCTGCTTGGTGACAATGACATGATGGTTGAAGTTCGGCGAAAGCTCCTAATGCAGTGATGCTTGAATAACGTGAGCGATCTGAAAAAAATAAAACGCACAGCATGATTTTGCAAGGATTCAATATTTCGACTAAGATAGGCTTGAGTTGGTTACCAAATAGCTCGAGCGTATTCGAATTCATGTCTAACAATTGTTAAGTAGGCGATCTCATGTACATAGGAAGGGGTATTTTTTAGCGAATGTTTGATAAGACCAAGGGAATGATCGGCTGAAGCAAGGATGACGTCAATGGGATAATGCCCCGTGAGATCAGATTGAAAGTGAACGCCGAGGTATTAGTAGCTACTTTTAAGAGTTATTCGGTTATATTCAAAACGTTAGACGTTAGTATGCAAGTTTTGTGTACGGTAAATAACATTAACTTTATTTTGTATGCATTAAGGGTCAATATTTATGAGGTGCACCAAGTATTATTATTGACAAGGTCGGATTGGAGGAGCTCCCGTTCGGCATTACTAGATATATCACGCTGTAGTGCACAATCACGGGTGAATAGTCTAATATGGGAGGACACATAATCAGGCAAATCATTAAAATTATCGGAAAAAAGCAAGGGACCTGAAGCACTACCCTGGGGGACACCTGTTGTTATGTTCGCATAATTAAAGTGAGAGTTATTGACGACTGTGTGCAGTGTTCTGTGCGAAAGAGATTCTTTATTCCATGAAATAACATTGGGGTGAATGCGAAGCTCGGTTAGTTTTAGTATAAGCCTGTGGTGGGGAACGTGATCAAAAGCTTCTGAGTAATCCAAAAAGACAGCGTCAACTTGAAAACCAATATCTAGTGATAAGTGCAAATTATGTACGAAACTGGTGAGCTGAGTGTAACAAGAATATCCTTGGAAACCGTGCTGATGTGTAAAGGTGAAAGCGTTTTCCTCAAGAGAGTTAATGATTTGAGTGTAAATGATATGTTCTAGTAGTTTGCAGACTGTATTGGTTAAACATATTGTACGATAGTTGAGCGGTACAGAGCGATCACCGGGCTTAAAAATCGGAATGGCTCTAGCCACCCGCCAGTCGTGAGGAATGATACGATATGATAAGTATGGAGAAAAAAGGACACACAGAGAGGCATGGTGAGATTTTTTCGGTATCTTGTTGTTAAACCCTTGATGGGCTGATGCGGAAGAGTGCTTAAGATTAGTTAATAATGTGTAAATTCTTTGTTCACTAATACTTCTTTGCGCATTGACATGCCAGTAAAATTACTGATGGGAGGGTGGTAAGTCGTCAAGTGTAAAAACTGGGGATTTTGATTTGATTGATATGTGGTGTTTAGAGTCCCAAAACTACCATATGATTATGAGAGACGCCGTATTGAAAGGCCCCAGAAATTTCGGCTACCTGGGGTTCTTTACGTGCGCCCAAATCTGAGCACTAGGGCCTACAACATTTCCGCCTCCATCGGAAATGCAGTCGCTGCAATCGGGATTTGATTCCGCGACCTGCGGGTCGGCAGCCGAGTACCTTAGCCACTAGTACACCGCGGCGGGGATAAAAACCGAGGAGAAAGCATCATTAGATAATTGAGCACCTTTATAGTCGGACAGAATGGCGCCATTCGGATTAGTAAGTGCAATTACAGGATAGCTGCGTAGGTTGACAACAAGCCGAAAAGTCGCGGGTTATTTCACTGTAAAAACAACACACTGCAAACACGACGCTGCAAAGACGACACTGCGAAAAATTCACTGCAAATACGACAAAATGAATGTAGTAGTAACAAATTAGACTGTCTTGTGAAGAACGGCAACAACAACGAAACGTGCAGCACCCTGCTCATGACAAAAGAACCCACAAAAAGCAGGGACAACCAAGTGCTTGATGATGATGAGCCGTCGCCAGCGAGTGTTGACACTGATGACAGCGCAGGGACAACACCGGCGACAGCAAGACTGAGCGACAGACCACCGTTCGGCCTCAAGAATTGAATGTACACATTCGCCAGAGGTCTGGTTGGATATGAAAGCTGGCAGATGATTTTAACCCCAACCGAAAGTACGTGAAGAGATCTGACGTTTCAGAACCAACTTTTTTCCTTCCTCAGGGAAGACTTCTAGAAGCACTACGTAGCAGCGGAGTCTTCAATGCACTCGCGGGGCGGGCCCTGCAACACTTATTGAGCATGGCCAGAAAACGCTGCTGATCGGTAGTAGAGGCACCCGACAACATGTGAGCCAAACATTAGAGCGCAGCATGCGGCCTAGAATTCACAGTGAATTATCAAATCAGCTAAAAATTCCTTTCTTTTCTCTTGAAAAATCACGCAATATGCCCCAAAATCCCACGTAGCAAGCCCATCTATCAGCCATTAGCTGATTTGAACATGGCGCTCGCTCGTTACAGAGATGGTAGCGGGAGGTCGTCACTAGTTCACGGGTGCGCGCGCGATAACACTGAAAACGTCCTGCATTCGAATAAAAAATGAAAAAAGTGCTGAAGGTCTTGAAACGCGGGTGACGTTTTTCTGTGGCCCTGCTATCTCTCCCTTCTTAGCTTCCAGCGCTTTCATTCGGACGAAAAAAGAGAGAACGTAATTGCAGTATGCGACGAACTTTTGTACCTCCACTCACACTGGACGGATTCCTAAAATTTTCTTGGCGTTAAATTTGTGAGGCAATGAGCTACTTCAGTGAATTCATTCCATGGTTACTTGAAAATTTTTAATGCCCTTTTAATGACCCCTTTCTCTCTCTCCTGTTTTGCCGTGGAGCGCAGTCCGTGTGTACACTGGATAAGGGTTCCAAGAGAGTGGTTGATGTATTGGACTGTTCGCTGTATATGCCACGAATAGAGTAGCAGTGACTCGAGTAAAAGAGGGGGGGGGGGTCATCAACCACCCCGCGGATGCTTTGAAAACGCCGCTGCTACGTTGTCGTAGTCCCCCTGAGGAAGGAACAAAGCTGGTTCCGAAACGCCGGGTTTCTTCGCGTACTTTTGGTTGGAGTTCAAATCATTTCCCAGCCTCAAGACTCGTTCCAAATACTAGAGTGTGTACTATTTGCTAGATTTTTGTGGGGTGCCTTGCTCCACGTCGGTTTTTCCGCAGGAGCGTCAATGAGAGCAGGCGTTTCGTGCGTAGCGACACCACGGACCCGAGCTAACAGGGGGTATTTCGATCTCCTCCCACGCCTTGCCGTGCCTGCCTGAGCCGTGTCCGGGGAAATGGGGCTCCTGGGTGTTGAGCCGACACTCGGTCATTGGACCTTTAAGTCCCCCGAAGGAGGCAACACACCCCTTTTACCCCGGCTTAACGTAGATGCCACCCTTGGGCTGACCCACCCCGAGGAATTCGGCAGTCGCCTAACCTAGCACTCTCTCCCTACATCTTCCTTTTTTATCCCTCACTTTTTATCTCTCCTGTCTTCTTCTCTCTTCTATTTTCTTCCGAATTCTCTGGCGGCTAGGGTTAACTCTGAGCAAATAGCCCACTTTGGTCTAGAACCATAGCGTTATAGTAGCGTTGTAAGGCTGGCGTGAGCAGTTTTCAGCATCCACACACTTGTAGCGTCCCCTCGCTGGGTTCCGTGGTGGGTGGCCGCCAACGCTTCTGAAGAAAATAAATAAGCATGCATAGAGCTTTTCCTCTGTTAAGTGATCGTACTGCCTTAAACGTTTACGCACCGAAGACTTTGGTGTTCTCAACCGATCATACGAAATCTTCCACATTTTCATGTCACACATAGTGAGAAAAGTGGCAAGCAATTCAAAACTGTATCTCCTATTGTAGTAGCCAGTTGTCTTGAAGAAATTCTTGAGGCCGGGTATAAAATTACAAAAATGGCCAGCGCAGACCTCTCCCTCGAAGTGCGAGGAAAAGAACAGACCGAGAAATTACACAATATTTCAACTTTTGGTGACACTCCGATCCCTGTCACACCACACACAATAATTAACACAACTCGTGGAGTGGTATCTGATGCTAATTCGCTTAGCCTGACCGAAGCGCAACTTCTAGAGGAGTGAAAAAGTTAGAATGTAACCAATGTACAAAGGATTATCATCAGAAGAGGCATCAGAAGTGGCGGAAATCTTGCGGCATACTCGCGGTCCTGTCCAGTTTGAAAAAAAATGACAAAGAGATCACCACAATTAAGATAAAAAACGTCACATTCAAAGAAGCAAAAAGAAGGGTGTCGCCATTTTATGGCCCCACATATGCGGATGTGGCGCGTCAGGGGCACCGCCGCACCAGTTCTCACCTCTCCTTCGGCCAGCGCAGAACGAGCCGTTAGCTGTGGCACCTGCTCCCAAGGTGGCAGTAGTTCAGTCTACTCCGCCTCCGAGCGAATTGACACTGGAGACTCCAAAGTCCTTAGGTATCAAGGCCTCCCCTCATCAAGCGAGGTGCAAACTTCAAACAACCAGCTTGCGTGTGCAGGCATCCGGTGCCTCCGAGGAGGCAATGAATATCACGGCATCCCTGGTGCCGTAAGTGTGGCGCGGCTCTCTCGAGCATGCCAAGAGAAACAAAAAGCCAATAACGGAGCCGGATGACCGTGTCGCCACCTAAATGAACAAGTTCTTTTCAACACAGGGTACTCTCTGTACAGACAGCAGCATCTTTTCTTAATATGCAGACAGAAATAATACCGTGGAATATCCGAGACCTTCTTCAAAACCTCGATGACCTACAACAGCTCCTCCATGAACACAATTCAAGAGTGCTGTGTGTACAAGATACACGCTAAAACGAACACACAAAAACTTTCGAAGTAACCACGTAATCTTCCGAAAGGATAGAGATGATGCCAAGCCATCATCCGGTGGTGTAGCTGTTATAGTTAGTCAAGTGATAGCATGTATGCAATGACCCCTTCAAACCACCCTCGAGGCGATGGCTGTCCGAGCAGTTCTTGTCAACAAACTTTTCACCGTCTACTCTATGTACATACCTCCACATCCACTACTCGTCTTGAAAAACGTGTATACCAGTCTTTAGGTAGTTTTAGCTTGTTCGTATACTTCTTTAGGTTAACGTGTTACCGGATACCGGTTTGCGTTTACTGTCTTACCGGAACGGATATCTTTCAACGTTTTAGTTTCTTATACGTAAACGTATACGTACGTAAACGCGCATACCTTTACGTTTTTGCAAACGCGAAGTGGTGATACTAACAGCATATAAACTACATTTAAATTAGATAGGATTGAATCACCATAGTGGCAAATGCACGAGGCGTTTAGTATTCTCGTATGCGCAAAAGAGTGAAAATTACAAGACTACTTCAACGATAGTGTCGACATCTTGTGATACTTCGTGCAACGACATTCATGAACACGTTGGCTGACGCGTAATGTTTCTGGGGTGAAAAGGATTAAAACAATAACTCATTTGAAATAACACCGCTACGTGGTTCTTGCATCCGACGCACTATGTTTCTGCAGTAACAATTTTGTAAGTAGCTAGTTCACTATTGTCCCGCTAGGTGGCGCCACTCATAGAGCTTGTCGAGTGTTCACATGTTTATGGCGTCCATGTCCTAGGCCATTCTAGCTTTGGTAATCCAGCTGAAACAATGTAATGGCTATTGGCTCTCGCCCTTCGACCTATTTCAAATTGAAGGCTCGAGTCCCCGCAATACGAATACCACAAGTTTCTGCGAACAAAGGTGGATTTGTGAGATAGGGCGAAAAACGTAAAGCCTATATGGCGGGAAACATAAACTTTTGAAGCCCATCCCGCGGGAAACGTAAAGTTTTACGCTCCTTGAAGACACACGCATGAACAGATTCTATCCGGTATCCACTAACAAGGTAACGGAAATAAGTATTGGTACAAGCTAAAAACATCTTTATTAGACTAACTACCTCAACCTTTCCTGCTCCTTGGGGACGTGAACGCTAACATATAGTTTCATTCGTAGTCTTGTCAGTTACTTCCCCATAAAATAAGCAATTACTGAGTCTCGGAGCTTACCCGGCGCTCACAGACACTTCAATATTCAAAAATACACATATAACTCATAACGTGGACGAGGAGAGAGATAATAAAATGAGGGAAAGGCAGGGAGGTTAACCAGAAAATGGAGCATCCAGTTTGCTACCCTGCACTAGGGGAAGGGGGAGTGGGGAAGAAAGATTGGAAAGAAAGCGAAGAGGGAAATAGACGCGCGCGAAAGAAAAAAAAAGGGGGGGGAGCTGGGGTGCTACAGTCTATACAATAGGCCGCTGCCACGCAAAAAGTTCAGTAGGGCCTTCACTGATTTTCTGTGAGCACACAAATCATGTCGTCTTTCCAGCACTGATTGTTCAGACAAAGGTCTGTCGTCAAGGCGAGCTAACGCCGCAGCTAGTTGCCGTCTTTGCACGCTGTAACGAGGGCAGTGACAGAGAACGTGCTCTATAGTTTCATCGCTGCCGCAATACCCGCAAGCAGCACTGTCTTCCATGCCGATTCGGAAGGCGAAAGCTTTGGTGAAGGCGACACCAAGCCATAGTCGGCAAAGCACCGTTGTCTCGAGTCGGGAGAGTCCAGACGGAGGCCGGAGTCGACGAGACGTGTCCAGTCTACGCAGTCGTGTGTGCCGTAAGCACTCGGTGTTCCACAGGGATTTTAATTCTGCATTAGCGATTTTTCGGATGGTCATTGCAGCATCAGTCCTTGAAAATGGTATAGATTTTTCTTCACCATTTTCGTGTGCTGATCGGGCAGCTGCATCGGCATGTTCGTTGCCCAATATGCCGCAGTGACTTGGATTCCACTGAAACGTGATTCTGTGTCCTTCGTCGAAGAGGTGGTGAAGCAGCTCTCTAATTTCCAGCACTAGTTGCTCATGAGGTCCCCGGCGTAAGGCGAATGTCAAACACTGTAGTGCTGCCTTAGAGTCCGTGAACACGCTCCATTTCTTGGCTTCTTGGTGTTTAATGACTTCAATTGCGCTATGTAGAGCAGCAAGTTCCGCAGCTGTCGATGATGTCTGGTGGGATAAACGAAACTTCACCGTTGTCGCTGTTGCAGGAAAGATCACCGACCCTGCAGACCCATCCACTTTAGTTGAAGCGTCAGTATACAGATGAGTATGGTCACTGTATTTCTCATATAACAAGAGAAGAGAAAGCTGCTTTAGCGCTGGAGACGAGAGCCGGGCTTTTGACCCTATGCCTGGAACCGTGAGTTCAACATGTGCACAGGTCATACTCCATGGGGGAGTTGAAATCCTCGATGGAGTTGTATATCCCGCAGGAATGTGTGTGCGATATGACATGACTGTCTGGCAGAATGAGGCACGAGGTCGGGCTTCTGGAAGTGAAGCTAGATGATGGGCAGGGGCACGAGTAAGATGCCTCACGTGTGCTCTGAGCACTTCCATCATGATATGCGTCTTCAGCGGGTAGTCATTAGCGATCTCGATTGTCTCAGCTGATGATGAACATCGCGGTAGCCCCAGACAAACTCGCAGAGCCATGGCCTGGATGCTTTCGAGAGTCCGAATGTTGGTTCTACAGGTGTTGGTCAACACAGGCAAACTGTAGCGCAAATAGTCAAGAAAAAGCGTCTTGTACAATTGCATCATTGCATGTACTGAAGTCCCCCAGGTTTTTCCTCCGAGATACTTGAATAAGTTAGCAATTTCTGTCAGCCTCTTCTTCAAGTGTGCCACATGTGGGCCCCAGCAGAGGTCTCTATCAATGAATACGCCTTAGAAATCTGTGCGTCTTGACATACGGTATGACTTGGCCATCGATTGATATAGCGTATGGTCTCATTGGCTTTCGACTAAAAGCAATCAATGCACATTTCGCTGGCGAGATTTTCAGACCCTGGTCCTTGAGGTACAATGATACCAACGTCACAGCTTTCTGAAGTCTTGCGCGTACCTGAGGCCTTGTCACGCCAGATGTCCAGACGCAGATGTCGTCAGCGTACACGGATAACTTGACCACGTGGACGAGGAAATAGCCACTGTGGTAGCTTAGTTGGTGCAGCATGGTATGCGTTATCCGGAGGTTGCACGTATGGTCCTTCCCGCGGCAAGTTTTTTTTCGTCCCCTTTTCCTTCTCTATATATACACCACATTTACTAACATACTCTTTCATTAGTAGTGTTGTCAGTTCACAATATATTTAAACAATTACTGAGGGCCTACAGTGACCCAGTGCTGACAGACACTTTCCCGTTTAAAAATACACACATAATCCAAAACGTCGACGGAAAAATAGCCGCTGCTTGTATCCTAGTAACTTTAAATACAGCCTTTTTTTCTGCGTGAAATAGAGCTTTGGAATCCCTTGCCTGGCAACATACACACAAACTACCGCAGCCTTTTCTGGTCCTTGTGGACGTGAATGCTTATAATGATCTCTGGGGTAATTTTTGCTGTGATGCACGAAGTCGTCTCATTGAACAGTTTCTCTTCTCTTCCAGTGCCTGTATATTAAATAGGAAGGAATCAACGTACTATAACATCGTCGACAAAGCATACTCGTCTATAGACCACAGTATCGTATCTCCTTCACTTCTACTCTACTGAAACGGGAAGTCATAAATAATACATATGGAAGTGACCATTTTTATTAAGTTTTAAGAACACCAGCACTGTAGGAATGTCCCCCACTTGTTCCTAAATGGCTTATAAACAAAGTCGACTGGGAACAATTTCATAACATTACTCATTTGAGTGAGACAAGCGTATGTGGGTTATGCATAGGTAAAGCTGTGCAGTACTTCACAGCCTTACTTATTGACGCAGCAGACAAGTGCATCCGGCAAACATCTAGACCGCCCGGCAAGCGACACGTGCCACGGTGAAACATTGAATATCGAAAGGCGCGAAAAGAGCAAAACAGGGCATGGTGGTTGCTGCGGTTTCCGCCGACAGTGGAAAACCTAGACAGCTTTAAGAAAATAAAATCTCAAGGCAGAAGAACGCGTCGGCAGGCCATAAAAAAGTTAGCCCAAGTTTTCAACAGTAATGATCTCGTATAATAGGAAGCAAAAGTCTAGAACATGGTTTGTAGGGGAGCAGGAAAGCAAGTACACTTACTCTCACTCGTAAACACACAAGGTGACAGCTTGAAAGATCAGGCGAACTTCTTCGGCGCACACTTCATACGGGTGTCCAGCTCTTCAAACCATACTGACGCTTTCGAAAAATACAAAACAAGAATCGAGAACCACAATTTAGCTCCAAACATCACAAAACTTCTGCAGTAATTCCGCGCCAGGTTCTGATCGAGTGGTGTATGATACGTTGAAAAACCTACCAATCTAAATGCAAAAAAGCTTACTTTGCTTGTACAATGCTATTAGGTTTCTGGTGCTATCCCTACTCCCTGAAAAGAGGCTATTATTCTAATTTTGAAAAAGAGCAATGACCTTTTTTCAGTTTAAAGTTGTAGGCCTATTTCTCCTACAAGCAGCTTGTGCAAACTTTTCGAAAAAATGATAAACTGCTGAATTGTGCATTTCTTTGAAACAAACCATTCGCTCGACCTATTCCAGTGAAGGTTTCGAGAAGGTAGATCTATAACCGACCACTTTGTTCGTGTCGAGGCAGAGATCAGAGAAACTTTCGTCCACAAAAAATATTTACTCTCGGTGCTCCTCGATACTCAAAAGGCTTAAAATACAACGTGGCGCTTTGGAATATTAAGAGACCTGTCCCACCTTGGCGTGCATAGCAGAATGTTTACCACAACCGAAAGTTACTTGACAAAACCGACATTTCATGTCCGAGTGGGCAGCGTTCTTTCTCAAACCTTTGTCCAAAAAGCATGAGTGCCGCAAGGTGGTGTACTTAGCTGCACACTTTTTATTATCAAAATGAATTCTTTGCGCTTGTCCATCCCTTAAAAAACATTTACTGCACGTATGTAGACAACGCAAAGCTTAGTTTTAAGTCTTGTAATCTGGCCATGTGTGAGCGGCAGGTTCAGCTTTCTTTGAACAAAGTCTCAAAGTGGGCAGAAGAAAACGGGTCCCGACTGAATGTACAGAAAAAGCAAGTTTGTTTTGTTCTGCAGAAAAGAAGCATTCATTCCGAATCTGATATTCAACTGCATGGGCAATGTCTTTCTGTTAATACTGAATACATATTCTTATGGCTAATCTTTATACCAGAATTGAAGTATCTAAAACACAAGTGCATAAAACAATTAAAGTTCTAAAAGTGTAGTCAGGCACTACGTGGGAAAGTGACAAGCAATGTCTGATCAATTTGTATACAAGCCTTGTACGCACTCACCTAGGCTATGGGGCAATAGCATATCAGTCTGTGACACATACTGCCCTTAAAATGCATGGCCTTGTTCATAATCTAGGCATCCGTCTCCCTACGCGTTCTCTACGGAGAATCGAACGAATGGTCACTCTATCTACAGAGATTTTACATGTTTTTTTTAAATACTATCCTGAGGTGAACGCGGACAATGAACATCCTTCATGTTTCACATATATTGACACGTCAAGCCTTGCTGTGTTGAGAAACGGCCTTCTATGAGACAGCCCTAGTTACTCCGTGTGAAGGGCCTAGCAAAGGAAACCGAAGTGCCACTTGAACACCGTTTGATGGCTCCCGCTGTATGCCTGCTGCCGTGCCGATGGCAGGCGATAGATTGCGACGTGTCTTTCTTGAAGGTTACGAGGCACGCACCGATTTCACATAACCAGACATACTTCCTAGAAATACAACAGAAGTACACATGTTATGAGTTATTTACGGACTCTTCAAGGTCCAACACTTCTGTCTCGTACGCTGACGTCAGCCCCATCCTTTTCGGAAGCTGGCGTTCTGCACTCTGATACGAGCATTTTCATTGGCGAAGCTTATGCGATACTTGAGGCCGTTAAACACATTAAGCAAGTAAAACTACAGAAGGCAATAACATATAAAGATTCCCTAAGCGTAGTAAAAACTCTGAAAACTCTTAAAAAAGCGCAAAAACCCTGTCCTTGTCTCGCTTTATTCATTTTCAAGCACAATCTACTGATCCAAACAGCATGTTGTAGTCTGCTGGGTGCCAGGACACCGCGAAATTCATGGCAACGTTCTAATGAACCAGCAAGCTGGATCCGCCAACAAAACCACTACCTATTGATCAATTCCTGCACTCGACTTGAAACCTTTTCTAAAACGAAAGCTCAGGGGTTATTGGCAGTGCTTATAGGACGCACACACAAGTGACAACTTGCATGTCGCCAAGCCGCAACTTGTTCGTTGGCCACAAGTATCGAAATGACGCCACACAGAAGTAATACTTACAATGTTAAGAACACGACTTACATACACTACACATTCATTTCTTTTGTAATGTAGCGATCCACCTTTGTGTGATATATAGGGAGAAGCGCTCAGCGTACTTCACATTCTAGTCCAGTGGCAACAATTAGACACGCTGAGAAGACAACAGTTTTTATTACCCTACCAACAACAAATACCACTTCATCCTGCAATGTTCGTCGGTAGAGAACCACTTTTCACACATAAATTGTTGTTGACTTTCTTGAGAGAACTCCGTACTTTTTACATCATATACGTGAACATTCCGTAGCACGACCTCTCTAGAGGGGTCTCCACTGCGGTAGGTATACACTGAACAAAGCACTTGCCTCGTGGCTTTGGACGCAAGGGTGTGAACGATCGAGGCGCTTGTGCTGATGCCATGCATGTGCGCCATGATTTTTTTATTATCAAAAACTCTCGTCGTTCATTAACACCACAAAATTTTCATGCCATTGTCATGATTTTATTACTTCTATCTTTTTACCCACCCTAGCATGAAGAATTGTTTGGCGCCTATACAGCAGCTAATCACAATCATTGTCCACATCTCTTGTCCCATGAACTGGCGCTCTTTGGACATCAAATGGCCCTTACGCCACAAAGCACCAAACATCATCATCATGCATGTCGGTTTTGTGCGATGTGGCTGTCGTAACATACGAAATATCTCCTCTCGACGAGGCCCTTCTTGTAGGTTGACTCAATAACGAGAAGGCGGCAGCAGGTGTGTACATCGAATGCAGCGTAGTCACTGCGTGCACATTCCGCTGCAGGCACTGCACGAGAGCAAACTCTTGTTGAAGACGGGCAATGGTGTTAGTCGTTGCAAAACCACAAACAGTCGGATACCTAAAGCTGCGATGGTACTAGCGATCAAGGCAGTCACGTTTGAAGCTTGAGTCGGCGCTAGGTAGCGACCGCTTGCGGCACTTGACAGCTACTTCGCGCCTCTTCTGTGATTCAAAATTTTCTTGTCGCTGTTTGCCTGCTGGCTGTGCTTCGTGGGCTTTCACTTAGGGCACAATCACACTAGAGAATTGAAACGAGAACGAAAACGCCAGTGTAGCCGAAAACCATGAATGCAGGCGTCGAGACGTTCATAATTGTTTTGCCCTATCCCGCCGCCACTGCCATCGCTACCTCGAGCATAAATTGGATATTGCCTGTGTTCTTAGAGCTAAATATCGTACCGAATTCTAGTCATTCGCATAAATTACTGAAAAAAACACATTGCACATTTCAAAACATTGTTTTCTGATATACACCAGCACAAAATACACGAGCAAACGCACTGTCAGTGGTGGTGGCGACTTCAACTAATTGTACACAAAAGCGAGAAATGTTCGGGCAGGCTGATTTGCTGCTGCTGCACTATGTAATACCAGGGTTTTCGTCGATCACGATTCAAACCAGGCCCTCGATGAACGCGTCCTCGTTGAGGCCGTCAAGCTACACTATACTAGAATATACTTCTAGTACACTGTAGTCAAGATTCAATGTGCTGCACGGGTAGTTTGTGATTTGAGCCGATGTGAGCCACTGTCGACGCCTTGCCCACCATGGTTAATCTGCGGTGGCTAGTCAGATCACAGAGTTTGATCTAGCGCAGCCAAAGCCTTGAAGCGAAAATGAGATCCCGTATAGCGTGGCGGCAAAAATTGGTCTCAAACCAACTTTTGCGTCCCGGCCGTGCGGGGTGGTTTTCCGACCGCTTCGGTGGCAAAACGAGCCAGTTTCCGGAGAGTTTTGCCGCTTTCGCTCTCCTAGAGGCAAATTGTGAACGCGCCCTTAGAGATCTGCTTCTGGACGAGCGTGCTTTATTTGGGCTGTGCGGGCTCTCGCTGCTGCCATCCCATCCGGAGCGATGCTGGTGCTGGCTTGCGATTTCTGCCGAAGCCTCCTTTTTTTTGAGTCTCGCGAGCTCTTACCGGGATCTTGGCGGTGGGCCCACACTGCAGCCACTTTGCGAGTCCTCCTCGCTACCGCGCTCTCTTCCAAAGTATTCATAAATAGTAGCTGCGTGGAGACTTGCATTTGCTGAGCTTCTGGCAATTAGAAAGGAAGTGCGCCAAAAGCTTCCTTTCTCACCAAGAGAAACACATACCAAGAGAGACCAAGAAACAAGATCCGAGCATAAGGAGCTTCGCTACTACACAGCGCGAGAATACGCTAAAAACTCTTGCAGCACAGCTTTCAACACGCATAGGAAAGGTACACGCACAGGCCTATACAGAAAGAGCCGGAACTTAGTAGCCTCAAATTGAATGCAACAAGTGAGGCGCAGAATAGAGAACAGAATGATTATACAAGCGCACACTCGAAACTGCAAGTTGATTGAAGTGGAATCTCATATATTGCCTACAACAATTATCAAAATTTACCTCGCATAAAAAAACAGATGATCATAGTTCCAAAACATATCATTAAGACGTAGACCCCTATGCGCAAAAACTGATTATAAAAAAATAGAAAATTGTGAGAGTTGGGCGCGGAGCAGGCTTATCAAGAGAAGGATAAAGTTTAATGCAGCGTAATAATCAAACATAATTAGCACTTCTCTGATAAAGCAATAGACAGGTGGCCGAAACCTCTTTCCCCGCATGTTTTGATGTAGAAAGGTTCGGTTCATTCGCAGACGGTTTTACTTTGATGCCTAGACATAACAGTCACCCGTCTATTGCTATAACATATGAGTGCTTATATTTGATTATTACACTTTATTAGTCTTCTCGTTCTATTCATTCGCCTGTTCCACCCCCTACTCCAGCGATGTCTTTGATTTTCATTATTTGATAATTCTGATTAGGCGCATGCGCCTTCATATTTTTTAAAGAACGTTGATAGTCTGTGTTCTTTATGCGAGAAAATTGTACCATATGAAAATTTTCATAGGCTATAAAATTGTTGCCTCTTTAATAAACTTCCTGTTGCGAGGTTGCGCCTGTGTTCTCGTTCTCTTCTTTATTCCCAGTTCTTTACAGCACCTCACTGTCTCCATTCACAATGAACTGTTACAAATAGGCCGGAATGGCTGTTTTGCTTACATTTCAGGCACTTTTATTGCTTTCCACCTCTACTATGATTTTGGTGCTACCAGAGTCCTTCAATACGTTTGCTGGTCAAAAAGCTTCACCTAAAGTTTGATACAGGGACAGGAGTAACCACTATGGGTGCTCTCGCCCAGACACGGGCATCGGAGTGGCGCTGGCACTGCAATTGTACCGCACGTACCGGAACTGTGAAACGTGCTAACTGTACTCTAAAAGAGTAATTACGACGTAAGAGTGATGTTAACGTCAAGAAAGTTCGCGGAAGCGCTAATACACAGAAATTTAGCGTCGATTGAGGCTTTAGAGGTACAACTTTGCCATCCACTAAGGCATGCTGCTTCCACTGTAAGATAATCTATCGCTATAAAACCGTGCATACGTTTTTGTGTTGCATGTATTGAAAATCGGGGACGATTCAGAGTTATTCGATGCCTTTGGTGGTTCTTAACTGGTCTTGAAAGTACAGATGGTGCAGCTAAATACAGCGCGTATCTAATCTCTCAGGCTGTATATACATTTTGCGTTAGTATACGAACGTATCTATTTTAAAATAGCCTCGTATTTATCAAAACAACATCCAGTTTGAATAAATCAGTGCTTTAAGTTTCGCAAGCGATCACTCATAAGAATTAAGTAGTACTTCATGCAGCTTTTTCCAGAATTTCAGGGTTTTTTGCGTTGATTTGTCACCGTAGAGCCGTAGCGCGATTAAGGTTTGGTAGGTCATGAAATGCAGTTTCTCAGTCCTTTTATTAGCTGTGTAGCTTACTCATACTGTGTTTTCCTATTTGTGTTTACTGTTTTTCCTGTAAAGGTGAACGCCTTGCATGCCTTCTCAAAAGTGAAAATTGACCGACTTCGTCCCGCTCGTCCATCCTTATCACGTGCCGCAAAAAGTTAACTTCTTGTGGTCGTGACGCATTGAATCAAATATTACCTGCTCGTGTTTTTAAAGATTACTTAAAGTTTTGTATAGCTTTGTGGTGCATTTTTGTTGCACTGTCGCCCTAGCAAGCCTTACTTGGTAGCGTGGAAGCATTTGTTCTAATCAATGAATAAGTGATTCGAATTTTTCAGCTATGAGGAGGGGCATGTAGCTTCATCTACTTCGTACGTCACTACTAAAATTTTGGTCATCTTATTGCCTGTTTGAAAGAAAACGGTGAGCATTTCATTCATTGAGCTTCTTTGTTACTGACTTGCAACGAGGAGGATGCGGCCTGTATACTTACTGTCTATATCCACGGCAGTTGAGTAAAAGGGACTCATGCACCGTGTCGATGCAGCCTATACAGTCTCAAGCTAAGCTGATGGTTCCCGGAAGATGTTTGGTAGGCGGGTCTACTCTCGACCTTTTTGCTCTAGACAAGTATGCCGTGCACGGGGAGGGGGGCATAGAAAACACTCGGCAAAGCATCCACTTTAAGTTTTCGAACATTGTGCGGTGTCTTCGCAAGAACTTTGATTAGCCATTGGTCCACGCGAAAAATCCTTCTTTTGTATTTGCTTTGCACACGATTACATTTGTCGGAAAATGTAAAACCACCAATTTTTTGTCGTGTTATAGCGTGCTTCCACGTTTGCCGCCGTTCGCTGTCTAGAAATCTAGAACATCAACACCTGTTCGTGATTTCCCGCGTAACCGGATTTACACCTATATATACGCTGCATATATGCGATATCCTCTTCGGTCTTCAAGCACAACGCGCACAACGCCAAACGTATGATAAAAACTGCGCAGTGGTGCTGCCACCGTCTATTCTTAGTCCCGATGGATGGATGGATGGATGGATGGATGGATGGATGGATGGATGGATGGATGGATGGATGGATGGATGGATGGATGGATGGATGGATGGATGGATGGATGGATGGATGGACGGATGGATGGATGGATGGATGGATGGATGGATGGATGGATGGATGGATGGATGGATAGATGGATGGATGGATGGATGGATGGATGGATGGATGGATGGATGGATGGATGGATGGATGGATGGATGGATGGATGGATGGGCGGACAGGCGGACGGACGGACGGACGGATGGATGGATGGACGGACTGACGGATGGATGGATGAATAGATGGACGGATGGATGGATGGATGGATGGATGGATGGATGGATTCATATGGCTGTACTATTTAGATCGGGTGGTGGCTGACGCCACCAAGCCGTAATACTTAGTGAACCTAAAACTAGATTTCTTCTTTTTTTCTTTAAATAATGAGGTTGAGGACTCCTACTTTGCAGCGAAGGGTTTATTTTCACCCGTGCTATGACTTTAGCCACCTATCAGATAACCTGTTTCTAGTTAGTTCTACCCGCTTAAAGTCTATTTCGTTTTCCATGCCCCTAAACCCCAGTGCTTTGAAAAACTCTGTGCCATCATTCTAAACTATATGGTGAAGCCATTTACAGATTATTATCAAGTGTTTGACAGTTCTTCTCTACACGCACTGCATACCATATCTACCCTTCGTATTTGGCCCGATATGTCTTGGTTCGCAATACTCCCGTCATCACCTCAAACAGAAGAAAACTACCCCGAGTATTATCATAAATTTTTTCTTTGGCAATTTCCTATTTAAAAATCGATAGATCTCTAGTGCAGACTTCCTAATCATGCCAATTCTTCGCATATAGGTCTCAGCTTCCTTCACCTTCTTAACCGATAATTCTTTTTGGTTTTGTCCCCTGCTTTTTTCTAAATATTTACCAATGAAATTTCTGGTGCGCTTTCTCCATTTTGTATCGACATTCTTCATGTACAAGTAGCTGAACACCTCCTAGCCCAATGCTCCTCCCACATTTTTTTCAATCACTTCACAAACTTTATCTTGCTGCTAGCTTGCCTGCCCTCAAATGAGGTTCATCTCGTATCACCTTGTAGTCTCTGATTTGGTGTATTCCCATGAGCTCCTAAGGCAAGCCTACCAATTCCACGTTGGTTATTTCTAATCTTGCTTGAACTTCTGATCTCATTCACATGACCGCATTGCCGAACGTATGACCAGGAACCTTGACCCCTTTCCATATTTTTCTCACAGCATCATACCTATTGTAATTCAACAGTGCCCTGTTTTTCATCACTGCGGCATTCCTGCTACCTTCCGTCTTCACGTATATTTCATGTCTCCTTTGGTAATTGGTCTTATTGCTTATCCATACGCCCAGATATTTGTATTTATGTGTTATCTCTAGTGTGACCCCCGTAATTTAGTCTCACTACCTTCATTATCATTAAAAAAGTATGACTGATGACTTTTTTTGTACTGAATGTGAAATCTAACCTATATACCTAATTACCGCAGATGTCCATCGATCTCTGCAAATATTCCTTGTTGTCGACAATTAGCACTATATCATCTGCGTACATCAATGCTGGTAGTGCCTGTTCAATGAGTTTTCCTTCTTTGAAGAAAGAGAGAATGAATCCAAGTCCACTTCCCTCTAATTTGGCCTCTAATCCTTGTAGGTACAACATAAATAACAAAGGTGACAGAGGGCACCCCTGCCTAAGTCCCCGTTTTACCTCTGCGGGCTTGAATACCTGTTTTACCATTTATAACTACCTTGTTATCTTTATAGATATCCTTTAAAAGATTAGTGACTCCATCTTTCACACATAGTTGGTCCAGTATTCCCCAAAAGTCCTCTTGAACCACGCTATCGTACCCTCCCTTGATATCCAAAAATGCTAGCCCCAGGGGCCTGTGTTCCTTTCATGCAAATCCGATGCACTGCGTCAGTGAGAACAGATTGTCTTTCAACCTCCTGTGTTTTCGTAACCCATTCTGTAGTTCCCTTAGTACCCCCTCATCCTCTATCCATGCCTGCAGTCTTTCCTTTAGAGCCTGCATCACCAGCCTGTAGATCACTGATGTCACTTGTATAAGACGGTAGTTGTTTATGTCAGCTTTGTCCCCTTTTACTTTATAGATCACTGCTCACGCTGCTAAGTTTCCATCCATCGGGTACTTCACCATCGATTATTATTTTGCTCACTGCCTTTCTCAAAGTCTGCTTAGACTTCAGACCCAGTGTCTTTCTCAGCATATTTGAAGTGCCATCTGGACCTGTTGGTGTACTACAAGGAACTTTCTTCTCAGCCCTTTCCCACTCTCGTTGTGAAAATGGAGCCATTGCGGCACTTATTTCATCCTTGTCTATTTTCGTGCATGCGGCACTTCTTTGTTGAACTTTTTTGTCCCCGTTGTTCTTATATATTCAATAGCTTTGTCACCTTCTAGTTGTTTCTAGTCAACACCTTTAGTTGTTGAAAAACCTCTGCTCTAGGCTCTGTCATTTCTTATAGAGTTTAGATGGTTCCGAAATTTCGCAGCTGCCTTTCTATCCTTTTCATGTGCTGCATCCAGCCGCTGAGCCCCCTTTCTTCTAATCTTTTCATTGATCAGAAGGGATGCTTCCCTTTCGAGAAAAGTTTCTCATTTTTTTCAACATCGTTTGTCGGTTCACCCCACTGTTTATCATGTCTCTGTGCCCGAGAGGCTTCCTGACGTTTTACCATGGCTCTCTTAGTTTTCTCATCCCACCAACTCCTGGGTTTGTGTCTTTTTTTCCGAGGTGACTTGTCACGTGCCTTACCAAGCTCCAGCTCAGTCTAAATAGATTTGTGTTTGTTCACACTGTTTTATTATTCTCACTGATAACTTTTTCGAATTGTTTAGTAGCTATAATAATTTGCCTTTCTGAATAAGAATTTTTCTATAGTTGCTCATCTTGTCTCCTTCCCACTTTCACTCCTCGACCAAAACTTAGCTTGATATGTTTGTGATAACTACCTAATTTTCTGAAGCCACTCTCATCTATGTGTATTCCTTTGAGCCTATTCTACATCCTATGTGACATCAGTGCATAATCTATTGTTGATTGCAGCCTTCCTACCTCCAATGTGTTTTGCCCTTCATACTTCTCGGTACTGTTGCAAATGATCAAATCATGCCTTTCACACATATCTATGATCATTTTGCCTGTTGGGTCGGTATACCCATGTATATCTTCTATGTGCGCATTTATATCTTCTAGTATATCTATCTCGCACTCTCCTCCTAAATCCTCAATGTCCTTTGATATACGCTCTACCATGGTTTTCCTCTCTGGCCTTTGCTCCCGTCCACAAGTACACCAAACCAAGAAGCGTCATTCGCTCTGCCACTTTCCCTTTAAGCCATAAGTGTTCCTTGCACTCTTCACTGACCCTTTACCAGTCTGTACTTTTATGAATCAATGCCCTGATACCACTCCTCTTTCGGCTGCCTTTAGTTCTATTACAATATTCCCACGTGTAGTCAGAATTTTGAAGAAGTTGTTCTATATCCCTAAGATGTGTTTCTACAAAACCGTATACCACCGGCCTCTCCTCCCTTAGCTGTTGTTCTATCTTTTCCCACTTCAGCTTGTTCTTGCCACCCGGCATTTTATGATACCCTATGTCTGAAATGGCTCGGCCCTCGTGACTACGTCTATTTCTGCCCCTGGACTCTGCCTATCTTGGACACCGGATGCCACTTTTAAATCGTATATGTTCACACCACCTGTCAAAGAGTCTCCCTGGTTGTTTTTCTCGGTACTAGCTACCCTGCACCCCAAAGGGCCCGCGTGCCCCCCGAAAAGCTACTTCGCGTCCTGCAAGTCACCAACCCACCTCATGACCTAGCCGCCCATCGAAGTGACTTCTGTCTCATTGAAAACCACCCCACCTATGCAACTCTCTGTTTATTTCCACCACCTCAAAGCCTTTCTCTCTGCTCATTTGCCATATATCTTGGTTTGCGTTGACAACTGCTCTTTGCAGGTTGCCGTCACGCACCGGTTACTCCGGTATTGTGCATATCTCTACCTGTACTTGAATAGAAGTTGCGCCCATTTCATCGACTCCTTTCTCCAGTGTGGTGGCTACTCCTGTCGTATCTTCATTGAAGGCATCGTTTAAACCACCTGCAATTATCAGGACGTCTTGTTCATCAGTCGAAGTTTTGAGCTTTGCGCTCGCTTGCCTCATGACTGCTTCCAGCTTGCGTCCTTGGAACGTCCCTACTGCAACCTTCTTGTCACCTCTTACCCTCTCTTTGATTGCTTCTGCGTATCAATTTAAATTCAAGTCCCCAGTGATTATCACATGCTGTGAGTTTTCAGCTGGCGCGTCCTGCACCAGGGGGTTATTTGCACCTGTGACGCCGGCTGCTTTGTCCCCTCCCAGCCCCACTACTACTTCGCTTAAGCTGGGTCTCGCGACCATTGAACCGGCTGAACCTGCTTTTTCCCAACTTGCTTGCTCTTTTTTCTCCGCCGTTGCGGTTGCCGGTGCCCTACTGTTCTCTATGTCGGCTGCTCCTTCGTTCACCTTCACTAGTGATTCCTTGGTGGACTTCTGCCTTTCTCTGATAGCCCTCGTTTTCTCTTGCTCTGTTGCCAACTCAGTCTACAGCTCTATGATTCCCATCAGCAGGTCACTCTGTGCAACCATTGTTTTCTTCAATTTTTCCTCGACCTCACATTGCCTACACTTGGTGTCAGCCTCCTTTCCATTCGATTTTGCTCTTGAGTTCATTTGCAAATCCACCCCGCATCTCCAAACTGAGGATGCAACGTCGCCCCGTGGCATCCACATGCAGTGTACAAAGCTCTCCAACAAATGACGATAGTTATAGCGCGAGAACAAAACCATGACACAGAGACAAGAAAGACACGAAAGCCACCAGTGCTTTCGTGTCTTTCGTGTCATTCTTGTCTCTGTGTCGTCGTTTTGTTCTCGCGCTATAACTATTGTCATGCCATACCAACTAGCCCAAGCTGCCACTCTTCTCCTACAAAATTACGGCTGATCTTCATGACCAGTATACGAGCACTTAAGGTCTCTGGTGATACTAACAGCACTAGCGGTTCTTATCGTTTTTGTCAGCATTTGTACGGATATACTTTTATAACTATTTTGTTTAGTTTTTGTAACACCTATTTTGATGTTGTGCAAATATTAGTGAATTACAGTTGTAAATATTATTGAGTCACAGCTGTTTCTTCGCTGCGGTTGAAACGTACAAGCTTTTCGCAAACGTACAGACAGCAGGGAGCGAAGGGACCTTCGTGCGCTCTGCAGCTGCAACGCTATACTTCCAGTAAAAGTAATGGACGTACACCTCTATGCGACCGCGAGATAAGCATGCGCGTGCGCATGGGAGGGTGGGGGAATACGCACAATAGGGCAAACTACGTGAGTGGGCCGCTGAGCGCGGCGTTCGTGCCATCTCGCAGGAAAAACTCAGAAGACATATATAGTATCAACGAGATGCGCACAGAGCCAGCAGTAAGTGGTTTTTATAAATAGCTCACCGCTGCTACGACGGAGAGCGTCAATTTTAGAGGATTCTGCCGTGCGCTCTCGAGCAAGAGGGCGCTCGGTGGACTCCCTTGCCATGCGTCAAAAAGTATTTTTCTGACTTGGGTTTCTCAATATATTGTCGCAGTACAACGCGAACAAAGCACAAGTACGCCTTGAGGCAGCGAAAGCAGCGTGTTCTCAACAGCTGAGCCACAAGATCTTCGTTCTCGCGTCAAGCCAGAGGCCCACTACCTGGTGTCTGCTAAATCCCCCCATCATCGTTTTTGTCCACATGTAGACACGGGTCATTTGCCTCCCTCTCAAAGAGCATCGACCCGATACGAAGTCAATAATGCAGTTTTTGTTAAAATATAAGTCTCACGCAATCACTCGATGACGTAAGGCTTCATGCGCACTACGTGAACGAGTTCAGGATGGTGCTGGCGACGATTGGTACTACACGAATTGTCGGGAACAACTTCGTAAGTGACGTCACTCAGTTGTCGCAGCACTCGGTACGGCCCAAAGTATCTTCTTAAGAGCTTTTCTGATAGTCCTCGTTTCCATACGGGTGTCCAAATCCATACTTTGTCGCCAGTTTGGTAGACAACTGCTCTGCGGTGAGCATTGTAGCGGCCTGCATCGTACTCTTGCTGCTGGCGGATCCGTAAACGTGCCAGTTGTATAGCTTCTTCCGCGCATTCCGTAAACGTGTTGGCGTCTGGGATGATGTCGTCACTTTCGTGCAGCAGCATTGCATCTAACATAGTTCGTACTTCTCGTCCATGAACGAGGCTGAACGGGGTCATGCGGGTCGTTTCTTGCTTGGCCGTGTTGTACGCAAACGTTATGTATGACAAGATTTCATCTCAAGTTTTGTGTTCAATGTCTACGTACATCGAAAGCATGTCTTCCATGGTTTTGTTCAGACGCTCCGTCAGCCCGTTTGTTTGTGGGTGGTAGGCAGTGGTCTTACGATGCGTTGTTCCACTCAGCATCAGGACGTGATCCAAAAGAGCTGCCGTAAATGCGGTTCCTCTGTCTGTAATCACGACGGTTGGTGCACCATGCCTCAGTACAATATTTTCGATGAAAAATCTTGCCACCTCCGCTGCTGTACCTCTCTGAATAGCTTTTCTCTCGGCATAACGGGTCAGATAATCCGTCGCGACGATAACCCAGCGGTTTCCTGCAGTGTACATAGGAAGTGGGCCCAAAATGTCCATGCCTATCTGGTAGAATGGAGCCGTTGGGACCTGCACGGGTTGCAGTAGGCCAGCTGGTTTAGTCGGTGGTGAGTTGCGTCGCTGGCAGTCGAGACAGGTACGAACGTGGTGCTTCATGGCTGTGGTTAGTCTCGGCCAGTAATTCCTTTGCTGCACTCTGACCAACGTTCTCGTGTAACCCAAATGGCCAGAGGTCACCTTGTTGTGGCATGCTTTGAGTATTTCGGTACAAAGGGCTACTGGTATGACGAGCAGATAGGCGGATCCTGTCGACGAAAAGTTTCTTTTTTAAAGTACTCTGCCCCGTAAACAAAACGATGACAATACTCTTGCGAAAACTCTTGGCGCCTTCTGAGATCTGCCTTTCAAGTAGTTAATTAAGCCAAGCAACTCAGTGTCGTCACGTTGTTGCTGCGCAACGGCGGTCGTGTCGAGGACACCGAGAAATGCCGTTTCCTCCTCCTCGGGTAGGGTTGCCGACTCAATGGGTGAACGGGACAGACAGTCAGCGTCCATATGTCGCTTGCCTGACTTGTGCACGACCGTCATGTCAAACTCTTGCAGTTTTAGGCTCCAACGCGCTAATCGGCCGGTGGGATCTTTTAGATTAGTTAACCAGCAAAGGGAGTGATGGTCACTAATAACTTTGAAGTGTCGGCCATACAAGTACGGGCGAAATTTTATTACTGCCCATACTACGGCGAGGCATTCTTTCTCTGTTGTTGAATAGTTAGCCTCTGCACGTGTTAGCGTTCGGATTGCGTAGGCGGTCACTCTTTCTGTGTCCTTTTGCCGTTGCACAAGCACAGCCCCAAGACCTACATTGCTAGCGTCTGTGTGAAGCATCGTCGGGGCTTCTTCGTCGAAGTGGGCGAGCACAGGGGGCGTTTGAAGACGTTGACGCAGGTCATTAAAGGCAGCCTCCTGTTATTCTTTCCACTCAAAGGCAACATCATCTCTTGTGAGACGAGTTAGTGGCTACGCGATGCGGGCGAAGTCTGTGATAAACCGGCAATAATAGGCACAAAGGCCTAGGAAGCGTCTGACAGCCTTCTTATTGGAGGGTACTGGGAACTGTGCGACGGCGGCAATTTTTCCAGGATCGGGCCGGACGCCTGCGTTGCTGACGACGTGACCGAGAAACTGAAGTTCGTGAAAACAGAAATGGCACTTTTCTGGTTTCAATGTTAGGCCCGCGAACCGTATGGCACGTAAGACGACTTCCAGCCTTTTGAGATGCTCGTCAAAAGTGGTCGAAAACACTATAACGTCGTCCAGATATACTAGGCACATCTTCCACTTCAATCCCGAAAGTACCGTGTCCATAAGCCTTTAAAAAGTTGCGGGCGTGGAGCACAAACCGAAAGGCAAGACTTTAAATTCATATAAACCATCTGGGGTCACAAAAGCGGTTTTCTCTCGGTCTCTTGGGTCTACCTCGATCTGCCAGCAACCATTCCTCAAGTCCATGGAAGAAAAGTAGCGAGCGTGCCGAAGTCTGTCAAGGGTGGGAGCGGGTACACATCTTTCTTGGTCACCCGATTCAGCTTCCTGTAGTCCACGCAAAAACGCAGGGTGCCGTCCTTTTTCTTTACTAGCACTACAGGCGATGCCCAGGGGCTCTGTGACGGTTGAATGACGTCATCTGCAAGCAATTTCGCGACTTGTTGTTGTATGGCTTCGCGTTCCTTTGAAGCTACACGGTAAGGGTTCTGGTGGATAGGTCTCACCGTGTCCTCGGTGATTATTCGGTGCTTTGTCAAAGGTGTTCGACCAACTCGTGATGTCGTTGAAAAGCAGTCGCGGAATTCAGCTAGCAGCTGAAGAAGTCTCTGTCGCTCGTCCTTTGACAGAGTGGTGCCCACATCAAGAATGGGTTCTGGTTCTTGATTAGGCTCTTCGTTCAATACCGACAAACATAAACAGCCTCGCATTTCTACAATATTGTCGTACGAAGCGATAGCTGTGCCCTTGGGAAGGTGCCGGTGCTCAGCACTAAAGTTCGTCAGAAGTAAATTCGTGCGTCCACCAGTGAGACGGACGATACCTCGTGTGACCAAAATGCCACGACAAAAATAGCAGCGAGCCAAATTGGTCAGCAATGCTTTCGCCATCAAACGCTTCGTCGCCTTCTACTGAAACAAGAGTGCATGACCGGGGCGGGACGACCACATCATCATCAATTATACGTAAAGTGTTGCGTATTGCGTCTGAACAGTCAACTAAACCAGGGCTCTTGCAGAATGTAATTGAACGGTCCGGGATGTTGATGACGGCACCATATTCTCTTAAGAAGTCCATCCCTATGATCAAGTCCTTGCAACACGAGGTGAGGATGACGAACGTCGCCACGAAAGAAGAGCCACCGATGTCGAGTCTTGCTGTACACCTTCCGACAGGCATCAACAGCTGGCCGCCTGCTGTCCTCAGGTGAGGTCCCGTAGTCTTCTCTTTTTTGAGGCGTACGGCAAGGTTTTCACTTACGAGAGAAAAGTCGGTGCCGGTGTCAACTAAGGCTGTTACTTGCTGTCCGTCTACCGAAACGGTAAGATCTGTGGTCACAGTTTCGTCGGCGTTACAACTTCTCGGCTTTACGGCGTCCTGTGGTACAAGTAACGGGGGCTTTTTTTCGTCGCCTTGACGACCTGCAACCTCACCCCCGGAGGTCGCCGTCTTCAGTTTCCCCGGCGTGGACTTGGTGACCTCCTTCCACTGACGTCGGCTGTAGTTCGGTGGCGCGACGAAGGCGAATATGCCGGAGACGGCGAGCGTGGTCGACGTCCCAAACCTGGCTGGTAATCAGGCCCACTGTCATTATTGGCACGGCGGTTGTCAAAATGGGACTGAGACAAGGGGAGTTATTGAGAATGAGTGTCCCGGCGTGGTGCGTAGCCGTCGTTGGCGCGTCGATCGTCAGACCATTGCCGAAGAGGTCGAAACATATCTACGCGGTGCCAGCAATGGCGGGAAATGTGGCCCACACCTCCGCAGGTAAAACAAAGCGGGCGCCTATCTACAGTGAGCCAGGCGTCTGTTTTACGAAGCTGTGGACGCCGCAACTGCTCGTAATGTGGCAAATGCCGTGTTTCGTTGGGAGACGGCTCTTGGTACGGCGGCATTTCGTACGGCGGTACGACGGCAGGTCGTCGCGGTGTCTGTTCTTGTGGCGACCAAGGAACGGCTGCCGATGGCTGGCGGTACGACGGCGCAACAGGCGGCGGACGGCGAAGCGCGGCTTTATAGCTCATAGATCGCTGATCGCCAGTAGGATCAGCTGTTGAAAACGCTTGGCGTATTTCTTCGCAGACGACTTCAGTGACAGACGCAGTGGGTGGTTCCATGACCAGATTCCGGAACTTCAGCAGCTCTTCGCGAACAATCTCTCTTATCAAATCGCGCAAAGAGCTTTGATTGTCAGATGCCGTAGCGGCGACTTGCATGTGGGCGCTGCTGGACAAGCGATCGTATTGTCGGCATCGTAGGTGAAGCGCCCGTTCGATAGCCGTAGCTTCTTTGATGAAGTCTGTCACGGTGCTTGGCGGGTTCCGCAAAAGTCCGGCGAACAATTGCTCTTTAACGCCGCGCATGAGGTAGCGCAACTTTTTGTCGTCGGTCATGTGCGGGTCAGCTTTACGGAAGAGACGGGCCATGTCCTCAGCGAACATTGCGACCGTTTCATTGGGTTTCTGAACCCGTAGCTCGAGTAAATGCTGCGCACGTTCGCGCCGGTCGACATCGGCAAATGTGTCAATCATCCCTCTTTTAAGGTCACTCCATGATGACAAACCGCCTTCTCTGTTCTCGTACCAAGTTCTAGCGCTGTCGGCGAGATAAAAAGAGGCGCGGGAAAGCCTTTGTTTAAGGTACCACTGGTTAGTGTTAGCGACACGTTCATAGTGATCAAGCCATTCTTCGACGTCTTCATGTGCTCCACCACCAAAGCGATCAGGCACCAGCGGTGAAAAAAAAGTTACCTGAGATGGGGTTGGCAAACTACTGTCTCGTAGTAACTGTTGCGGATTGGCGGTGGCCATTGGTAGATCTGAGCGGTGCTTTGTAGAGTGTTCCTGTGAGAGAGTGAACTCTGGAAGGAGGCCTCGCAAGCGACGACTAAAGCGATGCACGGGAGTGTCGACAAGTGCTTCTGGGCTGGATGAACGGCTCACCGTGGGAGTGTGGAGCATCAGGCGGGGTCGTGGGCCAGCACCTCCACCATTGTCGCAGTACAACGCGAACAAAGCACAAGTACGCCTTGAGGCAGCGAAAGCAGCGTGTTCTCAACAGCTGAGCCACAAGATCTTTTTTGTTCTCGCGTCAAGCCAGAGGCCCACTACCTGGTGTCCGCTAAATCCCCCCATCATCGTTTTTGTCCACATGTAGACACGGGTCAATATATATATATATATATATATATATATATATATATATATATATATATATATATATATAAGCGCACCAGGACGTGTACGGCTAAAGGGGTCGTTTGTTTTGGTCGTAAAGAGAAGCTCCGGAGTGGCCAACAGCTTGATGATCGCAGCCTCGTCATCTTCCTTCTTCCTTCAGCTTGGGGCAACAAGCATGTTCACCCATCTTTGTTTTCTTTCCAGCCATGCACAACATTCCTCCCCTCACAGACGAAGCCCGCCGGGCGAATTATTTGATTCACCTTGGTGTGTACAACTTCAGTCGAGTGACATGGACTGCTTAGGTAATAGCAGCTCTTTTACCACTCTCGTGAGGCGAGCATTTGTATACGTGACTTCCATGGTTTCGTTCAGAACAAGAAACAGTCCGTCATATGTGTCCAAAAACGTTTGGAATAACTTGCGTCTTCGTACCGGAGTCCATAGCCGCACTACGTCGCCCGGATGGTGAGTTACAGGCCGGTGGTGGACGTGGTAGCGTGCTTTCGATTTTTCCTGTGATGCCAAAGTGCGTAGACGAGAGATACGACGCGCCTCTTCTGCAAGGCAGATGATTTTGGTGACTGAAAAGTTCTCGTACGCAGAGAATGGCAAAACTGTGTCGAGTGTGTGCCGTGGCGGTCGTGCGTACATAAAGAAAAAGGGGCTATAGCCTGTTGTCTCATGCTTAGCGATGTTGAAGGCGTACGTTACGAATGGTAGCACGTCAACATAGTTCTTGTAATCGGATGCCACATACATTGAGAGCATGTTTACAAATGTTCGGTTGGTGCGCTTCATGAGCCCTCTTGTTTGCGGATGGTACGGCGACGAGTGGCGAAGGCAGGACTCACTCAATCGAAGTAGCTCTTCTGCTATATCTGCCGTAAATTGTCGTCCGCAATCACTGGTGATCACTTGAAGTGGGGCATGTCAGAGGATAACGTGCTGCAGCAAGAAAACAGACACGTAACTGGCAGTTGCAGTTGGTATGACTGCCATCTCGCAGTAGCACGTGAGGTAATCGACAACATACAGTTATCCAGTGATTGCCCTTAGCCGACTTTGAAAAAGGGCCCAAGAGGTCAATGCCCATTTGTTGGAAAGGTCTGCTTGTAGGCGGCAAAGACTGTAGAAAACCAGCTGGAGCAGAAGATGGGAGTTTGTGGCGTTGAAACTGCGTGCAGATGGCCACATACACATCTATCGGCTGTCGCTTTCCCGGCCAATAAAAGAGTTACTTAGCACGCCAAAGCGTCCGTGCAGAACCTAAATGTCCGCACGTAGGATCGTCGTGCATAGCACTCAAAATCGCGGTCCGAAGGCTTTCCGGCACCACCAGGAGGAAATGGGCGCCAGTGCTGGAAAAGTTCTTATTCAGGAGTCCGTTGCGTACACAGAAATGGCATGCCATAGGAGCTGTGCAGAGCGATGATAGTCTGCTGCCTTTTCGCTGTTGGTCTTTGAAAGTACTGAGGTTGGGAAACTTTGGTGACACAAAAGCTACGACGTGGTCGAGGTCATCGGCGTCACACTCTGTAGTGCTCAGTAGCATGCGCGAAAGGCGATCGGCATCGGCGTGTCGTCGACCACTTCTGTACGAGACAATTAAGATAGCCTGAATGGGAACAGTTCGGGATAAGAGTTAATGGAGAGTGCCTTAGTAACCTGCGCTTCGCCGATGACATTGCATTGCTGAGTAAGTCAGGGGACGAATTGCAACTCATGATCACGGAGTTAGACAAGGCGAGCAGAAATGTGGGTCTTAAAATGAATCTGCAGAAAAAGAAAGTAATCTACAACAACCTCGGAAAAGAGCAGCGCTTCGAGATAGGTAATAGTGCACTTCAAGTTGTAAAACCCTATGTCTACTTAGGGCAGGTAATAACCGTGGAGCCGAACCACGGGATTGAAGTAACTAGAAGAATAAGAATGGGCTGGGGCACATTTGGCAAGCACTCTCAAATTATGGCAGGTAGATTGCCATTATCCCTCAAAAGAAAGGTATATAACAGCTGTATCTTGCCGGTACTTCGCTACGGAGCAGAAACCTAGATACTTACAAAGAGGGTTCCGCTTAAATTGAGGATGACGCAGCGAGCAATGGAAAGAAAATTGGTAGGTGTAACCTTAAACGGCCACAAGGGTACCGGAGGTTGACGAGCCAAACACAATGAGTGGTGGTTGGTGACAACTCTAAAAGGGTGTCTATATAGATAAGACCGAAACCAGTGAATCGCAAATACTACCGCAAAGTATTCTTGTTCATTGACAGTATAATTCTGCTCGGCCCTACTCAAGGAGCGACTTGCGTATGCGATCAACTAGGACGCCACCATCCCCTATGCCACTGGCATCCGTGTCCAGATCTGTTGGAGTTGATCGGTTGAAGTGTTGATTAACAGGCCATGACGCCACGAGGAACTTCCGTTGACAAAAAGAGTTGTACTCCGGAGTCCACTCGAAGGGAATATTCTTCGATAGCTGACATGTCACAGTGAATACGCGGATACACACACACACACACACATATATATATATATATATATATATATATATATATATATATATATATATATATATATATATATATATATATATATACATACATATCTAGGTGGCAATATTTCTTCTCAACAAAAAAAGAAAAAGCATCGTGCCGATACTGTACAGTTATTGAAAAAAAACCAAAACAAGATAGCTTAAACAATGAAAAATGCACAAATAATCAAATGTTAGACGCGATAAGTTCACCAATGATGAGGCAATTGTCGGAGCACAAATAAAAAAAACACAGGAAAAGTGGTCTTTTACGAACGCGCAAAATAAGGTTTCATGCGCACCACGTGAACTATGTCATAGGTCGGTTGTTTTCGTTGTAGCCATCGTGACGACGTAGCGTCCGGAACCACTTCGTAGTTTACGTCGCTCACGCGGCGTAATACTTTATGCGGACTGAAGTATCTGCTCAGCAACTTTTCGGACAGGCCGCGGCATCGAACAGGGGTCCAAACCCAAACTTGGTTTCCCGAACTGTAAGATACGTCATTGTGACGCATATTGTAACGTCGTGCATCGACCTGTTGCAGCTGACCAATGTGTAGCCGGGCGAGCTGGCGAGTTTCCTCGGCGCGCTCTGCAAATTCTTCTGCGTCAGTTGTTAATTGATCGGAGCCTTCACAAGGAAGCATCGCATCCAGCATCGTCTGAACTTCGCGGCCGTAGAGAAGGCGAAACGGTGTAAATCGGGTTGTTTCTTGAACGGCGGTGTTATAAGCAAACGTCACATAAGGCAAAATGCGATCCCATGTTTTGTGTTGGACGTCGATGTACATAAATGAGATCCCATGTTTTGTGTTGGACGTCGATGTACATGGAGATCATGTTTGTGACTGTCTTATTTAGTCGCTCGGTTAAGCCATTGCTCTGCGTTGCTCAATTGGCTGAAGTAATCCAGCCGGCTTGCTTGGTGGCGACTTTCGACGCTGGCATTCACGACAGCTTTTGACGTACTGCTTCACGCTTGCCGAAAGTCCGGGCCAGTAGTACGCCTCACTTACTCTGGCGAGCGTTCGCGAGTAATCTAGATGACCAGATGTGGGCTCGTCAAGACACGCGGAGAGGACTTCGTCCCGCATGTCCTTCGGAACGACGAGGCGGTAAGCGCGGCTCATAGAACGGGCGTTTTTTCTGTACAGGACATTATCTCGGAGGCAGAGAGACGTCACGACGCGAGATAGACGGCGAGGTATAACGGCGCTATGACCCTTCAGATAGTCGATGAGCGGTCGCATCTCTTCATCTTCTCGCTGGTGTCTGCTCAAGTCAGATGAGCTAAGGGCGCCCAGGAAACCGTCATTGTCCTCTTCGTCGTGATTGACTAAAGGTATGGGTGCCCGTGACAGCGTATCAGCGTCTTCATGCTTCCATCCAGACTTATATACGATGGTAACATCAAATTCCTGTAGACGCAAGCTCTATCGGGCCAGTCGTTCAGAGGGATCACGAATGTTTACCAACCAGCAAAGGGCATGGTGGTCCGTCACCACTTTAAATGGACGACCATAGAGGTACGGGCGAAACTTGGTGATCGCCCACACTACTGCGAGACACTCTTTGTCTGTGGTCGTGTAATTCACCTCGGTACGAGCACAGTGAGCGGCTGGCATAGGCTATGACTCGTTCTTTGCCGTGTTGATGCTGAACGAGCACTGCGCGGAGGCCGATGTTACTTGCGTCAGTGTGCACCTCTCTGTCAATATATATATATATATATATATGTGTGTGTGTGTGTGTGTGTGTGTGTGTGTGTGTGTGTGTGTGTGTGTGTGTGTGTGTGTGTGTGTGTGTGTGTGTGTGTGTGAAAAGTGACAAAGAGGGTGTCATTGGATCCAGTGGAAAAACACCAAGAAGTAGAGGACGGGCAAAAAGAATCTTTTTATTTTTCCTACGTTTCAGCCGAGGACCGGCCTCCACGCCTTCATCAGAAAAAATAAAGGGCCAGTCCCCGGCTGAAACTTAGGAAAAATCAAAAGTTTTCGTTTTGCCCGTCGTCTACTTCTTGGTAATATATATATATATATATATATATATATATATATATATATATATATATATATATATATATATATATATATATATATATATATATATTAAGGGGAAAGCAGTGTAGTGTATACCTAGGGGCTCGTTTTTCCGTGTTTTTGGCACAATAATAATGAGATCTAACAGACAATAATGCCAAGGAATGTATAGGGGAAGTTAATAGAACCAATGTAAAGTAAATGAGAAGAAAGAAAAGTGGGTGAAAAAAATAGCTTGCCGTGAGTAGGAACACACATGCGCACATATATATGCGCATGTGTTTGTGACGCAAGATGCTACGGTAGAAGTCTACGGGGAAGTATGGAGGTTGATCTTAATATGGTTTCACACGTCTGGCGTCTCTCATGTCGGTAGACGTCTCTCACGTCTAGCGTCACTCAAGTCGGCAGGATGAAGACCTGCTTGCCACTTCATCAGTCCGACATCACCGATGAAGTTGTCCACAAGACGGCCTGAGTATGCATGGACTACCAAATCCGCTCCATCATTATACAGTGACTAGCACCATGACAGAACCATCGGCTGACCTTGACAGCCCCAAGTACACAGGATGAGCGGACCACCGACCCACACAGGACTGGTTTAATGTATTCGATCTTCACACCACCTCTGCATCCTGGTCGGAACAGGAGATGGTGACGAACTTTAGCAAATACGTCACCACTGAGGCATTCAAATTTTACGCCAAACACATATTCAAAAACAATGAATCATGGCAAAAGGTCCAAGTGGAAATGATCATACAGTTTTACAACTGAAATGAAAATATGATTATAACCAGTCATCTCGATGCATTTGAACTCAGTCATCACAGTCATACGCGGCCTTCATTCCTTCGAGCAAAGATTATGCATTCACAATTCCCGTCATCAGGAGAGGCATCTCGGCGATTTTTCTACTAAACCAAGCATTCCATCTGGTTTCCTATTGCAAGAAATAGCGCCTGCGCTTGCCTCTTCACTGCAACACACGAAAGCAGCAATTATTCAATAATGCATTGAGCTTCAATATTCACCTTGGTTACGTCGGCCACCACCTGATTTTGCGACAAAAAGTTTAGCAAAACCCCATACCTCTCCCAGTACGCCTCATGAGACCGCCACTATACACAGCACGCTGGCTTATATATCGGAAAAATACCGTGTCAAGCCGCGTCATTTCCGCAAGGGTCCAGGCATCACCTATCAGTGCACACTACACGGCAGTCGAAGCAAAACAGAAGGCTCAGCTGCATCGAACCTCGCACGCTGCCAAGCACAATAACATTTGGTAGTGAACGGCGTGGAAGAAGCCTCTAAAAAGCTCTGTGTCAACTCTGGAGCATTACCGGAATACTACGCGGAATAAAACACAACAGCCCACAGAGTACCAGCGACACAGTGAACATCAGACTTACTTGCGAGAACAATCAAAGATATGTTACGAAAGAGCTGCCACACCATCATAGCCATCTAAGCCAAAACAATCAATCTCAACGACTGCAACCCAAACTCTGAAAAGCACGACAACCAATCAATAATACTTCCTCGGAAACACCATCACGGCTGAACAAACGACATCGCAAAGCAAGCCTCTTAAGCTAAGACACAATCAATACGTAAGGCAACTTCGCATAAAGGATCGGTGCCAGAATGGCATTTATCAGGAAAATTGACGACTGCACCAACTATTACAGCTCAAATACCCCATAAAACATCGAAGACAAGATATTGCTCCTTGTACCTCACAAGCACACCAGCGCCGTTTTATCAGCCTGTGTCTGCGAAAACACAAATTAAAGTGACGTGTCTTTTTTAGCCGGAAAACAGAATCTGATGCCTAGAATGTTCAATGTTCCACTGCTACAGCGACTAAAAAGCTTGTTCATTCTGCACAAGAGACAAGCCGTCGAAAACCATGCACAGAACATGTTTATGTTATTTGGCGCGTAAAAGCCAGCCATGCCCAGCAAAGCTGTTTGGGACGTACACGGACGAATGAATGGTTTGAAAATTCAACTGAGGTCACCGAGCTCCGCATGACGTGGAACTTTGTCCGTGTAAACTTTTTACCCTTCATAATTCTGCTGATTCCTTTTTCCTGTGTTACTTGAAAATTCTTTCGGGGAAGGGGAATCGTGTGACGCAGGACGCTGCTGTAGAAGCCGGCGAGGAAGATATAGGAGGGAACGAAAGCACATATTATGAGCCAGGTCACGTCTCTCCCATCTGTCGTCACATATATATATATAGTGACACGTGTATAAACGTAGAAGAGAATGAAGATTGAGGTGTTGTGCAGGCTCTGGGTAGCGGGTTCGTAGGTTTTGGGAAAGCAAGACGAAGAGCGCGTTCTGTGTACAGCTTATTCTGAAACATGCTCTTTCACTGTCTCGTGTTTTTGCTATCTTTTGTTCTCGCTTCACCGTGACAATGGTGGAAGAGCTGGACAACGACCCAGCCTCATGCTTCACAATCCGATAGGGAGCCGTTCACCCAGCCCGTGCGCACTTACCGCCACACCCGTACATCGCTTCAGTCATCGCTTGCGAGGCCTCTCTCCAGAGTTCACCCCAACGCAGCAGCCCTCTTAAAGGCACTACTCACCCATACCAATGGCCATCGCCAGTCCACAACAGGTACTCCGAGACAGTAGTTCTACCACCCCATCTCAGGTAACTTGTTTTTCACCACTGTTGCCCCATCACTTTAGCGGTGGCGCACATGAAGACGTAAAAAACTGGCTTGATCACTACGAATGCGGCGCCAAGATCAAGCAGTGGTCTGTTAAACAAAGGCTCTGTCGCACCTATTCATATTCCGTTGACAGTGCTTGTAATTGGTACAAAAACAGAAAAGGCAGTTTGTCAATATGGAGTAAATTTAAACGGCAAATTATTCTTAACACTTTTGCCAATGCCAACCGGTGTGACCGTGCGCAACAATTACTTGAGCTACGGGTTCAGGAACCCAATGAAACAGTCACAATGTTTGCTGAGGACATGAGCCGTCCTCTTACGTAGAGATGATCCGCATATGACCAACGACAAGAAGTGGCGCTTACTCATGCGTGGTGTAAAAGATCAGTTGTTCGCCGTACTTCTATGCAACTCGCAAAGCACCGGGGCAGACTTCATCAGGAAAGCTATGGCTATGGAGCGGGCGCTTCACCTACGATGCCGGCAGTAGCATCACTTGCCCAGCAGCGTCCACATTCAAGTCGCTGCTACGACGTCTGACAATCAATGCTTGTCACGTCAATTATTCAAGAAGAGTTTTCGCGAAGAGCTCCAGAAGTTGCGGACACCGGTCACGCAAACACCCATAGCATCTGTCGCTGAAGTCGTCCGCCAAAAAATACGCAAAAAGTTTGCAATGGCTGATCCTACTCACGATCAGCGACCCATGAGTTGCGCAGCCGCGCTTCACCGCCCGCCCCCATTGTGTCGTCGTACCGCCAGCCATCGGCAGCCGTTCCTTGGTCACCACCGCAAGAACAGATACTGTGGCAACAAGACGTCCCACAGCCGTACGAAATACCACCGCATGAAGAGCCGTATCCTGGCATTACGTGGCATTCGCCACATTCGAGCCGTTGCACCACAGCTTCGCAAAACAGACACCTGGCGCAATGCAGACAGGTGTTCACTTAGTTCTAAATGTGGAAGTGTGGGCTACATTTCCCGTCATTGCTGGCACCATATCGATGCCTTTCGTCCTCTTAAGCCATGATCTAGCAATCGACGCGCAAACGGTGACGTCGAACCACGCCTGGGCGCCGCTGATTCTCGAGGACTTGACTTGTCTCGGCCCCAATTTGACGACTTCCGTGCCAACAATAACGACAGTGCGCCGGAATAACAACCAGCTTTGGGTCGTCGACCACGCTCTCCATCACCAGCATACTCAAATTCGTCGCGCCGTCACACCTCTGCTGACGTCAGTCGAAGGTTGTCACCAGGTCCACGCTGGGAAAACTGAAGGAGGTGACTTCAAGAGGTGATGTTCAGGCCATCAAGGCGACGAAAAAAGACCTCCGTTACTCTTATCACAGAACGCCGTAAAGCCCACTAGTCGTAACACCGATAAAACTGTAACCACAAATCTTACCGTGTTTGTACACAGACGGACAGTAAAAACAGCCTTATTTGGCTCTAACTCCAAGTTTTGCATAAGTTAAAACCTCGCCGTACTCCTCAAGAAAGTAAAGACGACATGGACGGAACCTCACCTGAGGAAGGCAGGTGTCCAGGTGTTGATGCCTGGCGGAAGGTGCACACCGAGGCTCGACATTGGTGGTTTTTCTTTCGTTGCAACGTTCATCGTCCTCACCTCATGCTACAAGGACCTCATTACAGGGATGGACTTCTTGAGAGAACATGGCGCTGTCATCAACATCTAGGACCACTCAGTTACGTTCCGCAATAGCCCTGGTTTAGCCGACTGTTTACGCGTGATCTGCAACCCTTTATATAATTGATGATGATGTGGTCGCACAGGCAAAGTTTTCACTCTTGTTTCGGCGGAAGGCCAAAAACCATTTGACGGCGAAGGCATTACCGAGCGAATAGGCGCGCTGCTATAGTTTAGCCTTGGCACTTCAGTCACAGGAGGTATCGTCCGTCTCACTGGTAGACGCATGACCTTGGTTCTGACCAACTTTAGTGCTGAGCGCCGGCACCTACTGAAAAGCTTAGCAATCGTTTTCTTAGACAATATCATGGAAATGCAATGCAGTGTATGTTTATTAGTATTGTACAAAGCGCGTGATCGAGAATCAGAACCCTTTATTGACGTTGGCACCACTCTGTCCGAAAACGACCGACAGAGACTTCTTAAGCTGCTAGCCGAATTCCATGACTGCTTTTCATCGACATCACAAGTTGATCGAACACCGCTAAGAAAGTATCGAATAATCACCAAAGACCTATTCACCAGAATCTTTATCGTGTGACACTAAAAGAACGCGAAGTCTTAAAACATCAAGTGGTGAAAATTCTTGAGTATGACGTTATTAAGCCTTCACAGAGCCCCTGGTCATCACTTTTAGTGCTAGTAAAGATAAAAAAGATGGCGCCCTGTGTTTTTGCGTACACTACAGAAAGCTGAGTCATGTGACCGAGAAAGATGTGTACTGCTACCACGTATCGACGACTCTCTTAGCAGACTCCGACACGCTCGCTAGTTTTCCTCCAAGGACTTGAGGACTAGATCCTTGCAGATCAAGGTATATCAAGAGACCGGGAGAAAAGGGCCTGTGTGATGCCAAATGGTTTCTATAAATTTGAAGTCTTGCCCTTTGGTTTGTGCTCCACGCCCTCGACTTCTCCAAGGATCATGAATACAGTACTCTCTGGATTGAAGTGGAAGACGTGTCTAGTCTATCAGAATGACGTAAAAGTGTTTTTCTCAATTTTCGACGAGCATCTCAAAATTCTGCGTGTTTTCTACGCGCCATACGGTCTGTGGATCTCACTTTGAAACCAGATTAGTGTCACTTCTCTTTTCAAAAACTACAGTTTTTTGATCACGTCTTCAGCTACGCAAGCCTTTGACCTGATCCTGAAAATATTTTTGCTGTCGCACAGTTCCCAGTACCGTCTCACAAAAAGGCTGTCAGACACTTCGTGGGCCTTTCTGTTTATTATTGTTGCTTTATCGCAGACCTAATTTGCGGACATCACGTCAATGCTAAAGCGTGAGACAGGTGGTGCAATTTTCCGTGCGATGCGGCGTGCGGTGCGAAAATTCGGCGGTCGGAGTGGTCACGTTTTGTGACGTTTGATGACATATCATCGCATCGGATCGCTGCGTAGCCTGTGTGGCGAGCATCATCACACCACCGCATGGCAGCAGCCGATCACAGAGTGATCAGACGAGTGACGTCACGTTGCTAGTGGCGCCATCTCCCTGTCGCCCTTCCCACCAGCTGTGGTCAAGGCCAGTTCAAGCGAGTAGATGGAGCGGTGCGAGCGTAGATTTGCTGACATCGCCGACTGCGGTGATGTGAAAAGCATCAAGTATGTTTCCTTTGTTACGTGATATTATTCCGGATTGAATGAAGTGATGTTTGAAGTGTTCCGTTTCTGCACAACAATGGCCGTTTTGAAACCGTTAGCGATATTGGAGATTGTAAGCAGTGACGCAAGGTCTTTTCGCAGGCAAACGCGGCTACCAGCCTCTCTGAGCTGGCTCACTTTGCTTCTACCTTGGCTTTTCACGTTGATGGCACCAAGAAAGCAATAGCGTATGCCAAAGCATTATATAAAAGTGCAGAGCTTAGTAGTCTAGTAAAAAAAGGAGCGCTCGATGATGAGCTTGCCTGTGAACGGCGTAGGCGACCACCGGCGCCCGCCTTGCTAGGCTTCTTTGTCGGAGTCGCGAATAGTCAGCTGTTGCCGCTGTTTCGACGTGCTTGTCCACGAAAGCATTTTATTAACTATTTTTATGGCGCTGTCATTGGTGGTCTAGTGGATAAGGTACTCGGATGTTGACCCGCAGGTCACGAGATCAGATCCCGGCAGCGGCGGCTGTATTTCCGATGAAGGCGCAAATGTTGTAGGCCCGCGTGCTCAGATTTGGGTGCACGTTGAAAAACCCCAGGTGGTCGAAATTTTCGAAGCCTTCTGATACAGCGTCTCTCATAATCATATATATGGTGGTTTCAGGACGTTGAACCCCACATATCTATCAATCAATTATTTTTATGGAAAGGAGCATGGCTGTGCATAGTTGTTTGTCTTCGCCATCTTACACGCCATCTTACACAAGCTTCATTACGAGGATACGAAGTCGTCCGACCGCGGATGTCGAGGCACCGCATGGGCGTGAAGCCTGCCGTTGAATTCCCCACCGTGTGTCCCGAAACGTCGCATGCGGTACGCGGCATTGCACAGAAATTCGCACGCCTGTCTGGCGATTAACTCATATCACAAGAGGCGACGGCGCTTTTGGGTGGAACGAAGAACAGGAGGGTGCCTTAAATGACCCGCGTATACGTCTTCAAACAACCTCACTGCTTGTCCACTTCGACGAAGAAGCCCCGACGATGCTTCACATTGACCCTAGCAATGTAGGTCGGGGAGCTGTGCTTGTGCAACGGCAAGAGGACACAGAAAGAGTGATCGTCTAAGCAAGCCAATTGCTAACACGCGAGGAGGCTAACTACTCGCCAACAGAGAAAGAATGGCTCGCTGTAGTATGGGCAGTAATGAAATTTTGTCTGTATTTGTATGGCCGGCACTTCATTGCTATAAGCAAACCACACTCATTTTGCTGGTGAACTGATTTAAAAGATCCAACCGGCCGATTTGTTTGTTAGAGTTCGTTAGGCTGCAAGAGTTTGACAGTGACGGTCGTACACAACTCAGGGAAGTGACATATGAACGCAGACTGCCTTTCCCGATCACCCAATACAGTCAGCTTCTCCACCAGATGAGGATGAAACGTAGCTTACTGGGGTCCCTCGATACATCTACCATCGCCTAACAACAATGTGACGACTCTATCTCATTAATTTTTGATGGCCTCGGAGTGAACCGTGTTTTTTGCAAGAGTATTTCCGTCGTTTTTCTCACATAACAGCGTCCTACAAAAAAAAATTTTGCCAATCGGATCTCCCTACTTCCTTGTCATTCCGGCAACCCTCCATACTGATGTGCTTCAAGCATGCCACAACGAGTTGACTTCGGTTACTTAGGCTACATGCGCCCACGGGTGAAAATTCAGCAAAGCTACTACTGGCCAAGCTCACCACTGTCGTGAAACAACTCATTCAAATGTAGTTGGACTGCCAGCGGCGTAAGTCTCCTGCAACGAAACCGTAACTCTCCTGCTGCAACCTCTCCAGGTCCCAAGTACACCACTCGACTATACTGGAATGAATATCTTGAGTCCTTTTCCTACTTCTGCTGCAGGGAATTACTGGGCTATGAACGTGCGCGATAACCTTACCCGATACGGCAAAACGAAGGCTATCCAACAAAGCGCAGCAGCGGAGATAGCCAAATTAAAAAAATTGTTTTACTGCAATATGGTGCACCAACCGTCGTGATAACAGACCGCGGGACCGCATTCAAGGCAGCTCTTCTAGAGCACGTCTTGATATTAGGTGAAAGAAGTCTTCAAAAGACCATTGCCTACCACCTGCAGACAAACGGACAGACAGAGCGCCTAAACGAGAATATTCAATATATGCTGTCAATTTACGTGGACGTACGACTTAGAATTTGGGACAAAATCTTGCCCTATATTACGATCTCGTAAAATACAGCCAAGCAAGAAATGACTCGCATGACTTCATTCAGCCTTGTTCACAAGCCGGAGGTACGGACAATCAATGACATGGGCGCCATTAAATTTACTGATCGCGCGGAGAAAGCCAGGCAGCTCGCGCGCTTACAAATCTACCAGAAACAACAATACGACGCAGGTCACTACAATGCCCACCACAGAGAACCTACGAAACCGGTGACCGAGTGTGCATTTGATCACCTATACGACGACGTGGACTGACCGAGAAACTCTTCTGGCGATACTTCGGACCATATACAGTATTGCAACAACTGAGTGACTTCACCTACGAGGTCGTCTTTGACAGTCCCTCTAAGGCGTCTACAGCACCGGCCTCAACTCGTACTAGCGGTGCGCATGGAGCCATGTGTCAGTGACTGGCTGTGCGTTTTCACACATTGGTAGCTCGGATATAGCATCGAGGCGATGCCCCTCTAAGGAGGGGCAAGTGACGCGTGCATATACGTAGAAATGAACGAAGACGGAGAAGTTTTGCAGACTCCGGATAGTGGTACTGTAGGTTTTAGGAAAGGAAGACGAAGAATGCGTTCTTTGTACATCTGATACTGAAACACGCTCTTTCCCTGTCGCAAGTTATTGCGATCTTTTTTGCTTGCTACACCGAGACAATAATGAAGTGAACCGTACACGAAGCATCGAAAGGACAAGAACAGGGCTAAGAGGAAGAGGAAGACAAGGTTGCAACAGGGAGAATGAATGGCGGACGACATCGATCTCTCTGTCGCTCCGAGTATGAAATGATTACCTTCAGGCAACGCTACACTTTGGCGCAGACGTCAAGCGAACATATGGGTGACTTCTTCGTTTACCGGACGTCGTAAACTAGACTAAGCTTCACCAGCTACCAAGTGCAAGGTCAGCCAGCGAAGAACCTTGTTCGCGAAGTTACTACAGCTGACCTTATCGAATGGGTGCTGCAAGGAGCTTCAATCAGCCATGAAGAAATTTTCGAGGCGGGATCCGCCAGTTTGGATTTGCAGCTTTAAAGGCTTGCGGAGTGGGTATTGGAGTCTTCACGCCGACGCACCGTTCAAGAGAAAAATTCGGCAGAGGTGAACGTTATTTGCCCTTTTTACGGGTCATCAAGCACTGACTGACCTCCTCGGTATGTCACAACCAGGATGCTGCATCCCCACATGTGTAAATCACCTGCAACATTTCGATTTTGCCATTTCGTGTCCTCCAGGTCCTATACTCACTGATGCAGACGAATTGTTCCGGCTCTTTACACCCACAGCAGTCGACCACCCCGTACAAATCAATCACTCAATGTTCTGGGAAGGAATCAAAGAACTTAACTTCATCAATAAAAGTACCACGTCCCATCAACGATGATTGCTAAGTTACTGCATATTTACTACGGCACTCCTTAATCAAACAGACATGATGGTTTTTGGCGCATATACGGCTAACTTATGAAACAGTTTACGTGGCCAGGTATGAAAAAACACATCAGGAACTGCATCTGCACATGTCACGATTGTAAAATGAACAAAGTCAAGTTCAAGCAGCCCACGGACCTAATGATAACAACAAAGCACTCCAATGTCCCAGTCCATGTTACTTGTTTGGACATCGCAGAGGTTAACTAAATTGGCAGATCCCACGTACAGTGGGTATCGATGATATGCGAAGCACCAATGAGGAAGGTTGATATGCCACTTAAAAACCAGCAAAACATTACAAGGCGTGGCTAAATTAAACCGTACAAGACATTAATGACACGATTATTATGCTCAGATGTGATATTTACCTTAGTCATCTGTTCTCGTTACCTGATACCAAATTTGGTATATGTGGAGCTAGGGAAAGGGCCACGAGCGTGCTATGAGCGTGGCATGTAGTAAAGCTTTACACGACGCGCGTGTCATGATTATTATGTTTACACCAGTGACATACCTTCGTCGTCCATTCACGTCTCGCAATACCAAATTCGGTATATTTAGAGTTGGCGAAACGGTTGCGAGTGCGTCATGAAGAGCCCAGTATACTCTGACGTAACGTTGACGCGCATTCACGCTGGGCGCAGCGAAGCTACACTGGTAAAACGCGAACGCCGGCGCGACCAGCGTCCGTCGACGCGACCCGGCGGCCACCGGCGTAAATTGTGACATACTGCACTTTGCGGCGACTACCTTACCCAGACATCACCGCGTCTGCCTCTCTTCGTGACGTAGGGACGCCGGGTGCGCTCAAACGCGCATGCGTCTAAGCAACGCAGTGCGGCGCACGCCTGCCAATATATAATATATGGCAGACAGATCTGCGCCTCGCGAGGCATCGCCGGCCGGATGCGACGAAACGGCGCGAAGGTGCTCCAGGTGTCGTCGAGGTATATTGGCACCGTGAGTGAGGTGTGTGGTCATGTTCTCACAGGAAACGCTGCATTATTATCACGTTTGCTGCAGACACAGACCTTCATCGTTTATTCACGTTACGTATTACCGGATTCGGCATATGTGAAGCTAGCGAAATGCGCGCGAGAATATCATAAATGTGGCATGTAGGCATGTTGTTACATGACACGCACGTCCTGATTATCTTGTTTGGACCAGTCACACACCTTCTTCATCCATTCAAGTCCCGTAATACCAAACATGGTATATGCAAAGCTAGCGAAACAGCCACGGGCGCATCATGAGGATGGCATGTAGTTATGTTGCTACATGACGCGCGTGTCATGATTTCCATGTTAGGGTATGTCGTTTACTTTCGCCATGCAGTCATGTGATGCCCCACCAGTATTGCAACATGTCATGTTAACGAAAGCACCGCAATACCATGAATGTAAGTCATGACTTTTATGACTTACATATCATGAATTTCATGTTATGAATAGTCTCTTATACTAGTCATACAGTCATATCATGACATACAGTTTGGTGTTGTTACCATTACCAGAAAGGCTAGGAGACGTAAAAGTCGTAAGCGGCTAGATAGATAGATAGATAGATAATAGATAGATAGATAGATAGATAGATAGATAGATAGATAGATAGATAGATAGATAGATAGATAGATAGATAGATAGATAGATAGATAGATAGATAGATAGATAGATAGATAGATAGATAGATACGCTCAATGTCGCCGAAGTTCATTAAGAAACGCTTCTCAATTAAAAAGTGAAAGAGGTGAGGAATACGCGAGGTTTCCTGCTCGCTATTGATCAGTGCACGAAAATGATTACAGCCAGAACTGGAAAGAAAGACACCAACAGCATCATTAGTCTACAAAAGGCAGAACGTTTCTGAAATACGAAGACAGTATGTGTGACGACAGCCTCGTTTTCAAAACTACAAAGCTTTCAAAATAGGTGAAGGATTACGACATGAAAATAAAGTTTCACTCCGCTTACTATCCAGCAGCCATTGGCCTCGCAGAGTGTGCCACACGAGGCGTGAAGCCGTGCATGAAGATGTTTTCAAACTTTTCAGGTGGTTAGAAATGATGTCTCAAAGCCGCTGCAAGACACCACAACCGTTCCTGCACAAGAGGTCTCAGATGCAGTATGTTGTTTACAGCTTCAGGGACCATACCAGTGCTCTAAAAAATTGGCCTTTTTGAGAACTTGGTCTTTTCAGAGAAAAAGAAACTGCGAAACATTAAGAAGCCTACAAGAGAAGCATGAAAAAAACTTCAACAACAGTCGTAGCAGTGACATACCAGGCATACAACCAGGAAATGGCGTTTTAATACAAAAAGGAGTAGGTAATCTTAATACGTTTACATACTTTTGCAAATTGTCAAAAGGGCTTCGCAACGTGGCATCTTGCAGACGATCTGGTACCAGGAACTCTCCAGGCAGTCAGAATGCGCCACAATTAGTAACGTCTTTATATAATAAAAAGTTTTTGTTTCGGGTTGATAACTTTGCCATATATTTAGGATTGCTATTTTTAAATCAATTCACTTCATGTCAAAAGATATGTTCAATGTTTCATTTTAAATAGCAAAAATAATGAAAGCAATACTTACGTGACATGACGATACGACACGGTGAGTTCGTGTGACCGTCGTGCGACTCATGCGCGCGGTGCTGTTGACCTTTGCATTGGGTGAGGAGGTACTGTCTGCAAACAAGTGCATCCCTCCTCTCTGGCACGTGGTCGAGGGTTTGGAGGGTGTGTTGATGCCGGTATGCGTGGCATTATCAGTCAGTTTGCCGTGTATAAAGCCAACCTGTGGATTTTGTTTTTTTTTCATTGCTAATAAAGCCAAGCATTGGTCATCAGATAAACACTACGCTGCTTTAGGGTGCAGTAACAACTACAAAAACGGAGACTGCTGTGCGTAGAAATATGCCGTATACATTACCAGACGCTGTATTTCCCGTGGCTGTAAGCTCTTTAAGTTGCATTGTATCCCTGTTGACGAGGAGCAGTGACTTCTAATGCTTGCAAACTTAAACAAGGAAATCTTTGTAGCTCCCGCAGGTACTCTGCTACGTTCAAAGCACTTCTTCTCAGGTGAACGAAACCACAACTACTTCGACACTGATGCTCAAGCTTGACTATGAATGGAAGGTACCCAGCCTACAGCTATTCCAATGATGACAATATTTCTCGAAGAACAGCCCCATGTAAGATTTCTCTTTATCGTAGGCCAAAGTACCGCGGCACTGGGAGTCACTCAAATATTGTGTTTGAAAAAAGAAAAAGAAGGGACGCGCAGGCACGTCAGAGTAGTTTGACGCAAGAGCTGTACTCAAGCACACCTTTAAAAAACAAAACAGCGAATAAGATACAGTCACTTCTTCAGAGCTGAGAAAAAATTCAGACAACTAGTGCGCAGTTAACAAAAACCATCAGTGCCTCGAAATAAAAACGAACCACTATCGTCCAAGGTAAGGTGTCATGCTAGAGCAGTAGCCGATGCGACGGCACGGCGTAAAGGATTTTTTTGGAAAAGAAGGTGACTACAGATCAAGAAATATATTCGCTATGGTCTCGAAGTGCTGTTGCTCACTCTATAAAAGAATGACCGGAAAATACTGCGCATTCTTCTAACAGGAATTCGGCGTTGTGAATATACTGCATTCACAGAGGCGGACTCGTCTAGGCATTGCATAATAAAACAATCCACCCTGAACGACTTGAACCTTGTCAGAACGCTTTATAGACCAATTTTTAGAGTGACTTCATCACTTCAGTAGAAACACACCTCGTAAAAACTAATGAAAAAACAATAAAACCGCAGCTGCACGCTTCCCATCTAAGCGACCAGCGAGCTGTGTTTAGAGAAATTTATTCTCACAGACAGTGAAAATCAATTACAATCTAACAGAACATTGCAACAGAACACAACAACCACAGACACACCAAAAGTTGTTACAAAAAGATACGTTTACATAAGTAAACGAAACACAACATACACAACTACACAGGAATTGTTACAAAAACAATGTCTACATATGCACAATACATGGTAAACGAAGAACACACAAATTAAATGTAGAGATCTATATGTCAGATACTCACATATTATTTACAAGGTATTTGTATGAGTACTAAACAAAAATTAACCTACCAATACCAGGTAGGCCTGAAAACAACCCTTACACGTCTCTCACAGACGAACACAAAACGGCAGGACCAGTGTCGAAGGAATTCCTCCTCACCCAGAAAGAAGAGATCCTCAGACAAAACAGATAGTGTTTCTTTGTACAGTCGTTCCAAAATTGGGAAGAGAGCCCGGCGGCGACGACCTGCTGCAACAGCTCCACAACGGCTACGCCAAAGACAGTAGGCACCAGCAACAATGAGAAGGCAGGCAAAGCGGCCTCGAGAACAAGGCCCAGAAGAAACAAAGCAGCTTACTCCGAGGCCACGAAATCCTGCATGCACAGCCCTCCAGAAGACACGAACAACGACGCATTGTCTTAAAACATGCTGATTTGTTTCCCGTAGGGAGCAGTTCGGACGTGTTGATGACTGGACCATTCTCCACCTTTCCAGGCGGTCAAGGGTAGGAAGAACGCCCCACCCCAGCCGCCACATGAAGTCCCGGAGGTAGCCAGATAGAAAAGATGCCGTCGGCGTTCTCCAAGACACACGACTAGAGCGGGTGCGGCGGGCCGGAGGAACTAACGGGAGCAACAAAGCGGCTGTTGTGTCCCAGAAGACTAGGAAGCCAGAAAACTAGGAAGCAGACCTCGATCTCAGCGACGATGACAGCCTCTGTGCCATCTGTACCTATTGTGTCCCGGCAACCGAAGGAGCCTTTCGCAGTTCAGCACTTCAATACCCGAAAGACTGGTTGAAAATACACAACAATGTTGTCAAGTTCAGCAAATGGAATTGTGACGAGGAGCTTCGTGACACATTTATTTCTCTTGAAGATGAAGTCACGACTTGATTCGAGAACAGTGTGAGGCTACCCTGACAACCTGGGATTCATTTCGGGCCTCATTCTTCGCAGCTTTCACAAGTTTAATGAGCAAGGAAGGGGTGCGAACCCATCTGCAAGGCCGTGTACTGCTCTCGAATGAAAAATTCAGCTTGAACATTGCAAACATTACCCGCTTATTTCATCGCACTGACCCCACGTCATCCGAGAAGAACCTCCGGTTCCTCATACGTGAAATTAAGCAGCAGGAGCTGTTTGCAGAACTTGTTCGTAACCCGCTCAAGAGTGCTGAGCCCACAACAATACAAAATTCGCTTGACATTAGGAGAAGGTAGTACAATCGCCACTCCTCAACAACAGAATACGCACCGACGACATGCCCGTGACCACCCGCCTGGTCATACGTGAAAAGCAGAGTAAAATGTTTCTGGAATTGCCACCTAGAGTGGAATTGACCAGCAGCGTTGCTCGTCAAGACGTCTAGCAAGCGTTGAGAATTCCCGCACCCCCACAGCGTCATCCAGAGGCTATGAGCTACACCACTGCTGTTCGCCTCAACGCTCCTGCCAGGCCGCATCAGGGAGCAGCTACTTGGCATTTCTATCCCATGACTCCGCCGTCACCACCACCAACAACATACGACCCACCTGCCGGGCAGCCCTGCCTCTGATGAAGACCAACCTTTATCGTGTCTAGAAAACCGCACACTGAGGTACTATTGCGGTGAAGCCAAGCATAACTATCATTACTTCGAGTACCGCCAGATAGACGGCGCAGTTTTGCTATCGACGCGCCGGCTCCACGGCGAGCTGAAAGACCATGCACTATCGCCGTCTTTCTCGTCGTCGCGCAGCTGACACAACGAGGATCATCTAATTCACCACCATTCGGCTGCTAGATATGAGCGCACCGCTAGCAGTTCACCAGCCCTACTCGAGGCCAATCTCCAAAGCTTTGAGAGAAAAACTGAGGGCGGCAACCGATGGTAGGGCGGTTGGTGTACGGCGAACTACCGAAGATCCCCCCCCCCCCGATAATGATACCTCAACGAAATTTGAAAAGCACGCTTCGATATAGATCTGAAGTTGAAGCTTCGCGGCTGGAAGACCAGACGATGCCACATGGTAAAAGTGCCGTAAACTGACGTAGCCATGACCAGACGCCACGACCTAACTGCAACAGAAGGCGACGAACTAGTGGCATCGACGTTTGCATCGACGGCCACAACATCAACGCTCTGGTCGATACTGGAGCCGAGGAGTTTGTCATCAATTGTTCGTTCACTGGAAAGTTGAAAAAAGTTCGGATTGCTTGAGAGGGCCTCGAAATAAGCACAGCTGGAACTCATCTAGGAACGCCGGCAGCTTTTTCCACTTCTAGAGCCAACATTAACAACCGAATTTATCGGGCAAGCTTTGTAGTCGTACAGCGTTCCTCGAAAGATGTCACCCTTTGTAAGGAATTTTATGCCTTAATTGTGCAGTCATCAGCCTCAGAAGAAAGTGGATCACACTATACACAGAAGAAGTATTACGACCACGCACGCCTCAAAAGAACCATTTGTTGAATGTGCTGAGTAATTATTTCAATCGTCACCCCGAAATCAACAGACACGGGCGGCGTCGCAGACACTCAGCATTTATTGCTCACGTGTGCACTGGCGTCGCAAGAGTAATCGCTGAGTCCACGTGTTCACGTCTTCTTTAAAAAAAGCGGAACTGTTCAATCAGGCGACCTCGAGCGTCATAGCGAGAATAACCCCACAGACCTGTAGCGCCTCAATGCGCTGCTCGTCAAAGAAGAAGAAGTTGGCATTTGGGCCGCGCGGCGGGTGCAGCGCGATAATAAAAAAATCAGTTCGAAACCTAAACGATGTCAAGGCTGGATCTTTCCTGTGTTAGCTCCGACAGTTAATTGTGACCCGATAAAGAACACACAGCCCCGATCATCCCGCATGCATCCCGCCGGCTCTGCCACCAATCCTACCGGTCCTGACGCCCAAGAAGACACCAGACCTAGCGGTGCTGCAGTCGCTGCAATTCAACATGTCAACCTGCCACCATTTTGGCCCAACAGCTCCAGCACTTGGTTTCTGCAGGTCGAGGCGCACTTCCGTCTACGGCAAATCACCAGCCAACAGACCAGGCACTGGCATCTGGTATCCTGCTTACCTCCGGACGTAGCCGACGACTTAGCTGATATTTTAGCGTCGCCGCACCCGAGCCATCCCTACGACACGTTGAAGGCAGCTATCATTTCCCGCAAGTCTGAGTCCGAACACAGCAGACTCCAACAGCTCATCACGGCTACAGAGCTTGGTGACCGTCGCCCATCACAGCTCCTGCGACGCATGCGCCAGCTTCTTGGCGGCCCCTCCGCCCCTCAAGAGGAGAAGCTGTTACGTGAGTTGTTCCTCCAGCGCTTACCGCAGAGCATGGTCCCATTCCTCGTAGCCTGCAAGAGATGTCCCACTAGACACACTCGCTGAAATGGCTGATCGATTGGCGGACTACTCGCGGGCACATAGCCTCAACGCCGTTACCACACCGCAACCGGCCACTGCTGCAGACCCGGCGCTCGCGAGCATCGAGAACCGTTTGGACGCCCTTGTCAGGCACCTCGATGGCTTTGTACCTGCGCATCGTCGACTGTCATCCAGGTTCCAGATACACAGCCACTCCTCGATGCCCCCACGTTCTCCGGAACTTCGGCCACCCGACGCGCTGCGGGACGTTTCATCGTCAACCGCGTGCTGGTACCACCGCCGATTCGGTGCTTCTGCTCGCAAGTGCACTCGCCCATGCTCCTGGTCGGGAAATGCGACGACCGGCCACTGACGGTGGCAAGTGGTACTGGTCGAAAGTCATACCGCCTTTTCTATGTTTCTGATAAGATCACTGGCGCTTGCTTCCTAGTCGACACAGGAGCCTAGGTTAGCGTCATCCCGGCCTCGTGTGCAGATCACCGTCGCAACAAACAGACCTGCCCACTCTAAGCGATCAACAATTCCGCTATTCGCACATACGGCCAACGCTCTCTTACACTTGACCTTGGACTACGCCGTACGTTCCGCTGGATTTTCATCCTCACTGACGTCTCGCCAGCTGTTCTTGGAGCTGACTTCCTCAGTTTTTTCAACCTTGCTGTGGACATGCATAATCAACGCCTCATTGATCTCAACACTCGCCTCTTCATCAACGGTGTACTCTGTACTTCCTCGCCAACGGGACTGCGAGCTCTCACACCTGCTTCGCCGTATGCAAAAATGCTCGATGACTTTCCCAGCATCACGAAGCCGCACACCAGAGAGTCACCGGTGAAGCATTCCATCACTCACCACATTGTGACCACTGGACCTCCCGTTTTTACACGACCCCGTCGACTATCTGGAGAACGCCTCGCCATCGCCCGCCGTGAGTTTGAGCACATGCTTCAACTCGGTATTGTGCGGCCTTCCTCCAGCAACTGGGCGTCGCCACTCCACATGGTGCCGAAGAAAGATCCTGGCGACTGGAGACTATGTAGGGATTACCGCGCTCTCAATGCCCCCACCTTACCAGACCGCTATCCACTTCCTCACATACAAGATTTCACATCAAATTTGGCTGGGTGCACGATCTTCTCGAAGATTGACTTAATGAAGGCTTACCATCAGATTCCTGTAGAACCCGCCGACATTTCGAAGACGGCCATCACCACCCCATTTGGTCTGTTTGAATATGTGAGGATGCCTTTTGGATTGCGCAACTCTGCAAAGACCTTTCAGCGCACTATCAACGAGGTCACGCGAGGTCGCGATTTCGTATTTGCCTACCTTGATGACCTCCCTGTAGCAAGCTCATCCGGCCCTGAGCATGAAGCCCACCTGCGCACCCTGTTCCACCGCCTGGATGATTACGGCTTCGTAAATAATCCAAGCAGGTGCCTCTTTGGCGTCGATACAATAGAGTTCCTAGGCCAACTTGTCACTGCAAAGGGTATCCAACCACTCACCAGCAAAGTGAAGGCTATTCAAGACTTTTCACCCCCGACTTCACTGAAGAGACTCCGAGAATTTCTGGACCTACTAAACTTCCATCGCCGCTTTCTTCCAAAGTGCGCCAAATTCCTAAAGCCCTTGACCGACCTATTGGCTAAAAAGAAAGACCCGGCTGCGCCACTGAAGTGGCCCAAGGACGCTGCATCTGCCTTCGACACTGCCAAGAAGGCTCTGGCAGACGCTACTATGCTCATACATACCGTCCCTGATGCTCCAATTCGTCTCATCACCAATGCATCAAGCGTGGCAGTTGGCGCTGTTCTCGAGCAGCACGTATCCGGTTGGCAGCCCCTTGGGTTTTTCTCGCAAAAACTGAAGCCACCAGAGACAAATTACAGTACATTTACCCGAGAACTTCTCGCGGTATACCTCGCCATCAAACATTTTCGTCATTTATTGGAGGGCCGGGACTTTTACGTCGTTACACACCACAAGCCCCTGACGTTTGCCTTCCATCGCAATCACAGCAATTATACTGCACGGGAGATCTGTCAACTATGCTTTATTTTCGAGTTCACTGTGAATCTCAGACACCTACATGGGCCGGAAAATGCTGCTGCTGATGCACTATCCCGCATCGAAGCCTTGTCGACCCAGCCACCACTAGACATGGAAGAGCTAGCAGCTGCCCAAAGCAACGATCCTGAGCTGCGTCGTCTTCGCTCTTCATCCACGTCTCTATCGTTCACGGAGTGCCCGCTTCCATTTTCTACCTAATTGATAACGTGCAAAACGTCTACTGGTGTCCCTCGGCCATTCGTGCCTTCAGCTTTTCGTCATGCAATTTTCGGTCAAGTGCACAACATGAGCCATCCTGGTATTCGTGCGACCCAGAGGCTAGTCACATCTCGTTTCCTTTGGCCAAGCATCAATGTTGATGTACGACGCTGGGCGCGAACCTGCCTTGAGTGCCAGCGCGTTAAAGTTCACCGTCACACTGTCACGGCAACATCCCCGTTTCGGCCTCCAGACGCAAGGTTTTCTCACGTCCATCTCGACATCGTCGGTCCTCTTCCGTCATCGCAAGGAGCCTGTTACCTGCTGACATGTGTGGATCGCTTCACCAGATGGCCGGAAGCGTTTCCCATTTCCGACATTACAGCACCAACAGTTGCCAAGGCTTTCACAAACGGCTGGGTGTCGCGCTTTGGATGCCCTTCTGTCGTCACCACTGATCGCGGTCGTCAGTTTCAATCGACCCTTTTCACCGCACTTGCCAATATCCTGAGCATTCGACACATTCACACAACTGCCTACCATCCTGCTGCCAATGGCATGGTCGAACGGCTTCATCGACAACTGAAAGCTGCCCTCACTGCTCACCAGCCTAGGGAACGTTGGCTCGACCACCTCGCCTTCGTACTTCTGGGCATCGGATCAGCATTGAAAGTGGATCTCGGCTGCTCATCAGCCGAACTAGTCTATAGGGTTTTCCTGCGTCTTCCAGGAGAATTCTTCGAGCCATCATCACCACCTTCCACTCACGATGCCTCCACGTACATTCGAGAGCTGCGCACCACGTTTCAAGACCTTGCTCCTGTGATTCCTGCCGACCGACACCCCCAGTCTGTCTTCGTCAGTCCGGATCTGCATGACTGCAGTCACGTCTTTGTTCGGCGTGACCAAATACGGCCACCACTAACACCAGCCTATTATGGCCCATTCCGCGTACTCCATCGTACACCTAAGACGTTCACGCTGGACATCAATGGCCGTGAAGACGTCGTGGCTGCTGATCGACTGAAACCTGCGTAGATCGCCGCTCTCGCGGCCGCGGGGTTTCAATCTAAAGTCTGGATGCCAACATCCAAGCATGTCCACTGGGCGACTCTTCTGGTGATTCGAACGGCTCTCGCTTTACGGGGGGGGGGGAGCCCTGTAGCGCCTCAATGCGCTGCTCGTCAAGGAAGAAGTTGGCATTTGGGCCGCGTGGCGGGTGCAGCGTGACAATAAAAAATCAGTTTGAAAACTGAACGCTGTCAGGGCTGGATCTTTCCTGTGTTAGCTCCGACAGACCATTACGTGCATTCAGGTCTTTAAGGGTGAGATACCTTTCAAAGATTGATTGATATGTGCGGTTCAACGTTCAAAAACCATCATATTGTCATTGGGGTGAGAGAATGAATGAAATAAATAGTTCAATGGTGGCAATATTTACAAATTATACAGGGAGAGTCAGAGGCAGCTACAGCCAAGATGGATGTACAACAGCAACAACAACACTAGCACGGTCGCTTTCATCGTCTTCATCATCTATGACGCTCTTTCGTTGCCGATGTCGTGTACCATATAAACCCCGCTTCTGACAGCGCCGTCTCGGCGCCTAAAGGAGAGAAGGATCATATGCGGATATTTATGGTTTCAGGCGGATCACGTAGACGACGTCAGTAGCGGGTGCGGATGACGGCGACTGACTGTTCAACGGAGCAATCCAGTATGTGACCTCGGTAAGCCAGCGTAAAACCTTGTAAGGCCCCGAGTAGCGAGACAGGAGCTTCTAAGAGAGGCCAACGTGGCTGCATGGTGTCCAGAGGAGGACCAATGAACCTAGAGAGTAGGAAACTACTCTGTGATGGCTATCGTAGCGGGCCTTCTGAGAAAGCTGCGAGCCAAGAAAACGTTCCCGTGTAATTTGGTGGGCCACTTGAGCTCAAGCAGTGGCATCCCGGGCGAACTCTGTAACCGTTTGCGTATTTTATGAAAGAAGAGTCTCGAAGAGTAACGCTGGATGGCAGCCGAACAATATATAGAAGGGGGAGAAGTCAGCAGTGTCGTGGCGTGACAAATTGTACGTGAAGGTCACATAAGGCAAAGTACTATCCCAATCAAGGTAATGTTTGGAAACGTACATGAATAGCATTGTTGTCAATGTTTGATTTAGGTGCTCGGTAAGACCATTTGTTTGTGAGTGATAGCCCGTAGTGAGCCTGTGACATGTCGAACACGAGCGAAGGATGTCACTTACTACTTTTGAAAGAAATGAGTGACCACGATCAGTCAGCAGCTGTCGAGGAGCACCATGGGGAAGAACTACGTCATGAAGCAAGAAGTCCGCGACGTCAGTGGCCCAGCTTGTCGGTAACGCTCACGTGATAGCGTATCTTGGGGCGTAATCAGTGGCTACGGCTATCCAGTTGTTTCCAGTGAGAGAAGTAGGAAATGGTCCAACGAAATCAAGACCGACGTGGTAAAAGGGAACGGTGGGTATGTTTATTGGTTGGAGCGGACTAGTTGGTGGCAAGGTGGAATGTTTGGAGCACTGACAGGACTCAAATGCAGCAACGTGTCGGCGCATAGAAAGGTAAAGGCCTGGCCAGAAGAATCTACGCCATACGCGATCGTACGTGCGCGTGACCCCGAGATGTCCCGCGGTTGCGGCGTCATGAAGCTGTTCAAGTACAGTAGAACTGAGTGTCGCAGCAACTACGAATAGTAGCTCTGGTCCCTCGGCGCTGGTGTTGCGTCGGTAAAGAATATCATCGTGTAGAACGAACAAGTGTAGTGACGGGTCTACGTGGGGCAAACGTAGACTCTGCATGATAGACCGCAAGTGGACATCGCTGAGCTGTTCTTTTCAAGTAGAACAGGATATTGGCTAACATAAGAGTTTCATCCCAGCGGTAATTCTGACTTGTACGTTCGTACAACGGCAACCATTCTTCTATGTCAACGTCATCCGTGCCACAGAACGTGCCAGGATCATTTTGGTGCGGAAGGACAACAGTTGTTGTTGTAGTCGCCTCGGCGGGAGCAGGTCCCTGGTTTGCCATGGTGGGAAATTCAAGCGTCGGCCACTGCGGAGTTTTGTTATATCGTGTTGTACCCCGTACCACCACAAAATATCATGGGGGTGAAAGAATGAATTAAATAACTATATTTACTAAATATACAGCGAGAGTCAGAGGCAGCTGCAGGCAAGATGGAGGTACAACAGCAACAACAACACGAACACGTTTGATTTTATTGTCTTCGTCGTCCATGATGCTGTTTCGTTACCAATGTCGTGTACCAATATGATTATGAGAGACGCCGTAGTGGAGGGCTCCGAAAATTTCGACGTCTTGAGCACATGGGTCTACAGCATTTCCACCTAATCGAAAATGCAGGCGCCGCAGCCGGGATTTGATCTTGCGATTTGCAGATGAGCAGCTAAGTACGTTATAGCCACTAGACCACAGCGGCAGGGCAGGGTTCGGGGAGTTCATCTATGAAGGACTGGATTCCAGATTCTTCAAGGCGGTAAGGTGGACGTATATAGAGAGAGCAGATGGTGATGACTTTCTCTAGAAGAACTGTGCGAACTTTCACTGCCTCAAGGGGTTCTTGTAGTTGTAGATGTGTACATGCTGCTCCTTGATAAGCAACATAGGTTAAGCCCTGAATGCAGCTACATTATCTCTGTCCTTTCGGAATTTAACACATTGGCCTGAAGGATTTGTGTTCTTGGATTTTAGTGTGCATCTTGTGCGCACAGCATTTGTTGTGAGTGTTTGTTCTAAAATTTCTGGATATTGGTCATATCTCTCCGAAGCCCTTTGACGTTGTATTTACCAAATTGTATTTCTATATTACGAGTACAGTGGTGCTGTGTGTACACAAAGGGAGCGACTGACGCCTGAAAAGAGAAAAGTGACTTTAACCAAACTTTCACGAATTACTAGCTACTCTATTCGTTTGCTTTCATTTTCAAATGAAGGAATACTCTAACTTTCTCGCTTTTTGTGTCATTGTCGGCCTGCCCCTCCCTTAGGAGTTAATAGGTTATGCGAACTCCGCATTTTTAAGCTCTGCTAGCATCTGATGCTTCTTTGCGGAACCCTTCCATGACGCGTGCACACCAGAGGATCGTCTTTATCTTCTCCTCGATTACTTTAATGTCAGGCTCTCGTGAAGACAAAATGAGAATCTCGCTAAAGCCGTGGCTCTCTTTTTCCCCCTCCGTTTCGCGCCTCACGCGTGCCTCATTATTCACGATCATGGACTCCCGGAAAGCATGTGCTCATTACTTGGTAGGAGAGATATCCCCCCTAGCCAGCCAAATTCTAAAACGGGCTCTCGCTGATCCAGCACCGAAACGCATCGTATGGGCTCCTGGCCATCAGGGCTTACGAGGTATTGAGGCCGCTGACGCGGCCGCCCGAGCGCTTACCCACCGGGCTCCTCACCTTGGCTCTTATGACTCGGAGCCCAATACACCACTTCTGCGGTTCAAAGAAATTCTGACCTATTATCGCAACACTCACCGCCTTTACCCGGCTCCTGCAAAGGGGCTGAGTAAGGCGGAAGAGCGAACTCTAAGGCGCCTGCAGATAGGTACTCTGCTCTGTCCTGCAATCCTAAAACATTTCAAGGCGAACACAGATGGGCGGTGCCCAAACTGTGGGAAGACGTGTGATATCTTCCACATGGTATGGGCATGTCCGCAAAATCCCCACCTACCCCCTTCCCCTACCCCTTCCCGAGAGGCATGGGAGACTGCCCTCCTCAACTGCTCATCACTAGGGTCTCAACGAGCTCTGGTGAGACGGGCGCGAGTAGGGGCCTCGTCATGCGGTGTCCCGGGCTAACGACGCCGACCATGTAGCGGGGTCATGCTTTGGCCGCGTACCTCTCTCTTTTATAATAAATGTCTTCCATCATCATCATCATTATTCACGAGACGCGCGTGTGCAAGTCACTTGAGGTGGAGACACGTGAGTGTCGCTTTAAATGTGATGCATTTCTTAGCGAACTTCGGCGACTTGGAGCGTATCTATCTATCTATCTAGTCGCTTACGACTTTTAGCTCTCCTGGACGTTTTGATAATGGTATTGATACCAAACTTGATATGTCACAACTTGACTTTATCAAGAACATATTTGACGGGTCATAACATGAAAATCATGACATATATGTCAATAATGTCATAATTTACATTTTATGGTCCTGCAGCTCTTGCGGTGGTTTCGTTCACATGGCATGTTGCAAAACCGGTATGGTATGACATGATTCCATGGCGAACACAAGCGACAAACCCTAACGTAAAAATCATGACATGCGTGTCATGTAACAACATGGCTACGTTCCACGCTCATGATGCGCTTGCAGTCGTTTCGCTAGCGTCACATATACCGAAATAGGTATTATTGTACGTGAATATATGACAAAGGTATGGGACTTGTTCAAACGTAATAATCATGAGATCCTCGTCATGTAACAACATGACTAGATGCCACGCTTATGATGCGCTGGCGGCCGTTTCGCTAGCGTTACATACACCAAATTTAGTATGAAGGCACGTGAATAGATGTCGAATGTATGTGACTGCTGCAAACATAATAATCTTGAGGTGTGTGTCATGTAATAACATGACAACATGCTACGCTCATGATTCGCTCACGGCCGTTTCGCTAGCTTCAGATGTACCAAACTCGGTATTACGTGACGCCAATGGATGACGAAGGTATGTGACTGGTGAAAACATGATAATCATGAGATGCGTGCCATGTGAGAACATGAATACATGCCACAGTCAAGGCGCTATTACGTTTCGACGGGACGCGGTGCGAGTGCTCGCCGGCGTTTATTTCGTCAAGCGACGCCGGCATTGCCACGCCAGGCGCCGGCCCTGCCACATACTCACTGGCGCGCGCCGCGCTGCGTTGCTTTGACGCATGCGCATTTCAGTGCGTCCGGCGTCCCTCCTTAACGAAAAGAGGGAAACGCAGTGTTGTCTCGGTACCGTATCGGCGTGAAGTGCAGCATGTCGCATTTTGCGCCGGTTCCTGTCGGGCTGCGCCGACGGATGCTGGTCGCGCCTGGCGTCACACTATTCACCTTTCAATAAACGCCTCCCTGGGCGCCACCATATCCCTCCTTGGGCTGTGCAAATTAGCGCGTCCGTTCGAAAATGCACTGCCAACGCTGTGCCCTTAACCTTTGTCCTCTCGCGCACAGCCCATCATGGAGGTATTTTTAGATGCGGAAGCATCTTATACTCGCGCCTTGTAGTGCGCCGTCCGCGCCGTCCGCACCGCTTCTCGAACATTCGACAGCTGACGCGCGCGCATGCGCCGTCGCGCCGTCGCCCACCATCTGTGCCGCGCGCGCGCTTCTCCGAGAAAATTCAACAGCTGACAGTGCATGCGCCGTCGCGCTGTATATATACTCAAGGTCGGCGCTCGCTCGCTCAGTTGCCGCTCGTCGGTTGGTTTGTACGGCGCGTCGACGTCCAAGGTCGTGGTGAAATGAATTCCAACGAATCCACAAACACAATGATCGACGTCCCTTCGACCAGCGCCGTCCTTTCGCATACCTGTGTACATGTTCACTCATTTAACACCCCCTACTACAACCACGTTAACCAATTTAGCCATCGACCCAAGTCAGTCGCACTTTAACACCCCGTTAACCAATTATATGCTCCGCATCCTCCTCAGTGTTTCCCCGAGGGAAGCTGCGGGCAATTTTTTTTTTACCTTCCTGTGAAAGGTGTATAAGTGCTCGCGTTTTGCTAACGTAGCGTCACTGTGCCCTGCGTGCACGCACGTCAACGCTACATTGGAGTCTACTGGGCTCTTCATGATGCGCTCGCGGCAGTTTTGCTAGCTCCACATGTACCAGATTTGGTGTTACGTGACATCAATGAATGACGAAATATATGACTGGTGCAAACATGGTAATTCTTACATGCGTGTCATGTAGGAACACCACAATATACCACGCCCGTAGCGTTCTCGCAGCCACTTTGCTAGCTCCACTTATACTAAATTTGGTATCACATGACTTGAATAGATGACAAAGGTCATCTATTAGCGTCATAATAATTATGACGCGGCAGTTTTATACGGTATCACTTACCTCCGCCTTGTAACGTTGTGATGATTTTAAAGTGACATATCAACATTTTTCATTCGTGATTCGCATATTATCGATTCTCACTGTACTGGGGATCGGGCATTTTTTTTTATTTTGCTGGCGCGAGCACCACAGGGTGAAATAACTGCACCGTGTTTTCTGAAAACATTAGTACTAAAATTCCTCCGAACCTTATGACCACATTTTACGTCGTAACATATCTAAGCGTATGTTCTCGAATTCCGTTACAATTGTAGCCGGATGAGTTGTTTCATAATTCTAGGTGAACTGTTGTGCGCAAATAAAGACAACGACACAAAAAAGAGAAGACAAGACAAGCGCACTTTTAACTGAATTTAAATATTTATTATCATTCAAATATATAGTCACAAAAGAACATATTCAAGTCGTTAGAAGTTCAAGACAAAACAACACACAGCAGGCCATGCAAAAAATCAGACTCACTATCAAATAAGAGTATTCACATACCAGTAATACAAGTATCAGCGCTCATACCCAAAATCCTAATCTCTGAGAAAATTGGCGAGAACATGCACAAATGCGCGGGCATGTGCGTGTTACCGCTATTTCTAAGTGAAAGCTCCTTTGCACGGTCGTTCATGCAACTCCCCGTATTACCTACGTAAAATTTCCACCAAGACAGCAGTATTTCGTAGGTGACGCCAGTCGCACATTCCACAACACAAACGCGTGCTTCTTTCTGCCAGCACAGAATCTCTTCTCGCCAGAGAAGTTTCCCGACAAAGCCCAGCCAGCTTAAGTGGGGCGGAGAGCACGTTCGGCCCACCGTGCCTATTTGCTATCTTTTTCAGGTTGTAGGAAACGCTATGCATATAAGGCATCGCCTCTGAACGTCACCTCTGATGCACGTCAGGGTACACGCTGGAATGGGCTGCTTTGGCATCACATAGAAGAACCGTGATTGCCATCACTACAGTGCAAAGATACCCGGAAGCACTAAACGCCGCCCCTGACCAATTAAGATATATTGGATTATTTGGGTGCATGATTTCCTGAGAGCGGAACGTAGACATCATTTGGCAATCCCCCTTTACCCAAGCTCAGAATTCGCAGAATCATAGACCAAAAGGGCCTTCTGCGCACGGGGACTATAACGCCAACATAGATGGTCAGCTAAAACTGGAGATAGCTAAAAACAGCCTTGAGCCATCAGAGGGAAACTCTTAAGCAAAGGTTAAGCCCTTTCTGCTTGTCATAATTTGAGAGTGCCTGCCGAATGTGCTCCACCCCATTCTTATTCTTCTAGTTACTTCAATCTCGTGGTTAGGCTCTGCGATTATTACCTGCCCTAAATAGACATAGTCTTTTACAACTTCAAGTGCACTATTACCTATCGCAAAGCGCTGCTCCTTTCCGAGGTTGTTGTACATTACTTTCGTTTTCTGCAGATTAATTTTAAGACCCACCTTTCTGCTCTCCTTGTCTAACTCCGTAATCATGAGTTGCAATTCGTCCCCGGAGTTACTCAGCAATGCAATGTCATCGGTGAAGTGCAGGTTACTAAGGTACTCTCCATTAACTCTTATCCCTAACTGTTCCCATTCTAGGCTTCGGCAGGCACTCTCAAATTATGACAAGTAGATTGCCACTGTCCCTCAAGAGGAAGGTATATAACAGCTGTATCTTGCCGGTACTTAGCTACGGAGCAGAAACCTGGAGACTCACAAAGAGGGTTCAACTTAAATTGAGGACGACGCAGCGAGCAATGGAAAGAAAAATGGTAGGTGTAACCTTAAGAGACAAGAAGAGAGCAGAGTGGATTAGGGGACAAACGGGAGTTAAGGATATCATAGCTGCAATAAAGAAGAGGAAATGGACATTGGCCGGGCATGTAGCACGTAGACAGGATAACCGCTGGTCATTAAGGGTCACCAACTGGATTCCCAGAGAAGGGAAGCGGGGTAGGGGGAGACAGCAGGTTAGGTGGGCAGATGAGATTAGGAAGTTTGCGGGTATAAATTGGCAACAGCAAGCACAGGACCGGGTTAACTGGCGGAACATGGGAGAGGCCTTTGTCCTGCAGTGGACGTAGACAGGCTGATGATGATGATGATGATGATGATGAAGCCCTTTCTGCGCTGTTTAAAAGCATTAGAATTAGCATCAATAGTGTTGCCTAAGGAAGTAAAAGTAGGCCTCTTTAAAAGAATTAAAAATCGTTCACATACTAAATACTATAACAACACATTTTTTTGTAAGAGCGCTATCAAAACATTAACTAAAGTACGCCAAGAAACTGTTGCATAAAATAGCCGCCAAACACGATCCAATACAAATACCTTGTGGCTGCAGATAAAAGCCATCTTAAAACAAAACAAAGGATGAGCGAAGATAGAATTCTAGTGACGAAATTAACCTATTGACTGACTAGGCGGCCGCATTCTGAAAAGCCATGACTCCATTAGCTTCAATACAGTCACGAATAGACGCAAGGAACTGACCATGAAGCACGGAGTAAAACAGATCCCGTACATGCCCAGAAAACCTAAACTATGTAGAATTTTCCACCTGCAAAAACCTCACAACATGCTCCGAACTCTTTGTAGCGAAGAAATCCAACCAATTCAGCCCATTCAGTTTTTTAAGCAAGAACTGGCGAACTAAATGCTGCGATGAACCCTGCCATGAATAATTCATGACATTGTGGCAACTTGAACTTCAAATGATGCCAAGAACCATGACTTTGTGACCGCTTGACTACGTTCTTTTGTGACTAAATAATTGAAGCATGACAGATATTTGAATTTGGTTGAAAGTATGCGCTTGTCTTTGTCTCTTCTTTTCTGTGTCATTTCTGTATTTTTGCACACCAATTTACTCCGAACTACGAACCAACCCGCCCACCTAAAAGTTTTACTGAAACGCATTTTGTCTACAACGGGCTCTTTCTTATGTTTCATCCGCTCCTTCATCGTCAACCTTCAATCTATTGGTGAGCCACATAGTCACAACTACTTGCCGATCAAGATATCTTTCGTTCTGTTTAAGGAAAAGAGTTATACCGGCAGACTTTTTGAGGCTGTTTGGTACAGTGTTACCGTCTCCAGGTTATGCCAAACGCGCATATCGTCTAATACGCTCTGAACTTTGGAGGCAAATCCGGCTTCTTCCGTATTTTCTACGTGTCTTGTACTACACCAGTTGCCCTCCCTGGAAAACAGAAGTGGTGTGGCATTCCCCTGAGGGTTTTCGCTGGCATGGTTGATTTTTGGTGTGCCTTCTACCTGAGTAATGCGCTTTATCTGATTCGTAAGAAAGGCGAGAAATGAAGAGGTGAGTCTCGTGTTCTCATTTTACATGATGTGTGAATCCCGGAACAGGCCGAATGCATACTCAAGAAGGGTTCCAAGTTTAGCTATGAACCAATCGCACCCTCCCCCCTAGGAATTCCTCACCTATAACAGGCGCGTTTCAAATAGAGCACCTCAAAGCCAGTATGCGCGTTGTTTGCTTGAGGGTGTCCAGGTATTGTCAAGCACTGTGCATAGGGCCGACTACCGTCAGCGCCGGTATCCCACAGACAAGGTAGTGAAGTATTTCAGAGAAAATGACCTTTCCCTTCTTCAAGCAGAAAAAGAGGGCGGTTTTGTTGTTTTAGGCTCTGGGTCGTATGATGAGAAGGCTAAGAAGAAACTTCTAGAAATTTTATTTCTGCCTCACCGCGGTGGTCTAGGGGCTAAAGTACTCGGCTGCTGGCCCGCATGTCGCGGGATCAAAACCCCGCTGCGGCGGCTGTATTTCCAATGGAGGCGGAAATGCTCTAGGCCCATGTTCTCATATTTTTGTGCACGTTAAAGAACTTCAAGTGGCCGAAATTTCTGGAGACCTTCCCAACGGCGCCTTTCATAAATATATCGTGGTTTTGGGACGTTAAACCTCACATATAATTTAAATCGTGTTTTAATTGAATGAATTGTTAAACTAATAAACCTTATATATCAACCAATTGAGAATTCCGTTTATGGTAAAGGCAGTGCTGTTCGTGTTAAAAATAAAGCTGTTCACATGTGCAAAGACGTTGAACATTTTCGGTTGGCAAAAGATATTAGTACATGCGAAGGTAATGTCTTCGAAGCTTTTTATTTTCCACCGCAAAGACGCACAAGCCTGATGTTCCTTTGCGAACAATAGTTAATGAGCAGGCTTCATGGCAGCATTCAGTTCTTTGAGCAAGTTTTTGCTCAAAGAACTGAATGGGGTGAATGTGTTGGATGCCTTCGCTACAAAGAGTTTGGAGGATGTTGTGTGGTTTTCGCAAGTGGAAACTTCTACAGAGTTTAAGTTTTCTGTGGATGTACACTTAAAGTTTTATGTGATATACCCTCTAAGGAAAAATTTCCCTAAAAATAGTAACTGGAGCCATATTGGCGGGCGTGATGAATGGATCTACGGTTGAGGAGTAACCAAAGACGAATGGGTGCCGCGTGCAAACCACTTAGTCTCCAAAGAGATGAACCACCCAGGAGATGCGGGCCGCGTGCAAAGCGTTGTCAACGGCACTAGCCGTCCTCCTCTCTTCTGGCTCAGTGTTCCCCGTATTTTTCTAGCGACGGTTGCTTTGCATCGCACTCGGAGAGCTCGATAATCTAGGAATTGGACCATGGTGTTCAGTGTGTACGCTTAGAGGAGCGTGGGCTGCTGATTTTGCATTTCGCCGCACCTATGAAGTTCGGAGCAGGCCTCGACATGGCGCCACACCGCGCTGTATATCTCTGGCTTAGTCAAGATGGTAACGACTAACTCACAACACCAATGTTTGGGAATGAAGGCCAACATGGCAGCCGAGAAGACAGCAAGCGTATCGGATACATTTTTTACCTATGACTCAGGGCAGAAATCAGCACTGAATTATTTCACAAGTGGGTGATTAGTCTTTATTCTGCCGTACTTGTCGGATGTGCGATACCGATTGCTATTGCCTGCAACGGGCTCGATCATTATGTATATCGCACGCACGAAAGTCAACGCGAATGTCAGCTTCGGCGTCCGTAGTTCACCTGTGCCTTTCGACCACTCGCTCGGACGCTCGCTCATCGAGTGCTCGCCTGTCTTCGCCGCCGTGATCAGATCTAGGCTCACGATATTGGGCGGAGACCTCGTCACTGTTTTGCGAGTCATCCAAAACACGTTGTGGTTACTCCTAACGATCATGGTCGTAGTATGTCCTGCGCTGTAAGTGCGCCGGCATGGGCTGGTGGGGCTTTAGCTAGCTTCGGAAACGAGTCTGTGAAAATTGGTCGCCATTACACACTCCTTCCCCGTCAATCGCTCGCAAGCAGCTCAGCGCTGGCCGTTGGCGGCTGCTACGGCTGCAGAATTGTGTTTGCCTACTGCAGTCACTAAAGTTTGTAGAAAAGGGCCCCAGTACTGTAGGATTTTTAGGCACTCGCTCTAAACCATCTCAGCGCTGTTTATGGCAGCGGCCCAGCATGTGGTCGTTCTTCTGTTCGAGGTACACTGGGGGCAGACGCTCAGCGTGCAACGCCGTGTTTGGTCTCGCGTTCGCATTTTATGTTGTTCGATTTGTACGTTGATATAGAATAATCCACCTCAAAACATACCTGCCTATCGGTTCTCTGGTTGATCGTCATCACTGTGCCAACACGCCACTCAGAGCATCAGTTCCTACATATCATTCGTCACGTAAAGAAGTGACCCAGTTACGCAGTTCAGTGGCTTTTTAGGAACGAAGCTCCTTATAACGTCATCCGTTCGTCCCTCGTAGCCGTTGTAGTATGTAACAGGTATAACATTTTGGCCTCCAAAGTGGTGCCGGTGAGAGATTTCTTCTTTGTGTTGTTGAACAATAAAAAAATAGTGCTCAATGTACCTACCAATGGCTGCTAATGGGGAATGAGAGACAGGGGCATTCGGCTTTTAGTTAACGCGCACGCTGCGATCTCCGTTAGCAGCCATTGGCATATACATTGAGCACTATCTGACAAGAAAGGGTTGCTACGTTATACTCGCTAGGTGTAACCTCCTTGGATTTAGAAAGGTTTAGCAAGCGTTGAGCGGCAGGGCCTTGAATACAATGAACTATTATATACCAAGAACTGATTGATTGATTGATTGATTGATTGATTGATTGATATGTGGGGTTTAACGTCCCAAAACCACTATATGATTATGAGAGACGCCGTAGTGGAGGGCTCCGGAAATTTAGACCACCTGGGGTTCTTTAACGTGCACCCAAATCTGAGCACACGGGTCTACAACATTTCCGCCTCCATCGGAAATGCAGCCGCCGCAGCCGGGATTCGAACCCGCGCCCTGCTATATACCAAGAACTCGAGGTGGTTAAAGGTGGGAAGTAGATACGAAGCGCAAGCCATAAGAAAGTAAAAGCCGAATTCTCCTGCCTCTCATTTTCCATTAGCAGCCATTGGCATGTACATTAAGTACTATCTGACAGGAAAAGGTTGCTACATTATCCTCGCTAGGCGTAACCTCCTTGCTTTTTAGAAAGGTCTAGCAAGCGTTGGGCCGCAGTGCGATGAATACAGTGAACTACTATATAACATGAAGTCGAGGTGGTTAAAGGTGGGAAGTAGACCCCGAGCGCAAGCCGTAAGAAAGTGTGCGTGTGCCACCTCTCGTTTAGTCCTTGGAATATCCGCTTGATGGCGGTGCTTCTATATGGGGAATATATGAAAAGAATTGAGATGGTCGTACTTGAAGTGTCGAATAGATGGTCGAACGGATACACAGACAGATGCATTAATGGACGCATGAACGTACGCAGGGGTGGATGCATGAACGAACGCAGGGACGGTCGCACGAATAGACCAATCAATTCAATCAATCAATCAAACTTTTTTTTTCAGGAATGCATACATTTACATGAATAAACTTCTACAGTACAGATGAGGTCCCGAAGTTAGAAAACTGTTGGGGGGACCTCCGTTAGAGAATAAGTCAAGTGCGATAACAATGCAGGAAGCAGTGAAAAACACTTTGTACGAATTAAACAAAGAATGGTTAAAATTTCATAACAACAAGGCAAGAAAAGTTCTGTGTAATAGCAAGTGGTATAATGAGTAAAATAAATACTAAAATTAGGAGTAAGGCACGACGGAAGAGTTTAGAAAACACGTTTTGTGATTAGGTACTCTTTAAACATTTTGCGAAACGAATAGAATGTGGGACATAACTTTATTTCAAGTGGTATGTTGTTCCATACGGATACACCTGTAAATTTAAGAGTTAGTTTTCCATAATTGCTACGCACTTTAGGGAGAAGGAAATTGTGACAGGCTGAAAACCTGGTGTTATTAGTATTGACAAGATGTGTGGATAGCCCTGAAACACATATACCATGATAATTGAGGCGGTACATCAATATAACTAACTTTAGAGTGAATAAAAGATTAATTGGAAGCACGGAAAAATAAATAAAAGTGGCGTAGAAGGCGATTGAAATGAAGCGAAGGCGATCAGACGTAGTGCCCGTTTCTGAAGATGTAGAAGGGGCTCCAGGTGACTGGTATATGTATTACCCCAGGATGAAATGCAATAGGAAAGATGGCTATGAATATATGCATAGTATAATGATAAAATAACGCGTGACTGAAAATAAGGGCGGACTTTAATGAGAACATGAATGCCAAAAGAAGCTTTTTTTTAATATTGAGAGTACATGATAGTTATATTTCAAATGCTTGTCTAGTATTACGCCTAAGAACTTCACATGATCCGATACAGAAATATTATGGTTGTTAAGAGATACGGAAACTAGTGAGGGAAATGTGTTCTGCTGCGGATGAAAACACCACAAATGTAGTTTTAGAGGGATTCATATAAAGATGATTGTTAACACACCATTGATAAATTTTACAGAGATCGGTGTTTAAGCTACTTTCAAGTTCAGCAGTTGTTTTCTGGGATGTACAAAATAGTAGTTTCATCGGCGTAAAGAAGACAGTTAGTATGGTTAAGAGAACTAGGTAGGTCGTTAATAAAAAGTAGGAATAGAAGAGGGTCTAAGATTTAATCTTGAGGGACGCCCATGGTAACTGGCTTAGCAGATGACGCAATGTTATTGACATAAACTACCTGTAAGCGATTTGTTAAGTAATTGCGAATGAACTGCCAAGCGGGACCCACAATTCCGAAAGATTCAAGTTTACACAGAAGGATCCGGTGGTTAGTTGTGTCGAAAGCCTTCGTGAGGTCAATAAAAACTGCTCCAGTAAGTAATCCATCGTTTATGGCTTGTTTAATTCGGTCAGTAAAGCTGAGCAAGGCAAGCTCTGTCGAGTCGTCAGGTCTAAAACCAAATTGGTGGGGAGAGAGTAGGTTAAATTTAAGCAGATAACACATCAAACGCAAGTAAAAAAGCTTTTCGATTACTTTGCTAAAGAAAGGAAGTACACAAATCGGACGGTAATTATTAGTTGACAAACGATCGCCCTTTTTGAAAACAGGTGTTATATTTCCTACCTTTAAAGCATCAGGAAATGCACCTGCTTTGAACAGTTTGTTAATTATTTCAGCTAAAATAGGAGACAGTTCACGTGCCACGAGCTTTATCTTAGACGGGTGAATGGAATCTAAGCCTGGCCCTTTGGTTTTAAGAGATGACATGATTTGAAAGACTTCGTCTGCCGATGTAAGACGTAAGTAAAAAGACTGAGGTGAACGAGATAGAATGGGAAAATGAAGGTCAACTAGTGAATCGGGGGAATTTGATGCAAAAGTATCACTGAAAGCATTAGCGATATTGAATGGCTCGGTAAGGGAACGTCCATCAACCGTTATTTTTGATAAGCATGTGGTCTTGCTGCTGTTGAAGAATTTTTTTATTAACTGCCAGTTTTTCCTGGTATCATTACCAGTTCTTATCTATTTGTTTTTCATAACACTCGCGTTTGGCCCTCTTGAGCAGCATTGAAAGTAGATTTGAATATCTTTTTAAGCGCGTTTTTAGAGAGTTGTCTGAAGGCTGAGACTTTAATTTTTGTCGCATGTTTTCCTTTTTAGATATGGAACGCAAGAAACCGGGAGTTATCCATGGGTTTCTAGGCGTGCGAAACCAATGTATGACGGTACTTGTGGTTGTGCATTCTGCAATGAATGCGCTTTTTTTTTGCCGAAAATTCATTAAACGCTTCCTCGCCACATTCTTCTTGTGCAACAAAGTCCCAGTCAGCATTACGCACTATCTTAACAAATTCCGCTGAGTTGAATACTGTCTTGGTATTATGCTTATTTTTATGGGAATACAGGCATCAAGACAGAAAAATTCAGGATAGTGGTCGGTGAATAAATAGTTAATAACCCCGGACTTCGAATCAGCAAAGATATTCGACAGTACATGGTCGATTATTGTGTTAGACCCATTCATATCACATCTAGTCGGGGAGTGAATCAGAGATTGTAGGCCAAAACTACGAAAACAGCGAACATATTTCAAGCAAACTGGAGTGTTAGTGTCAAGGATATTTATGTTTACGTCACCACAAATAATAACGTTTTTGTTTTCCAGGGTTAGAGTAGCAAGGATTCTTTCAAGCTGCACGCAGAACTCGGAATTCAAGGATGAGGGAGAACGGTAGATGGATGCAATGACTGTATGACGATTGTTCAATGGCAGAGCAGAAGATTCTACTTCAAGCCAAACAGACTCACAAATAATGTTGTCAAAAAACAGATCCTGACGGCGTTTGTATGGTATTGATGAAGTTATTAGGACTGCAGATCCGCCACCACGATTTGTGACACGGTGACAATATTCGGATTCATAGCCTTTCAAAGCATACAGATGCCCTTCGTCTGCCGACAGCCACGTTTCTGATAGGCAGATAACGGAAAATGAGTGTTCGACAATGGAAAGGAAGGCTGTAAGGTCGTCATAATGCCCTCGAAGGCTACGAGTGTTAAAATGCACGAGCGAGAATGCGGGTGTTTGCTCAAGAAGATGTTTTGCTTCAGCGCAAGAGAGCATATTAGAAGCCATAATGAAACCAAAAGTGTTCCTTAATCAGTCGGCATGCCTATGATATGATTGTTAGGTCATCCGTGTCAGCGATGCGGTGCACTTTACTGTTGTCGGTTTTCCTAACCTTGATAATACCGTTGTCTGTCCAGAGGTACTTCCAGTTTTATTCTTTCTTTAGGGTCAGAGCCTGCGCGAACAGTCGTTTTTTTTCTGGAGTGAGGTGATCGTTGATAAAAATGGGCTCGTCTTTTTGAGATTGAAATACCAGTGTTGGAAGTGTTTAACCGTGCCTTCCGTGCTTTTTCACAGAATTCGGCCCTCTTGGCTCTCGTACAGAATCGAGCAATTATGTGTGGTATTCCTTTCTTGACAGGGACACGATGAACGATGTCAATGTCCGCTGCCGCGACAGGGCATTTCGCTTTGTTCCCGATTTCCTGCACAATCTGAAGGCAGTTCTCATCCTTTCGAACAGGCACACCTCTTATTTCAACGTTGTTAGAGCGTGAATACTGTTCAAGTTCGCTGAGGCGTTTAGCGAACTCCTTGTTTTTAACCTTCAGGGACTTGTTTTCTTTGATCAAATTTTCGTTTTCCTTCTCCGCGCCTTCACAGATCTCATTCAGTAAATTTATACTTTCGCGCATCTCGGCCATTTCAACTCGAAACACTTCGATTTCTTTCGCCAGCTCAGCGTTCGTCGGCATGTCTAAGGACTATCACAAACAACCTGAGGGAAGCAGTGTTTACGGCAAAAGAAGCTAGTTCAACAGAACACTAGTTTAATTCACCAACCTGGGTAGGAAGAATGGGGTGAGTGGAGCGCACACAAGCCGCAAACACTGCTGCCACACTGAGGGACGATGCGCCGCAGTCTTCTATTATGTAGGCTTCTTGTCCAGGAAAGGGCAGGGCAGCCGGCGATGTTATGATTCGACGGTGATGCAGTGGACCGGTCATGCGCCGTAGGCTTGCGTTCACTGGAAGCTGGTCGCACGTGCCTTGCCGATCTCAGTGACCTGGGTAGGAAGAACGGGGTGAGTGTAGCGCACACAAGCCGCAAACACTGCTGCCACACTGAGACGCATGCATGAACCTGGCGGATGGACACATGGATGGTCACACAGACAGACGCATGAACGGACGGAAGCAAGAACGACTGGACGAACGAATGCTTCGCCCTGCTCTCCATCATTCACTCCGTCGATATGCTGTCAATTTTTTTTCGGCTTACTGAAGTTTGGCACTGGCTGTGCACTGTTCTGTCGCCCTTTATCCAAACTTCATTCCCAGCTCAATAAAAGAAAGCCAAAATTAAAGGTGTGGGAAAGACTTCTTCCTACATAAGCATACGAGGTGGAAAGCCAATTTAAGGTAAATGAAAAGGGGATTTGAATGAATACCAAAAACGCAAATTTTTCCAGAAAAAGCCACTTGGTAAAATAAAACTGTGGGTGAATGGTAACGCATTTTGTGCTCAAGCGCTCATCGAGCACGGAAAACTCGCAATTTCTTTAATGTAATATTAATGTGCCAGAGACGTCTAGGCCGTTAATATTAAGAAGAAAAAAAGTTAAAATGAAATGAAACAGGAATAGTTCAAAAAATTTTATTATTTAGACGAAGATATAAATAAATGTAAAAAAATTAAATAAAACATTATGAAAGTAATAATAACAATAACGTTAAAATAATTTATTATATTAGAACAAATTATTATTATAAAAAATTTACCAGTAAAAAGCAAAAGAAAGAAAAAAGAAAAAGAAGAAACTAATACAAACAATTATGTACAGAATTCGCAGTCTGCAATGTCCTTATCTTCCCTCCGGGAAGTAGTGGTCAGCCCGACCAGACGTGGTTGTTCACAACCGGGTGGACCTTCAATGACTTTGTCGAGTTTTCTTCGAGCTTTTCTCCGGTTGACCCGCTCTTTTCCTCATGGTACACTTCGTTTCGAAGACCTGTTCATAGTTCGCAGTCCACAATGTCGGTATCTTCCCTCCGGGAAGTAGTAGTCAGCCAACCACGCGTGGTTGTTCACAATAGGGTAGACCTTTCATGACTTTGTCATGAAAGGTCTACCGCAAAAAGTCGCCCGTCAAAAGGCTCACGCTTTGGCTCCAGACACTGCTTGTCACAGCACGGGGTCGTTGATTGTCTTCAGAAGTACACTCGACATTGAATCACGCGAACATCACGAGTAATCAATAAATGAAGGAAGAAATCAATGTTGAAAGTAGACATAAAGGCGCGTGTCCGATGAGGCTGTTGGGAGCGACAAAGTGAAACGGCGAGGCATAGTCCGCAACTCGATTAATGCAGAAGAACTTCTCGACACGCGGAAAATATCCAGTAGACGAATTATAAAGGACGATAACCATACAATGCACGCCATATCTATCAACACGGCAATTATGTTACTGCGGACTCGCTGCACATATGACAGGTGTACTCGCATGAAGCTGGTGGTGAGCCTGCATGTAGTACAACGAGGCCTGTTGCAACTGTTGGTTTACAGGCTTAACCAAATTAAACCTGCAGATGGCAGTACTATCAAGTAGTTATAAAGTAACTTTAAAATAACAAACAAATGAAATTATAACTTTTCATGCCAGATAAAGCATTTTACTATTAGTTGTTTTTATATTTGGTTATGCAGCTTTGTTTGTTTTGCATAACAAAAATGTTTACGAACTTTTGTCAAAAGCGGTGGTCATCTTTGAGTCTCTGCAACGCAACGCCAATAAGTACAGATCTCAAGGGCAATGCTTTTGCGGCAGCGGCTTTCCTCGTGTGTGGAAAAGCATGAATGGCATGCATTCCTGCTTAATAAAGAAGAAAGGTATGTGACCGGGTGACCATTCCTTTACCGCTGTACGCAGTGGCGTAGCCAGAGACTAGCACACCAAGTCCCTGAACTCCCTCCCCCACCTCCTCGACCTTCCTGCGAATTTTTTTTCACCGTGGCACACATGGAGCAAAATGACTATTTGCATGCCCCCCTTCCCTTCGAGATCAACGAGGTGTTCTACAATTTCCTTCCCCTCCCCCGAATTTTTACTTTTTTACCTATGCCGCTGTCTCTACGTGACAGCTAGCGTTGTGACATCAAGCAGTGGCGGGGAGAGAGGCTTGGCTACGCATTAACCCTTCTCATCCCTCTGCGTCATGTCTTCGCTCGCCAGGAACTACCAGTGGCGCGGAGAAAGAAGGGAGGGGGCAGGGTGGCGCACATGTCAGCAGTTGCCGCTCCCTGTCGTATTTTTGTTGTACGAGTGTAACTGATTTTTAAATGCGCCTCCAAATGCTCACTACAACGATACGATGAGTTCATCTCCTGTGCTGTCCTCACTGCCCACTGATCGGCTATGTAATGATGATGATGATTTGTGGGGTTTAACGTTCAAAACTCACCATATGATTATGAGAGACGCCGTAGTCGAGGGCTCCGGAAATTTCGACCACCTGGGGTTCTTTAACCTGCACCCAAATCTGAGCACACGGGCCTATGACATTTCCGCCTCCTTCGGAAATGCAGCCACCGCAGCCGCGATTTGAACCCATGACCTGCGGGTCAGCAGCCAAGTACCTTAGCCACTAGACCACCGCGGCGGGGCGATCGGCTGATGTAACCATCCCCCTCCGAGCGAATAAAAAATTGGCACGTCTATGTAACTGTTCGGGGTATCACTTGACAGTAAGCGAGTGACCCTACGCTTGTTAGTTTTAAATGCATATTCTATGTGCGCAAGGTGGTGGAAATCACCCCGGAATGCCCCAATAAAGTTTGCCTCTGCACCGCGCTTTTGGCATGACTATCTCAGCAATATTAATAATAATAGTATTATTAATAATACTAATAATAATCTAATAATAATTATATAATAATAATAATACTTTATTGTACACATCTATAAGAAATACAAAGAAACGGGCCTGTCTAAGTCCCCAGGACTTGTGCGACTAGGCCCGGCAGAGCCGGTTACAGCGATGTGAATACAATGTAATAGTTTTCCTTACCAACGAACAGACAAACAATTAACACCATTACTTTCTTAGGGAAGTAAATAAGTAATGGTGTCATTGAAGTCACGACATTCTCATCATGTCAATGTTCTTACTGAAACTTGATAAAAAATTTATGGGAATACAAACATTTTAGTGTTTTAGATTTCCGAAAGACAACATGTACGTGGATGTTGAGATCAGCAAAAAATCGAATTTGACTTGGATTTACGTTACCGAATCACAGATCGTCGAAATTACTGAAGCACTCCGCTATGGCATTTCTCATAGTCTTATAGTGGTTTCTGGATCTAAAATTCCTGCAATCATTACGTTTAGTAGCAAGAAATTCAGTTTTTGCTGGCTATAAAAGATAAAAGTAAAGTTCTTTGTTGCAATGTCTTTTGTCACATTAGAACACGCAATGAAAACTCTGCGTACTTTGATCATCAGAAATTCTGGTGCATGTTGTCATCCGAGTCTTCATTGCACATCTGATGCTTAGACACATTTGACTTTGCTGATCTAACGTCAACCAACTGACTCAATTGTGCATTATTAGGTGCACATTAGACTCCCAAAGTTCAATTTAAAAGGTTCGAGCTGAACAGTGACGCTCGGCTAGAACTCGCCGCCACGCTGACGGTAAAGCGGTTTGCGGCGCCTCGGAGTTATGACTGTGGCTACCGCTCTTTTAGGCTGTTGCGCTACATTGATCGAACAGCGTCTTTGACGATGTGTGACATCACGGTGAAATTATTTGCATGCCCTATTTTACACGTATGTTTTATCTCACCTTTCACGTATTTTCAAACCCTTGCATATTTATCCTCTCTCACTTGTAAATATTTTTACAATGTTATTGTTGAGCCATGGGCACACACTGTGCAGAAGGCTGTGGCTGTGTGCGCCGGCCTCTGCAGTGCCTGTCATCTATTGCTTTCTTCGGAGCGGCTTCAGAAGGACTGTAAGAGATGTGAAGGTAAAGATTTTTGCGAATAATTTTCTACACGTATGTTTTTCCATCATCTTGCACGTACGTAATTTTCATATGTGTGCATCTTCGTCTTCAGTCACGTATGACTAACTATTTTTACTTACTGCACAGCCGTGGGTACACAGCATGCAGAAGGCTGTGTGCGCTGGCGTCTGCAATGCCTGTCATCTATTGCTGCCTTCGGAAGAGCTTCACAAGGACTGCACAAGTCATCGCCTTTTTTCACTTTTATTCCTTCCTGTCCTCCCCTCTCTTTCATTTCCTTTGCTTTTTCTCTGGCAGCAAGAGTTAACCTGGTGTATACATCCAACCTTGGGTAGATATATTAGGTTATTGCTGCCATGTACAGCTGGCACCTAACTTTCCAAACGTGTTTCGTAGCGTCCCCTCGTAGGGCTTCGTGGTGGGCAGCTAGCATGGCCGCCGAATCAATAACATACTTCATTGGATCCCCTAACCCTTTCCAAATTACTTTGCAAAATATATTATCTAATGCCAGAGTACAGACAAGAAAGCGAGGAATATATCACCCTTCCTTGTATCAAAGTGTCTCTTGAAAACACGGGGCATGGACTACAAGGCCAACAAGATCGCCAGTGAACGGAACTGCTCTTTGTGAACTGCTCTTTGAACTAAAAACTCGTGTACAATACGAAAGACTATGCAACTTGACTGCATTCGATGACCATCTAATCACCATAACTCCACACCGTACAATGAGCGCTGTAAAGGATGTCGTATCTGATGGCGAACATAATAAAATTATCTGATGACGAACTGCTAGAAGGCTCTAAAGATGAGAATGTCTTTCATGTACAGCGCATTAACATACGAAAAGACAAACAAGAAAGTATCACCAAACACACAATACTTACTTTTGGTTTCACAACGCTTTCTAATAAAAATAAAAAAGGGTACCTCAAACTGCAATTGATGCCTTACATTCCAAACCCTCGGCGATAATTCAAGTGCCAGCGCTTTGGCCATGGCAGTCAGAGCTGCCGAGGGTAGCTTACATGCGATTAAAGCGGCAACAGAGGACATTCCGCTGACGACGACTGTGAATCTCAACTGCACTGTGCCAACTGTGATGGTGACCATCCGCCATATTCCAGGCACTGCGTGGCCTGGAAGAAAGAAAAAGAACTCATCAACGTTAAATTCAAACTAAACAACATCACCTTCCGCGAAGCGCCACGGCGTGTTTCCTCGCACATTGCAGGGAACACACCGTACGCCAAAGTGGTGTGAGGAAGGACGCCACCACTACACTTTTCAGCGATGCCTCGGACCACGCCTGGCGTGAAGGAAACGCCACAAGCCCCCATGGCAGGAGCAGCCTCGGCTGCCACGCCCCCGCTCCTGAACCCAGCCCTACCCGAGGGCCTCTGTGTGTCTAGGCAGCAGCCAGGGTACCTCACAAACTAAAGAGGTCACCTCGACCTCCGGCCAGGTGAGGACGAAGGCTCCATCCGTCACAACGAAGCCTGCCCAGAGAACAGGGCTGTCTGGCGCCTCTTCTGAGACGATGGACGCCATCAGTGCACCGACGCAGACTGCACCAAAGGAGTGGTGAGGTCTCCTCGACCGCTCCAAAACCGGCAAAACAGTAATTACAGTGCCTCCCAAAGGCCCTATAAAATACGTCACTTCTTTTTTGAGACTCCAGTCACACTAATTTCACAAACACAGCACTTCTTTACTCCCAATATGGAGACATAAATTATACCATGGAACGTCAGAAGACTACTTTAAAGCCTCGACGATGTCAATTAACTTCTACACAATCATTCTGCAAAAGTACTGTGTGCACAGGAAACAAACCTAAAATCTAAGAATAAAAATTTTTAGCGTCTATATGTAATCTTCCGAAAGGACAGGAGATTATGCCGTAGCGTCATCTGGTGGTGTAGCTGTTCTTGTTATTCGAGGAGTAGCGTTTACTTATGTACCACTACTAACATCTCAAGATACAGTGGCTGTTCGAGCAGTTCCTCTGAAAAAGCTCGTCTCCATCTGCTCACTGTACATACCGCTGGACTACCTCCTGGAAAAACATGAATTCCAGTCTTTATTAGATGAGTTACCAGAGCGTTATCTGGCTTTAGGGGACTTGATTGAGCACAGCAGTTTATAGAGTGACATTTGGAAGGGTATAGCGCACCACGACAAAGACACAAGAAGAGAGACGCACACACACACAGCGAATGGCCGTATAGGGTGACGGTTGGTGTAATGCATGAGGTCGTCTCATCGAACAGTTCCTCTATTCTTCAGGTTCTTGTCTGTTGAATAGAAAAGAGCCAACATATTACATCCTCGCTAACAATACTAATATGTTGATAGACCTTAGCATTGCATCTCTATCATTTTTATCCCTACTCCAATGAAAAATCATAAAAAACCCTTTCGGAAGTGACCCTTTTTCTGTTTTACTGAGCAAACCATTATTAAACGGATGTTCTTCACAGGTTCACATATGGCTCATATAAAAAATCAAGTGGGACTAGTTTTATAAAATTACGTGTTCTAGTAGGACGGATATATTATTCTTAAGTGTAAATGGGGCTGTAGAGCATTTTACAAGCCTTCGACTGACGCTGCGATTCAATACATCCCTCAAACATCTAGACTGCCCAGCTAATCACGTGTCCCATGTTGGAATAATGAGTGCAGAAATACTCGCAAGAAGCGAAACAAAGCATGGAAGTTGCTTCGCCACTCTCTGACAGCATAGAATCTTACAATATTTTAAAAACATAAAGTCCTAAGATCGGAGGACACGCCGACAGGCAAGAAGAGAATGTTGGCACAAATTTCTATCAGGCATTACCTCATATGCCCAGGAGGGTAAAGCCTGAAATAGGGCTAGAAAGGTGATCGGGATACAAGTGCATCCGCTCCCTCTTGTAAACACTCGAGCAAACAGCTTGGAAGTCATGCCAAACTCTCTAGGCGCTTACTTCGAGCACATCTATAGCTCATCGCACTACTCCAAAGCTTTTTAGCAGTATAAATGGAGAATCGAAAACCAGAAAGTAGAACGCAAATTTCGAAAGAATGAGCCATATAACCAAGCTTTAGCTTGTCTGAATTACAAACATCGCAGAATGGCTGTTTTATTTCCGCCCTAGGCTCAGACCATGCGGTCTATGAAATGTTAAAAAACGTACCTCTCGAAACCCTCAAAGCCTTACTTTCTCTGTACAATTTTATTTGGTTCTCTAGTGAGATGCCTACTTCTCGGAAAGACGCTATTGTCGTCCCATTATTGAAGCTTGGTAATGATCCATCCTCTGTAGAGGTTTACAGGCCGATATTATTAACAAGTTGCCTCTGTAAGCTTTTCCAGAAGATGAATAACCATATATTGATATATTTCCTGGAAACAAACAACCTACTGGACCCATACCAGTGTAGATTTCGCAAACGTAGACCAACCACTGACCACTTATTACGCACTGAGGCGCAAATCCGCGACTCCTTCGTCCATAAACAGTTCTTCCTTTTGGTAGTCCTCGATATAGAAAAGGCGTATCACACCACATGGCGCTTTGGCATACTGCGAGACCACTCATATTTAGGTGTTCGAGGTGACATGGTAACTATAAATGATAGTTATTTGTTAAGTCACACTTTTCGTGTCCAAGTGGGGAATGTCTTGTCTAGAACGTTTGTCCAAGACACTGGGGAGCGGCAAGTTGGTGTATTAGTTGCACACTTTTTAATATAAAAATGAGTAACCTCCACTCCTACACTCTACGCAATACGTTTTATTTCACATATGTTGACGATGTGCAGATAGGTTTTAAATCATGCAACCTTGCAATATGCGAGCGGCAAGTTCAATTTGGCTTGAATTAGGTAACAAAGTGGACTGATGAGAATGGGTTCACCCTTTACCTACAAAAGAGCACATGCGCTCTATTCTCCGGAAAGAGAGGTCTTCATCCGAATCTGGTCATTGACTTGTACGGTCAGCGGCTACCAGGGACATCTGAACATAAATGTTTAGGTATAATCTTAGACATGAAATTAACATTGGCACCCCACATAAAAAATTTTCCTAAACAAGTGTTTAAAGACCCTGAACATCCTGAAAGTGTTGCCACACACAACGTTGGGAAGTGACAGAAAATGTCGGCTGAATCTTTACAAAAGCCTCATACGAACGCGTCCAGATTATGGTGCGATTGTCTATCAGTCTGCAACACTAAGCCATTTGCAAATTCTTGATCCTATTTTCCATTTCGGCATTAAATATATATGGCGGCTTTTTGCACCAGCCCCGTAGAAAGCCTCCACGTTCAATCAAATGAGTGGGGGTAACTGGCGTCGTCTTTGACATTGGGGGAAGTTTTCTTGTGGGAAGTTTTGCGAAGGTAATACTGGGCGTTGCGTGAACGATCAGGCAAGGAAGCTTTCACCTCAAAATAACGAGAACACGCATTTGCCCGCCCATTGCAAAGCTTGCATGTGCTTGCCGATTTTCTCAGAGATTCGGATTTTGGGTCGGAGTGCTGATACCACAACCCACGAACTTATGGAAGCCTTTTAAATTGCTGCAAGAGGCAATGCTTGTATCAGTTGTACGTCAATATTGTTTTTATAGCGTGATTTTCGCGTAGCCTGCTGTAAGTTGTTTCGTTTTGAACTTGTGACCACTTGCCTACGTTCCTTTGTGACTATATATGTCAAGACTGGCAAATATTTTGTTGAAAGTTTGCGCTCGTCCCTATCTGTTCTTTTTTTGTCGTTTTCTGTATTCGCTCACACCAGTTTGCCCAGATTTCTTGCATTTTGGCGCTATCAAAATACAGCGGTGCATTAAACCAAGGCATTTCTCTCACGATACCTTTCTCTTACTGCTGCTTTATATTTCTGCAGAATTTTCTCCGCAGGCACAAGAGCCACTCCTCTGTTTTGTACATATATTTTTGTAGACAGACAGACAGAAAATGAGCATTAGAGGGTCCTGAGAAACGTTGCTCTTTTAGAGCAACGCCGCGGGCCACTCCCTCGTAGGAACGGGGATGCCTAGCGTCACCGCCACATCATGGGCTCTCTGGACAGCCCGCAGTTGTGGTAGCAGCTCTGAACTTCTTAAAACAGAGTCCCAATTTTCTTCTGTGCGCTGATTCGGGCCCCGCAACGAGGGAAACTGCCAGAGCATATGTTCGAAGTCAATAACGTCACCAAAGTCAGGACAAGTAGAGTCAAAAGCCTCTGAAGAGACTATCCTGAGGAAAAATAGGTTTGGATAGGACCTAGTCTGGCACATTCTAAACGTGATGGCCAGAGGTTTAAAGAACTTGTTCTGAAGAGGAGCAAATGACCGCCTACTCATCTGGCAGTGTTTAGCCACTTCACTAAATGTAAGTAAAGCGTCCCTGAATATCTCACTGCCAACCAGCGGGCCTACATCCTCCCCGACGAGGAGGGTTAGTGCGTGCGCCCGGCAGTGAGCAGTGTCATTCAGTTTTTCTAAAGAGTCCAGTAGAAGTTCGAGATGTGCAGGAAAGCAGGTAAATGTATGCGGAGAAAGTGTCCCATTTTGAAATAGTTTAAATACGTTAATACAGATGGAACCAGAGGCGAAACCTTCGACCGCTAATTTTGAGTCGTTGAAAACTTGCGATTTACTGCCATTCAAAAGGGCAAGGGCTACGGCCAACTGTTCGGCTCTTGAGGAAGTTGGGTCCTTAAATGACGAATCATTGATAATAGAACCCATTTGATTGAGAAATAACAGAAAACCTAGCTGAGCGACCGTACTGAGCAGCATCGACAAAACACACTGAATGAGGATCGTTCCTGATCTTCTTCAGAAGTGTGACGGCCCTATCCAAGCGGCTTCCAACGTTGTGCTGAAGATGAACGTATCGCGAAAACAGAGAGACCTTGGATTGCAGTGCGCTGTTCATCCAGTAGTTGAAGACGGTGATCCTCTACGAGTGCCGGACCGAGGCCTAGGACGAACAGAATCTTCCTACCAGCCAGCGTAGACGACAGGCACATTAGCTGTGCAGTCTGTTGGGCTTCAATGATTTCATTTAGGGTGTTATGGATTGCCACCTGCCTATGCCGTTCAGTGCTTATTCGCAGGGGGATACCCAACACCCTCTTTACGCTTTTCCTGATCCGTGTTTCCAGCTTCCTTGCGAATTCATACCAAGAGTGCATGGCAGCAACGTACGTTATGTGGCTCATGAGGAATGCATGAAACATGCTCAGTAATTTGTCTTCACTGAGTCCACCCCTCTGTTCGAAACCCTATTAAACAACCTGATCATGTTCTCGGTCGTGGTTGAAATCTTAGCGATTGTTTGTTCGTTGTACCCGTGCGACTCTATAATTATGCCCAACATTCTATTAGCGTCCACTCTCGTAATGGTGGCACAACTTTCCTGTGTGAAGTACAATGTCCACCTTAGTTAAAAGCTTCCAGTTTTTTGGCCTGGCTCCTTTTCTTCTGGGCCTGTATAAAAGTAGCTCCTATTTACTCGAAGAGCACTGCAGCCCTGTGCCAGCAAGGAAGAGTTCTGTCTTATCGATGGCTTCCTGGTGTGTAGTCTCCATTTTTCCTTTGGTACCTCCGGGACACCAGATGGTAATATTGCCACAAGGCAATAGCGGGAATGGGGCATAAAGTGGCAGAGGGTCTCTGCTTGGAAGAAAAGACTACGAAGTGGATAGAGACAGGTCCCAGCCAGCAAGTGTTTCAGCCATTGCCATCGCATGTAATCATCGTAAATATCCGCAAATATACGTTTCCTTGTAAGATTATTGTTGGAGGTGCTGCGTAGGTTTACCTGGCTCTCTCGGCAAACCAACACGGAAATTCGAAGTGGTCACCACCTTCTTTTTTCTGCAATGGCTCAACAGGCCTACCCACAAGACCAACAGCAGCAGCCGCAGCAGCAGCAGCAGCTGCCTCCTCTCATTCTCCTGCCTTCACGAGACCCCGGAACCTTCTCTGGCACAGGCAAGGACAAGGTGAATGTTGAAGATTAGGTCACAATGTATGAGTGCGTGAGCGAATATTACAGGTGGGACCCCACGTTGATGCTGGCCAACGTTGTATTTTACTTGCGGGATACGGCACTCACCTGGTATAAGACGCATGAGTCGGAGTTGACCGGCTGGAACATTAGCAAAATGAAGCTTGCCGAGCTGTTCAGAAGGCCATTTGGGCGACAGCAGGCCGCGAGGAACGACCTGCAAGGTCGCGTGCAGACATTGACGGAATCGTATGTATCTTATATGCAGGATGTCTTGGGCCTCTGTCGAAAGGTGGACGAGAACATGAGCGAAACTAACAAAATTGCTCACATAATAAAAGAAATTGCCGACGACGCCTTTAATCTGTTGATTGTTAAAGACTGTGCCACCGTCCACGCGGTGGTGAAGCAATGTCAGAGCTTCAATCACGCCAAGAACCGTCGCATAACCCGCCAGTTTGCACGTATGCTTAATACTGCAGCCACTTCGACATGCGAAGACTGCCCCAAGTTCACGCAAGCTACATCGTCCGAAAATAACACCCGAATCATTCGCCGCGAACTCGAAGCAATGGCTCCTGCAGCCATCGACTCCGACGGACCCAAGAAAACGCATTCATCGTCTCCCTCATCCAAGCCGTCGTTCGCCAAGAAATAGCAAATCTCGGCATCGCACCTGTTTGCGCTGTTCGCACTACCGAGAGCTCGGCTTCTGTTAACCGGATTCCGGTGTACCCTTCACGCTACCCTTCCCGCTACCGGAAACCTGCTGAATGGAGGACGTCCGATGATCCACCGATTCGCTTTCACTGCTCTCACGCCGGACACATTGCGTGCTACTGTCGCAAGTGTTGGACGTCCAATTCATCCGGCAACTTTGAGACATGGCGCCGCTTTGAAAACAACTCTCGTCGATTTTCCAATCAATACGATCCCCAGACTACTGCTACTAACGTTCAGGGCCGAAGGTTTAGCCGGTCACCGTAAACCAAGGCCACCGATCTCTCTCGCCGATTATTCCTCGTCCCAGGTCCGTTGCACGACCTGGGCCCTCAACATCGGGAAACTAGACCATGCAGCTTTCGGAGGTCACGCTGCATTAACGACCCGGTCTGCAAATCATCTGTTGACAATTCCTACACGCCGCAATATTTCGGTCCTTTTGGAGGAGGACGTAACTGTTACAGCCCTCATAGACACTGGCGCACAAATTTCATTCTGTATGAAACTGTGAAAAGTGATCCCGCCTCCTCTTAAGTGTGCAATAATGCTTGCCGATAGGAGCACATTTACCATTCTCAGCATGTGCACCTCTCGCGTGTGTATTGCTGGCCGTCAGACCATCGTATTGTTCACCATGCTTGAGCAGTGCCCACATGACGTGATTCTCGGTCTCGATTTTCTCTATGCACACTCCGCTCTTATCGACTGCTTGACGGGCCTTCTTCAGTAGCAACAGTCTTTTGACGCTGCTGTTGCCTGTGGTGCTCAACGTCGCCTTTGTGCCACCGAGTTTCTGCATCTTCCGCCGCAAGCCGCGACTTACGTGCAGCTCGTGTGTGATCCGCCTGCGTGCGATGGTGAATATGTCGTTTCACTCATTGCCGACGTTGTGCTAAGGCCTTCCATTGCTGTCCCGCACACCGTCGTGATAGTACGCCACAACTAGACCTATTTGTATTTTTTGAACTTTGGTTTCTCCGCGCACGCGCTGCCTGCTAGCAATAAGCTAGGCGTCGTGTCATCATTGAAAGAGTTTGACTTCGCTGAACTCTCAGTTGAGCAACCTACTCCTCACGGCAACTTGCTCACTGCGCCTAACCTTTCAAGCATTGACATTGCCAAAATGATAGCACCAGATCTCTCGCGCTTCGAAGCACAAGATCTACACCGTCTCTTGACATTCTATGCGGACATATTCGATCTAGACAACCGCCCTTTAGACCAGACATCAGTTGTGACCCATCACATAAACAACGGCGACGCCAACCCAATTTATCGCCGCCCTTACAGTGTCTCCGCTGCCAAACGCTGTGTCATCCAGAAAGAGGTCGAGAAAATGCTGGCCAAAGGCGTTGTCGAACAGTCATCTAGTCCATGGGCATCCCCGATGGTGCTTGTCAAGAAGAAGGACAAGTCATGGCGGTTTCGCTTCGATTATAAAAATCTCAACAAAATCACTAAAAAGGACGTTTACTCCTTACCAACAATAGATGACACCCTTGACTGCCGTCATGGCGCAAAAATTTTCTCGTTCATTGACCTTCGATCTGGTTATTGGCAGATCGCTGTTGACCCACGAGACCGCGGAAAAACAGCATTTTAACCCCCATTACGTTATATCAATTTATTGTAATGCCATTTGGGCTTCCCAATGCGCCGGCCACCATTGAGCGCATTATAGATTCCCTTCTGCGCGGCTTCAAACGGTCTACCTGCTTGTGCTACTTAGATGATATACTTGTTGTTCACCGACGTTTGCAGCCACCTTGAGTGACTTTCCAGTTTTCTACAAGTATTCCGCAACGCTGGTCTCCAGCTGAACTCTTCCAAATGCCGTTTCGGCAGTCATGAAACAACTGTGCTTGGTCGCCTCATTAACGCATCTGGGGTACAGCCCGATCCGGACAAAATTCGCGCAGTGAATCAATTTCCCGTGCCCTCTTCTGCTATGGATGTCCGGAGCTTCCTTGGTTTGTTCTCCTATTTCCGCTGCTCCATCCGGAGTTTTGCCGATAATGCGCGGCCTCTCATTGAGTTTCTTAATAAAAGACGTCCCATTCACTTGGAATTCGCTTTAACTTGCGGCATTTTCAGCGCTCATTACAGCCCTCGCGACTACGCCAATATTAGCCCACTTCGATCAGACCGCACCTACAGAAGGTCGTACTGACGCGAGTGGCCACGGAATCGGTGCTGTTTTAGCTCAGCTTCAGCATGGACATGACTGCATTTTCGCCTACACCAGCCGCCTTTTGTCCCCTGCCAAGAAGAACTATTCCATCACCGAAAGAGACTGTGTTGCTCTTGTTTGGGCTGTCACCTAATTTCGCCCGTACCTGTCCGGCCGCAGTTTTACTGTAGTAACCGATCATCATGCGGTCTACTGGCTTTCGTCACTCAAGGATCCCAGGGGACGTCTCGGCCGTTGGTCTCTCCGCCTGAAAGAATATATCTTCTCGGTCGTGTATAAATCTGGTCGCCTCCATCAGGACGCCGACTGCCTGTCACAGTATCCAGTGGATCCGCCAGACGCCACAGAGAGAGCTACTGAGGCTTGCGTCTTCTCAATATCAGACTTTCTTGATATCGCTTCTGAGCAACGCCGCCACCCGCATTTACTTCCTTTCTTAAAAGGCCTGAGTTCCGCTACTCCACTCACTTCTCTGAACTTGTATTTCCCTCATGAAGAGGTCCTCTACCACCATAACATGCGCCTTATTGGTCCTAACCACCTTCTCGTTGTGCCTTCCCATTTGTGTGTAGATGTTCTCCAACAGCTTCACCATGAACCAGCCGCTAATCACCTGGGAGACACCCGCACTTATGATCGCGTCCAGCACCGTTTTTTCTGGCCACGTCTATATTCTTCTGTGCAAAAGTATGTCGCCAGCTGCGACCTTTGTCAACGTCGAAAACGACCAACATCGCTTCCAGCTGGTCTCCTTCGCCCTATTGAAATCTCTGTTGAATCATTCTATTGCGTAGGGCTCGACCTTCTAGGACCGTTTCTTACTTCTGCATCCGGGAACAAATGGGTTGCCGTTGCGACCGACTACGCGACACGTTACGCGATCACCCGCGCTCTCCCAACCAACTGCGCAACCGATGCTGTCACTTTCTACTGCACAAAATCATTTTGCATCATGGTGCTCCTCGACGGGTCGTTACTGACCAAGGCCGATGCATTTTATCTCACGTCGCCCAGGATCTTGTACGTTCCTGTCCAACGAACCACAAATTGATAGCGGCTTACCATCCACAAACTAATTGACTTACAGAGCTCCTGAATTGAACTATCACCGACATGTTGTCGATGTATGTTTCTCTGGACCACCGCGACTGGGACGCATTGTTACCCTACGTCACCTTTTCTTACGACTCCTCCAGACATGACACCGCAGGCTATTCCCGTTCTACCTTCTACCCTCTCTGCCTCTTGATACACTCCTTTCTGCTGGTTCAAGCTCCCCTGTCACATACGTCCACGATGCCATAGAACGAGCCAACGCAGCACCACAGATTGCCCGAGAACGACTCGCACTTTCTCAATCCTCTCAGAAAGATCTGTGCGATCGACACCACCGTGAAATTTCTTATGCACCTGGTTCACTAGTACTCTTGCGGACCCCCTGTCGTCACATCGGCCTCTCAGCAAAGTTGTTATTTCGCTATGACGGACCATACAAAGTCCTACACAAGGTCACTAACCTCAACTACGAGATACAGCGAATCGTCGATGAAGCGCACTCAACGCCACCACCATTTACTGCTGTGCACGTCGTAAGACTGAAGCCTTATATATCGCCCAACACTCCGCTTTCATGACAAGTGCAGGGTCGGCACTTCAACGCCGCGGGGTAGTGCCCCAAGCCAGTAGTGTAATTGGGGCATATAGTGGTGGAGGGTTTCTGCTTGGAAGAAAAGACTACGAAGTGGATAGAGACTGGTCCCAGCCATCCAGTATATCAGCCATCGCCATCGCATGTAAACATCATAAACATCCGCAAATATACGTTTCCTTATAAGAATATAATCAGCGTGAAGCCTATGGCTGATTCCCTTCACGTTAGATAGCGGTGTGGATAACTTGCATATAGCGATGTTAAAGAGAAGCGGAGATTTCACCGCTCCTTGGAGCGTGCCTTTAGGGCCTAGTGCTATGGGATCGACCTTAAGTCTTCGGTATTGAGCGTGGCCTTCCTGGATTTGAGAAAGGAGCTGACGTATCTGTGGAAGGCTTTGCCTTGTCCAAGCTCCGAAATTGAGTTTAACATGTGCGCGTGAAAGATGATGTGAAACGCTTTTTCCTAGCCAAGACCCAGGATGCCCCTTACGTCCCTTGTGTTCACGTCTTTGACTTAAAGTTTGCGCAGCTTCATTAGGTCCTTTGCGGATAAAGACGGACGAAACCCAACCTTGTTGTGAGGAAAAATAGCTTTCTTCTCGATGTATTTAGAGCCACTGTTGTGAATGACGTGCTCCGCCACCTTGCCGACACAGCACGTTAGCGATATGGGCCTCAGATTGCCTAAATCTAGAGGGTGCCCGGCTTGGGAATGAAGCCAATCGATACCATTTTCCAAAAGTCTGGACAGAACCTTCTTTCCATATGCAATTGATCTCAGCGGTAAGAAAATCGATGGATTCGTCTTTCATGTTCCTTAGGGCCTTATTCGAGATGCCACCAGGCCCCGGAGCCGATCGTCCTTTAAGGTTTCCCAAACGTCGATCGTCCTTTAAGGTTTCCCAGTGACTTCCCAAACGTCGCTGGTGGTAGAGGGTTCTCTGAGCTCAGTGCAAAGGCGTCCAGTGTAAGACGGATAGTCTGAACAGCTCGAGAAACCAATGTGAGCCAAACCAACCTGTGAGCCAAATCATCCAGTATAGCGTCTTCAGATTCAGACTGTCTGGCAGCATGTACGTGTTTAGCAATGGCTTGCCTTTCATTACTCTTAGAATATGACTCTTGCAAAATGTGGTTTTGCAAATTCTATTTCTCTCCTATTCCCATTTGGTCGTCTACAGAATTGCACACCTCATCCTACTGCTGCCTAGAGGGGGTCTGGCAGTGGTTCTCGATGGCTCGGTTAGGTTTTAAAATTTTCTTGCGGAGCCGACGGTTCAGCCTGTGCCCCTTCCACTTATTGAGTAATGATTTCTTGGCCTCTAGGAGGCGCGCAAGGCGGCTGTCCATCCTATCCGTTTCCAAATCTGTGTGTATCTTTTTGTCGCCTCACCAACGTCTCCCTTCAGCTGTTTGGCCCATTGATCCAGGCTGGGGGTTGAGTCTTCAGCTTGTGTGCGTTCTTTTCTAGTATACCGGAAGTGACCCGGATCTGTGAAGCTAAACTTTCTTACGGGGTTGCCCTTTACACTGATATGTGTAGCTTAGACATTATGGGCACTACCCAGATCCACGTGCCAGTTGTGCTAAGTAGTAGATTCAACATGTTTAAGAAAGGTTAGATCTGGTGTGGTGTCTCTCGTGCAGAAGTTACTCAACCTGGTCGGAAATGCTGGGTCTGTGTCCAGGGTGAGGTTCAAGTTCACCGCTGTCCTGCGATAAATCCTCGCCTTTACGGGAAATACCAGATAACCCCAAGCCTGATGAGGAGCGTTAATATCACCCGCAACCACAAACGGGGAGATACCGGCCCTGGTGGCATCCCTACTCAACGGCGCCGAAACCTTTGTCTCGAGTCATTTGGCGAACTATAAATGTGCAGGATGAATATGCTACTCCTGAAATGACTCCGTGGAATGATTTCGACCTACGAGTGTTCCACCTTACTGCTGTTCATAGAAAGATCATGCGAGATATAGGTGTATCCCTTAGATACGAGCGAGCAAACGTCCCTTCGTCCATCTCCATAAACAGTGTGAGATGGGTAACGTGGCAGACAGGCAGAGTCCAAAAGCATCTCCTGAAGCAGAATGACGTGCGGCTTTTCAATGTGAGAATGAATGAACTGCTGAAAAACTGCCTTCTAGTGGGTAAATCCCCCGCAGTTCCACTGCTAAATCCTGAACTCTTTGGGCGGACGCGCCATGATCGGGCTGAAAAGATATGTGCCTGCGTTCGAGCGTGTTGACCTTAGCATCCAACGCACACAAGTTAGCGTCCAACGTATGGACCTTAGCATCCAGTGCACTGAACTTGTCCGTCAAGGTATCTTAACATGAACCAATGCGACTGTTTGGCTAAGCGACTGGAACATGTCTCTGATCTCTGTTTTACAACTATGCAGTTCCTCATCATGTGTGGGCCTCATCAAAGGCGTCTTTTTGGCTGGACGAACAGTGCACTGCACTTTCATGGGTGTTTCGACGAGCGTCCCCACGCGTTTTTTCACGCGCATGTCCCTGGCTGTTTCATTGGCGTTTCCATGGAGTTTTCATAGGCGCTTCAACAGGCGTTTCGAGTTAAGAGACCTGAGAAGGATGTGGAGCCTCACTCTTAGCGTTATTAGCATTTTAAGCGCAACTATCTCGACTCTAAGTTGCGCAAACGCCTCATTTGCTGCAGTGGTCTCCCTTTCTAGCTGAATAATTTATTCATTGTTCTGCTCTGGCAGCATGCCCCTTATTACCTGTTTCTGGAATCCTTTAATGCGGTCAGCCCACTCGGTCGCTGTGGCAGCACGCACCTGAATGCTGACGGCCGGGCCCCATGATCGGGAACACCTCCGGGACTGGGAACCGCTTGTAAATCGGGGACCTCTCCTGTATCGGGAGTGCCCCCTCGAGCTCCTGCACTGAGACCTGGACTTTTTGGTCGGTTTGGACAGCTCATGTATCCGTGGAAAGTCTTTGTCAAACTCGCTTATGTCTCTTTTTCGCTGTCTGACGATGTAAGGTATCTCGAATCTTTTTGTACAGGTTCTGTCGGCCATTGGATGAGGCCCTCCACAGAAGGCGCACTTCTACGGGCAAACATGCTGGTCGCCAAGAGAGGTCAATCCGCAACCTCGACAGATAACATTTCCCGGAGCGGGGCTCACGTCGGCTGTGTGGCCGAATCTACCGCAGGTATAGCAGACATTCGTCTGCCGTCTGTAGACGGTGCGCTTTACTATGCTGGGACCACACACGACGTAATTTGGAACTCGAAGTCCATCGTAGAGGATGACGGCTGTGGTAAAATTCTTCATTAGCCGCGCTTCGAGAACATTGGGATTCCTCGGCTGAATAAAAATTCTTCTGAGCTCTTCGTCGTCAATTTTCATATCGATCTTTCTGATGATGCCCTTGCATGTGTTGACGGGTGCAGCATCGTAAGCCCTGCGCTATTAACGGTGATGGCCTCTTGACTTCCGCAGGCCTTGGCGTTGGCTTGCAATGGCGCACTCAACACAGCAATGTTCTGCATAGCCTTAGGACAAGTGATGTCTTCTGTGATATCCGCAGCGGAAAGACGCGCCGCTGTCGTGAGAGCTTGAGAAATCAGGACGTTACTGGTGTTTTTAACGTTCAGGCCTTTCCGACGCCTAACAATGATTCGAAAATGCTCCCTTGGTAAATCTGGCAGCCTTCACGCCCTGGCAAGGCGTTTCTTCACGTTTGCGGAAGATCGGGTGCCAGCGTTCTTGCCGTATCGTGGGCATTGAACTTCAGCGCTCGCTACTGGTGCTTTATTTGACTTACGCTTAGAAAGTGCCGTGGTCCATTCAGAACACTAAAATTCTTCGGGAGAAATGTCCTCCCCTTGCACAGTGACTTTTTATTTATTTATTTATTGTACCCTCAGGGCATACAGCGTTATAGAGGGGAGTGGGTTTAGAAAACAAAAAATACAATTGAAACGTGAAAAGCAAATCACATTCAGTACATGTGTACAACACTCGAGAACAACGTGTAAATGACAACGCTTACACAATATCTAAAAAAACTTGCATAGCTATCTTGATAGCTCAAATGAACTGAGCCTAGCGTTAGGCTTAGCTAGGCCTAACTTTCGGCCTAGCAAGCCATGGCATACTCGAGCAAGAAAGTCTTTCAAAAGTCGGTAAAAGATCCACCCGCTGTGACAAAATAGTTTCCCTGTGGTCTTCAAAACTTCAGGTGTCGACTGGAGAAAAAGGCATCGAACACATAGATAACATAGATAAGGGGCATGGCGAGACGACAGCGATCATGTTGCTGACCACGAAGTTCTTCGTTGTACAGGTTCCGCTGCTGACGGTCACAGGATTACCGAGCACTAATGACACGTGCGCACCGCCGGTTGACACCATCTACCTTTTCGTGGCAGATCTGCATGTGCGGACGCCGGTACTGACCTTCTGTATGGACGCTCCGACGCAACGACAGTTGCGCATGTCCGTGACATCAGCGACCGAGGCTACAAAGCATCCACTGCAGCATTTCTTCGACAGTGGGCACGGCGAGACGACAGCGATCATGTTGCTGACCACGAAGTTCTTCGTTGTACAGGTTCCGCTGGTGACGGTCACAGGATTATTGAGCACGAATGACACGTGCGCGCCGCCGGTTGACACCATCTACCTTTTTGTGGCAGATCTGCATGTGTGGACGCCGATACTGACCTTCTGTATGGACGCTCCGACGCAGCGACAGTTGCGCATGTCCGTGACATCAGCGACCGAGGCTATAAAGCATCCACTGCAGCATTTCTTCGACAGTGGGCATGGCGAGACGACAGCGATCATGTTGCTGACCACGAAGTTCTTCTTCGTTGTACAGGTTAGCTACTCTGCTTCCAACATAAAAACTAGTGATGAAGTCATGTTAGTAGTTGTGCCGTGCCCAAGCACCTGTTTAAGTATTGCATATGAGTGCTATTGTTCATGGAAAATGTTACTCTGTGGATGACGTTGAGACAAACCCAGGACCCACGAACGCTGATTTATTACACAGTATTCCTCAGGGCCAAGCAGATATGAAGGCCGAAATACTGCTATTAAAATCGATGAACGAACAAATAATGTGCGACATGGGCTTGCGATTTCGAGCAATTGAAGCGAAACTACAGGAATTTAAAGATAAATCACCAGGAAGTTGCAGCTCTTGAATCCACTGCAGCTTCCTTTAAAACTGTGCTGTCATGGCAGAGCTCCAAGTTAACTGATCTCGAAGACCGAAGCCGTCGGGCAAACCTTATCATTCGTGGTGTTCTCGAAAACAGAAATGAAAATGGCACCTGTCTTCGAACTGCTGTTGTAACCAATATATTCGAGAAAACATTGGGAGTGTAGTGCAAGTCCATAGCCCGCATTCACCGTCTTGGCCGCCAAGGTAGTCGTAGGCCTGTCATAGCTTACTTTCAAGATTCTCAGGAGAAACAAGAAGTCTTAAAGAATTCAAATAAATTGAAGGGCTCCAATATTTATGTGCAAAATGATTATAGCCAGTGCACGCTGCGCGAGCGCCGCCTGCTTTGGGAAAGTGCAAAAGCTGAACGCGACAGCTGGAAACGGGTTACTCTTATTCACGACAAGATCAAAATTGATGGCAAACTTTTTGGCTGGGATGAAGCCAAAAATGTGCGTGTAGCCCTTAATCCGCAAGCTACAGGTTCTGATTCGCCTGCTCGACAGTGTGTGTCCAAAAGTTTGAGAGTGCTTAACGTAAACGCGCAAATCCTGTCAAATAAAGTTGACAAGCTCAAGTACCTTGTACTCACCTTCGACCCTCACATTACAATAATCACAAAAACCTGGCTGCACGAAAGTATAAATGATTCAGTACTAATTCCTCCGAGATATCAAATATTCAGACGTGACCGGGCATTAAGAGGTGGTGGTGTAACAATAGTTCTCAAAGATTGTATTAGTGCTAGGCCCCTTCAACAAATTCATGAGCACGAAAGTTTATTCCTTAAGGTAAGCTGCTGGGGCCATTACTTCACCGTATGTGCCATCTACAGACCACCCTCTTCAACACACGAATATCTGTCTAGACTATATGACCACATGTTCACGTTTAAAAATGATCGTCTGATTCTTGCAGATGATTTTAGCTTGCCCAATGTTGACTGGCGCGTTCCATGCTCTGGCTCTAATGTAACGACGTTAAACCCTCTCGCTGACATTGCCTTGATGTGCGATCTTGTGCAGATTGTTAATGAGTGCACCAGAGAGGCTGGAAACACACGTTCTACACTCGACCTAGTCTTTTTAAAATCCGATGTATGCAAATACACGGTCGCTATTGAAGATAGCATTTCCGACCATAAAGCAGTATTTTTACCCTTCGGTATTGGTGAAAACAAAGCACACCGACAAAAGACCAGACATGTCATGAAGAATTACTCGAAGGCGGACGACCAGGCCATAATAGATTATCTGTGGTTCTTATGTGATAATCTTTCTGATGATGTGCCGATCGCCTGGAACGAAATAAAAACAGCGATACATTACTGCACTGATAGGTTTGTGCCAAGCAAACGGGTTAGGAAAAACCGAAACAACCCACGGATTACTAGAGATATCATACATTTGCACCGCAAGCTAAAACGAGCTAAAAAAAGAAAAAAATACCCTGCAGAATTATCTTGTTGAAGGCCCAGCTTGCAACTCGGCTAAGCGAGGCTAAGGAAAGATACTTAAACCACTCGCTTCCTAACTTTTTTAAAACTAACCCGGATAGATTCTGGTGCTACTTGAGCGATGCGCACAAAACACCAACCTAGATATCAGTAAATGGCTGTATTGTTAACGATCCAGTCAAAATTGCAAACCAATTCAATCAGTATTTTCACTCAGTATTCACTCAGGGAGATCATGCTGACACGAACATTATTTCTCTGTCTACTATATCTGCCGATTTCATAACTGTCGAAGGTGTCCTTTCACTGTTACTGAATGTTAAGACTAAATCTTCCGATGTTCCCGACGGCATACCTAATGCATTTTTGCAACGTTACGCCGAACCTATCGCGCATGTCTTCACCTATATTTTTTTGTCTTTCGCTTCATAATTCAATTCATCCCAATGATTGGCGAACGGCACGTGTTATTCCCGTATTTAAAAAAGGTGATCGCCTAAATGTTGAAAACTACCGGCCAATATCATTAACTTCCGGTCCTTGTAAACTTCTTCAGCATATCATCACGCATTACATAATGTCATTTCTTGAAGAAAACAGTATTTTGACTCCTTTCAGCATGGTTTTAGGAAGGGCCTCTCGACTACCACTCAACTTGTCACCACAATTCATGACTTCGCAATGGCACTTGATAAGGGCGACCAAATAGACGCCATCTTCTTAGATTTTAAAGAAGCTTTCGACTGTGTTTGCCATAGTAAATTACTCATCAAACTTTCAAACATTGACCTACCCATTACTGTAATTGACTGGATTTGTTTCTACCTTACCAGCCGCAAACAGTTTGTCCAGGTCGAGGGCTGCTGCTCTGGGGTTCTACCTGTAACCTCGGGAGTTCCACAAGGCAGTGTCCTTGGCCTTGTCTTGTTTCTCTTCTTTATCAAGGACATCGTTTCATCAGTTGACACCTCCGCCATAAGCCTAAAGCTTTTTGCAGATGACTGCATTCTTTACAAGCCAATTAAAAGTGAAAGGGAGCAAGAGTGCTTGCAGAACAACCTAAATTCTCTCTCCGATTGGTGCCAAACCTGGTCGATGGAGTTAAACATTAGTAAATCGGTCTATATGCGTATCTCAAATAAAATTACCCCTTTTGCATCACGCTACACCTTAAATATTAATCCGTTGATCGAAGTGACCAATTTTAAATACTTGGGAGTCAATAATACCAATGTACTGTCGTGGAGTAACCACATTGACGACGCTTGTTCCTCCGCCTCTAGAAGACTAGGGTTTCTTAGACACAAACTAAAAAAAGCGACAAATCAGATCAAACTTCTTGCATATAATACATTTATTCGATCCCGTCTAGAGTACGCATTCGTAGCTTGGGACCCGTATTTTAAAAAGGATGTTTATAAACTTGAAATGGTCCAGAGGAGAGCGGTAAGATTCATTTATAATGCCTATCACAATCTTGATTCTCCTTCATCCCTTATGGCAACTAACAACATTCCGCTCTTGAAACAGCGTAGAACTATCGCCAGACTCAAGTTTCTTTTCCTGCTTCGTAAACAGCAGTTTAATATTGGTCCCAGTAAATACATCTCTCCCTCTTCTTCCACAAAATCCAGGCATGCTCACAATCATGATCTGACACCTTACTTTGCACGTACTAACCTTTTCAAACATTCTTTCTTTCCGAGAACCATTAGCGAACGGAATGCACTGCCTTCAAATGATTTTCCTGAACGTGGCATTCCCGACTTTTAAAACTACATGCATCTTTTGTGTAATCAACACTGTTGATATTTCAATGCTAGATTACCTCATCTTATTATTTCAACTGTGTAGCTTTACTTTTTGTGCTTGAAATTGCTTCTAGAAGTTTGTTTGCTTTTTTTCTAGATATGTATAACTACGCATCCTATTTAGCATGACTTCTTTTTCAGTAGTTTGTGTATTCTAACTTGCTGTATAACTTGTTCGCTTTTTTCGCTATGCTCCCTTTTTGTGCCCCTCCTGCTTGGCCTACGGACTGCAGTATGTAATAAAGAAAAAAAATAAAACTTTCACAGAAAAAAAAGGTGAACAAGCAGGAGACAATTTTTAAACGACCGCATGAATTGGCACCCCCTAGCGTCCATTTTTGTAGGGGAAAAAACCTCTTTACAGCTAAATACAAAACACCCTTACGGCAATCACAAAACCATGACGAAAAAGCCTGATTTATTTCATCAAGCACGACAATTCATGAGAATTCAAGTTTGCTGGTGGTGGTAAACAGGTAAATTCTATTAGGTCACATCTTCAAACCTTCTGCGCATCAAGGTTTGCGTAATTTTATATTTTGGTGCATCTGGAGTGTTGTCTGTTGCATTTGGTGAGATAGTGCACAGCATATTGCTTAAAGCCACCGGGCAATCAGAAGTCTTGTAGCCACGGTCATTGATGTGGCCTGAGCGCTCGCTGTTGCGCAGGACACCTGGACGTCTGTTACAACGCGACAGCGCGTAAGCGTGTAGCAGGTGCTAGCGAATGTGGAAGATGAGATGTAGCGATCCAACGTTTACTATCACTCTTACTCTCGATACTAGGTGTTTTCCGTTTATTTTCGTTATGATGAACGAGCCCTACTCTTTTAACTCGTCATATTATCGGCTTTCGCGTTTCTTCTTCACCATAAAAAGTAGTATGTTAAATTCGTGCAGTAGCTATTGTACTCTCTCCAGATACAAAAATTCTGGTTCAAGAAAATGCGTATCCAAGAGAAAGCATAGTGAACTCGGCCACAGAGCCGTAGCCTTCTCCTAATGGAGGTTACCCCAACAGATCCGCACGGAAGATCAGAAGTGGGGAAAAAAGGTAGCAGCAATGTGGGTGGGAAGAGAGGAGAGAGAACTGAAATTCGGCTCCTCCCCGATAGCGCGCGCGCGTTTGCCTCTTAGGAAATAAAAGCACTCGGGCAATGTTGGCCGACAAAGGCGTATTCACTTCAAACATTTGTTCTCGGTGTTTATAAGGCTCCAGTAGCACACTAAGCCATGTTTTTCAGGGGCAAAGCTCCTTAAGACCTCACGATGTCCGCCGTCTCCCGTCTGTCCGCCGTGTCCTGTCTGTCCGACTGAGCAAAATGTCACAAATTGAAACAAAGTATGAGAATGTAGGTGACTCTGTACGCGAAGTGAAGACAAGTATCACAAAGGTAAACGATGAATTATTTGACGTAGTTGATGATATCAAGAACAGAATGCGAAGGAACAACTTGATTGTCAAGGGCATAGGCGAAACAGAAAAAGAGGGGTACAACATTGTGCGATTATAAAAAAATATCTGCATCAAAAATGATCCAAAATGTACAGCAATGTGGGAAATTTAGTTGACCGCAAATAGAAAAAGGAATAACACAATGTATTGAATTAGAAGATAAAACATTGAAAACTTGTATGTATGTCCCTCCCAGCTCATTAGAAGAAGTTTGTGTGTATATCATTTTTTTCACGCTTGTTTAACAATGTTGGTAATATGTACATTAGCATTCACTCTACATAAGTTGTGCAATATGTAGGAAAAACTTTATCTCAACCTTGCTGACGATTTCAGAAGAAAATTGTGTCCAACGTATGTTGTGATAGTAATGTGGGGTTAGACAGTGTGGAGTCCCATTCTACACTATTCATTGTGGAGTTTGGTCTACAATCCTAAGTTTTTTTGAACATGCCCTCTTTCTTACTAAGGTAAGGAAGCATTGAAGGTATAAATGTTGCATACTCTTGTATTAAAAAAAGTTTTTTGACATTTGTTTTGTTGTTCAATAAACCAGTGCACCATAGGTAAGTGTAAAAAAATTAAGTATAGTACAAGACATTTAGTACCCAAAGGAGGGACGTAAAGCTTTGTGAATGCATGACACCGACTACTTCTGAGAGTTTATTTTTTTTGCCTTTAATTAGTATGAGAATTCCAGGACAGGTTATTATAGAAAAACACCATTTGCATTTGGAAACTCTAAATCTACCACTTCATAATTAATGTTCTGCAAAGAATTCATTTCACAAGTGAAATGAAATGGCCATAGTGTTAAACATTGTATACGCACTGTACCATGACCTGAGTTCAACGTCTTGTGCCTATCTAGTAGATCATGCGTCTCTTGGCTACTTTAAGCCCGTGCCGCCCGAGCTCATGAATGTCGCTCTTTCCAGATATCATCTGATGCATAACAAACGCAGGACACCTTCGAGGCCACACTTGTCAGCACGCCAAAAACTCCCAAAACTACAAAAAATTGTTCTTTTAAGTAGGATCCTGCATATTTCAAAGCTAATTTGTGATGCATTCGCTTAAGTTGTAATAAGGCATCCACACCTTGAGAGTTAAACCACATGGCTTTGCCTTCGAAAACTCTTACAGTTACTAAGAGCACGTAGAAAAGAAGCTCTGGCTCGTTCCTCTTGGTTTTCGTCATAAATTTCGGTCCCAGCTCTAGGACTTGATGTGCACACTGTCTTGAAAAGGGATGTCTTTAGGAACGAGAAGAACTCCCACTAGTGCCAGGTTTCTCATGAACTATTCCACCGATGGCACGAAATTCGTAACTGGGAACTTTCGGTTTAAAGATGACGTAGTTGGTTTCCATAATGGGAATAAGTATTTCTCGTGGGAATTTTACTTTCCTCATCATCTTCACTTGCTGTGTTGACTTGCTGATGTGGTTAGCCACACAGTACCATGGTCAACGAGGCAACCCTTGTATATCTATGAATAGCTAGTTTCACTCTTCGTAAAAAGGTGGAGCTTCCAATTTACACCTTGGTTAAGGCAACACCTTTTTGTTGTGATTAGTCGGTCAACAAGAAACCATTCCTTCTCGCAAGAAACCCCTTTAGCGGCATCTGTTTTTTTTTCTTCTTCATTTCAACATTTACGCAATGTGTAAGTCACATGCCCATTTAGGATTTTTGTTTTATGGGTTTGTCACAACGATTCACTAAAAGATTCACTGTTGAATGATAGAGAACGGCATAAGCCTCTAACGAGAGAGCAGGTTTCTAAGAAATGCATCTTTAGCGACGCAACCTTCTTGTGTGAAGCATAAATTGAAAGCCCTTTTAAGGTCAATGTACTGAGAATCAAGTTGTAAAGATCCCCTCCGTTTTTTCCGCGATTGCTTTTGTTGGACTGTTGAAGATGTCGTCTCCTAGCGACTGCCTAAATATTGTCTCCCAATGTGTGCCAGCCTCGAAACACATCGATTGATTGCTTGAGGGGTTATATATAGATTCTATAAATAGATTCTCACACCAGCAACTAACAGCAAGCTTTAAGAGGTAATAATTAAAACTTACCTCAACAATAAAAGCAGAGGTTTAACACAGGACAAGACATTTGAGACACAAAAAGTGGAAGCACATTGTGCAGAACTAGAATATCATACGCAAAGCTTGTGGACGTTGCGTGCGTAGTGGTAGCCTTCGTTGCTCAACAGGAGTCCTCAAAAGGTAAGTGTAGGACGTCAGTATTGGGCTGATGGCTATTTAACAGAATCCACAGTCCACAGTTTCCTCATGAAGAAATAAAGTTTACCATCAATCCCAGTTTTAGGCACACGGCAGGCCCAACGCGCTTGCTATCATCATCAGTGGCTGGAACGAGCAGACGACCTTATTGCGGCAGTTTTCGAGGGTGCGATAATTACTCGAGGAAAAAAGAAATCGTATTTTTGTTGGGCGATGTCGGGGGTGCGAGAATTATGCGAGTGCGAGGATTACGCGAGTAAATGTACTTCTTTCGTAGCTTCTGTATTGCTTTAGTATGTAGACTTCATAAGTGAACTGATTGTAGCTACCTTGATTCTAGATAATGCGCGGCGATGGCGTAGGGGTTAGAGCATCCGCCTCGCATGCCAGAAATCCGTGGTTCAAATCCCGGTGCCGCGCAGTTGGCAACCGGATATAAAAGAAAATCCGCGTGTTGATGGAACTGCATAAGTCAGTGCCGCTGTCTGTCTCCTTCTTTCTCTCGTCCCTAGTTATTAGCGCTGTTTTTGAAGTGAATCATGTCGTACCAACTCGCCCAAGCAACCACGTTAGCTGCATTAAGAGCCCTGGGGTGCGGCCTCACCAGTAACCACCACAGGGAACGCACTCCCTCAGAGAAGGATTGGCCACCCTGGTGCAGTATCTGGCCAACACCTCCCACATGCATACGTCAAATAACTCATGGCCCTCAGTCTCCAGCAGCTGCGAAGCAACTGACCACGGTGGTAGTCAGATCTGCAACACAGCGGAGGGTGCTAAGAATCTCTGGATCCGGACAGGCCGCCATTGGAAGCTGAACTTGGCAACGTTTAACGCTAGAACCTTATCTAGTGAGGGAAGTCTAGCTGTACTATTCGAGGAGTTAGAGGGTGTTAAATGGAATATAATAGGGCTCAGTGAAGTTAGGAGTACAGATGAGGCCCATACGGTGCTACAGAATGGGCACGTTCTTTGCTATCGGGGCTTGGCAGACAGAAGAGAACTGGGAGTGGGGTTTCTAATTCCAAGAAAGATAGCTGGCAACACAGAGGAATATTATAGCATTAATGAAAGGGTGGTAGGTATCGTAAGTAAACTGAACAAAAGATACAAGATGAAGGTAGTACAGGCTTACGCGCCTACATCCAGCCATGATGACGCTTCACTTGGAAGCTTCTTTGAAGACGTGGAATCGGCAATGAGTAAGGTAAAAACGCAGTATACTATAGTGATGGGCGACTTTAATGCAAATGTAGGGAAGAAGCAGGCTGGAGACCAGGCAGTAGGATATTATGGCATCCGTACTAGAAACGCCAGAGGAGAGCTACTAGTAGAATTCGCAGAACGCCATAATTTACGGATTTGGAATTCCTTCTACCGAAAACGAAAAAACCGCAAGTGGACATGGAGGAGCCCTAATGGCAAAAAAATTCCGCCATATCCACGAAGTGAATTATGATGAGTGGGCGAAGCTCTGGAGGAAAACCTGGTAAACCATGAATCTTCCGTACATTTTGCCTACTCGATTTTATTACAATGCTCCCTTTAGCGTACGTCGCCGCACTAAATCAAACGATTGTCTTCCACCAATGACACGTGCCATATGTGACATCATTCCTATTTTATAACATCTCGCATTTTTCATCATCAACTAGAAGTACCGCCGTCTAGTTTATAACATCTTGCATCCTTTCATCATCAGCTACAAGTCCCGCCATCTAGTGAGCACTGAAAGAACTAAACGAGAGGTGGCTACATGCAGGAGACGGTGCCGCCATCTAGTGAACACTGAAAGAACTAAACGAGAGGAGGCGACATACAGGAGACGGTATCGCCATCTAGTGGACACTGCAAGAACTAAACGAGAGGTGGCTACATACAGGAGACGCACAGCCCACGCCTTAAGGAGCTTCGCTCCTAATAAGAACAAAATAGACTTTATAATGAGTGTACAACCAGGAATCGTGCAGGATGTGGAAGAGGTGGGCAAGGTACGATGCAGTGACCATAGAATGGTACGGTCTCGAATTCGCCTAGACTTTATGAAAAAACGACAGAAACTGATATGCAAGACGCCAATCAATGAGCTAGCACTGAGAGGGAAAGTACAGAAATTCAGAGTGTTGCTGCAAAACAGGTACTCGGCTCTTAGTGAGGAAACCAACCTTAGCGTAGATACAATAAATGATAATCTGACGAGTACTATTACGAAGTGTGCAGTGGAAGTTGGAGGCAGGGTAGCTAGACAGGACACTGGCAAGCTTTCCCAGGAAACGAAGAACCTAATTAAGAAGCGTCAAATCATGAAAGTGTCAAGTACAACAGACAAAATAGAACTGGCAGAGCTTTCGAAGTTGATTAATAGACGTAAGGTATGCGATGTAAGAAGGTATAACATTTAGAGAATTGAACACGCTCTGAAAAACGGAGGAAGCGTCAAAGCAGTGAAGAGGAAACATGGGATAGGCAAAAGTCAGATGTATGCGCTAAGTGACAAAGAAGGCAAAATAAGTACCAATATGGATAGGATTGTTAAAATAGCGGAGGAGTTTTACAGAGATCTGTACACTAGCTGGGACAACCACGACCTAATACTATAAGAACTAGCAGTAACCCAGATGACACCCCACCAGTAATGATAGAAGAAGTCAGAAAAGCTTTGGAGAGCATGCAAAGAGGCAAAGCTGGTGGTGAGGATCAGGTAACATCAGATCTGCTGAAAGATGGAGGAAAGCTTGTGTTGGAAAAACTAGCCACCCTGTTTACGAGGTGTCTCCTGACGGGAAGAGTACCAGAGTCTTGAAAGAACGCTAACATCATCTTAATACATAAGAAAGGAGATGACAAGGTCTTGAAGAATTACAGGCCGATCAGCTTGCTCTCTGTAGTATACAAGCTATTTACAAAGGTAATTGCTAACAGAGTGAAGAAAACATTAGAATTCAATCAACCAAAGGAAGAAGCAGGATTTCGAACAGGCTACTCAACAAGTGACCACATTCATACTATCAATCAGGTAATAGAGAAATGCTCAGAGTATAACCAACCACTATACATAGCCTTCATAGATTACGAGAAGGCGTTTAATTCAGTATAAACATCAGCCGTCATGCAGACACTGCGGAATCAGGGCGTAGATGAAGTATATATAAACATTCTGGAAGAAATCTACAGGCGATCAACTGCTACCATAGTGCTTCATAAAGAAAGCAACAGAATACTAATCAAGTAGGTAGTAAGGCAGGGAGACACAATCTCCCCAATGCTGTTTACCGCGTGCTTTCAGGAGGTTTTCAGAAGCATAGACTGGGAGCAGTTAGGGATAAGAGTTAATGGAGAGTACCTTAGTAACCTGCGCTTCGCCGATGACATTGCATTGCTGAGTAACTCAGGGGATGAATTGCAACTCATGATTACGGAGTTGAACAGGGAGAGCAGAAAGGTGGGTCTTAAAATTAATCTGCAGAAAACGAAAGTAATGTACAACAACCTCGGAAAGGATCAGCGCCTAGAGATAGGTAATAGTGCACTTGAAGTTGTAAACGACTATGTCTACTTTGGGCAGGTAATAACCGCAGAGCCGAATCACGAGATTGGGGTAACTAGAAGAATAAAAATGGGGTGGCGCACATTCGGCAAGCACTCTCAAATTATTACAAGTAGATTGCCACTATCCCTCAGGAGGAAGGTATATAACAGCTGTATCTTGCCGGTACTTAGCTACGGAGTAAAAACCTGGAGACTTACAAAGAGGGTTCAGCTTAAATTGAGGACGACCCAGTGAGCAATGAAAAGAAAAATGGTAGGTATAACCTTAAGAGACAAGAAAAGAGCAGAGTGGATTAGGGGACAAACGGGGGTTAAGGATATCATAGTTGAAATAAAGAAGAGGAAATGGACATGGGCCGGGCATGTAGCGCGTAGACAGGATAACCGCTGGTCATTAAGGGTAACTAACTGGATTCCCAGGGAAGGGAAGAGGGTTAGGGGAGACAGAGTGTTAGGTGGGCGGATGAGATTAAGAAGTTTGCGGGTATAAATTGGCAGCAGCAAGCACAGGACCGGGTTAACTGGCGGAACATGAGAGAGGCCTTTGTCAGACAGTGGACGTAGTCAGGCTGATGATGATGATGATGACGAAGAGTCAGAAACAATCGTAAAAGAATTCTTTGCAACTCACCTCGTCGTACAAAGCGGGGACATCAAACGCACTCACCAATTGGGTCAGCGGCGTGCGAACGTCGACCGGCCCATAATCGTAAAATTTCTCAACTTTAAATCAAAAATGGAACTTTTACGCAATGCCCCTAAGCTTAAAAAGCTAGAAAACCCGAAAATCTGGCTCGATGAAGATTTCTCCCATAAAGTACAATTGGCGCGCAAAAAGCTTCGGGACTTCGTCAAAGCTACTTGTAATGATAACGAAAGCTATTCACTCCGCTTCAACCTCCTTTACTTCCATAAAAACTCTTATAGGTATAAATCTAGCACAGATAGTATCGTCCAAGTACCCGCCAGATACCGAAATTTCGCAAATAATACTACGGGGGAACAGAACAGCGCAGGCGTGGCCACGAACTATTGACCTGTAACGGCTTGACACAATGTATGCGCCAGACCATCATCCGCTAAGAAATCTACTGCGAATAAAAAGCTATCAATAATCCTTGCGAATTTTCGCAGTATATGTAGCAAACTTGACGAACCTAAAGCCCTTATACACGCGCGCAATGCTGATGTTATTCTTGGCAAGGAGACGTGGCTTAATTCTGACACGGAAAACAGTGAACTTGGCTTCCCTTTGCAGTACCCGATATTTTGAAACTAGACAGAGCCGCTCGTCATTGTGGAGGGGTGATTATTGCCATTAAGAAAGAATTTCGTCCTTCTGTCATAGTCCACAACTCGCCCCTTGAATTTATGTGGGTTGCGGCACGCTTGGGGCATGTATCGTGCGTCATAGGCATGTGCTACAGACCTCCCGATAGTGGCCCAGAGTTCATTGAACACCTGAATGATTTCATTGATTATGTCTTAAAGAAGCACCCAAACTCTGTTGCGATTCTTGGAGGGGACTTCAATTACCCCGATATATACTGGTTCTCTTCCACTGTTAGCTGTGCTAGCCGTCGCCAAGAAAGCCTTAACTTCATAAACCTAGCACATTTGCACAACATGTCCCAGCTCGTGACGGAACCAACACGCAGAAACAACATTTTGAGCCTAATACTCAATAACCAACCAGATGATCCACTTACCCATGTCCTAGAGGAAATCAGCGATCACCGCGCCGTACATTGCTCCTTATCTATCCCACTGCCCGATTAAACCATAATGGACAAGCACATACTCAATTATGCACGCACCAATGTCGAGAAAATCAATCATAAGCTGTAAGAGTTTACACCCCAGTTCGAAGTCAGCTTTGTGAATTGCACTGCAAATGACAACTGGATTAAATTTTGTGGCATATTGAAACAAATCGAAGATAGTTGCGTACCAAAATGACTATTGGTTCAACCAAAAACGATCCGTGGTTCACACAGGATGTGAAGAGAAGTCTTAATAAATAGAAGCGTGCACTTAGGAAAGCGCCTTGGACAAAATCGACAGTAGACTAGGATAACTATAGGAATGTATCAAGAAAAACCGAAGCCATCATTAAATAAGCCAAACATAATTTTTTCAATTGCACACGGCCTAAACTTGTCAAAACGGACCCTGAAAAATTTGGCAAGTGGTAAACCCTAAAAACACTGATTCTCCGACCTTGTTAGACGGTGAGCATTGCAATTATTCGTCAGCTGAGGAAACTGCGCAAATATTCAGCAATCAGTTTGCATCGGTATTTTCAAATGAGCTTCCATTAGATTCCCTCGACCTACCACTACCGTCATTAATGATATTTTTCTCCCAATAGAAATCGCCGAAAATGGCGTAGCACGTGCCATTAAGCGACTTGAGTGCAAGACAAGTAGAGGGCCCGATGGCATTAGCTTCAAACATCTGAAATTAACCGCTCGAAAATCATCGTACCTATTGAAACTAATTTTTCAGCAGTCACTGAACACGGGTTGCGTCCCAGATGATTAGAAGTCGGCATTAGTGATACCAATATTCAAATTTGGGTTAAAATCATGTGCTAAGAATTACCGGCCAATCTCTCTTCTATTCCGCGCAAAATACTCGAGCATATTCTGTTTACGCACATCGTATCTCACCTCAATAAATATAACTTGCTAATAGATAACCAACATGGCTTTCGCAATAACCGCTCGTGCGAAACTCAGCTGTTCGAATTGGTAACTGACCCTAATGATTCTCTGAATAACTCCCACTACACTGACGTGATTTTTATAGATTTCGCTAAAGCGGTTGACCGCGTGCAACACAAAAGGCTGATGACTAAAATCAGTAATCTACGGCTAGGCGATAAAACAACCCAGTGGATAAGCGGTTTTTTTACTAACAGGGTTCAGCCAGTTAACCTTAAACATGTTATCTCTACTCCCAGACTCGTCAAATCTGGGGTACCCCAGGGAACCGTACTAGGCCCTCTGTTGTTTCTAGTGTTAATTAATGATATCGGATCCAATATTAACTCTTCACTGCGCCTCTTGGCTGATGATTGCGTAATTCAAAAGGAAATCACCGAACCAAACGACGTAAACATCTTGCAGTGCGACTTGACAAAATTATCAGAATGGTTCCATTTATGGCAAATGAAACAAATGTAAACAAAAGCAAACACGTACGCTTTTTATCCGTTGCACATCGCTTGCCCAATGAGTATGTCAAAAACAACTTGGTAATTCAGAGAGTTCCATCTATTAAATATCTAGGTAATTTATTCCACTTTGATATAACCTGGACAAGCCACGTGGAATACATTACCGCGAAAGCACTACGGAAACTTGTTCTTCTTAAGCGCCGCCTGAAACTTGCAAACCAAGACACCAAACTTCACGCATACAATACTGTTATCCGGCCAACTCTAGAATATCCTTCCGTAGTATGGCACCCCAACACAGCAACCCTTGCTGATACGCTCGAAACTGTCCAAAACAAAGCCGCGCGATTTATTTTGTCATGTTAATCCCGCTATGAAAGTGTGTCATTCATTAGGAAAAATTAAATCGCCCCCCTCTTGGCTTGCGCAGGAAATATTTCCGCTTATCTTTCTTCTACAAATTATACCACAGTGATTCGCCGTTCGGCCATACGTTCATTCACCCTGCTTTGTACATTTCCGCACGCGTTGACTATGATCATAAAAGTGAACCTATATTTTCTCGTACGGAAAAACACCAATACTCACCCCTTGTCTTAGCGATAACCGAGTGGAATGCTCTGCCTGCCAGCATTGTAACGCATACGCGGCAATCATCTTTTCAGTCTGCATTATTTGCGTTCCTTGAATGTGTTGGTCAATCTTAGCCATTGTTGTATAACGTGTCGTGCAGCTTTTTCAATGTGCTCGCTTGTGAAAACTTTGTTGTTTTATTTGTTGCTTATCTTGGTTGACGGACTGTGTAGCCTGCGCATGTTTTCTTGTTTTTTTGTCTTCTTTTTTCGTTGAAAAATTTCTGTTGTCACTGATTACTGTATGAAATCTCCCTTATGTAATGCCCTAGAGGCCCTTAAGGTATATAAATAAACAAAAAAAACACTATGTAATCTTCAACTTTAAGCAACAGAGGGCATTGGTGGCTAAGCGTTTTGCATGTAACCTTCAACTTATCAGCAACAGAGGGCGCTGTGGTTAATTGTATATGTGATGGTTCTGCTGTCAACGCTATAAATATATATAATAATGTTCCATACCACACATTCTTTTCCCTCATATGGACGAAGACGAACGCAGGAAAGCGCGACGTGCTGAGTATCAGCGTCACTGTCGACGGGAAGCCACCGCGGAGACAAAAGAGAAGGAAGCGGATGCAAAGCGGTGACAGCGACAACAGAGTTCTGGACGACATTTTAGGGCTAAGGAAGCAAAGGCTAAGCGGAAAAAACGCCAAGCTGAAGCGCAGTTGAGACAACTTGAAGCGGATGTAAGGCGGCAATACCGACAAGAAAATTCTACACCAGAGACGATAGCTAATGAAGCTGTGATTATGAAGTCAAAACGTAACCCGGAACTCGGAACCTCATATTGCCACATTGAATATGCAGCACCGAGAGAACAACGAAGAACACGCGCAGCGAGACAAGAAGACGAGGTTCTCTTCCGATCAGTTTACCAGTGTTCTGGTACAATTAAAGTGAGTTTTCTGTATTCCACTGCTGCTGTTTCTGCATTGTGACACTGGTGGAGGCGCTGGGTACATTTTTGGGACGCCTGAAAACAGCCCCGCATCTAGTCCAGAAAGACTTCCGCGCATCGACACCCCCGTTCACCGCAGCAGCCGGCGCCTGTTAGGCCTCAGCCCGGAGTTTGGTCCATTGCCGGAAAGCGTGACTGTGCCAGAAAGCATGACGGCGCCTGGAAGCACTGGCTCCAACATTTCCAGCCTAAGCACGACACAGGTGACTGTTTTGAACCCTCGACTTCCGGTTGACTTCCATGGAAACGCATATGAGGATGCACATGACTGGCTCGAGGAATTCGAGCACACAGCGAATGTTAACGGGTAAAACACCACACAGAAATTGGGCTACGTTTATTTTCCGCTTCAAGACGGAGCCCGAACGTGGTGCACGAATTGTGCGTGGTCGTCTTGGGACGAGTTCCAGCCGAAGTCCCTCGACACGTTCGCGAGCACTGAAACACGAAAAATCGCACAGCGTCTCCTCCAGTCACGGATTCAAAAACCAAATGAATCTGTTACGATGTTTGTTCAGGACATGGCGCGGCTATTTCGTCGAGCAAATCCTAATATGCCCGAAGCCAAAAAGGTTAGCCACCTCATGCGGGGCGTTAAGGGGCAGCTTTTCGCTGGTATCGTACGAAACCCGCCTACAAGTGTGGAGGAATTCTCAAAGGAGGCGACAGCTATCGAATGCGCACTGCATCTACGTTATCGCCAGTATGACCACCCAATCTACAGTGCACCGATCAGCGTGGCAGCCAGGACCACAGCAACAACACCCGACGAAGGTTCTTTGCACCAACTAATACGAGAAATCGTACAAGAAGAGGTCAAGAAGCTCGTCGCCAAACCGAATGATTGCGCGATCGCCTCAGTAACGGAAGTTGTACGCCAGGAGATCAGGCAAGCGCTCTCGGTTCCTGAGCCGAACACGAGCACTCGCAGGGCAATGCTATGCAGATGTAGTTTGCCGACACCCAGCGAACGTGCCGACACCACATCAGTGCCACGAGCCACCTCCGCCGACAGCGCCTTGGCACTACAGAGAAACTTCGACGCCGAGGCGGCCACCACTTCGCAAAACTGACATTCTGGCGTACCCCTGATCAAAGACCCCTGTGCTTTCACTGTGTGGAAGCAGGCCACATCGTTCGGTATTGCCCGTATCGCGCCGAAGGGTACCAAGGGTTTCCTTCCACTGTTCCTCGGCGCCATTTCAACGAAACACCTGACGTCGACACGAGTGTCGTGACCCCACGGATGTTCCTCCTGGATTTCGGTCACGCTCACCCTCTCCTGGGCGTTATTCTCCATGCTCTAGACGGAGCACCACTGACATGCCAAGAGGGAGATCTTCTAGTCCACGCCGGGGAATCTAAAAGCAGTGACCTCAGGGGGGAAGGTTGCGAATCATCGAAGTGCTGAAAATCCCCCAATACTGCCAAGCGAAGAGACACATTTTCAATGAATCGACGAAAGATGGGGTTGTTACTGCCGGAGTTGCAATTACGATTGATGGACATGACGTCATGGCATTGGACGACACTGGCACGGACTTCTCAATAATGAGTGAGAGTCTGGCAGACACGCTCAGGAAGGTTAGAATGGAATGGACAGGACCACAGATTAGAGGAGCTGGAGGGCAGCTACTCAAACCTACCGGAAAGTGCACCGCAAGAATTAAGATAGGGGATGCATCCTTCATCGCCACTTTTCTTATTCTTTCTGAGTGTGGCAAGCAGGCAATCTTGGGGATGGATTTCTTGCGTGACTATGATGTCATAATAAATATTCCGGACGGTGGACTGACCTTTTCAGCGGATGAAAGCGCAGTGCTACACCGAAAATCCCTGCGAGTCATTGACGATGTGACCGTACCTCCGTTGTCGTGCCACCTTGTTTCTGTCACGTGCAGCGAGCAGAATATTGGAGAAGGAACCGCTGAACAAGTATTGACACTTCTACTCTCTCGCGGTGTTGCAATTGCCAGAAGTATCGTCAATGTTGTGTGCGGTGAAGCAGAGGTTCTGTTGACGAATTTCACCAACGAGCGACGGACAAATTACTGAAGGCACTACACTTGTCTACTTCAACGAGATCACCGAAATCCGCGAGTGCTGTGTAGTACAACAGGACGAGCCGCAAGCCACTTCAGCACCACCACCTATTGACGTAAGCACGGATTTGTCACCAGCACAGAGACAGCGTCTAGTAGATCTTGTTCACCAGTTCAAAGACTGTTTTTCATCGACCTCGAGGGTCAATCAAACGCCACTGACGAAGCGTCGAATAATAACGGAGGAGACGGCAAGGCCAGTACGGCAGAACCCATACCTGCGTAGCACCGAAAAAGCGTGAAGCAATCCAGGAACAAGTGAGGAAAATGCTCGATGATGATGTCATCCAGCCGTCAAGAAGTCCTTGGGCATCGCCGGTAGTGCTGGTTAAAAAGAAAGACGGAAGCTTGCGATTTTGTGTCGACTACTGCAAGCTGAACCGTGTGACAAAGAAAGACGTATACCCATTACCGCGCATCGATGATTTACTCGACAGGCTGAGATATGCACGCTACTTTTCGTCAATGGACCTCAAAAGTGGGTATTGGCAAATCGAGGTCGACGAGCGAGATAGAAAAAAACGACTTTTGTAACGCTTGACGGACTTCATGAATTTAAAGTCTTGTCATTCGGATTGTGCTCAGCCCCCGCTACATTTCAGAGACTGATGGATACCGTTCTGTCAGGCCTTAAGTGGCAGACATGTCTGGTCTATGTGGACGACGTCATTGTTTTTTCAAAAACATTTGAGGAACACCTGAGCTGGCTGCTATCGGTATTCAGGGCAATAAGGTCTGCCGGCCTGACACTGAAACCTGAGAAGTGTCAATTCGGTTTCAAGGAGCTCCAATTTTTAGGCCATGTGGTGAGCCATGAAGGTGTTCGACCTGATACCGATAATATTGCGGCCGTCAGAAAATTTCCGGTGCCAAAAGACAAGAAAGCAATCAGCCGTTTTCTTGGCCTATGCGCATACTGCCGAAGGTTTATTGCCAATTTCTCCCACATAGCCTCGCCGTTAACACGACTCACAAGAGAACACGTTTAGTTCACATGGGGCGACGATCAAGAGGTGACATTTGACGATCTCCGACAACGCCTGCAGACTCCGCCTGTGCTTGCTCAGTTTGATGAGGATGCTCCTACCATGGTCCACACAGATGCCAGCAACGAGGGTTTAGGCGCTGTACTCGTCCAGTGGCAAGCCTCAGCCGAGCGTGTAATCGCATATGCTAGTAGGACGCTTTCCCGCGCCGAGTCCAACTACTCCACAACAGAAAGGGAGTGTCTTGCTGTATGGGCGGTTATGAAGTTTCGTCCGTACCTCTATGGTCGTTCCTTTCACGTAGTCAGCGACCATCATTCCCTCTGCTGGCTGACCAACTTGAAAGGCCCGTCTGATCGGCTCGAACGGTGGAGCTTACGCCTTCAAGAGTTTGATATGACGGTCATGTATAAGTTCGGATGGCAGCACGCCGACACCGATTGCTAATCAAGGTCACCGATAAAGCGCGACGATGACAGAAGATGACGGCATGGTGTTTGTAGGAGTCGTCGACACCACTGCGATTTCGTGCAAGCAGAAAAAAGACAGTGAGTTGCTTCCCCTTATTGAATTTTTGAATGGCTGGACAATAACCGTCCCTAGAAGATTTGCAAGGAGCCTGCCGTCATTCTGCTTACGTAGTGGTGTTCTCTATAAGAAGAACTTTTCTCCCAGAGAAAGCACCCACCTACTTGTCATTCCGACGTCACTCCATGAGGAGATACTTTGTGCTTGCTACGATAAGCCAACGTCTGGTCATCTCGAATGCACACGCACATTGGCCAGATTCCAGCAGAAATACTACTGGCCAAGACTTCCAGCTGTTGTGAAGCATTACGTGCGCACGTGCCTCGATTGCCAATGACGAAAATTGCCACCATTAAAACCAGCTCGACTATTACAACCAATTCAAGTGTCCACGGTACCTTTTGCCCATACTGGAATGGATCTCATTGGACCATATCCGACTTCCCATGCTGGCAACAAGAGGGTAATAGTCGCGACTGATTATCTTATGCGCTACGCGGAAACAAAGGTTTCGTCAAGTGGCACCGCCGTTGAAACTGCGCGATTCTTCGTGTAAAATATCGTCCTGAGGCACGGTGCTCCTACAATCATAATAACGGATCGAGGTGCCACTTTCACGGCCGCGCTCCTGAAGACAGTGCTTGAGCTCAGTGAAACAGCCCATCGGAAAACCACTTCCTATCATCCACAAACCAACGGCTTAACATAATGCCTCAACAAGACTATTGCCGACATGTTGAGTATGTACGTTGACGTGGATCACAAGAACTGGGACGACATTATACTGTACATCACGTTCGCGTATAATACAGCGCAGCAAGAAACTACACGAAGAACGCCGTTCAGTCTCCTTCATGGCCGTGAAGTGACGACGATGCTTGACGCCGTGTTACTGCACGACTGCAATGACATCGATTTCGACGCTGCATCTTTTACCCAACTAGCGGAAGAAGCGAGGCAGCTTGCGCACGTCCGAATCACCCAGCAGAAAAATTACGATGCCCAACATTATAATCTGCGACACCGACATGTCGTCTTTCGGGCCGGCGACAAAGTCTGGGTATGGAGTTCTATCCGCCGCCGGTGACGGTCTGAAAAATTGCTGAAGCAGTGTTTTGGCCCCTACACAGTTTTCCAACGTCTGAGCGACGTTAATTACGTGGTCGTTCCTGACAGCCCCTCGACAACTCGCCAGAAAAAACCAGAAATCGTGCACGTTGTGCGAATGAAGCTTTACTTTTCGGACTGATTTACACCATACATCTACTACACCGTCTTTTGTAGAAGAACATCGGGACGCTGCTCTCTGAAGGGGGGCAAATGCCACATTGAATATGCAGCACCAAGAGAACAACGAAGAACACGCGCAGCGAGAGAAGACGAGGTTCTCTTCCGATCAGTTTGCCAGTGTTCTCGTACAATTAAAGTGAGTTTCCTGTATTCGACTGCTACTGTTTCTGCATTGTGACAATATCAGCTCTAAAGAAGAATCATCGCTATATCACAATCGGTCTCAGCACTATCTCTTTGAATAAAAAAATAAATGAGTATCACAACCACAATAAGTCTCAGTACTATCTCAACGTTGTTCACAATAATCACCTCCGAAAGCTTCGCCCCATAATTATCTTCAAGCAGCTTGAAATGCAGTGATTTTTTTCTCATAAATTTCACGTCCTCTTCCTCTCTTCGCTAGCATGGTGGCGGCTGGTCATAAAGCACTTTACACTTGACGACTGCTCCGCTTCTGACGGTTCTACAGCATTACGTTCTTTCTGTGCCCATGAAAACAAAGATTGGGGAATAGGGGCGGAGTCTATGGTGGGAGATGACTGGACCTAGCTCGAAAGATGCGTACGCGTTTCGGCGCCTTCTGGCATGCGGCTGCTTCTAGTCGGTGGCAGTTCCGCGCACGGGTTCCTGCCAGCGGCTGCTCGCCCATCGGCTCTCAATCGCGAAAAAAAAACGGACTCAGATGCCGTGGACTCAGATGCCGCAACAGATGCGATAAAACGGACTCAGATGCCGCAACAGAATGACATTTTACGGTGATGCCACATGATACAAAATCAGCTGCCCAGTACATCTGTGGGTGTGATTGTTTTTACTCTTTTGGAAACCCTGCCCCGCCGCGGTGGTCTAGTGGCTAAGGTACTCGGCTGCTGACCCGCAGGTCGTGGGATCAAATCTAGGCTGCGGCGGCTGCATTTCCGATGGAGGCGGAAATGTTGTAGGCCCGTGTGCTCAGATTTTTGTGCAGGTTAAAGAACCCCAGGTGGTCGAAATTTCTGGAGTCCACCAACACGGCGTCTCTCATAATCATATGGTGCTTTTGGGACGTTAAACCCCACGTATCAATCAAATCAAATCTTTGGGAAACCATTCACAGATGAGTGCCGATGTGTACTGACAGCTCGCAAAATTTCCGCTGAACAATAAATGCAAGGCCTCTCTGTCTGTCTGTCTGCCTGCCTGCCTGCCTGCCTGCCTGCCTGCCTGCCTGTGTGTGTGTGTGTCTGTCTGTCTGTCTGTCTGTCTGTCTGTCTGTCTGTCTAGGCGCCTACGGCTTTTAGCTCTCGTGTTGTTTCAGTAATGGCACCTATACCAAAATCTGTACATTCGCTTGTGTCCTTGAACAATGTATGAAAACTATTTGGGCACTCCACCCTGTGTCTGCCTTTGGTTAAGAGCATCACTAAATAAATAATTAATTAGCAAATAAGCAGCTAAATAAATAAATAACGAAATAAAATGGTATGGCGTAACATGACTGTATGACGAGCATAAGTGACTTGCTATAACATGAAATCATGACAATTATGTTATGAATTATGTTATGAATGTATTATGTTATGAATGGTATGGTATGACTAGACTGCATGGCGCACATAAGTGACAGGCCCTAACGTGGCAATTATGATATGCGTTTCATGTAAAACATGACTACATGCTACGCACATAGCGTGCTTGAAGAGGCTTCGCTAGCTTCACATGTACCGAATTTGGTATTACGTGACGTGAATAGATGACGGAGATAAATGATGCGTCCACACATAATATTCAAGATATCCGTGTCATGTTAAACGAGACTACATACTACGCTCATAGCGTGCTCGCAGTGGTTTCGCTAGCTAGTGGTCGTTAGTTTGCATCCCATGTGTTTGCTGCAAATTTTTCCAAATTTGTTTCCGAATGTGATGCTTGTATATTAATTATACATCTAATCAATTGCCAGCTCACACTTCGGAAAGCTGGTTAAGCCAACAAAAACCTAGTTTTTTTCCCAATAGTTTCTCCTTCGAGGAGTAACCGCGAGAGCGTATTGACTCATTCGCAGTTACTCCGAAAATAGGGCAATGGGTGTGGCAAGTTAGTTACTCCTCTAAAGAAGCAACCTCGATACCCTTTTCTCTCCTTTAGTTCTTACAGTTTGCCACTTTTTTTCTTCATATCGTGTTCAGTAAGTCGTTTCTTTTCTTTTGTAGGCTATGGTTCGTGTATTTTGTTTGTTAAGTGTGTTCTGTGTAATTTCTGTGGATTTGTTTGTTTGTGATTACCAATGGGCATCTGAATGTTGTTGAACCAATTTCTTGATAATGATGATATGTGGGGTTTAATGTCCCAAAACCATCATATGATTATGAGAGACACCGAAGTGGAGGGCTCCGGAAAATTTGACCACTTGGGGTTCTTTAACGTGCGCTCAAATCTGAGCATACGGGCCTACGCCATTTCCGCCTGTATCGGAAGTGCAGCCACTGCAGCCTGGATAAGAACCCACGATTAGTGGGTCAGCAGCCGAGTACCTTAGCCACTAGACCACCACGGCGTCGCTAACCAATTTCTTGCCCTCAGCGAAGTTGTTAGCATTGGTGCGTGTTATTTTTTGTTCTGCTGTCGCGTTCTTGTGCACCGGTTAAGTATATATTTTTCATTTTTCCTTCGCCACTTGATCGGAGGCAAGAAAATTCTGGCTTTGTAACACTCAAATATTTATTGTGAATATACCGCATTTTTTGATACTCCAGCACACATCACCATTTAGGAAAGGAGTAGGTCATGTTCTTCCTTGTAGTTCAAGGCATATATGAAGTACAGTTGTATGAAATGGCGGTTCTCAGTTAAAGGAGTTCATGTGTTTCACTTTCTACCCCGCTTTGCTTTTCACTGAATTCTTTAAAAACCTTCAGTGTACTTGCAGCTCCAATAAGTCCTAATTGACAGAATTTTTACTGTGGAACTCGGTGAAATAAAGATAGGTAAATTTGCAAAGCGCGTCAATCATTATGTTTCTAAAGCGATGTTGTCTATATAGGTGGTGACCTGTTTCTGGAAGAAGCATTGTTGCAATTGAGTGCGCGTGTGTGTAACGTCTCTCTCAGTCGTTCTTTTTTAGTGCGCTTAAGAGCTACATTAAGATATACCAAAGCACCCAAAATGCTACGTCGCTGTATGTGTTTGCGAGTAGTGCCTGAAAGACGATTTATACTAGAAAGTTGTTATTAAAAACAATTAGTGTTGGTTCTATGCTGCTGTTATCTACACGCAAGCGGTCGGCATAAGGAAGCCTGAAAATCAAAATTTTCAGAAAAACATGCAGCATGTTTGTCACTGTATACAGTGAAACTGAACGTTTTTTACTCACAACCTTTCTACGTACTTAATCCTGCTGCTTACGTAAATCAAACCCTGTGAGCATATGCATTCATATCCAGTCGCAAAATTCTACCTCGTGTCATACTACACTCTCACGGAAAACGTAGGAAAGATATTGGTATACACAAAGAAAAAGCTGGCAACTACCGACGTTATGCATTGAAAAGAAAGAAATATGGCGCAGCCAACGACAAAGGCTGGCAAAAAATAATCGAGCTGCCAACATTTATACAATGTGTGTGATACGTATTGCACACAGACGATGTTGGCTTAAGCCTTCTTTCCCATTACTGGCGATACGTTGGACGCGGAAGATGTTGGCTGACACAATGTTTGCAAATATTGTGCGTTTATAGGCTTCAATTGTTGAACCAATGCGCATTTAGGTGTAGCAAAACGCCAATGGCCAATGTAGCTGGAACCGGTATTTTTGCCAATGCTTCCAACCTTCGGCTGAAAGTGGTGACCCGGGGCTGTTACGTGCTGTGCTTTTCACGTCGTATTAGCGTGTGATGCCTCCTCGGCAACGTAATGCATCTTCCTCATTGGCCAGTGTTTCTCAGCCGCTGACTGTTTGAGTGTTATGCCAGCGACTACGAAAGCTGTTGCATTAAGTGCCACAGCAGAAGAATGTATGTTAACAACGGAATACAACGCAAATGAGTGCCTTTATTTCTCATCACGCACGCTAACATCAAGCGGAAAATGTTCGCGTCTTCACAGCTTATGGTATGAACTCAGCTTATCGTGCTATCGACGCTCAGTTCGTTCAAACCGACTGACTGCCACATAAAGAGTTGAGGAACAGAAATGGTCGTATCTTCGCTAAAGCAATTCACTTGCAAAACGCCTCTTGACTAGGCAACGCTGTGCAAGGTAGCCATCAGCCCAAACTCTTGAATCATACTGACGAGGAGATAAACGATGGCATCGCAAGGTTTATTCAATATGGTCGACGTTAACTATTATTAAAGACGTGTGATGAGGCGTGGACTTGCCTCTATCTACTTCGAACAGTGCTATAACTGCAAAATAGCAATAGCAATCAGCAAATTATTATCTATCAAACATACACATCAAAAAGCTTTTGCATGGGTGCATTTCACTATGCGTTATACCGACTCCAACATCATAAAAATCAATCGCACTTTTTCGTGCACTGTTCACCGTTGAACTAAACAATTGTGTATTTACAACAAATATGTAAACAAGCATGAAAGCTGCAAGTAGAATTCTTCATAACGTTCTAGAGTTACATCTATGCGAAAATGTTAATACCATCTTGTGCAAATTGCACCTTTTCCTTCTGCTGGAGCAGATGAAAGATCTGTAAGATTGTTTGAAGGAATGTTATTCATGTTTTCTGTTCTGATATTTTTCTCAAGGATCGTCACGAACAACTGAAAGCTCTGAACATCACGAAAGGACAAAAACTCTCAGAAAGAGACTACCACTATTGGAAGCAGAAAGCTCTCGAATACAGCAATAACGCTGATTCTGCGAATGAAAACACCTTGGAGAAGCACTGTGAAAAGTACGTAAAGCGCAATTTGTTTGGTAACTAGCGAACGGTGTTGTAAAATTCTTTTATGCTTTCGATATGCCATTGATAAATCAAATAAACAAAAATTTAGTAGCGCCACGTGCAATCCGCATTGAGTGCAAACATCGTACACCTACGGACTTCAATTTTTGAACTCGCCTATCTATATTGATGATAAAATGGTCTTCATCAACCCATATTTGTGTCCTGTACTTTAGACTTGACAAAACATGTGAAAAAGTGTAAGCAGTTGGTCTATGAACGGCAAATTGTCTCTGACCAAGCGGCCTAACCTGTTGATTGATTACTGTTGATTGATAGCAATATATACGCATCTTGAGAACGAAAAATAAATATACAAATTATTAGGAATGCACCGCATAAGCTTGGAGAATATCGTGTCATGCTACGAGGCTTTAGGAGTTGGGATCGAGGCCAGCTTAGCCCCACCATATTTATATATAGACTAAATCAACAATGGTCGTGTTTTGTCAGCATTAGTACCACCAACCAGTCAAAATATTTCGCGTTGCTTCATTGTGGCGTCGCACAATATGACATCGGTGTTCTGCTATTTATTTAAAATATATATGGTGCAATTTTATCCACAGGAACTTTCAGTGCTTGAATTCTCTATGTGCTACATTTAACTCGTAAATGCCCCTATGAACCTTATTTTCCTCCCTAATTTAAAGCGTCAATCTCAAGACGCCTCATTCTGTCCTCTTGAGACATGCTGCTGATTGCATCCGCTCTATGCACAGCTGGTATAGAAGTCTAGCTACGGTTCCAGCCACACTTAGCCGTACCGTGCGCGTATCAACGGCTCTTTCCTGTAGCTCGAGACATCGCAGTTACGACCTTTTCGGGCAATTAGGGTAGCGGGTCGAATATAGAAACAAATTTGTTGCTACGGTAGCAATAAAGCAAACATGTCACTTACAGGAATGGTTTACTTTATGAAGTGAACAAAGGGTAAGACTTACTCCTTTAGTCGATGGCTGTGGTTCGCAACGGTTCGGAGGTGCAGCGTTGAAGCCTCTGGATGATACAAGAAAGAGCGTCTACCAGTCAGCCCGTCAATGTGTCTCACTTACAGTTTTCCTCTCCCCAGCGAGGGTTGCCTTTCCCGCCGAGGAAACGTCAGTCGTTCCGCAAGCCTGGAAGGGGAGGATAACCCACACTAGCTGCGAGATGAGCGGGCCTCCGAAAGAGGCTGCAGTGTTTCTATCCGGGGCACTCAACCGTCGTTACGTCATAGAAAATCAAGCATGGACACGCGCACTCTTCAACACTACATCTGGGTAATGCTTGAAAATAAAAACAAAAAAATTAAGTGACGCTGAGCCAACCACCAACCCAGCGCTAAAATTTCCTATGGTGGGACGATCTCTGCGCTAGACCTCGTTGCGTGCATTCTCACAATTAATCCCCGGATGAATGTATTTGCAACAAGAAACAGGCGGGTATTTTTCGAATGTCTGAGTACACGGCTATCATCTGACTAATTTTATTAGCTCATCATAACGACTAACTGAAATTATTGACATTAAAATTGTAGACATGCAGTGAGAATACAGTGTCCCACAGGCCTTCCACAACATCCGCCATGGTGGTTATCGAGCTCGGCTGCTGACCTGAAGGTCACGGGATAGAATCCAGGCTGCAGCACCCGCATTTTACACAAAAGTTAAAATGCTTGAGGTCCGTGTACTTGAATTTAGGTGCACACTAAAAACACCAGACGGTCGAAAAGCCCTCAACTATAGCGTCTATCATAATGATATCTATGTTTGACACGCAAAACCCTAGATATGCGATGTGGGCTGGTTGGTAGATCATCTTCACCAAGTTCTCTGTCTGTAGCGCTCTGTGTGTCTATATATGTCCTTATTTTTTCCTGTCCTTTACGTGCGCTACAACGAAACCTACTAAATTGATTTGATTAAATGATATGTGGGGTTTGATGTCGCAAAATTACCATATGTATATGAGGGACGCCGTAGTGGAGGGCTCCGGAACATTCGACCACCTGGGGTTATTTGCCGTGCACCCAGTTTGGAGCTCACGGGCCTACAGGAACTTACTGAAATCAAACCCTGAGTAGTATTGCTGCGCCTTTTACGGTGATTATACCCAAGCCGCATTCTTCTATTTTTTTTCTGGATAAGAACTTGTTTAACCAGTGAAGAGTCTCTATAAGTGCAGTTTTATTTACTTGATGATGTCAACAATACTTGTGAAAGCGAAGTTACTTACGTGGACGAATCATTGTCTATACTTAACCGCTCTCAAGGTGATGCAACCGACGAGGCTTTATCCTTTCGGACATGTTCTGAACGGATACAGTGGGTGATAAAAGGCAGCAACGCATGTACCCCTATGTCTTCCAAGCTGTTAGGAAAAAGATGTTGTGTGCCAAGTGAAGTGCGTCTGGCGCCGCAACTTTCTAGTGGTACAGCAAACTTGAAACACTGCCTGTGCTCATTAAGTCAGCATAATAAATAGGAGTTGAAGAATATTTGCTCTATGTGCAATATTCAGCGTTGCGTCGCGCCCCATTCGGAGAAATTCTACCGGCAGTATAGTTCTACAAAAGGTTTATAGGGGAGTATTCTCCCACATTCGTTCTCCCACATGAGGAAGTGTTTGACATTGCATTGCGTTAATTGAACAATAAACATTGTTTCGAAACAATGTTGCATTACTATTTACATTAGATACCTCATTAACGCAAGGGCCAACTCCGGCGATTTCTCAAGGCGAATGGTTCTCAACGAAATTTACTGGGTACGCTCACTTCCACGTTAGCGTCATTATTGCTGCCACTGGTCAAGTAATTAGGGAGGCAATTGGCGGGCTAATTCTAAAGACCGACGTGTAATCCCCCAAAGTGCACCTCAACAGCACGGACAATTTAGAGTTGGTCCGATTTGACGCACCAGCGAATGCCGGCTGTGGTCCAAAGAACGAGTCAGGGCAGATAGATGATAACAAATTATTCTATATTCCCAAATATGACAGAACGAAAAACACCTAAACATGCGCACTCGGCAATAATCTAATTTAATTTGTGACTGATCTCATGATACCAAAACTAACGTGCTATGTAACACAATAAGATAAACTCAAAACAGCGGGCACAAAGAACACTTACTATAATGCAAACTCAAACATCAATGAACCAAGACACAAAAGACGAAATTGTTCGTCAAACAAATTCAGTCTGAAGTTCTTGAAACAAAGCTTAGAGGAAACACTTACTCAAAGTCCAGCGCTGGTTGTCCCTCGCTGAGGTTTGTCTTCCAGGAAACTCTCGCGATCCCAAATTCCCGCATTTTAATAACAAAATCTGGTTGGGTTGTGGTTGTAAAGAAGAGGTAAAAAAAGGCACCTAATTTCTGTCTGCCTCAAAGGCGACACGGCGCAGTGCCTCATCGGGGTGGGGGGAAGGAGGCATAAAATAATAGAGGGAATAGATGAAGAATTAGAGAGGCAAGCGACGAAAAATAGAAGGAGATAGGAAAGTGGGGATCCGGTCGAAGCAGTCCAAGGGCGGGGTACCACAATGCAAGAGCAGGACGCTGTCAGGAGACCGCGGAGGGCGAACCAGTCGGCGGGAGCTACGCTGGCGTCGGAGATCGCGAGGGCACGACAGTCCAGCTTGAAATCCTCTGAGAGAGTCAGAGAACCTCTTCGCCGTCAACACGTTGGCCACTCACGTGCCGCGACTGCAGAACACGTCTTCCCCTCCTGGCAGTAAACACACACTTCTGTTCTGCTTGTAGGACAAGCCTTCGCATGCTGGAGGCAAGGCCCTCTTCCTCTCTTCTGCTTGGTCAGTGTACAACAAGCACTTTGCTGACAGCGGCAAACTCTCTTCATCTCCTCCTAAGTAACTGAATGCAAAAGAACTTCGCGTGATGGTGGCAACGCTCTTTATCTCCTGATCACCATCATCCACTGCTCGCTTATATACGTTCGCCCTGAGTTCTAGAAGATTCCTCAGCGTGCTGCCCAGCCAAAGCTGGGGAAGGAGTGAGACTTTTCTCAAACTATGTGTGACACGTGACGCATCCAGGGAGTGACTCACGTCCTCTTTTTCGAAGCCTCCAGAATTCGTTCGGTGATCGATGCAAGAAGGTTGGTCAGCGTTGTGCGGCACTTTCAAGGAGGAGAGGTGGTGCACCCGAGTAGTCCGTTGATACTTGTTTGTTTTTTTCTTCTCGCGGGCTGCTGTATTGTCCGACTGGCGCCTTGCTTTCAAGTATCAGTTAGAATTCAAAGGCGCGCACTTTTTTTGAGCGCCCGTTTGCGGCAAGTGGTGAATTGAAAGCTTGAGGGTTTCGCAGATTCTTTTCAAATGATTTTATAGCGTGCCTCGAAACGCTTACCTCGCTTACCAGAAGTAATGGAAACATTGTGCGTGTGACGTGGATTTTCGCCTGGCGGGCGAAAATCCACGTCACACGTAATGTTTACACGTAATGTCTAAGTAATGAACCTGGTTTTCGACTGTAGCGTCTACTTTTCTGCTATGAATTGTTTCAGTTGGGCCTGCGCTTCGCGTGATTTCATTTTCCGTGTTGTTAAGCATGTGATAGAGCACGGGGTGTTTCGTTGCGAGCTTCACACAATTCGCCATATAATTATTATTACAGCGTAAGCAATTTAGCCGATCGCGGTGGACAGCCTGAAAAGTTAGTGCCATCTGGAAGGCATCATGCGCAATCAGGCAGGTTTGTTAATTGAATACGTCACACTTAGAAACGCACTTGGTTCGGTTTCGTTTTTAATAATTAAAATTATGTTCAAACTTGTGAAGCATTTTAGCTATCGGTCACGTCACAAGAGTGTATCCGGAACATAAGAGCACCGTTATCCTGACATGGTAAAAAAATCGCTGGAGTTGGCCTTCAAGGGTTGAGCACTGTTACGCACTGAATGAACTACAGGTACTCAGCTCAAGTTTAATGTCCTAAAGCAAAACAAATGGGACTTTACATAAGTTTGCTCAATACACTAGTCACCAGTTCATTGCTTACTTTTCAGATAGTGACCTTCAAAAAGAAGGGCTTCGCAGTGCGATGAAAACATTTTTTTAGAAATGCAGCGCGGTAAATTGCTGGAGTGAATTCCGCTCCATCTGGTATTTAAGAGGTGTATTTAGGAAGAGGGCGAAATCGACTGAAAATTTAATTTTCACTTTTCGTGGCATGATATTCGAGCATTGATGACAACTGTTTCCGCGTTCGTGGCGAGTTTTCGCGCTTACTGCATTGGGCGCGAGGCCCACCACTAGAGGCTCGAGCGCTGCAATTGCGATGACGTGCAGTGTTGGATCACGTGATCTCGTCTCGCTCTGGCGAAGGAAATCTGACAGTTGGATGGGTTGTTTTTCACGGTAACTACGAGGTGTTTTCACTTTTGAACAACGTTGCTTTGCTCTCACTTCATCTGTGCGGACTTACACAGGCTACACAATCCGGAATATTGCAGTAAAAGTTATCGGCGGCGCGCCACAGCACGCTACGTACGCGATGCCGCGGGCCCTGGCAGTGCCACTGTCACCTTTTTCTTTCTATATTGTTATGGTTGTTATTTCAAGCCCATGGAGTTCAAATGAGTACCAACTACGATTGTTCACATTGAAGGAAAACGTCTCAGTTAACGTACGGGAGCCTGGCTCCCAAGAAAAATATGAATGTTTGAACGGTCTGATTATGTAAATTTCAAATTGCGTACGTACATGTGGGGAAGTTGCCGTGATTACATGTAAGAATGTGCGTCGTCGTCTGAATTGTCGAAGATTCAAGATAAAGCCCGGAAGTTCAGTTCTTAAACTTAATTTTTGTTAATTTAATCTATTATGGTCTATTTCGTCGCCAGTTGCTTCTGCGTGTTTGGCCAGCGCGTTCGACAAAACCTTCTTTTTTACATGATACCTGTGCCACTCCGGTCTGCTAAAGCTACTTCTCTCGCCAAGGTAACTTTACCACAGTCTGCGTCATCCGCCCCCTCTTCTCCCCGGGTGTCTGTCCCCATGTGTGTACCCGACCACACGGGTTTCCATCCGCCAGTGCTGTAGCTAAAGGGTGGCACCCCCTAACCCCCCCCCCTGCCAAAATTTTTTTCATGGTATATAGCGCACGAAATAACAGTCAACCACTAATACCTGCCCCCCCACCACCAATTCTATCCAGGCGGTGCCCCCTCCGGAAAAAGTTTGGGGCTACGCCCCTGCCATCCGCGCCTTCAGCTCACATGGTTCCTTGCTTATGCGTCTGTAGAATGGGCCCACAGCCGCTGTCACTTCTCAACGTTTTGATCTTCAGGGGGAAACGCGGCCAGCCTCGAAAACTGATTCATTTTCTAATAGCTACCGTGAGATGTCAAACAGATTATGAATGAAGCTGTAAAAGAATGGGGACTGCTAGCATTTTTATTGAAACAATAAATTGCCGCTTAGATCACGGTACGCAAGACGTACTTCGCAGCATGCCCATTCAAGGGCGCAAAATAATACGCCTGGTGCGCAGTGCGTTTGCTATGGTAATCTAGCCCGCTCGGGATTGCATTATTTATTGCGATTTACCTCTTTGTAGAAGCTGTGGAACTGAGCCAATCATTCATATTTTCTACCCGGCTCGATGGCGATTGAACGAGCACCATGGAACAACGTTACAGAACTTTTGACATAAATATTAGGATTGAGCCGCGGAGAAATGTTTTTGTGAAATTTTACCTTTTACAACTACTAATGAGGCACGCACGTGCGTGTGACTCTCGCGTTTGCCCGCAATTGGTAACAGAAAGATTGTGACTGTAAGAATGCTGTGTCGCTTCCCACAAAGCGGGCAATGCACTTGCGCTGTGCTTCGAAGGAATATTTGTGCTAAATAAAAATACAAATTCGCGCATGCTTGCCGTGTCAACCACTACCCGTCTTTAGATGCAAACCTACAATGAATGAAGTAGCGCGGTCGCGCGTATTTATTTTTTTTTCAGCAAAAATAAGTCGCTTTGCCGCAAACTCACGTCAATACCTAACTGCTGCTTCAATTCGACACGGAATGAGTCATTACTTTTTACAAAAGCAGCGCGCTTGTCCCCCGTGGGTATGTGTGGTCATAGCAGACGACGCCGGCAGTCAGGCATTAGGAGAAGCATAAAACTCTTCCGGATCAGTTTTTTTTAGCGCTTCGTACAGTCTGCAAAGAAGCTGCAGCAGAATTCTTAGAATTTCGTTGAGTGAAATACAATATGAATAAAAAAAGGAGACGTGGGGAAGCAGCTGCGGGCGAGAGGGCTGGTGGAGCAATTCAACCACGTACGTCACAGGGATGCGTCCACATGGTGGCGCCACAGCATGTCCTCACGCCCAATAGCACTTATACTTGGCGTCGAACGCACCTGACCCCATGATTGCACTGCGGGAACTCGAAGTTTCCGGTTTTTTTTTTTTTGCAAAGCACTTCTTTTGTCAGCAAAGGAACATTATTCTGTAAACATAGAAGAAGTCAAGTGTTGACTTTTGTTACTTTTTTACTTAATACTAAGGGCCCTTTTGAAGCAAAATGAATATGTTGCCACCAGCATTGTACTTTTTTCGAAAAGTTTTCTTCACCGAAAAAGCCCTTACAATCAGGCCTTCGAACATCTAGCGTTTCAACTTAAGAATGGTTATCCCTGCAATTATTTTCTAGGTTGAAAGTGTAACGGACGCACATATCATAACCATAACAACAGCCGATTCTCTATTGACATGCAAAAACTGTTTTACAAATGTTGCTTAAAAACTAATAAAATTAGTTTTTCCTAGGTATTTTCAAAACTGCTTGGTATTTCTTCTCATGTCCCAATTTTCTAGTAATCAAGAGTCTGACGGAATCCTGTCTGACCGAAGAAAAACCGGGTGCTTCATAACAAAACATCCAACACCAATATTTGAATATACGTTTACGAGGAAAGGTGAAATGGTGCCTTCCATGGCTTCAGTAAAACTCTCGCATGTGGTTTGCGTGGCTGCGACGTCCAGGTGGCTCAGGTTTCGCCACGGATGCTCATAGGCTGTCTCCCAAATCTCAAGTATCAGTTACGCAGACACGACTTTGCCGGTTCAGTGCATGACATAATTTCAAAGACTACGAGCATCTAATCAGAAAAGAAGGTTCCTGGAACATTTTAATGGCGTCAAGAACAAGAAAGTGGCTCCTTATGCCCTCGTAGATCATGTAGCGTCTGCTGGGCAAGACATAAACTGAGATAATAACCGCAATATTGCCACGGAAAGTTCCTTCAGTGATTTCACATGGGTCGTCGCCAATAGGACTAATAGAATAAAACTAAACAGAAATATCAGGATGCCCCCTGCCCTTTTCCTCTATGTATACGCGACGCCCTAAGTACGTGATAACACGTGCATAAAAAGAGCACAGTATGCCATTCGTTGTCACTTTGAACACGGCTCTCGTGCAAGGAGCCGTCACGTCGTTTTTAATTTTTGTGCATTTAACACTGATCATCGTTTTCCTTCCACTGCATGAAAACATCTAGTAAGGAACTTCCAAAATCTCGTCTAACTTGCTTTAATAATAACGGAGGCACAAATAGCAGTAGTTGTACGCTTGTTTTGATCCCCTTTAAACGTTCCCACAATTTTACGTACAAGAATGTTCTCGCATTTCACCCTCGTCGAGGATTCGCTGCGGGGGCTGGGAGCCGAAACTGCTTTGTCGTGCTTAGTAGCGCAACAATGCAGCCGATAAGCAAGCAAGAAAGGTAGGCACTCAAATATATTGCATAAGCACTGGTAATGAGCATCCTATTCATAGGCGTCCATATCGGGTGTCGGCAGCCGAGCGTCACATTACCCAAAGTAAGGTCGAAAAAACTCTCGCCAAAGACATCTTTGAGCCATCCTGCAGTCCTTGGGATTCTTCTGTAGTGCTAGTCGCAAGAGAGACCGTGCATGGCGTTTCTGGGTGGATTATCTACACCTAACCAAAATTACCAAAAAAGACGTGTACCCTCTGCCACGAATAGATGACGCGCGTGATTGCCTCTATGGGTCCCACTATTTTTCCTCCATAGACCTTCGTTCTGGCTACTGCCAGATAGAGGTAGATAAAAGGGACCATGAAAAGACAGCCTTCCTAACCCCTGATGGCCTATAACAATTCTAGGTCATGCCCTTCGGCCTTTGTAACGTTCCAGCCACTTTCGAACAAATGATGGACTCCCTGCTCAGAGTATTCAAATGGTCCACCTGTTTGTGCTACTTGGACGACGTTATCGTCTTTTCACCTACATTCGAAACACCTATAGAGTGCCTATCAGCCATCTTTGGCATCCTCCGTCACGCTGGCCTGCCGCTCAACTCGTCGAAATGTCTCTTTAGACGCCATCAAATCACAGTACTTGGCCATTTAGTATACGCCAACGGTGTACAACCAGACCTGGCAAAAATCAGTACTGTCAAAAACTTTCCTGTACCACGATCTGCGAAGAATGTACGCAGCTTTATAGATATATCTTCCTACTTCCGACGCTTCGTGAAAAATTTTGCGCACATGGCGAGGCCACTTACGCAGCTCCTCAAGAAAAACGTCCCGTTCTCGCGGGGCTCCGAATAGGCTTCTGCGCTCTCGACCCTCATCGCTCTTCTCACTACTCCTCCGACTCTGGCACACTTCAACCCTGCTGCCTCTACGGAAATCCGTACAGATGCAAGTGGACATGACATTGGTGAAGTGCTGGCTCAGACACAACATGGCCATGATTGCGTTATTGATATGCCAGCCACCTCTTATCCGCACCTGAACGTAACTATTCGATCACAGAGCATGAGTGCTAGGCTCTTGTATGAGCGGTGGCGAAATTCTGACCTTATCTATACGGACGCGCATTTTCGGTAGTTACCGACCACCACGGGCTCTGCTGGCTCAAATCTCTGAAAGATCCATCAGGCCACCTTGGTCACTGGGCTTTGTGCATGCAAGAGTTTTCATATTTGGTTGTCTACAAATGTGGCCGTCTACAACATGATGTCGGTTGCCTCTTCCGGTACCCTGCCGACGATTCTGAGGACACTGGCGAGCCCACGGAAAACTCTATTTTGTCAGTGTCTGATTTCATTAACATTGGGGAAGATTAGAAGCGCCATCCAGTGCTGCTTGACATCGTCAGCTGCATGAAATCCTGCCCAAATGACGCTTCCGTCCGCTACTTTGTCATTCAAAAAGGTGTGCTATAGCGCCGATCAGACGGGCCTGACCTTCTTATTGTTGTGCCTAAGCATTTGCGCCACTGTGTTCTCACCGAACTTCACGACGCTCCCACGGCAGGACACCCTGGCGTATCCCGCACGTACGAACGCGTCCGGCGCCGTTTCTTCTGGCCAGGCCTTGCTCGCTCGGTACGCCGATACGTCGCCACGTGTGACCTGCGCCATCGTCGGAAAACACCGTCGCTTCTACCCGCTGGCCATCTTCAACCAATCTGCGTACCCGCGGAGTCATTTTAGCGTGTTGGGTTGGACCTGCTTGGTCCTTTTTCCCACATCAACATTGAGAAACAAATAGATAGCCGTGAATACAGACTACGCTACACGCTACGCTATTACGCGAGCTCTACCGACCAGCTGTGCAACCGATGTCACTGACTTCTTGTTACGGGACGGTATATTGATTCACGGTGCTCCGAGACAACTCATCACAGTCCATGGGCGTGCACTTCTATCCCAAGTCATCGCCCACATTCTGCGTTCTTGTTCCACACAACACACACTGAAAACCGTTTACCGCCCTCAAACAAACGGCCTCACGGAATGCTTAAACCATACTCCAACAAATATGCTCACTATGTACGTGTCACCCGACCACCGAGACTGGGATCTTGCCTTACCCTACGCAACTTTCGCGTATGATTCTTCCCGTCTCGACACAGCGGGCTTTTCGCCGTTCTACTTATTGTACGGAAGAGAGCCGAGTATACCACTGGACACAGTCATCTCAGCTAACACCTCGTCCACCAGCGAGTACGCCCACAACGCGATTGCGCGAGCCGATCATGCTCGTCAGCTCACTCGCACTCGGCGGATGGCGTCGCAAACCAACCAATGCCATCGGTACGGTGCGGAACATAGAGATATACATTTCGATACTGGTTCCCTCGTTTTTCTCTGCGTCGGCTGGGCCTATCAAAAGACTTTTGTCTATTTATACGGGACCATACCGTATATTGCGTCAAGTAACACCTGTCACCTACGAGATCAGCCCCATCTATCCATCATCGTCTGCTGTGCGGTCCAGTGATATTGAACACGTATCACGGATCTAGTCCTACAAGAATGCGTCACATAACGACCTTTAAAGCACCGGGATGGTGCCTCCACCACCGGTGGTCATGCAACATGCCAGTGCATGGAGACGAAGAAGAAAATCATATAGACTGGCGTGAGCTAATCTCTGTGGCTGGCGCTGCTTGCTTAACCGGCTGAAAATACATCTGCGACTACCCCTCCGAGTCGGTCTCCTTCTCGTAACAATATATTTACCTTACATGAACGCATTGTCGTGCTTAAAACACAAAAGATAAATAACGCATAAAGGGAGGTTACGTGTAAGATTTATGCGATTCTGAAATCTGAAGCAGTTTGCTAGGCAAAATTTTGTTTATGGCTAATCAGTGCATAATCGCAATAAAATAGCGCCAGCTATAATGACAGGCCAAACAAGAAGGAAATAATTGTGCGTTTAAGGGCGGAGGCTTAAGGACACCATAATAATGAAATCTAGTAGACAATCAAGCAAGGAAAGCAAAAGATGCTGGTTAAAGTAATTGTAACTTAAATCTGACACAAAAAAGAAGTGGACGCAAAGATAACTTGCCGCGGACAGGGACCGCATCTTTTAACCTTTTAATAACGTGTCCGATGCTCTACAACTATGCTATCTTGGCGGCTTTGCCCCGCCCATCTTAGGAGGCATATAAGTGAATTAAACGTAACAGCCTTAGTCAGCACTCCCTAGCCATGGCGGCAAGTATCAAACGCTTTTTTTCAGCCTCTTTCGTATCACGTTGCTCGTGAACGTATTACAAGCTGGCAGCTGACCAATGCTCTCTTGTATAAAACCTTAAAGTACCAGTCCCCCAGAATGACAGCCTCGCTATCAATCATGGAAACAATTATACAATTAGGGATAGTTTAATTTTAGACACCGTATGAATGAGGTTTTAACATGCTCTCACAGGATCATGACGCGTACGAAGGAAGCAGACTGTAATTACAACATGGAACTGTTAACTCGGCCGAACTTCTGTCAGGGGACGAAAACTCTCTATACATCCAATGTATTGGTTCTCGGCGGCAGCGCTGCTTTTACCACTGGCGGTTGCCGGGCAGCCTACTAGAAATAAATTACGAAAGGAAAATGTTTTTTCTAGCATCATTGGCGACGTCCCAAAATAGAGGGCAAGGACGAAAAATCGAGAGAACGATGACACGGAAGCCCTCCTTCCTCACTCTGTATGCAAGCGGAGTGTGCTCGTGACTTCTGTCCGGTCCACTGACCGTTTCGGCAATGCGGCAATTTGTAAAGTAATCGTATTCTTTTTTTCAATTTCGTTCATGTTTTCTGAAGACGTGAAAGTTAAGCTGACTGATTCATCAGTAACACTAAACTCGATTGGCAAAAATAAAAAGAACTTTTTATTGCTCGTTTGTAAAAAAGCAGAAATACATGTAGTGTGAAACTGTCAACTCTCATGACCGTCACCATCATTGAAGTCTTTCGGTGTTTGTGAAGTGGACGAAAATATTTCAACGCATTCGAAGCAAGGATGTGTGGTCAAGACGGGCTGATTACCTTTCAGCGAAACGTGAACAAGGGTTCCCAGGACCAGTCCGGCGCTAAGAAAATGCACAAGCAAGGAAAGGTCATTGTGAACTCGACTTCATTTAAGGTGTTTAGACGATGGCGTTCCAGACACTGCGATCAGACTCAACTCTTCTTTTAGGTATAAGGCAAAAATACTTGTTTATTTAACTGCGTTCGGAAGCGCTCTGCTGTCGCTTGCGCGTCCCCGCGCCCTCGCTCGCGCTCTTCTTCTTTCTCGTTTTCTTGTCCCAGCCCAGAACGTGAAAAATAATCAACATTCCCGGCCGCGCAAAGTTAAACACATAGTTCAAATGGGTACAGTCTTTGTATCGGCCTGATCGCAAGGTGACCGCCTTGCAACTTGATCTTGCAAGGACGAATGAGACCGTCTGCACTGCGGCACACTTCCGTGACCCTTGCAAGCTTCCATAGCTGTCGTGGTGTGTTGTCCGCATGCACGAGAACGATGTCCCCTTGCTTCAATGCTGTATTTGATTTCGTGTCGGCAAAGTGTGCAGATCGTAGTTGCAACAGGTATTCTTTTTGCCAACGCTTCCAAAAACTTTCAAACAGCAGCTTCCTGTAGTTGTGTCTGCGTATGGCGTCTGATCGTTTGGAATTACTGTTGACTTCGTCAGCGGTCGCGTACGGCATGGAAGTCAATCTTCGTCCAAGGAGAAGTTCGGCTGGCGTCAAAGTGCAAGGTTCTCCTGCATCTGTCTCGATGAAAGTGAGAGGCCTAGAGTTTACGACTGCTTCAACCTCCGCCAGCACTGTCGATGTTTCTTCATAGTTCAGACGAGCTTTGCCGATAATTTTTCGCAGCGGAAGCTTCACTGATCGTACAAGGCGCCCCAACCATCCACCCCACCAAGGAGCATTTGGTGCTATAAACTTCCACGAAATGCCGTTGGTGCGGAGGTGACCAGCGACGTCCTCTTCAGAGAACATTCGGTTTAGCCGCTTTATGTCTGCCGATGTCTTGTGAAAGCTTCGTGCGTTGTCAGAATAGATCACCCTAGGTAATCCTCTCCGAGCTGCAAATCGTCGTAGGCACAGCAGGAAAGCCTCGGATGTCATTTCCGAGACAAGCTCGAGATGCACGGCTCTAGATACGGCGCACGTAAAAAGTGCAACGTAGCAGTTCGTGTCCCCTTTCCCCGTGCGTGCATACAGAGGGCCCGCGAAGTCGACTCCTACAACTTCGAACGGGTTCGTTGGTGTCACTCGATGACTTGTTAACGGAGCAGTCTCAGCAGTTCCTGGGCCCGCACTGAAACGCTTGCATATATTGCAGCCATGCAGCACTCTTTTTACTAAAGAGCGATCTCGACAAATCCAGTAGCGTTCCCGAATCTGCGTAAGTGTATCTCTAACTCCTCCATGTAGGACTTGAAGATGGGCTCTGTTTGCCAAAAGTGTCGAAATGTGGTGGCTTGACAGCATTATGATTGGGTGCTTGACATCTTGTGTGGAATGCATGAGGGGTAAACGGCCTCCAACCCGAAGAATTCTGTCTTTGTCTATGTGAGGGCGTAGTTCAGCGATTCGAGATGTAGACTCGACTGGTTGGTCATTGGTCAAAGTGGTGAGTTCTTCAAGAAAGCCTTGCTCTTGTGTACATCTTATCCAATACTGTTCAGCGTTCAGAATTTCTGTTGCCACGAGATGTCCTGTATGATTACTTCTTTTTCTGCATCGGTCAGTAAATCTGAAAATCCACGCAGTGACTCTGAGTAGCTGTTGAAGCCTGCTGTACCGTTGAATATCAATTATTGCAACTGAGAAGCGTGTCATTAGTGCGACGTGGACTGTTGTAACTTCACCTTGGGTGGCTTCCGCTATGTCTAGTTCACAGAACAGTAGGGGCCATTCAGACATCGGTTTAGTTAGCCACTCGGGACCATGCCACCATTTTGAGCTGCACAGCAGTCTTTCAAGCGTCGCGCCACGTGTGAGTAGGTCAGCCGGGTTGTCCGTTCCAGGACAGTATCTCCATTTAACCATATGGTTAAATGATGTCTCACCAACTAGCCCAGCTCTCAACCCTACAGTATCTCCACTTTGATGGATCTGTAGTGCACCTAACTTCATTGACTCTGTTGGCTATGAACTGTTTCCACTTTTTGACGTCACCTTTTATCCATGACAACACAATGGCGGAATCTGTCCACATCGTGTAGTCAACTTGAACATTCCTCAAAGCCGTTTTCACGTATGCCAACATTCTTGAGCTGATTAAGGCAGCCAGCAGCTCCAATCGCGGCAGCGTTGACTCTTTAATGGGTGCTACACGGGACTTCGCAATCAACAGTATCGGCTCCTCAGGACTTGATACGACGTATATCACTGTACCGTATGCCGCTGGACTGGCATCGCAGACAACATGTACTTGAAGCACATTGGTCTTCTTTGCTCTGCCGCCCAGATAGCGAGGAACGACGACGTCTTGCAGTTGCGGCAGCTGGATGACCCAATCATTTCTTCTTGCAGGTCATTGGGTAGTACTTCATCCCAGCCAATTCCTCGTATCCACTGTCTCTGAAACAATATTCGTATGGCAATAGTATATGGTCCTACAAATCCCAACGGTTCAAATATTCTTGATGCTGACTGCAAGACAAATCGTTTTGTACCCGTCTGTGCTGTCAAAAAACCGGAGTAGATTTTCAACCGAAAAGTTGAATTCATCCTTTGCAGGATTCCAAACCAAACCCAGGACCTCGACCGACGTTTCGTGAAGAACGACCATCTGATTACTAGTAGATTCCACTTGATTTTCAAGCGTGCGCATCAACTTTGCTGAATTTGTTGTCCATTTTCGCAATGTCTTGCCGGCCGATTTCATTATTGTGCGCGCTTTTCGGCATGGTTTAGCGGCTTCCTCTTCTGTGTCGGCACCAGTGACTAAGTCATCCACGTAAAACGACTCGGCAAGAGTTTGCGCTGTTTGTGCCATAACAGCCGGTGCTCTTTTCACGTCGTAGAGAATAGTAGCTGTGAGCAAAAATGGGCTACATGTAGCTCCAAAAGGCACTCGTGTCATCCTCCACTCTTGCAGCTTGCCCTTGGATAAATCTCCTTCTGCAAACCAGAGAAAGCGGAAAGCGTCTCTGTCGTCCTCCCTAATCGCAATTTGAAGGGATGCCTTTTCTATGTCCGCGATAACTGCCACCGGGTGCGTTCTGAAGCGTACCAGAATTTTCACGAGGTCTTGGTAAAAGTTGTCACCCTTTGAAGGCAGTCATTAAGGGACTTGCATCCTTTAGCATGTGACGACGCGTCAAACACCACTCTCATTTTCGTCGTCAGTGCTTGTTCACGCATGACTTCCTTGTGCGGCATGTAATATAATTTCGCCACCTCTGGAGGTACGTCACTGACTACTTCGGCGTGTCCTGCACTCAAGTACTCCCTTATGGTACGGTCATACGTTTCGAGCAGTCCTTTTCTGGAGTTGAGACGGTTGACAAGCTTGTCCAGTCGTGTAACGGCTACTTGCCTGTTGCTTGCAAGCTCGAAATTATCCTTCCAAGGGAGGGTCACCTCATATCTTCCGTTTTTAAGGCTAATCGTTTGCTCAAAATGCCTCATGGTGTTGCTCATTTCAGGTGGCTTGTTTATCGTGGGCGTAATTCCTATGTTTTCAAGTTCCCAGAAGGAGCGCAAAATGTCGTCGGAATCGACAGTTTGGGCTTTTAGCACGCACACCATCATTTGTGAAGTAGTTCGGCGGGACACCAAGTGCGATATGCTTCCCTGGAAGGTCCATCCAAGCTTGGAGTTCAGTGCGATCAATGATTCATTGCCTTCGCACCGTGAAACTTCACCGGTCAACACTTTCCACATCTTATCGGACCCGATAAGTACGCTGATTCCACTCTTAATTATAATAGATGGATGTTGGAGCTCATCGGCAACATCGTTTCCCAGCTTCTTGAAAGACGCAACGAAGGCTACGTCCATTGCAGTCTCTGCGATGTCTTGGCAGATGCTTGGGATCTCTATTGCAGTTAAGACTATTTCCGCGTCGGAAAACTGGCTTCGCAGTCGTAGTTCTACTATGCGACGCCTATTAGCCTCTTGGTTCGATGTATTTGTGAAAGTATTGAAGGCTATTCGAGTTGCTCCCACGCTTTTCACCTTCAGGTGCTTGGACAGATCTTCAGTTACGAGAGTCCTCTGACTTCCACCATCGAAAACGCCTCGTATGTAGCGGCAGGTGTCATCATTCATGGTCCATGCTCTGAAAGTCTGAAGAAAAACGGAAGTGGAAGAGTCTTCCTTGACGGGTATTCTTCCAAGTGATGCACAGACTGTCGTAGTTTTTTCGTAGTTCTTGTTAACATAGTCTGACTTTCGCGAACACCTATCGGGATCGCACATGCTTGTAGCATGTCGAGCTTGGCATCTGGAGCAGGAAATCCTCTTTTTGCAGTCCCGTGCCCGATGCCTTTTGGTGGTGCAGCGGAAACACCTTTTGTCGTTGGAAAGCAGTTCCTTCTTCTGCGTCAGTGACAAGTCAGCTGTGCAGGTTTCCGATCCGTGATGGCTGGACGAGCAGAATACGCAGTTGTCCTTTTTTTCTCGTACCGAGTTGCTGTGAAGCACAGATGACGTCGGTTTCCCACGCCGAGAGTACGTCGACTGACTGGCCACGGGGAGTGTTCCATGTTCTCGTCCTTTGGCATCCTTAAAATCACTCTTCTCCAGGCTTTCCAGCTTGATACACAGGAAGTTGAGCACACGGTCCAGTACCACGGTGTAGCTTCAGCTCTCGAGTCATATGCCAACTGTACGGCACATGATCGATGATACTGCACGACTATATCCCGTGGAAGAGCACGCAGTAGTATGTCGCAGAGCATTGACGAAAATGACGACTTGTGCACACCCAAAGTCTCTAAGCCTTAGATATTCACGAGAACTTGGTAATACAAGCTGCGTAGCGCTTTGGTGTCAGTCGATTAACGGACAGGGCTTAACATCCGTAGCTTGGCAAAATATTCTTGCTCCAGGCGCGTCTTGTCCCCAAATCGCTTCTGTAACATTTTGATGGCGTACTGTACCAACTTTCTGTCGTCGGAAGGCCCGCAATTACTAATGCAGCGTCTCCTTTAGGATACAGTCGCAGGTAATGAAACTTCGCTGTGGCAGTGATGCGATTGTTACTATGAACAATTTGGTAAAATTGTTCCCAAAATTCGGTCCACTTGCATAGGTCTCCAAAAAAAGGAGCTATTGTCAGTTTATTCAAGTTAACTCCAGTTTCGTGGTGCTACGACTGTCTGGTCAACTGTTTGATAAGTTCCGGTCGATGTCCTTAGCATGCGATCTTTCTTTGCTGAGAATCTCAGCGAGAATGCGCGTAGAAACGTCCTCGTATTGTAAGACAGCGTTATACTCGACCTCGAACTCCTCGTCAGGTATATGCGGCTCAATCTCGTTGTTCAGGTTTTTAAGCTCTTCGTTATTAGCCTTCAGCCTCTCATATATGGAGTTGAGCTGGTCAAAGGAGCCAGAGTCGTTAGCGAGGAGCTCACTTGCCTCGTTTAAAATCCTCGTGTTCTGTGCTCGCCGCGACGTCCGCTTCGACTTTAGTCGCTCCATGCCGCTGCAGTTGACTGGTAGCCGTCCGTAGGGTCCTGGTTTTTAATTCCGGTTCTTCGGCACCAGTGTTTACACGATGGCGTTCCAGACACTGCGATAAGACTCAACTCCGTCTTTTAGGTAGAAGGCAAAAATACATGTTTATTTAACTGCGTTCGGAAGCGCTCTGCTGTCGCTTGCGCATCCCCGCGCCCTCGCTCGCGCTCTTCGTCTTTCGCGTTTTCTTGTCCCAGCCCAGAACGTGAAAAGTATTCAACAATGGATTTCCAGGGAAACATGGAGGCGACTGGGCCACTTTCGAGGTCACCGCGGATCTGGACAGACCGGAACCAACCAGCGTGGTTTTTGCAGTTTGGGCTCAAAGTTAAATCCAAACTGATTGTAGCTTCATCTTGCGAGGAGAAGCGAAGCTTGTTCGACGAGAAGCAAAGTCCCTAAAATTCGCAGCGAAACATTAACTTCTAGCAAACGACGACAGATTAGTCGAAAACTCCTAATTTTCTGTCTCTCCATAGCGTCGGCTAAATGTATTGGTATGTTTCACAACAAGCTCTCAGACGACTACATTGTCCTAACCGAACGCAGTCAGGCAAGTGTGGCACGTGTACCGGAATCTGATCTCTCAAACCTCGCCTTATTGGCCAGAAGAGTTCTTGGAAACCAAGATCATCTAGGATCATCGGACGTGCGCAAAATCTTGGTGACGTGGGCAAAACGTTGATGCAGTGCGTTCGTGACCATATTTGGGCATCGTGCAGACTGTGCCCTGTCCACGTGCATTGTGTGGCGTCCTTCCCATCTTTTGTGGGTGTAGCACCTGGACCTTCGAGCGCCGTATTGGCTGAAGCAGCGGACAGAGCGACCATGGTTGACAAGTGGTGCTATATGAGCGGATTACCTTTTGTGTATTTTCAGTTCTTGAGTTCAAGTTCCTGTTCTGTTCTGCAGCGAGCTCCCACTTACTTGATAATTTCATCAACTCTTTTCAAATTCTCAGTTACTAACCATGTAAATAAATTGTCGTTGTTACGAGTGCACCCTCAGCTGACTTGTTGGGCGATGGGTCCTAGAATGGGGGCCCACTACAAGAATGAAACCCGCGGGTCCCGGAATCACAACACAATCTATAAAAGCAGCTTGAACATACAGATATAAAGAGCGAGTGTCGAACCCAGAATATTCTAACAAATGCAGAAATTATCAACAATCGCGAGTAGGACACGTCGTATTTAAATCAATCACGTTCGTTATGACGTCGCACATAGCTTTCATGCAGAACTAGAGTACCAAACGAGACTGAAGTTCAAAAGCACGAAGAGGATTGAAGTGATCAGAAGTTTTTCGATAAAGAACGTCGCTGAAAATAGTGTCTCGGCACGTTGACTTCTCTTTTTAAAGAAACAGCGTTGCCTTGACTAAGGATTGTTCACATGTGAAAATGTTTGCTCCATTGACACTCTCTGTAATAACATTGGATACAAAGCAGCTCTTTGACTAGCCTGTATAATCCTGTCCCTCCGCATTCGGACAGTGCCAAGTAGGCCACGTCTTCCCTCACAGTGCGCGCGCGTGACGTCACTCTCTTCCTAGCCTGTAGCCGCTTGCCACGTCATCTCGCTTGCTTCACCCTCTTCCCCGCTCGCAACACTCGAGCCCATTCCCAACGTCAGCATCATCACAGCAGCAACGCCACCTCTCACCATTTGTCGGCGAGAACAAGCCGCGAATAAGCGTGCTCGCGTGCCATCGTCTAGCCCGGCCATAATCCCGCGGCAACAGCAACGTGGACAGCGCGCCGCTGCTTTCCGCGTGATCAAGCCGACGGGCGGAAGGCTGCCAGGGAATGCTTTTCGCTAGTGTGCGTGTACCATATTAGCGCGGCATATTTTATTTATTTATTTATTTATAGAATACTGCAGACAAAAAGTCCAAGCAGGGTGGGCATACATGAAACACTAAATAACAGAATGAAACAAGGTTGCAAAGCGTTTTTTACACAATTTCTTTGCTATAAGACAGAGGGGTTATGGCTTTTAAAAAAAGTAACAGTTGAACAGTAAGGTGATAATACCATTCAAGGAAGTCATGGAGGAAGAGTATTTGCACAAATGGTCAAGGGCGTTGAGGAAATGCTTCGGTTAGTTTATTCCAATCATCTATTGTGTGTGGGAAGAAGGAGTACCGAAAAGTATCAGTTCTTGCGAAGATTGGCGTTAGGGAATGAGGATAGTGGTGTCGAGTGGGTCTGCTTAACAAGGGGGATACGTATACTGCGGTGTCTAAGGGTAGCCTGTGGTTCACTATGTCTGAAAGAAACTGTAGCCGACATTTTGTTCTTCGAATTTGTAATAGTTCTGTACCATTTGCTGTTAGTAATGCAGTGGGGGAGTCGGTTGACATAAATTTACTATATATGAATCGTACTGCTTTTCTTTGAATTCTTTCTAGGTTTTGGACGTTGATTTTTGTGTGGGGATCCCAAACTATGGAGGCGTACTCAAGTTTAGGCCTAATTAAGGAAAAGTAGGAGAGGAGTTTAACACTAGGCGGAGCAGTCTTGAGCTTGTGGCGGAGAAGGCATAATTTACGGAAAGCGGCAGAGCAGATGTTATTTATGTGCGAATTCCAGGATAAGGTACTTGTTAACGTTAAGCCTAAGTATTTATAGGAGGCTACTTTAAGTAAAGGTGCTTCAGCTAAATTGTATGTGTAGTTTAATGGGACTTTTTTGCGCGTTATGGGGAGATACACACATTTGTTTGGATTAAGAAGCATTCCCCATTGTTCACACCATTTTGATACATTGCATAAGTTAGTATTAAGATCACTCATGAGTACACTCACTCACACTAACTCATATTCATTCGGACGAGGTGAGTGTGAGTATAGTGAGTGTTCATGAGTGTGAATAGGAGTGAGTAAGACCGTGAGTCAGTACTCCGAGTTTTTTTTTTTTTTTTTTATTTGAAACAAAACCCGCAGCGCCACTTAGGCATTATTGCGGGGGGCACAGAGCCTCATAAAATGAATCCGCAGTCTTGCGGCCAACTACATCGGCTGGTAACGTGTTCCATTCAACAATGGATTGCGGAAAAAAAGAATGCTTAAAAAGATCCGTTCTGGGGTTGTATGGCCGTACTTTAAATTTGTGATCATGACGGGAGGATTGATAATACGCTTTTTTTAAATAATCTGAAGCATTAATGCCCGTTTCATTGTTATATATCGAATAAAATAGTTTTAATCTTAGATTACGTCTTCGATCTTGTAAGTATTGCCAATTAAGTTCTCTTTTCATACAACGGGAGCTTTCAGTTCGGCCATATTTTCCCAGAACAAATCTTGCTGCCATCGACTGAATGCGTTCTAATTCATGAATATGTATTTTGTTAAACGGATCCCACACAGGACAGGCGTATTCTAGTATTGGTCTCACATAGGCATAATATGCGGCCTGTTTAACCTCCTTGGTTACATGTTTAAGATTTCTTTGTAAAAAGCCTAGGGCTTTTCCCGCTCTACTTACAACACTGCCAATGTGTTCAGACCATCCCCCATCCTCAGAAAGCGTGACACCCAAATACTTATATTTGTGTTCATACCTAATAACTTCATTGTTTAAGATGTACTGATTTGTAAATCTATTAACCTTTTTGGTGAAACTGACGTGAACACATTTATTCGTGTTTAATACCATGTCATTATTTTTACACCATGCCTCCACGTGATTAAGGTCATCCTGAAGCTGGGTGGAATCCGTTTGGTCGGTCAGTTCAGTATACAACACACAGTCGTCAGCAAACATTCTAATACGACACCTAATTGTATCCGAAATATCATTAATAAACACAAGGAAGAGAAGCGGACCGAGTACGGAACCCTGAGGTACCCCTGATGTCACCGAAACTAAACACGAACATGATCCACCAAGCACAACCTTTTGTTTTCTTGAAGTTAAATAGTCCGCAATCCAACGGCAAATGGTTTGATGAATGTTCAAGTTCTGCAGTTTTTGAATCAGAATGGAGTGTGATACCGTATCGAAAGCCTTTCTGAAGTCTAAAAATAAACAATCAATCTGTCCTCGATTATCTAAAACTGATGCTATATCATGATAGAATTCAATTAATTGGGTTGTGCATGAAAAACCCTGTCTAAATCCGTGTTGTTTAGGATTAAAAAAATTAATTGAAGTCAGGTGATTCATTAAAGCAGAAAAAAGAACATGTTCAAGTACTTTACAACAAATCGGCGTCAAAGAAATTGGTCTGTAATTTGATACGTCTGATTTAGAACCACTTTTGAAAACGGGCACAACATTAGCTATTTTCCAATCATCAGGAAGCTTGCCTTCATCGAGTGATTTTTTATAGATAACATAAAGGTAACGAGCTACTGCCTCAGAGCAAAGTTTTAAAACTCTTGGTGATATGCCATCTGGGCCAGTTGCTTTACCTTCGTCAATGCGCTGTAACAACTTCATTATGCCATTGAATGAAAGCTCTATCTCACCCATAGGCAAACATTGTTCTTTTTTATTCGTGACAATCACTTGTGTAGGTGGGCGGAAGACCGATTTAAAGAAGTCGTTAAAAAGTGTGGCTTTATCTCGATCCTCAGTTACAATCTCGCCACCGTAACGTAGGTTTGGTGGGCTAACCTTCTCAGTACCACATCGTCTCATATATTTCCAAAACCTTTTCTTATTAGAAAAGTCAGCGGCCAAACTCTTAAAATACTTTTTCTTGGCTTCTTTCAGTTCCATTTTATAAAGTGATGTCAAATCTTTCATTTTATTAAAATTTTCAGGGGATTTTTTTTGGCGGGAATGAGAACTCACGAGTGTGAGTAGGAGTGAGTATTAACGTGAGTGAGTGCTCATGAGTGTGATTAGGCGTGAGTATAGGTTGATAGAGATGTGGGGTTCAACGTCCCAAAGCCACCATATTGCCACCTGATATGCTTGGGTGAGATCCGGGAGTGGAAGAAGACAAAGACGATCTGTCTGAGCTGCTGCTTGGCTAGTCGACTCAACGAGCCCAATAAACCAAGTTTGTCTTATGAAACGTGACAAGACTGGTGGAGTTGCTGGGTACAACGTCTCACGATCCACCCGATGCCCAAGACCCCACCCAGCAGCCGCAACACAAGCCCTGCACCCGTGGACACTCCTGTTCACAGAGTAAGCCGCCGCCAACGAGGCCTACCATCTGAGACACCAACCATTGATGCAGCGACTATGACTTTGACACAAGATCCCGTGCAAGCTCCGACACCTTCCACACCGATCTACTGCACCGTCCAGAACCCGCTCATGCCTAGCTCATTCATAGAGAGCAGCATGAAGATGTTGACGACTGGCTGAGTGAGTTCGAACGTGTCGCTGCGATAAATTACTGGGATGATGCCGCAAAGCTCCGGAACGTGTACACTTGCCTAAATGACGGTGCCAAGACGTAGTTTTTGAACAGGGATGATGTTCTGACATCTTGGAGCGAGTTCAAGCGTCGCCTTCTGCAGACCTACAGGAGTCCCGACCGCCGCGAACGAGCGGAGCGTGCACTAAAATCACGCATCCAGATGCCAAACGAGACCGTCTCGATGTACGTTGAGGACATGACATGGCTTTTCAAGCGAGCGGATCCTGCTATGGCAGAAGAAAAAAATTGCGCCACCTCATGCGTGGTGTGAAGGAACAACTTTTTGCTGGTTTGGTGCGTAGTCCCCCTAAGAGTGTTGCTAAGTTCCTTACTGAAGCGGCAACAATGGAGCAAGTACTGTTCCAACGGTCTGCCCTGTTTGACCATCAAGTGAATGCTGCCTCAACCCCCAAAATTTTCGCCACCCCTGGGAGCAAGAGCCCCGATTGTATTCGCGAGATCATCCGATCTGTCGTCCGGGAAGAAATGGAAAAGATGTACGGGACAAGACCAATCGATGTTGGTTCTATCACCAGTGTCATCCGTGACGAGGTCCAACAGGTGTTGCACACCCATCGTTTTCCGCCGATGTCGGTTGATCCGGAAATGGCTCCTGTGTCTACTGACAGTCGCCGTCGTACGTACGCGGAAGCCTTGCAATCTGCCACGCCTCGTTCTGGTCAAGGAGTCCCGACCGAGACAGTGCCACAAGTCCCGATTCAGACAGTGACATACGTCCCGATCTAGACAATGATGCCGTCAGTCGCGATTCAGTCGGCGCACGCTGGTTTGGACATCGATGGCCGCCGTGCACCGACGCGCAAGTCTGATCTCTGGCGTACGCCAGAAAGACGACCCCTCTGCTATCATTGCGGTGAGGCTGGTCACATTTACCGCGAATGCCCATACCGGCAACTTGGCCTGCGTGGATTTTCCGTCAATTCACCTCGTCCCCAAATTGGTCAAAGGCCGAGGGACATCGAAGAGTATCTCACGCAACAGCGTGCACCCTTTACACGACGGCAATCACGGTCACCATCTGCGAGGAGACCCGCAGCCACTGGGTCACGTTTCGATGTGACGGCACGAGAACGCTCTCCAAGCCCTCGTCGGGAAAACTGAAGACAGCGGCCTTCGGGGGCAAGGTCGCTGGGACTCAAAGTGCGGAAGACCTCCCATCGACGCTTGCACGCAACACGGGAGACATTCAATCAGAGAATAATCGCAGTACCAAAGAAACGCCGAAATCCACATCTGAACCCAGTGACCGCGTGTCACTTGACATACCTGTGCTGATTGACGGTTTTCAGGTCAATGCATTGATAGACACTGGTGCAGACTATTCTATAATCAGCGGGAGGCTAGCAAAAGATCTCAGGAAAGTGATTACGCCGTGGAATGAAACGCGAATTCGAACTGTTGGAGGACACGTTGTAACACCACTGGGTCGCTGCACGGCAAGAGTGAAAATTTGTGCGTCAACGTTTGTGCTCAGCTGCCTCGTTCTGCGCGACTGTTCACGTCAGCTGATTATCGACATGGACTTCCTTCGGGAATACGGTGCCATCATAAATCTCCGTGAACGCATCGTGACCTTCTCGACTCAAGGTGCAACAGATCGAGACGCTGATAACTGCCGTAGACCTGCGCTGCGTGTTGCTGACGACAGTGTGACGCTGCCGCCTCGAGCGACTGTTCCCATCGAAGTCATTTGTGAAGACCTCCGGGACGGTGACGTGGTGGCTGAAAGCAACCTATCACTTCTGCTACTCCAAGGTGTATGTGCCGCCCGAAGTGTTGTGCGTTTCCGTAACGGACAGTCGCAAATACTAGTTACGAAATTCAACTACGAGCACCGGCATCTTTTCCGCGGAACCACCGTAGCCTATGGAGACCCTGTTGCCGACGTCACGGAGTGCTTCGCGTCCGAGGAAACGCATGAGGATGAAGAATTTCTAGACCACATCGACATTAATTTGACGCTGTCAGACAAGCGAAAGGCTGCACTGCATGACCTTTTAAGGAAGTTTCGGTCTTGCTTCGCCTCTTCTTCCAAAGTCCATCAAACACACCTCGCCAAGCATCGAATTATTACCGACGATGACTTCCGCCCCATCCGGCAGCAGCCTTATTGCGTTTCTTCCAAAGAACGTGCGGCTATTCAGACACAAGTAAAATATATGCTCGATGGCGGGTTTATTCAACCATCCAGCAGCCCTTGGTCCTCGCCAGTCGTTCTAGTGAAGAAAAAAGACGGAACGCTGCGATTTTGTATTGACTACAGGAAGCTCAATAGCGTCACGAAAAAAGACGTTTACCCGCTTCCACGGGACGACGACTCTCTCGACAGATTACGACGCGCGAATATTTTTCGTCCATTGATCAAAAGAGTGGCTATTGGCAAATTGAAGTGGATGAACGAGACCGAGAAAAAACTACGTTTGTGACTCCAGGTGGACTTTACGAATTCCGTGTTCTTCCCTTCGGCCTCTGTTCTGCCCCAGCCACTTTTCAGAGGATGATGGACACAGTTCTCGCTGGCTTGAAGTGGCAAAGCTGCCTTGTCTACCTCGATGATGTGGTCATCTTTTCCGAGAGCTTCGAAGAACATCTGAAGCGTCTGAGAAAGGTTCTGGACGCCATTCGCACAGCTAAACTCACGCTGAAACCCCAAAAATGAAATTTCGGCTACGAAGAGCTGAAATTTCTGGGACATGTCATTAGTGCGGATGGAGTGCGACCTGATCCAGACAAAACTGCTGCTGTCGCCGCCTTCCCTGTTTTATCAGATAAAAGAGCAGTACGCCGTTTCCTCGGCTTGTGCACGTATTATCGCCGATTTATCGCCAACTTCTCGAAGATAGCTGAACCTCTTACGCGACTCACTCGAGATGACGTGCCTTTTACTTGGAGCGCGGAACAAGATGCAGCGTTCACAGAGCTACGGCAGAGAATGCAAACAGCCCCTGTTCTTGCCCATTTTGATGAGGACGCTGCTACAGAAATTCATACAGATGCCAGCAACGTCGGACTTGGCGCTGTCCTTGTACAAGGACACGGTGGCATTGAACATGTAATAGCTTACGCCAGTCGTACTCTTTCTCGAGCCGAGACCAACTATTCTACATCGGAAACAGAATGCCTCGCAGTCGTGTGGTCGACGACCAAGTTTCGGCCTTACCTCTACGGTCGTCCCTTCAAAGGGGTGACTGACCACCACTCGCTCTGCTGGCTGGCAAATCTCAGAGATTCATCCGGCCGTCTCGCTCGGTAGAGTTTGCGTTTGCAGGAGTTCGATATTACGATTGTGTACAGGTCAGGGCGCAAACATGAAGATGCCGACGCTCTTTCTCGAGCACCTGTGTGGCACGCTGTCAGGGGCTCCGAGGATGAAGATGCCTTTCTCGGAGCAGTCAGCGATTCCGAATTTATTTCAAAACAGCGGGCAGACGACGAATTACGCACAGCTTTTGATTCTCTGGAAGGCCGGAACTCTCAGGTCCCTCGACACATTGCTCGCGAACTGTCCTCTTTTTGTCTAAGAAGCGGCATTCTTTACAAGAAAAACGCCCGTGGTAGCGACAAAGCCTTCCTACTCGTTGTTCCTACCAAAATGCGGGACGAGATTCTCCTTGCGTGCCACGACGAGCCCACGTCAGGACATTTGGGCTATTCGCGAACTCTCGCAAGAGTACGCCAACAGTATTACTGGCCGCGACTATCAACTAGTGTGCATCGATACGTGAAAGGCTCCCGTGAGTGCCAGCGTCGAAAGACTCCGCCTGTGAGACCCGCGGGCCTGCTCCAGCCGATCGCACCACCACAGACACCGTTTGATCTCGTGAGAATAGACCTTCTTGGACCCTTCCCTTTGTCGTCCTCTGGGAACAAATGGATTATAGTTGCGACAGATTATCTTACTCGGTATGCTGAAACGAAAGCGTTACCCCATGGCACATCCTCTGAAGTCGCGCAGTTGTTCGTGCACCAAATCGTCCTACGGCATGGTGCCCCGTCATGCGTGATTACGGACAGAGGGACGTCATTTACAGCACGAATGATGGAGGACAATTTTAAATTGAGCTGCACGACTCATCCAAAAACGACGGCTTATCACCCGCAATCAAATGGACTGACAGAGAGGCTTAACAAGACCATAGTGGACATGCTGTCAATGTACGTTGACGTACAACACAAAACCTGGGACAAAATTCTTCCATACATCACGTTCGCATACAATACGGCAACGCAAGAAACAACGCGACTTCCGCCTTTCCGACTCGTTTACGGACGCAACGTGAGAACCATGCTCGATGTTATGCTTCCATGTGACCAAAGCAATGAAATCGCTGCAGACACTGAGCAATACACTCAAGAAGCTCGTCAGCTATCTCGCATAAACACCAGTCACCTACAAGATGAAGACGCACGACGTTACAACCTCCGCCATCGAAACGTCACCTACCACCCTGGGGACCGAGTCTGGGTGTGGACTCCTGTGCGGCGACCAGGCTTATCCGAAAAACTCCTAAGCCGTTATTTTGGACCATACAAGGTTCTTAGACGTGTCACCAATCTTACCTATGAGGTATTTCCGGACGGCCCAGCGTCTTCTCGTCGACAGCTTCGACCCGAAACCGTGCATGTCGTTAGGCTGAAGCCCTACTTCACACAGTAGCCCTTGTGGTTCACGTGTTGCGCCATGCCATGACATTGTGCTGGTGCTGCTGTTCGTGTTGTCCTGTGTTTTTATGTCTTTTCTTTTTGCGCTTGGCGCAAGCATTGGCGAAATTTCCTCATTTGCGCTGCGAGTACTGGCGCTCTCCATCTTTTGGTTCTCTGTATCTGCGTGTGTATGCCTTCATTTTTTTTCGTTACGAGCATCAAGTCGATGCTTTCAAAGGGGGGAATAATGCCACCTGATATGCTTGGGTGAGATCCGGGAGTGGAAGAAGACAAAGATGATCTGTCTGAGCTGCCGCTTGGCTAGTCGACTCAACGAGCCCAATAAACCAAGTTTGTCTTAAGAAACGTGATTATATGATTATGAGAGACGCCGTGGTGGAGGGCTCCGAAAATTTCGACCACCTGAGGTTCTTTAGCGTGCACCCAAATCTGAGCACATAGGCCTACAACATTACCGCCTCCATCGAAAATGCAGTCGCCACAGCCGGGATTTGAGCCCTAGCCACTACACCAACGTGGCGGGGTTAGGCGTGAGTATGAACATGAGTGAGTACACCAAGTATAAGTGGTTGTGAGTATGAACATGAGTGAGTAGTTGTAAGTGTGAGTGGACGTGAGTCAGCTCTCAGATTACTAGTAGTCGTGAATGTACACGTAATAATGTACACATGAGGTTGAACGAGTGGGCGTGCGTATTCGTAGTCGTGAGCGTGAGCGTGAGTAGTCGTGAGCGTGAATGTGAGTGATTACTTTGGAGTGTGAGTAGCCATGAGTTTGAACAAGGGTGAGCACTCATTAAGTATAGTGGGCGTGAGTATTGTCACGGGGTCGGGACTTGGCCGAATACAAGAGGCTTTATGTTGGGATTCAACTGTTTAAGCGAACCGGCACCCGGTAAACGGAAAGTCTGATAACAGTAGCAGTATTGCACAGATGGCAGTGAACGAAGCATTGGCCATCGATTGATTACTGACAAGCGGCGAAGTGCGTCGGAATTTATACTCTTGCCACCGAATGTTCTAGCGTTATCGCTGGCGGTGACGTAGGTTCCAGAATAATCTACCGTTCGCGGAGTGGGCGTGACCTTATCGAAATGATCTACTACAGTCCTGAAGCTTCTCGAAAACTGCAGGTGCGGTTTGTGCTGAGAATTGTGTAGTGTATTAGGGCGATAACAAAACTTGAAGAATGGAACGTGGCATTGCGCCCTTCTGAAAAATGCATCGTCCCAATGCTTTAACTGAAGATGAAGGTACAACAATAATGCAAGAAGGCACGATGAATAAATTACGATACAACAATAACACAAAAACACTGTTTCAGTTTGTTAACGCGCATGAAACGGCTTAAGGCGTGCGACGTGGACGACTTCAGGTCGCAATCGGCGTCAATAAGCGTTCGTGATGCCGTCGAGGACAACCTCGTAATTAAGTGGGCCGAGGCGTCGAGCCACCCTCTACGGTCCGAAGTACCGTAGCAAAAGCTTTTCACTGAGTCCACGACGCCGTATCGGCGTCCACACCCTAACACGTTCACTGCGCTGGTATTCAAAGGAGCGTCGTCGAAGATTGTAACGGCGGCTGTCGATCGTCTGTTGATTCTTGATACGGAGTCGCGCGAGTAGTCGGGCTTCTTCGGCGCGTTGAATGTACTCACTCACATAACTCTCATCGGGTAAAATGGCATCGAACGTCGTTGCCCGGCTTCTTTCGTAGACCAATTTGTATGGAGATATCTCAGTCGTCTCCTGCACCGTCATGTTGTATGCTAAGGTCACGTACGGAAGAATGGCGTCCCACGTCTTGTGTTTGACATCGACGTACATTGCCAGCATGTCGGCGATTGTCTTGTTCAGCCGCTTGGTGAGGCCGTTGGTCTGGGAGTGGTACGCTGTCGTCCGGTGGTGGTTTGTCTGGCTGTATGCAAAGATTGCTTGTGTCAGGTCAGCCGTAAATGCCGTTCCTCGGTCGGTGATGAGAACCTCCGGGGCGCCGTGATGTAGGACGGTATTTTCGATGAAGAACTTAGCTATCTGGGATGCACTGCCTTTGGGCAGGGCTTTCGTCTCGGCCTAGCGGGTGAGGTAGTCGGTAGCTACCACGATCCACCTCTTTTCGAAAGCCGACGTCGGGAACGGCCCCAGTAGGTCCATAGCAATCTGCTGGAATGGTCGGCGAGGTGGTTCAATTGGCTGCAGAAGTCCCGCTACCCTTGTCGGCGGTGTCTCGCGTCGCTGACAGTCTCGTTATGTCCTCGCATAACGAGTGACGTCGGTGGTAAGACGTGGCCAGTAGTACCTTTCTTGTATGCTCGCGAGCGTGCGGCAAACAACGAGGTGCCCTGACGTCGGATCGTCGTGCAGGGCCTGCAGGAGTTCTGGCCGCAGAGCGGAAGACACCACAAGAAGGTACTGGGCTCGGAGTGGTGAAAAGTTTTTTTTTGAGAAGACCATTTCGCAGGAAGAACGACGCAAGTGCGGGCTCAAATAGTTTCGGGACGTTGCCAGTCCGGCTTTCGAGGTATTTTATCAGGGCCTTCAGTTCCGGCTCGGCCCGCTGTCATTCAGCAAAGTAGTCGGCAGTTATTGTTCCCAAGAAGTAGTCGTCATCGGGGTCGTTGGGTGGTGGTTGGTCGCCAGGCGCACAAGGGACAGTCAACGTCGGAGTGTTTCTTGCCGGACTTTTAAACGATGATGATGTCATATTCTTGAAGTCTCAGGCTCCATCGTGCGAGACGACCTGAAGGGTCCTTCCATGTAGCTAGAAAATACAAGGTGCGGTGGTCACTCACTACTTTGAAGGACCTGCCGTAGAGGTAGGGGCGAAATTTCGACGTAGGCAGATGGTGGTGAGGCCCTCTTTTTCTGTTGTGGAATAATTGGCTTCTGCTTTAGATAGCGATCGGCTGGCGTAACTAATAACCCTTTCAAGTCCATCAGCCCTCTGCACAAGAACGGCGCCGAGACCTACGGTGCTTGCGTCAGAGTGTATTTCTGTCTCGGAGAATTCGTGAAAATGAGCAAATAACGGAGGCGTCCGGGGGTGATGTTTAAGCTCCTGGAAAGCGTGTTCCTGCGGCGTTTCCCACTTGAACTCCACGTCGGTCTTGGTAAGGTTAGTGAGTGGATCGGCGATGTGGGCAAAGTTTTTCACGAACCACCTCTACTAGGCGTACAGGCCCAGAAATCGGCGCGCCGCCTTCTTGTCCTTGGGCGGCGGGAAGTCAGCGATGGCGTCTGTTTTCTGTGGATCGGGACGAACACCAGACTTGCTAATCACGTGCCCCAGGAACAAAAGCTCCTCGTATTCAATCTGCACTTATCTGGTTTCAGTGTGAGTCCGAGCGTCTTTATGGCTTGAAGTGAAGCTTCAATTCACCTAAGATGCTCGTCAAAACTCAAGGAAATTACGACGACATCGTCCAAGTACCCAAGGAAAGTCTGCCCCTTCAATCCTGGCAGTACTGTGCCCATAACGCGTTGAAAAGTGGCAGGCGCTGAGCACAGGCCGAAGGGCATCTCTTTAAATTCGAAGATGTCGTCTGGTGTTAAAAACGCCGTCTTCTCTCGGTCTCTTTTGTCGACTTCGATTTGCCAATAGCCAGTCTTGAGGTTCATTGACGAAAAATACTTGGCGTTATGGAGCTTATGAAGTGCGTCATCTATTTGTGGGTGAGGATACACGTCTTTTCTTGTGATTTTGTTTAGGCGGCGGTAATCGACACAGAAACGTAAGGTCCCTTCCATTTTCTTTACTAACAAGACAGTGGACACGCGGGGACTTTTGGACGGCTGTCTGATGTCATCTCGCAGCATTTCATCAACTTGTCTCTTTATGGCCTCACGCTCTCGCGTTGAAACCCCGTACGAACTCTGACGGAGTGGTCTGGCATTTTCTTCGCTTATGATGTGATGTTTCGTTATTGTGGTCTGCAGACATTTTGATGACAACGAAAAGTAATCTGCGTATTGCAGGAGCAGGGCCTTGAGCTGTTCTTGCTTATGGTTTTGAAGTCTGGAATTGGTGTCGAAAGCTGTAGGTGGGGCTTGGTTCCTCTGAGCAGGTTCCGCAGAATCGGCGAGGGCGAACACACTGCTGGACAATTTCTTCGATGTACGCGACCATCGTTCCTTTGTTCATATGTTTGTACTCACTGCTGAAATTCGTGAGCATAATCGTTGCTTTGCCTCCCCGCAGCTTTGCAATTCCTTTTGCGACGCAAATATTTCGGATGGCCAACAGATGCCGACTGCCTTCAACGACGCCTTCCAAGTCAGGTTATATAAAAGCGCCGACTGAAACAATGACGCTGGAGCAAGGCGAAATGGTGACTTGTTCTTCCAGGACATTCAAGACATGGTTTTCTGACGGCGTGCGGGGCGGCAGTGCTTCTTCTGTGGATAACGTTATTGACTTTGTTCTTAGGTTGATGACAGCACCATGGAGGCATACGTTGTCTATGGCAAGGATGACATCTCTTGAGCAACGCTGTAGGACTACGAAGTCTGCAGGATAAATACGGCCGTTAATGGTGACTCTCGCTGTGCAGACTCCTGCTGGCGTTACAACATGACCTCCGGCTGTGCGGACTTCGGGGCCTTCCCAAGCAGTCCTAACTTTCTTCAACTTGGCGGCGAACGACCCACTAATCACGGAATAGTCAGCTCCAGTATCGACGAGAGCGTTCACACTGTGGCCGTCGATAAGAACGTCGAGGTCGCTAGTTCAGCGTCTCGCGTTGCAGTTAGGCCGTGGCGTCAGGTCATGATTTCGTCGGCTTGTTCCGCTGCTTCTATGTTGCGTTGTCAGGTCACCTTCGGTGAGTGAGGTTTCATCGTCAAGACTTTGCCTGGTTGGCGTGGTGTTCGGAAAGCTCCGTCGCGGCATCGTCGGAGCATCTTCGGTAGTTCGTTGCACAGCAACCGCACCTCCATCGGTTGCGGTCCTTAGTTTCCCGGATACGGGCTAGGAGACCAGCAACGCGTTAGGCCAGAGTACTGCCGGTGGTGTGGTGACATGCGGCAGCTGGGCGACGGCAAACGGGAAGGATTTCGTGGTGTCCACTGAGTTCCTGTCCGGTAGTCGGTGATGTCACGCGGCTGTTCCCCTGGCTGCGGACGCGGTGCATTGACGGCGAAGCTACGCAGTCCCAGCTGTTGGTACTGGCAACAGCGGTATGTAGGCCCGGACTCGCCGCAGCGGTAGCAAAGCGGGCGGTTGTCAGGTGCACGCCAAACGTCAGTGTAATGAAAATTTATTCTTTATCGGGGCCAAGGTTCGTCAACGCTTGTTTCGCGTGTCGTGCGAGGATAAACGGACTTTGAGATGACGCGGTAACAACACACACCACGTTTATGACAGAACACGAAAAATAAACATAGAAAACAATGAGGCACAAAAGGTACGTACAACCAACAGAGAGAACTAAGCTTGATTTGAAAAATGATCAATTAGCGATCAAGTAGAAACGTTCGAAAATCAAAGAGCCGGTTCGGCGGTACGACAGACGCCAATGAGGTGCAGGGCAGGAGGCGGTGGAAAGGCGCTACGGAAAGGGTTCACTTGCCGATGTGCGATGCTCTCGTGACGACTGTGCTTGACGGCGTGGGTGCGACTATTGAGCAGCCAACCCGCATCGGAGACTCGATGCTCCATGCGTGTAATCGGCCAGCCCGTCCAGCAAACAGCTTCCGTCGAGACGCGATGCTCGGCACAACCGTGACCATTACCGGCCAGGTCACGTACGTCACTGTGCCGAACGTCTGGCCACGCAGACGCCTCACCGAAATCCGCGATGCCCTCAGCAAGGAAGAGAACAGCAGGCTAGGCCACGCCCCGAGATGCAGTACTCGTGCCGGCAACGTCACCCAAGCTGGTAGTTGGACGGCAGTAGCGTGGACAGCCGCGTTCCCTGGCCGGAACCTGGTTCGCCTGCGTCCGACGCTTCGGCCCGCTGTCTCCCGTCTGCCGCTGCTTCGGCTCGTCCCCAGCCACAAAGCTTACCGCCACCTAATGGTCACACGTGGCCCAATAGTGGTACGCCACCTCTATGGGCCACCACAGGTCATCAGCTGGTTGGCTGACCTCACGCGCACAGTTAGCTCGAAATCACACGCGCCTTGCGTGCTCTTCCGTCGCTGTCGTCGTTTTCTTCACTCATCACAGTCAGTTTTTCTCGGCGCACTGCGCTGGCCTGCCGGCGAACGGTAGGACGTCAGTGGGAGTGGGGGCGGCGTCTGGCGACGCAAGTGCGGTGGGGTGGCGTTGTGGCGTGAACGGGGAGGATCGTTCTGGCGCACTGCAGCGAGCTCATAGCGTCCGGCTCGGGCAGTGGTGCTTGGGGAACTAGAAGCGATTGTCGAACTTGTCTCACATTGTCGGTGATCGAATCCACTTGAGGCTGCGTTGAAGACAACAGCTTGCGCAGCTCTTCGCGCAAGACCGCTCGGATCGTTTTACGCAGGGTTTTGGAGTCAATGGCTTGAGCAGCAGTGCAATCTGGAGTAAGGCGACGAATATACTGTCTGCTGCGCATGTCCAGGGTGTTTTCATTAGTGGTCGTTTCGGCTACAAACTCTTGGACAGTGTTTAGTGGATTTTTCATCAATCCCGCGAAGAGCTCCTGTTTGAACCCTCGTATGAGAAAACAAACTTTCTTCTCCCCTAGCTTGTCTGGGTCCGTGTGCCGGAATAGGCTAGTCATTTTTCCGTAAAAATGGCACCATTTTCTTTTGGTAGATGAACCCGGTTCTCTACTAAAGCAGCGGCCCTCTCTTAGCGAGCGACGCTCGCAAACGTTTGCAGGAATGAACCGCCGAAGACCTCTCACGTTTGCAGCGCGGACTCCCAATTTTCGAGCCAGGTCCTTGCGGTGTTTTCCAGGTAGAAGTACACACGACGGACCTTGTCTTCATTGTCCCAGTGGTTAAGGGTGGCAACACGGTCGTATGTTTCTAGCCATGTCTCCGGGTCTTCGAACGATGACCCATTGAAAGTTAGTGGTTCCCTGAGTTGATGCATGACAATCGCGGGCTGGGACGCTGCTGTTGTCATTGTCGCTGCAGTCGAGGTCATGGCCTTGGTCTTCCGTATTTTCGTCTTGTAAGAGCCCGTACTCCGATGACAGACCTTGCTGTCGGTGGCTTGTTCTCTGCTCTTGGTTGGCGTTGGTATCTTCTCCGTGGCGTGGGCTGGGTTCATGGCCTGACGGGGGCGTCCGGTACATGAACGAAGCAGCACTTTTACCAGATGTCACGGGGTCGTGACGTGGCCGAAGACAGGAGACCTTATGTAGGGATTCAACTGATTATTTCGGCGAACATGTGCACGGTAAACGGAAAGTCTGATAACAGTAGCAGTCTTGCACAGATTGCAGTGAACGGAGCGTCTGCCATCGATGAACAACTGACAAGTGGCGAAGTGCGTCGGCATTTATACTTTCGCCATGGAATGTTCTAGCGTGATCGCTGGCGGTGACGTAAATTCCAGAATATTTAGTACAGTTAACGGAGTGGGCATGGTTTTATTGAAATGATCTAGTACAGTCCTGAAGCTTCTCGAAAACTGCAGGCGCGTTTTGCGCTGAGAATTGTGTAGTATATTGGGGAAATAACAAAACTTGAGGAATCGAACGTGGCAGTATGAACGATAATATTCATGAGTATGGGTAGATATCTGTGATTCCTAATGACCAGCTGTTATCTTCCCGTGTACTCAGATTTGGGTGAACGTTAAAGAACCCCAGGTGGTGGAAATTTCCGGAGCCCTCCACTACGGCGTCTCTCATAATCATATGGTGGTTTTGGGACGTTAAAACCCCACATATCAATCAATCAAACCAGCTGTTATCTTGTCTTTAGTCTACGTGCCCTTCTCAACGACATTTCTGCTTGATTTCGACTACGTTTTTCTAAACACTCAATTTTTTTCGCTGATAAAACCCTGCCATCTTCTTGTCCCTATGAGTTACACCTATCAATTTCCTTACCATTGCTCGCTGCGTCCTCCTCAACTTAAGTTTAACCCTCTTTGTATCCACCAGGTTTTTGCTCTGTAGATATGTAACTACAGGTAAGATGTAGCTGTTATATACTTTCCGCTTGGGGGGCACTGGCAATCTATCATTGATTGATTGATTGATATGTGGGGTTTAACGTCCCAAAACTACTATATGATTATGAGAGACGCCGTAGTGGAGGGCTCCGGAAATTTAGACCACCTGGGGTTCTTTAACGTGCACCCGAATCTGAGCACACGGGCCTACAACATTTCCGCCTCCATCGGAAATGCAGCCGCCGCAGCCGGGATACAAACCCGCGCCCTGTGGGTCAGCAGCCGAGTGCCTTAGGCAATCTATCATTGATGATTTAGGAATGCTTGCCGAATATACTCCACTCCGGTCTTACTCTTCCAGTTACTTCGATCTCGTGGTTCGGCTTCGCAGTTCCTACCTGTAGTAAGTAGACGTACTATTTCGCAACTTTAAGTGCACTGTTACCTGTCTCAAACCGCTGTTGTCTTCCGAGGTTGTTGCACATTGGTTTCATTTTCTGCAGATTAGTTTTGCAAAATCCGAGAGAACACACGCCAGTTAAAGGGAGACAAAGTTAGGTGGGCAGAACAGATTATGAAGTTTGTGGGTGTAAAGTGGCACCAGCAAGTACAAAACCAAACTGACTGCCGAAGCAGGGGACTGGTCTTTGTCCTTTAGTGGTCGTAGTCAGGCTGCTGCTGGTGATGATAAGGAGGAAGAGGATGATGGTTATAATAATGAGTAGATGTGACTATGAAATTGAGTGCGTATGAGTGTTGGAAGGTGTGAGTTTGAACGTGAATTCTTATGTGTGTGAGTAGGTGTGAGTGTCATCGTGACTGAGTGTCTAGGACTCCTGACTGTGTGTAGGCGTGAGTATGAACGTGAATGAATGCCTGTTTGAGTAGGCTTGAGTATGAACTTGAGCGAATACTGGTGAGTATGAGTGGGTATGAGTGTGAACGTAAGCGAGTACTCATGAGTGTTTGTTGTATGAAGAACGTGAGTGAGTACTCATAGGTGTGAGTAGTCGTGAGTATGAACATGAGTGAGTAGACACGAGTGTGAGTAGTCGTGAGTATTTATGTGACTGAGGGCCTATGAGTGCGAGTCGGCATGAGTATAAACGTGAGTTAGGGCTTGTTAGTGTAAGTAATGGTTAGTATGAAGTGAGTGAGCTCTAATGGGTTTAAGAGTCATGAGTGTGAAGTGAGTAAGTGCTTACGAGTATAAGTAGTCGTGAAATTGAAGTGAGTGAGGGCCTAGGAGTGCGCTCACTCACTTGTGAGTTGAACGTGGTTGTGAGTATGAACGTGAGTGAGTAGTCATGAGTGTGAGTAGTCACGGGTAAGAATGTGAGTGAGGGCCTTTGAGTGTGAGCAGACGTCAGTACGAACGTGAGTGAGTGCGAAGGCTGAGAAAACTGTAGTGAGTGAGTATAATTGAGTAGTCTCTGAATGTGCCGATCTATAGCGTGCACATTTTCTGGCCGTCACTTGCGTTGAGGGTTAGTGAATCCGATCGCGCTCATGAATGGCGGCGTCGCGCCTGGAACACGGACGAGGCGCGAGCCAGAGAAGCCGATAGACCAACGACACCGACGAGGTGTGAATCAAGAACGCCGGTCGCGTTCGAGAATAGTGGCGGCGCACAAGTATCACTGACCAGACGCGAGCAGAAAAACCCAAGTGCACTCGTCTTCAGCGCATCCATCTTCTCGTGTCTTTGTGTTTCAAACAAGCGTTTACTCCAGTAAACACGACATCGAGTTTCACTTCAGACTGCTTTTCCAGCACCCGCGTCGACGCCCGCTCCAACCGGGTCAATGCCGTGCGCACCGCTTTTCCTCTGCATCCTATCAGGGTTCTCTACGGGAAGATCGTCCATAGTTTTTAGAAGCATTTAGTCCATCAGGCATTTTGGGGTGACACTATTAGAAGTAAAGACTCACCAATTTCGAAACCGCGACTAAAAAAATTTATAAGTTGGAAGCAGCCTATATATATTTGACATCATTTGAACTGCCCGCCGAAAACCATAGAAATAAAGAAATTATGTAGCCGAGCCAACCCGAATCGAAGCCTTTAATTAAACACATTTTCACAACAAGAGCTTAGCTGCCGTCTTCACCAATCAGTCAAGCGACACGGCACATCTTTTAGTCTAGTGAAGCTTGCAGTGAATTTGGTTTACTCATATGTACCCACGCTGAATCAATACCTGCTCAAATAATGGGTGTAAGTTCTCGTCCGCACCCGTTGCCTTTAGAAAACGCCCCACCACTGTGGTGTAGTGGTTCAGGTACTCGGATACTGACCCGCAGGTCGCGGGATCTAATCCCGGCTGTGGCGGCTGCATTTCCGATGGAGGCGGAAATGGTTTAGGCCCCCACGTCAAAAAACCACAGGTGGTCGAAATTTCCGTAGTCTTCCACTACGGCGTCTCTGATAATCATATGTTGGTTTTGGCACGTTAAACACCACAAATCAATCAAATCAATCATCAATCAGGCCCGTGTGCTCAGATTTGAGCACACGTTAGAGAACCCCAGGCGGTCAATATTTCCGGAGCCCTTCACAATGGCGTCTCTCATAATCATATGGTGGTTTTGGGACGTTAAACCCTACATATCAATCAATGCCTTTAGAAAACACTGAAAAACCTTTGCGGAACAAGAAGTATCCGGGTTAGCACACCGCAAGCGATCTTCGATAAATGCACGGTTGACTTTTTCGAAGCACACTGCGGCTACGGTTCTTTGCCAGGCACAACTTGCTGTCTTTATCTTTGGAGTAGTTGATGCGCCAATTGAGCTAGATGACTGAGCGCAATGTAACCTCTAACATTGTTGAGCGAGGGGCGAGAAGGAGGAGGGGCAAGCGCTACGAACTCGAGACAACCGCTACATGTGCTTCGCTTGATTTAAATTCAAGAACTAAGAAATGAAAAAAAAACATAAAAAACGAGAAAGAAGATTTTTACAGGAGTATTTATTATTTTTTGTTTTTTAAAACTTGTGACAACTAATAAATGCGAGCAATCACATCAATCTCACTCCCTTCAACCAAACTTTAAGATGCCCAGACACCACTACCAGCGTGCATGCTCTTTGAAACCGAAGCGAGGGCTGAATTTTCAAGGCCTGCTTGTGACCCGTAAATAGAAGGTCAGAGCATAGCGATGCCCACTCGCACTGTTATCGGCGAACAGAGCGTCGGCCGCCGATCAACTGACAAGCGGAAAGGCGTTTCGGCATGTATACATTAGACCTCCAATATTCAAGCGTTATTGATTGATTGATATGTGAGGTTTGATATGTGAGGTTTGATTGCTATGTGCGTCCCAAAACCACTATTTGTTATGAGACACGCGGTTGTGGGAGGCTGCGGAAACTTCGATCACGTGGTCTTCCTCAACGTGCACTGAAATCTGAGCACACGGGCCAACAACGTTTTTGACTCCATCGAAAATGCAGCTGCCACAGCCGGAATTCGATCCCACGACCTGCGGGTCAGCAGCCGAGTACCTTAGCCACTAGACCACCACGGCAGGGCTATTTTGGGGTTATCGCTAGTGGTGATACAACTTCCAGAATAATCTTTATAGTTGACAAAGTTGGCGTGATCTTAAAAAAATAATTCTTAAAAAAAATTAGGATTACTAACAGTTAAATGGGGCCAGTACAAAACTTCAGGACTGAATTGAATTGAATTGAAGTTAATTTGTCCTGAAATTCTTACAGGATTCTTACAGGATGGTAGTGGCATCGCCCCCACTGAAAGAGGCATCGTACCAGTGCTTTAACAAAATATGAAAGTACAATAATAAAGTATAAAAGTTCAAGCATTTAGGCACAACATTGACAACAAAAAACAGTCCTCAGGTTTGCGCAAGAAATGGCTTGCGGCGCACCACATGGACGACTTCAGGTCAAGCATGGTGCCATTGAGAGGTCACAATGCCGTCAACAATACCTTCGTAATCGAGCCGGCCGAGACGTTGGACTACGCTGTATAATCCAAAGTACCGTCGCAGAAATTTTTCACTGAGTCCAGGCGGCGTATCGATGCCCGCAACAAAACTAGGTTGCCTGGTTGGCATTGCATGAAGTTTGTCAAATGTTGTAACAGTGGCTATGCGTCGGCTGCTGATTTTTTGCGCCAAGGTGGGTGAGTTGACGAGCTTCTTCAGCGCACTGAAGGTAGATGGTGGCGTCAAGGTTTTCTTCGTCAGCGACACTTCGAACACGGCGTCGAGCGTCGTTGCTAGATTCCTTACGTAGACCAATTTGTATGGTGTCGTCTGCGTCGTCTCCTGTACGGCGGCGTTTGCGAAGGTCACCTATGAAAGGATGGCGTCACACGTCTTGTGTTCTACGTCGGCTTACAAAAACAGCATATCAGGGTGGTCTTATTCAGACGCTCGGTCAGGCCTTTGGTTTGTGGTTGGTACGGGGAGATACGGTGATGGCTTCTCTGGCTGTAACTCTGGATGGCCTGAGTGAGGCCAGCAGTAAATGCCGTACCTCGGTCGGTGATGAGAACCTCGGGGTGCCTTGTCAAATGACGATGTTTTAAACAAAAAACTTGGCTACCTTAGTGCCACTGCCTTTGAGTAGACCTCTTGTTTCGGCGTATCCAGAGAGGTAGTAGCTATGACTTGCTACCTATTTAAGCAAGTAGACATAAGGAACGGCCTCTACAGCTCTATTGCGATCTCCTGGAATGGTAGCCGGGAAAGGTGGATTGGCTGGAAGAATCCTGATGGACTTGTAGGTGGTGTCTTCTGTCGTTTACAGTCTCGGCAGGTCCTCACGTAAAGAGGGACGTCAGTGGTAAGGCATGGCCAGTACTACCTTTCTTTTATTCTCGAAAGTGTGCGGGAAACACCAAGGTGTCGATCCATCAAATCATCGTGCAGGCCTGGTCGAGTTTTAGTCACAGAGTGAAAACACCACAAGAAGGTACTTAGCTCGAAGTGGTGCGAAGTTCTTTTTTTCGGAGAAGGCAGTTTCACAGCGAAAACAATGTAAGCGCACATTCGGTTACCTTTGGAACAACGGAGCTCCTGCCCTGGAGGTATTAGTATAGGCCCTTAAGCTCCGGGTCAGCCCGCTGTCGTTCAAGCGAAGTCGTCTGCAGTTATCGTTCCCAAGAAGCAGTAGTCATTCAAGTCGTGAGGCGGCAGTGGGTTGATGGGGACACGGGACAGGCAGTCGGTGTCGGAGTGCTTTCTGCCGGGCTTACAAAGGAGGGTAATGTACTCAGTAGACTCAGGCTTCAAAGCGCAGGGTGACCTGAGGAGTCCTTCAAGTTAGCTAGCCAACACAAGCCATGGAGGTCGCTCATGCTTTAAAGCCAGCTGAAGAAGCACGGAACAAAACTTTGACGTCACCCAGATGATGGCAAAGCACCTCTTTTCTGTTGTGGAATAATTGCTTTCAACCTTGGAAAACGGCAGCATAACTAATAACTCTTCACACTTCATTTGTGTTGTTGGTCTTCTGCACAAGGACGGCAGCGAGACATGCGCTGCTTGTGTCAGTGAGCACTTCTGTTTCGGTATTCTGTCTAAATTCGCAAGCAATGAAGGCATCTGCAGGCGTTGTTTTAGTTCCTGAATTGCTTCCTTCTGTGGCGTTTCCCGCTTAACCTCGACGTCGGTCCTCGTAAGGTTAGTGAGTGGCTCAGCGATGCAGGCAAGGCTTTTTGACGAACTGACTGTATCAGACGCACAAGCCGAGAAACCGAGGCGCGGCCTTCTCGTTGACGGGCGGCGGAAATGCAGCAATGGTGGCTGTCTTCTGCGGATCAGGTTTTACTCTGGACTTGCTAATCACGTGGGCCAAGAAAAAAAAAGTTCCTCGTATGTGACGCTACAATTTTCTGGCTTCAGGGTGAGTCCAGATGTCTTGATGACTTCAAGTAAAGCTTCGTGGTGATGACTTCAAGTAAAGATGACTTGAAGTAAAGCACTGTGTTCATAACGCATAGAAAATTCACAGGTGCTGAGCAAAGACCGAAGGGCATGAACTTGAACTCGAAAACGTCATCTGGTGTTTATTCGGCCGAGCTTGTTTGTGGCCCGTAAACTGCTGGTCGAGATTACAGCAATGCCCCCTGGCAATGATAGCAGCGATAAGAACGTCGACCTTCGATCAGCTGATAAGCGGCGAAGCGCTTTGGCATGTACACTATTGACTTAGAATATTTTAGCGTTCTCACTGTTTATTTCTTTATTCATTTATTCAGTACCTGCATCGGCTTTGCAGGCATTCCCGCAGAGGGGGGGGGGGGGGGGCTATACGCGTCACTGATTCAAATTGTTATTAACTTCTGCAAACAAAGCGTGGTAAAAATAACCATTACATTAAATTTCTACAACTATTTAACGAAAGAGCTTTCCACTCGTTCGCAGTTCTAAAAGAAATGAATAACGTAAGTTCTTACTTCTCGCAGAGGCACCGGTATAAGCAGGCGTTTGGTGTGCAGCGACACCACGGACCCGAGCTAATGGGGGAATTTCGACCTCTTCCCACGCATAGCCGTGCGTGGCTGAGCCGTGTCCCAAGAAAAGGGGATCCTGGGGGTTCCTGGGTGCATGGACCTACAAGGCTCCCTGGCAGAGCCAACACACCCCTTTGGCCCGGCTTCACGTAAATGGCCCCCCTGAGCTGACTCACCCAGGGGAAATCGGCAGTCGCCTTTAGTGTCTGTTTCTCCCACTTTATCTTCGCATTTTATCACTTTGAATCTTTCCTGTTATCTCCTCACTTCTGTTTACTTTCATGTTCCAGGTGGCAATGGTTAACCTTGTGTATGTTCCCTCTCTTGGTAACGTAATATTGGGTTATGGTGGCTTTGTACAGCTGGCGCTGGCATGCCTTTTTATAATTGTGCTGCCGCATCCCCATTTTGGGCTCGATGGTGGGTGATCGGCGTGGCTGCCGAATTTATATATGCTCTATAGCCTCTTTTTTCATTTCCTAAACTGTCTGAGCACCCTCCTCCTAAGAGGGGGCGCACCGAAGCAACAGTGATTGTGTTCATAAAGCCAAAAAAATTTTCCCGCGCTTTCATGTGATCCACTGTGAAGCGCGAGAAAATAATGCAAGAACAATCTCTCCATTTGTCATTTTGAAATTTCTCAGCCGTACCCTTGGTCCATGGTATCAGGCTACACTTATGGCTATTGGGGACCTTCTTTTCGAAGTCCAAAGCAAGGCCCAGTACGAAAATCTGATGACATTCACCTCTTTTGGAACCACACCTGTATATATCACACCGCACCGTTCCCTGAACAGTTTCCGAGGCGTAGTGTCTGATCAAGACCTAATTAACCTGCCAGAGAGTGAGCTGCTTGAGGGCTGGAACGAACAGCACGTAAGGCATGTACAGAGTATTAAGGTTAGGCGTGACAACAAAGAAACCCCGACAAAGCACCTGAGTTTTACATTTTGCGCAAGCAAACTTCCAGAATATATCGAAACAGGCTACTTGAAGTTAAAGGTGTGAATCTACATCCCCAACCCACAACGTTGTTTTAAGCGCCTCTGTTTCGGCCATGGTTCTCAGAGATGCCGCGGCCGTCAAACCTGTCCAAAGTGTAGTTCGCTCGAACACACTACAGAAAAACCTGAAAAAGCAACTACCCACTGCGCGAACTGCGATGGTGGAATCCCCGCTTACTCTCGCACATGCCCTACATATAAGCATGAAAAAGAAATACTCACACAGAAAGTAAATGAGAGCACCTCGTTTAGGCAGACGCGCAAGCGTACTAATGCAGGGTTTTTCGTTCGCGCAGGCGGTACGAAAGGGGGCAGTACCACCAGAATCCACAGCGCCCGCACGTACCACACAATATTGGTGGGTGACAGCACCATTCACCTCCTCAGTCGACGTAGCACAGGCTCTTCCGCCACCAAAAGGCTTGCAGGCCACCGGCCCTGAAGCCCCAGTATCTTCTTTTTCGACAGATAGCCCCAAGACCTCCGTTCCTGCACGCGTGATCCGCGAGCGGGCATCCAGCACCTCCTCCGAGGTGATGGGCACAACATCAAGTCGAAAGGTGTCTTCCGCGCAGAAATACAGGCACGGCTCTTTGGAGCTTACCAGAAAGAGAAAAAACATTATTACGGGGTGACAAAGACTCCTGACCTAACGCATCACTTCTTTAGTACACACAGGACTTGTTTACACTGATATTGGGTACCTAAATATTACAATGGAGCGTCAGAGGACTGCTCAGAAACCTCGACGATGTCCAGGAACTCTTACACGAACACTAACTAAAAGCGCTGTGTGTACAAGAGGCACGCCTAAATTTCAAGAACACCAATTTTCTACGTCAATATTGTTACGGGAACAAGGTGTCTGAAAAATACCTTTACTTTTGGTAAACAGGCAGGCATACAATATGGAGCCCGGTCTGCACGAGCTCACCCTCAACATCGTCCTCTTTTCTACAATGTTCATTTGTGGCACCCCGTAGCATCATTCCCGGCGCCGAAGGCACCGGCTCGGTGCTTGGTTGGTCCGAGTAATAGCACATCAACCGAGTCATGGGAACAACGTCAGAACACGATCACGCGCTGGTAGCGTTAAACAGTTCTATTTCATATGTCACGTCAGTAACTTGGCGCACCACACGGTATGGACCCGAGTACGGTGAAGTCAGCTTTTCGCACAGGCCAACTCGCGGCGACGGCGTCCAGAGAAGGACTGTGTCACCTTGACTGAAGTGGACATCACGATGGCACGCATTGTAGACCTGTCGTTGTCGTTCCTGCGAGTCGCTCAGACGCCGGCGAGCAATCTCACGTGCCTCTAGAGCTCTAGAGATCACATCGCGGGCATATTCTTTCGTGTGACGAACGGCAGGAAGGAGCGTGTCGAAAGGCAACGTAGGTTCTCGTCCGTACAGGAGGAAAAATGGCGAGAAACTTGGAGTGTCATGCCGAGACGTATTATGGGCAAATGTTAGAAATGGAAGGGTGGAGTCCCAGTCACGATGGTCGGAAGAAACGTACATGGCGAGCATGTCCGTGATGGTTCTATTTAGCCGCTTCGTGAGCCCGTTGGTTTGAGGATAATACGCCGTTGTGAACTAGTGCTTTGTAGCGCAAGAGTGTAATATGTCTTCGATAACTTGCGATAACTTGTGGCTTTTTTGCCTGTATTTTTCCCTTGTTTTTCAAGAATTTTTAATGTACATGAATTTTGTTCTGCAGTGAATGTATACTACAGCGGAAGTGTATGTATGTTGAAGAATTTTGAACTGTATTGCCCTCTTCTCCTGCATGGACCATACTTGGTCCGCAGTATGTGATAAATAAATAAATAAATAAAAAGTAGCGACCCCGATCGGTAAGCAGTTGCCGAAGAGCACCGTGGTGTAATATGACGTCTTCTAGAAGAAAGTCAGCGACGTCGGTCGCACAACTGGTAAGAAGAGCCCATGTGATGGCATACCGAGTGGTGTAATCCGTGGCGACTGCTATCCACTTTTTTCCGCTGGCTCATAAAGGGGACGGTCCTAGTAAGTCAACACCTACCCTATAAAATGGTTCGGATGGGATCTTAATGGGCTGAAGGTGTCCCGCTGGAAGGTTTGCTGGTTTATTGCGGTGTTGACAAAATTTGCATGAGGCGACGTAACGGCAGACGGATCGGTAAATACCGGGCCAAAAGAAGCGACGTCGAACGCGGTCATAAGTTCTTGAAACTCTCAGGTGACCAGCTGTCGGAATATCATGCAACTGTGCAAGGACAGTCTGACGCATATGTTGTGGTATGACCAACAGCCACTCAGAATTGTCAGGATGCATGCTGTAGCGATATAAGACGCCATCTTGGAGCAGGAACAAACGGAGAGACGGAGGAGTCGTGAGGCCACTAAGCCGAAGGATTATATCTCTCAGGTTAGGATCACGGCGCTGCTGATCTCCGATGTTGCTAAACGCGGAAAGTGCCAAAACGCAAGTAGACTCATCTCTCCCAGAAAGGTCTGCTGGGTCTACTGGATGACGCGACAAGCAATCAGCATCCTCATGGTGGCGACCTGATTTGTAGACAACCGTGTAGGAATATTCCTGTAGCCGTAGAGCCCACCGACCGAGACGTTCACTAGGATCTTTTAGGGACGACAACCAGCACAAGGCGTGGTGATCAATGACAAGCGTGAACGGGTGTCCATACAAATACGGCTGAAATTTAGCTACTGCCCAGACGAGTGCGAGGCATTCGCGTTCTGTGATGGAGTAATTTCACTCTGCTGGCGATAAAAGACGGCTAGCGTATGCGATAACGCGCTCACAGCCATGCTGTTGTTGTGCCAAAACGGCTCCGATTCCGTGGCCGCTGGCGTCGGTAGGCACTTCCGTTGAAGTGAATATATCAAAATGGCCGAGAATCGGTGGCGTCGTGAGTCTACTCGTCAGTTCAACGAATGCTCTGGTTTGTTCAAGTCGCCACACAAAAGTCACATTTTTTTAGTAGTTCCGTGAGTGGGCGTGCAACGTCAGCGAAAATTCCGCACAAATCTACGAAAGTAAGAACAAAGGCCCACAAAGGCTCGAACACCATTCGCAGAGGTCAGCACAGGGAAATCTTTGACGGCGCGGATTTTCTCAGGATCGGGACGAACACCAGAAGAATCGACAAGGTGCCCAGGGGCAGTGAGCTGCCGGCGGCCGAAGTGACATTTCGAGGAGTTTAGTTGGAGCCCTGCTTTGCGGAAAACCGAAAAAATTGTTGAGAGACGCACAAGGTGAGTTTCGAAAGTTGGCGAAAGAACATTGACGTCATCAAAGTAGCATAAGCAGATTGACCACTTGAAACCATGAAGAAGAGCGTCCATCATTCGTTCGAATGTAGTCGGGGCATTGCATAACCCGAACGGCAATACTTTGAACTGATAGAGCCCATCGGTAGTTATAAATGCCGTCTTTTCACGGTCCAGATCATCAACTGATATCTGCCCGTACCCGGAACGAAGTTTGATGGAAGAGAAAGAATTTGCTCCACTAAGGCAGTCAAGAGCGTCATCTATCCGCGGCAGAGGATACACGTCTTTTTTTGTAACCTTGTTAAGATTTTTGTAGTCGACACAGAAGCGCCAGCTGTTATCCTTCTTTCTCACAAGCACAATGGGCGAAGCCCAAGGACTTGAGAAAGGTTCAATGATGTCTCGGGCAAGCATCTTGTCGACTTCTTCCTGGATCACGTGGCGCTCGGGGAAGGAAACCCGATACGGTCACCGGTGTACTGAATTTGCATCACCGGTGTTGATCCGATGCTTTACGACGGTCGTTTGACCTAGGGGTCGGTCGCAGAGATCAAAGACGTCTTGATACGACGCAAGAAGGCCACGAAGCGCAGACACATGCTCGGCCAGGAGATCAGAGGCAATCATTCCAGTTATGCAGTCTAGTGTACTGCGCGAGTGAATACTTGCAGATGACGGTGTATCCTCTGTTAAGGCCAATATGTGTGGTAGTCGCCGACAGGTTCAAGGGTTGCAAGGGATATTCCTCGTGGCAGCACTTCAGAGCAAAGGTAAAGTTCACAATAGGGAGACATGCCAAGTTATCCTTCATTGTGATGATGGTGTGGGGGAACGCAACATTGAGCGAACAGAGTACTGTAGGATTAGGTGAAATGACATAATCACCGTCAGCCACAGGTGGATTAGAAAAGACGTCGATATACGTCACAACTCGACAAGATAGGCGAACAAATTCGGCGGAGCATAGCTTTGGCGGCGCAGGATCAGGAGGGTCAACGGCGTGTGGTAGGACGAGCTAAACAACACCAGCACAACAGTCAATTAGGGCGGAATGCTCCGACAAAAAATCGAGTTCCAAAATGATGTCATGTGGGCAGTGGTCTAGTCCCTAAAACAGAACAGTGGTATGACGTCCAGCAACAGTGACATGGGCAGCACACAACCCGGTGACCGCTGGTGTTGCACCATCAGCTACTCGGGCAAAAGTGATCGGAGCAGGAGTGAGCACTTTCTTCAGTCCAGCACAAAAGCTGGAGTTCAAGACTGATATGTGAGCGCCAGTGTCAATGAGTGCTGCCACAGAAGTACCGTCAGCATTTACTTTAATCAAGTTGATGTGTCCGAGTGTCGTCTGTAGAGAAATTTCGGGTCGGGTCGTCGAAGCAGGCTCACCTCTAGGAGCTGCGCCCGTCAGTTTTCCGAGGACTGGTGGTAGGAGGGTGAAGGGGAGCGACGTCGGTTAGTTGAGCTGGACATGCGTCCAGAGGGTGACGGGGAGCGGCTTGGTTGGGCGGACCTGGATGGCGAAGCATCATCCTGTGCCGTGTAGATCGGCATCCGAGAGCCAGCAGGTGGGCGTCGGGTGTTGGCACTACGACCATGGCTGCCAACCCCAGGAAGTGCGGCAATGACGTGAAATATAGCCGACTCGTCCACAGTTGAAGCAGATCGGCCTGTCATCGGAAGTTCGCCATTCTGCCGGATTCCGGTAACGTGGGCGGTTGTTCGGTCCGCGGGACATATTAGATGTACTGGGCAGTCGGTAGTCAGGTCGGTTAACGGGGCATAGCGTCTGAAGTCCGGTGTTGCCCAGTTCCTGGCGTACGACACTCTTGATCAAAGAAATCGTGGCACGAGAGTCGTCAGGGGCCTAGACTTGGTCAGACAGGGGAGATGCTGCTTCGATTTCATGGCGCACGATGCGCACGATATTGTCGGAAGCAGCAGGGTCTGGTGGCAGACGGGCGTCCTCGCAGGTAGATGTTGCAGCCGTGTTGGGAAGACGCGAAAAGTGTGGAGTGATACGGCGACTGTTCGCGTCTTCGAAGCGTCGGCATTCATTAATAACGTCGCCTACGGTCGATGAGTTTCGAAATACGAGGAGATTGAAGGCGTCATCGGCGATCCCTTTGAGTATGTGCGCGACCTTTTCCGATTCCGGCATCTTGTCATCAACCTTCTGGCAGAGGGCGAGCACATGTTGTATGTATGTGACGTACGACTCGGTGCCGGACTGGAGTCGGGGCGCTAGTTCTTTCTGCCCAGCACGACGACGCCCGATGGGCTTGCCGAAGAGATCGATGAGTTTCTGCTTACAGATGTTCCAACTCGTGATATCTTCCTCGTGGTTGGAAAACAAAACTTTAGCTGTACCATCAAGGTAGAAAATATTATTGGCCAACATAAGCGCCGGATCCCAGTTTTAAAGCGCGCTCACCCTTTTGTACAGCTGAAGCCATTCCTCCACGTCAGTACAGTCACTGCCCGAAAATGTGCCTGGGTCACGCGGTTGAGTCAGGACGACGGTGTGGTTAATCTAAGCTGAATGTGGTGTTGTTGATTGCTGCGTAGTTAGACGAAGCACGGTTGGGGTAGTTTCCGAAGCATCCTCGTGCTCGTCTTGATCAGGCATCGCACAGGCAACCAAGGAACGTCCACTGCGTAGAATCGTCGTGGTGTTGACTTGGGAAGACCCGCACTCTCCACCAAAAAGTTATGGGGAGAAGGTGTCTGCAAAATACATTTACTTTTGGTAAACAGGCAAGCATACAATATGGAGCCTGGTCCGCACGAACTCGCCCTCATCATCGTCCTCTTTTTTACAATGTTCATTTGTGGCACCCCGTAGCAATATGTAATATTCAGAAAGGACCACAATGACGCTGTAGCGTCATCTGGTGGTGTGACCATTATAGTTGATCAGGGTGTAACATGTACACATCTACCACTACAAACATTCCTTGAGGCAGTGGCTGTTCCAGGAGTTTTTTGAACAAACTTGTCACCATCTGCTCTCTTTACTTACCTCCACACTGCCGTCTCGTAAAATATGAATTCCAGTCACAGATAGATGATCTACCCGAACCTTATGTTTTCCTTGGGGACTTCAATGCACATATTGGTCTATGGGGCGGCTCATCACCGCGATGCACGAGGTCGTCTAGTCAAAAAGCACTTCTTTTTTTCGGGTGCGTGTCTGTTGAATAGCAAAAAACTAACAAATTTTGGCATCGCCCATAAAACCTACTCAAGCACAGATCTCAGCATTGTGTCCTCATCGCTTGTAACTCTGCTTCAAAGGAAAGTCATCAAAAATCCTTTCGGAAGTGACCACTTTCCGATCATTCTAAGTACATTAATAGAAAAATGTCTTCCACATGTTCCCAGATGGCAGACAGACAAAGCGGACTGGGAAAAGTTCAGAGAAGCCACTCGCTTAAGTTGGTCAGATGTATGCCAATTAAGTATCGATGTAGCCGCAGACTTTTTGACAGCACTTCTCATTGATGCTGCAACAAATTGTATCCCACAAACCAGACGGTCCAGCAGGTGACACGTTCCTTGGTGGAACAGTGAGTGTCGGAATTCACGTACAAGGCAAAATAAGGCATGGAAGCTGCTTCGAGACTCTCCAACAGGGAGAATCTCAGAAATTTTAAATACGTGAAGTCTCAAGGCAGAAGGACGCGCCGACAGGCCAGAAGGGAAAGGTGGCACAACTGAGACATCAATTCAAATACACAGGAGGCTAAAGTCTGGAACATGGTTAGGAGAATAGCAGGAAAACAAGTACCTTCACTCCCTCTCGTAAACACACAAGGTGACAGCTTGGAAGATCAAGCAAACTTCCTCGGCGCACACTTTGAACAAATGTCCTGCTTGTCACAGTATAGTGAAGCATTTCAAAGATACAAAACAAGAATTGAAGAGCAGAAACTAGAATACAAATGTACAAAGCACGAAGCATACAACCAATCTTTCAGCTTAGCTGAGCTCCAAACATCACTAAACTCCTGCAGTCATTCCGCCCCAGATTCTGATCGTGTGGTGTACGAAATGTTGAAAAGCCTACCAATCGAAACGCAAAAAACATTATTTTCTAATACAATGCTATATGGTTTTCTGGTGCTACCCGTACTTCCTGGGAAGAAGCTATAATTATTCCCATCTTGAAAGAGGACAAGGATCCTTCCTCAGTTTTGAGCTTTAGGCCTATTGCACTTACAAACTACCTGTACAAACTTTTCAAAAAAAATGACAGTGGAGATTTCGAGAGGGTAGATCCACCACCGACCACCTTGTTCATATCGAGGCACAGATCAAAGAGCCTTTCTCCCCAAACAAGATTTTCTCTCTGTATTTCGTGATTTCAGAAATGTTTACGTTACAACATGACGCTTTCGATTAATAACACACATGTCCTATCTTGGCGTGCGTGGAAGAATTTTTATCATAATCGAAAGTTACTTGTCAAATAGGACATTCCGTCTCCGAGTGGGCAAAGCTCTCTCCGAAGCATTTGTCCAAGAAACAGGAGTGCCGCAAGGTGGTGTACCTAGCTGCACACGTTTTATTATCTTAATGAATTTTTTCGCGCTTGGCCATCCCTCAAAATATGTTTTACTGCATATATATTGATGACATGAAGCTTGGGTTGAAGTCTTTTAATCTGGCCATGAGTGAGTGGCAGGTTCCGCTTGGTTTGAAAAAAGTGTTCCATTGGGCAGAAGAAAACGGGTTCCGACTAAGTGCACAGAAAAGCAAGTGTGTTTAGTACTCCAGGAAGAGATATCTCTATTCCGAACTCAATAATAAACTACATCGGCAACGTCTTTCTGGTAATACAGAACACAATTTTTTAAGCCTAACCATGGACACCAAGCTAACCTACATACCACAGATAAAGTATTTAAAAAACAAGTGCATGAAAGCCCTGATTTTTCTAAAAGTGTTGTCACGCACAACGTGGCGAAGTGACAAGTGTCTGATCAATTCGCATACTAGCCTCATACGTACTCGCATAGATTATGGAGCAATAGCATATCTGTCTGCGACACCTACTGCTCTTAAAATGCTTGACCCTGTTCATCATCTAGGCATCCGCCTGTCTACTTGTGCTTTTCGCACTAGCCTTGTGGAGAGCCTGTATGAAGAATCGAACGAATGGTCACTCCACGTACAGAGAGAGATGTCACATGTATTTTGAAATATTATCCTGAGGTGAATGCAGAAAATGAACATCCTTCACATTCCACAATTAATGGCATTTCAAGCCTAACTGTGTTTGAAAAACGGCCTTCTATGAGACAGCCCTAGTTACTCCATGTGAGGGGCCTAGCAAGGAAAACCGGTGTGCCACTTGAACACCGTTTCGTGGCTTCCACATTAAGCCTGCCATCGTGAAAGTGTCAGGCAATAGATTGCGACGTGTATTTCTTGCAGGTTACGAAGCACGCACCAATTTCACATATTCAGACATACTTCCTAGAACTACAACAGAAATACACATGTTCTGAGTTCTTTACGGATGCCTCTAAGAGCAGAACTTCTGTCTCGTACGCAACCATTGGCCCATTCTTTTCCGAAGTCAGACGTCTGCACCCTGATGCAACCATTTTCGCCGGCGAAGGTAATGCGATACTTGCGGCTGGTAAACACATTAAATAAATAAATCTACAGAAGGCAATTATACACAAACATTTCCTTAGCGTAGTAAAACTTTTGTAAACTTTTAAAAAAGCGAAAACCCTGTCTTGTCTCGCTTCAATTGCTTTTATGCGCAGTCTACTCATCAAAGCAACATGTTGTCTGTTGGGTGCCAGAATACCGCGAAATACATGGCAACGTTCTGGTGGACCAGCAAGCCGGATCCGCCAACAAAATCACTACCAATACATCAACTCCTTTGCTCGACTTGAAACATTTTTTGAAACAAAAGCTCAGGCGTTATTGGCAGAGCTTATTGGACGCACACACAGGTGATAAATTGCATGTCACCCAGCCGCAACTTGTTCGTTGGCCACAAGTATCAAAACCACGACACACAGAAGTAATACTTACAATGTTAAAAACAGGACTTACATACACTACGCAATCAATTCCTTTGTCTGGTAGCAATCCAGCTTTATGTGATAGATGTGGAGAAGCGTTCACCGTACTTCCCATTTTAGTCCAGTGTAAACAATTAGACATGCTGAGAAGACAACACTTTCTATTACACTACCGACCACAGACACCACTTCATCCAGCAATGTTCTTCGGTAGGGAATCACTTTTCACACATAAATCGTTGTTGGCTTTTAAGTGTGAATACACTTTATAAGCGACCCCAAACCATCCTCCGCCGTCGGCGGCGTCCGCAGTCTTCTCTCTATACTTAAAAGAAAGAGGAATTGGCGGGCCGCAGCGCGACGCTCTACCGAATAATACCCTTGTCACACGGGCACCTGTGAAGACCATTTAACTCCCTCGTCTTTACGACAACGAAGATGCGGTCGGCGTCACACGGCCACCCTTACGCAAACGAAGGTGAACGGAGCATTTCGCAAAGGACGTTCAACGATCTCCTTTCGCAGCAAAACGAGGTACTCTCGTCCTCAGCCGTCTAGAGGTCAGAGAAAACTTTCGAGCACTAAGTGGCCGCAGTGAAAGAATAATACATTTTAGCAATAATAAACGTTCTTTCGTTGCACTACTCATTCACAACGCGTGTTTGTTTACATATATTTGCGCCCGCCAGAGTTCACTTACTCTAAACACCGATGTCCTACACACCGTGCCTCGCGAGGCGGGCCGGCCGGCGCCAGCCGATCAACGTTATTACCAGCGCAATATCGCACCACTTCCTCACGTCGTCCGCTGTGTCACTCATGGCTGAAGAACACAACATGTGCACTCACGAGGCAAGGAAGCATAAGAACTTTCGTACCGGACATGTACACAGGCAAGAAAACAACTTAAAGCACAATGTAGCCAGCGTCACTAGCAGCATCGCTACATTTAGCAAATGCGTTTTTATTTGAAAATATTTTTAATGGTTTGTTAGTCGCATACCTACTTAATAGCGCTTTTTTGTAAAACCGCATAACGAGGATTCACAAAAAAAATCTATAGGGATCAAATTAGAATACTTTTCCGAAAATCAAACACCGCCAGCTGAGCCCCCTCGCGGCAACTGTTACAACCTTGTCATTGCCGTGTGACACTGCCACAACTCCTTCTCCGTCGAACCACCTAGGGGAGATTTACGTTGACGGTGTTCAACGGAGTTTGGTGGTGGCCGTGTGACAGGGGTATAAGCCACGGACGCGACGCTGATATCGGTGTCAGTAACGCGCCTTATACCCCCTCCCCCTTCGCTCGCTCCTCCACTCTCTTCGCTCACTGCAGCTGGCGCGCACCCCTCTCTCTCGCGCGCCCGCCTTCTCTCTCAGTCTCTCGTCGAGAGCGCGTCGTGCGATAGATGTCCCGGAGGCAACTCTACCATCAACAACGAATGCAGTACAACCGAATGCCAGCATTGCACCCGTCGTTGGAGGTGACGGTACCGCGGTCGTTTCGCCGACGTTAGAAGACAAGGCGGCGCTGCGAAGGGCTCGTGAGACCGAACGTAAGCGGGCGAAGCGTGCAGCGGAAGCCGAACTGCGTGCTCGCGAGGCCGAGTGCAAGCGGGCGCAGCGTACAGTGGATGCCGAACTTCGCGCTCGCGAGGCCGAGATGAGGCGTCAGCATCGAGCCGTGAACGCGGCCCAAGAAGCGGAACGACAACGCAAGCGTCAGGCGGAGATGGGCGATGAAGGCCGGCGTCAAGACGCCGCTCGCAATCATCAACGGCGAGTGGACGTTCCCGAAGCCGTTCCAGCCAGTGAACGTGCCGCGCGGGAGAGTGTGCGAGCCCTGGACTTTGCTCGTCCAGACGCATCGTGAAGTGTAAATAAATAATACTTCGTATATAATGTATCTGTGTACAAATGCTTTATGACAAACAACACTTAAATTCATTAATTACACTTTAATCATCATCATCAGTAATAAAACTCCCAAGCATTTCCCCGAGGGTGAACATGGTTAAGTGCGAATGCACGGGGTGATGCTATGAGTGGGAGTAAAGTTAAAATCCGTTGGCATTCGCCAGTGAGTTAACGTAAACTCCCCCGTGTGATCAAATTGCGATTCCCAGAAACCATTACACCATAAAGGCACTGTAGCGCCATCATCATCATCATCATTTCTTCATCACCGCGCCGCGTCTCTCGCGCAGCTGGCGCGAGCTCGAGCTGCGCGAGGATTATAACGAGCTTCTGGCCTGGCGGTCTGGACGTGGACAGCCACCGCGGCTCCGCTTCAGGCCTGCAATAAAGTGGCGAGATCGGCTCGGCCCCATCGGCCGCCTTCGACGTCATCTCACGTCTCCTCTTCTCTCGCCGCTACATTGGTGACCCGGAGAACACGCCCTTCGCCGAGCGGCCCGCGGCCATGTTCCCCCAACTCTGCCCACCAGTGCCGCCGTACCAATCAACTTACCCCAAGGTATGGTTTATGCAGCTCGACGCTGTTCTTGCGGTGAATGGCATCACGGACCAGCTGCTAATGCATGCCATTCTTCTCGACGCCCTACCGGTCGAGTTGCGCCATCTCGCTGCCACTTCAAGCACCAGCCCGCAGCCTTACGATGCCCTCTGCACTGCGGTGCTTGCCCGCAGCGGCAACACATACCGTCCGCTTCCGTTTACCCGCACCAGGCAGGTTTCCCCGGCGTCGCAGAGCAAGGTACGAACCGGTCCGCAGCCCTCCATTGACCGCTACCTCGGTACCCCGGCTTCGACTACTCCTCCTACCTCAGATCCAGTCGCACGAAGATCCAAATCTGCACCTGAGCACGACGACCAGGTAGACGACGCTCCCACTTCGACTGGTCTCAGCACCGAGAGAGGCGTCCCCTTGGAGCCCGCGAACGCAGGTCTGTCACTCGTGCCGGCCACTTGCACGTCTTCCTCCACCCCAGACAACTCAGGCAGGTCAGTCTTCACGACGGCAACCTCGCCGCACGCCTTGGAGCCTGCCGCAACTACGGACATCGTCGTGCCTGCTATTCGCCCCCCAATCGCGGAGGCATCGCCGTCGACGGTGTCCGAAGATGACTCTCAACCGGCCTTAACGCGCCATACGTCTTGCAGGCAGCCACTATCACCTACCTCAACGTCTCCCGCAGCTGAAGTTCCTGCCCGTGACATGCTACGACCGAACTTCCGGGATGCTGCCGGACAGACCGCACGTTTTGTACCACCCATGCAGGCGGACAACCACCAGGCTGCCGCGACGAGCACGGGCACGCCATTCAACCCCCAGGCCACGACTTCTGGGCTCCACAACCATCCCTCGGAGCCTTTGACGCTGGACGGCAACTACCAGACGTGTGTTCGCAACGCGGGCTCGTTGGTGACACGAGCGACGACGCCCAATCCTACTGCCTGTCTACCACACTTGACAGCGCACAGAAGAAATCATCGCGTTCGCCGTAAAACACAACGTCCCCTTTTCAAGCGTCCTGCTATGCAGCCGTGCGTTGCAGCTTTGGCCTTCAAGACGGCGCAAACACCTACGAGGTTTTCCCGACGCAAGGGCCAACCACTTGCCGTGCACATGACTAGCCGCAATGCACGGCGTTTCCACATCCGTCAACTCGGCCACACGCCCCGGCATGCCGGTCGCAGTGCTACGCGGAGGCCGGTGTTTCATCGACAGAGACGTCCGCACCAGCACGACCGCGACGTTGCTCCTTGTCGACAGCAGGCTCGGCACCCTGTGCGCTGTCGGAGACCCCGCTGTGGCTGTGAAACTTCAGTGCTCGGTCATCATGGGTGCGTTCCGACCATTCACACTATTTCGCCCACATTACCGGCGCGAGCTCTTCAGCGCCTGTCCACAGCTCCAGCTGTGGGCACGTTTGTCAGCCGCGTCTACTCGAAACGGCGGGTGCGCATTCGAATGGTCCCGCCGCGTAATTGTGGGATGGACGTGTCTATGAACACAGCGACCCGGCACTTCCTTCTTCGTCCCTTGCGCTTCTCCCAGAGTCGCCCACCGGAGACACACTGCTTACGGATGGCCCATAAATGTTCACAAACTGGACTTCCTAAACGGACACCTTGCGGATTTTCGTTCATGTATATAGTCTCTTTCTTTTTCATATGTTTTCAAATCGCGCAAAGCGCTAGGGGGGAGCCCTGTAGCGCCATCATCATCATCATCATTTCTTCATCACCGCGCCGCGTCTCTCGCGCAGCTGGCGCGAGCTCGAGCTGCGCGAGGATTATAACGAGCTTCTGGCCTGGCGGTCTGGACGTGGACAGCCACCGCGGCTCCGCTTCAGGCCTGCAATAAAGTGGCGAGATCGGCTCGGCCCCATCGGCCGCCTTCGACGTCATCTCACGTCTCCTCTTCTCTCGCCGCTACAGCACCATAGTCTGATTAATTTAATATAATAGTGCGAATTAATAAATAACTCTCATAGCATCACCCCGTGCATTCGCACTTAACCATGTTCACCCTCGGGGAAATGCTTGGGAATTTTTTTGAGAGAACTCCGTATCTTTCATGTGATATACCCGGGCATTCTGTAGCACGACCTCTCTAAAGAGGTGTCCGCTGTGGTGGCTACACTAAACAAATCACTTGCCTCGCAACCCTTGAATGCAAGGTTGTGAATAATCGAGGCACTTGTGTTACTGCCATACATGTTTACCACGGTTTTTAATGTCACGAACTTTCGTCATATATTACACTACACACATTTCACAACATGATCATGATTTTATTATTCTATGTTTTTACCCGCATTAGCGCGAGGAATTCTAAGGCCTTTATAAAGCCGCTAATGAGAATCATTCTCTATATCTCTAGTCCAACAAACTGGCGCTCTTTGGCCATCAGATGGCCCATGTGAGCGTTTCTTTGTAAAGGTGATAATTGACCATATTTAAACATGTAGAGACATCTCCCACTTCATACTCCACGCTGAACTTTATTTAAATCACTCCTAAGGTCTTAGAAATCAGAAGTGAATCAGAATCACTAGCGGTGACGTAGTTTCCGGAAGAATCTACAGTGTTCATGAAGTGAGAGTAATTTCAAAATAAAATGATCCACTGCCGTTCTGAAGCTCTTCAAAAACCGTAGGCGCGATTCACGCTGAAAATTACTGACAATTCAATGAGGCAGCAACAAACTTGAGGAGACAATGTGGCAATACAATCAACCCACCGAAAGTATACGAGATGTTGTTGTAAGAAATTGTAATTATAGATCGGAAGAAAACGTACAAGTGATCATTGGTCAGCTGCCAGGTCGTAATAAGTTCACGTGGTGCGTGACGCCAGACAGGCTGATAAAAAGTGTTCTACACTCACCGCCATAGCTACAGGTGCTCCCAAGTTTCATGCACATGCATACCTCATCAAGTGAACAGGGGGGAGAGCCGCCATGGTAGTTATGTAGGTAGAGCATCGGGTGTGTTATTCGAAGATCGCAGGTTTGGTCCCTGTCTAATTCAAGTTATTTTCTCGTCCACTTTTCTTTCTTCCCATTCACATCACAATCCCTTCTAACAACATCCCCTACACTCTCCTTGGCTTTATTGTCTATAAGATCTCATTAGGACTAGACAAGGAGAAAGAGACGTTTGCCAGAATACTTTACAAAGCTAGTGTACTCCGATATGGACCGATCACTAGCCAATGCAGGCTTACGGTTCAGATATCTTGTAATCTTTTCTTTGGTTTGTAATAAAAATCAGATTGATTGATCGATTGAAAAAAAACTCCACGCAAGATTCAACAAATGTCACATGAATGTCAAACTGCTGCAATTTTCGCAGGCTCACGCTAATATTGGAGGATATAGACTATCAGCGCGCTCTGCTTGATCAACTCCACGGCCAGGTTCAGGAGGTTCAGCGGAAAATCTCCTTGTCTGTGATCCAGCTAGAAACGCTGAAACAAGTCTCCCTAAGAGCAGGTAAAGTCTGCACATGCTTCCTTTTGGTGTCCGTCTTGACGCACGGAATATTTTTACGCTGTATAGTCGTATTCAACTACTTCACGAATACTCTTCAGAATAGGGCGTAATTAACGGCTATCACAAAGAGGGTATATTGTTAAGAATGTGCGGCGTGCTCACGAAGAAGTGTGTTTGTTCCGACATTCATGGCTGGTTTCGTGAAGCCATTAGAACCAGGAAAACAGTTTTTAGAAGGTCTCCTAATGAAAGCCTTCTTTATGCACTCCAAATGAATTTTGTTGTTTCCAAGGGTGCCAGTAGCGGAGATAGCTTTATTTTATTTATTTTTTTATTTACAAGATAAATCAGGCCTAGTAAGTGTCCGAGTAGGAGGGGCAGAATAGTACAATATAAACATATATAAAATAAAATGAAAGAAACGCTAAGGTTATACAATGAACACAATGCATTGACAGGGTTAAAAAAGGAATTGCAGAACTGAACAATTTGAAGCAGGAATCACAAGTCATTTCATAAACACAAAAATACTACAAGCTTAGAGAATGCATCACTAAAGTAACAAAAGGTGCGCAAAGAGTAAGCACATATTCAACAAATATTAGCATTAATAGCGTCAGTGTTGCATAGACTAGCTATAGATAAGTCATTCGTTAGCTATGCTACATAGAAAACAAGACTGTCTAAAAAGCTTAGTTTTAAAGAGATATGGCTTCAAAGATTCAGCATGACGATTTGTTGTTTGTCGAGCTACAAGTGGCTTCAAGAAAGGATTGACTAATGAAAAATGGTTTTTATTCTTCAACTCAATTCTATAAATTTTCCTTCGTAACTGCAAGGTTTGAATGTTACTAGCTAGCATAGGACTAGTTGGGGCATCGGACCAGCGATATTTAAAAAATAAATCGGACTGTTGTACGTTGGACGTTTTCTAGGCTTCTCAAGTGGGCAGTTCCACTTTTTCTCGAGCCCTCGTGTTCCGCAACACACAAACTCGTGGACGAAATAAAGTTTAACTTGATGTGATTTGTATATTACATTCGGTATACGGCTCCCACACAATACATGCATTAGTCCCGAGAATGAACACTGGCGTCACTGCAGTCACGGCGAAGTGACGTCACAGCAAGGACTCGCCTGGTCCGCCGCGCACCGATGCTGGCCGACGGTCGCTTCTTTCCCAGCCCTCTGTGTACGCGCTCTACAGCGATACAGTAATCATTTCTTCTCAATTTCGAGTAGTAGATCACTAAAAGTACAAAGTAAAGGTATTTATTGCTGTTAGAAGTTAACTAAGCTGTAGAATGTGTGGGCCCACTTTGAAAGTGAATGTGCAGGACAGCAAAACATTAGTTGTTTTCAGCATACACGTACTCCACGAAATCAAATCTTAGAAAAGGTTCGTGCTAAATGGGTCTGACTTCTCTATAACTTGGCATAGACTATGCCATTGAACATTCGTATTACAGTATTACAAATGAAATCAGCACGTTTTCAGTTTACGTACAGCAGTGTGACTTACCGGGCATCTTATGTCTGCCTCTGCAAATAATGCAGCTCATTAGACAAATTTCCGCTATGGAATTCAGGATAAATTGAATGGATCAGTCTTTCATACACAACCAGTTATTGTACGAGTGCATACCACTGTGATAACGATTAATTTAAATATTTCGTATGTGCGTGGGCGCGCAAACGGAAGACTAACTCCGGAGCTATCATTTGTTGAAAACACTTCGTTAAATCTTTTTCTTAACGTCCTTAGGTCACTGAACTGTTAATAAGAAAACAATTGGTTATTAGCTCTAAACTGCTTAAAATTTAGCATTTCTTACATGTGTGACACACTACCGCGTGCTGAACAAGCCCCACATTTATTCATTCGTACTTGTCAAAGGAATGGGTGGAGTCGTGCAGCGTAATAATTATTGCTGTGCGTAGAATCGTTTGCTAATTGAACAAAATCACATTCTTTTCATTTTACTTTGCATGCCAACTAAGCTTCCGCAACCCCAAATAAATAGACTGGGACAGGTCACCGGCGTCATAAATGCGGAGCATTTTATAGTCGCGACTACTGGCTAATCCGGAGTAGGCGGTGTGGTCGACACCGCTAGTGTGCATGCTCGCGTCTCGTGCAGCATGCTCTCATCTTCTGCCAACTGTCGCTCCTCCCCTTCCCTCACCTTGCAAGACCGATGCAGACAGCATCGGCTAAAAAAAAACGAGTGTTAGCGCTGCACAACCATTCACTGGCCACCTCGTATATATAGGCACTGGATCACGCGTTTGGAATTGAGTCAATGGCGTCTTTACTTGGCTTTCGCTTGACTTGACGATATGCTTGACTCGAGTAGATGCGTTAGAAGCAACAGTACCTTTATCCAGTATTGGGGCACAACCCTATCAGCGCCCAACGTCTCATCGAAAGCCATGCTTTTCTTTCATTCAATAAATAAGAATAATAAAGACGAAGTAACAATTAAGCATTCCCGAATCATACCCAAATACGCAGCATTCATGCGACACCCCAAACACCCTGAAACACACCTACTCTATTCCTCCTCGTGGGAAGCTGCCGGTCATTTTTTTTTTCACTCGAGACCCCTCTCGGCGTAGCACGGTCCCTGCGGCTATCAACGTCGGTGGCCGCCGGTGAAAGACTTAATTTTGCTTGCTACCGCGACGCCCCTTGTCGGCACACTAAGAAGTATATGAAGGAACTGTAGATTAGATAACGCATGCGTTTCCGAACCATCGATCGCTCCATCCAGGCAAAGCCTCTTGTATTGCTTTATGCCAGGGCAAACGGGCGCTCATCAACGGAGGCCGGGGGTCCGCCTTAGTTCAGGGAGTGGTCGTGATGCAACGCTACATGATGGGTAGATCTATTGTTAGTGCTAGCCCCGCCGCGGTGGTCTAGTGGCTAAGGTACTCGGCTGCTTACCCGCAGGTCGCGGGATCGAGTCCCGGCTGCGGCGGCTGCATTTCCGATGGAGGCGGAAATGTTGTAGGCCCATGTGCTCAGATTTAAGTGCACGTTAAAGAACCCCATGTGGTCGAAATTTCCAGAGCCCTCCACTACGGCGTCTCTCATATTCATATCGTGGTTTTGGAACGTTAAACCTCACATATCTATCAATCAATATTGTTACTGCTACCTTTATGTAGCAGCTATGCACATCTGTTTTTCAACGCCGCCAGCGACGACTCACTGTGGAGAAGCTGATGCACAGGCCGTGCCCGGAGAACAAGTCTGCACCGCCAAAAGCAGTCTCCGTGCACCTAGTATCGCTCACGTAACCGTCGAGCACTCAGTAGCTCGTTAGCGAAGAAGTGGTGCTTTTATTTGCTTGACATTCATGTCCTGAAGCTTCCAATACAAAATTTTTGCGTAGATTCGGCACCACTTTCGAAAATTACCGAAATATTCCATGCGGTAAACTTAGTGAGGTGCTCCTTCTGTCTTGAATGAGATATATTCTGTGCTTGCCAGTTGTTACTCATCCTCCATCGATCGCGCCACTTGCAGTGGTGGCAGTGGCGGTGCACATTATCTGGCACTACGCGATGCATTTGCGTTTTTCGTTACCGAACAGACAAAAAAATATTTTGTACTCCCGTGGCACTGTCCAGAAAGCAGGTGTTCCTTCGCTGGTCGTCGACAGGCCAGGCACGTCACAAGTGAGGTACGTCACAGGTCCGGCTTAAGCAAAGTTGCCGCGAAAACTGAGCGCTGCTTCACCGTTTAAATATAGTGGCGAGCTGGGCAAGACGGCGGACTAGTTGGCAACTATGCTCCCGTAAGGAGCATGTGCCATCAGCACCTTTCACTGAAACACTCCGACGCTGTAGCCTCGGCTCGCTCGAACTGAAGTCAGTGCCACCAAGTGTTCAAAGTGATATGCTTGCTGCAGTTGACGATAGATAGAGTGTGTGTGTTGGCTTCATTTAGTGTTGCTGTGTATGCTACCTAAAGGTAGCATATGCAGTAGAGTTACTGTATATGCCACCGCTAGGTAGCGGAGTTGCGCTACTGTTCTGCGGGCGCCGCTCACTCCGCCTACAGGAGTTCAGTGCCTCTACTCGCCGAGCGCCATCACGTGGTCACAGGTGGTTCATTTGCACTGCGGAGAAGCCAACGCTACGCAGATTCCGGGCAGATCAAGCCGGGTTGACAACAACTGTTGTCATTCTCGCTGCGCTTCTTCGGTAATGCAGCCATGCTACCTGTTTGTCACTAGAAACGCGGCTGAAAATGCATTCTGTGTTGAATTGTACTACGTGGAGCCCATGCGCTTGGACGCTGGTGCCACGGGTTTTGCTATAGAAAGATTAGTGTTCAGTCATCATCATCAGCATCAGCCTGACTACGTCCACTGCAGGACAAAGGCCTCTCCCATGTTCCGCCAGTTAACCCGGTCCTGTGCTTGATGCTGCCAATTTATACCCGCAAACTTCTTAACCTCATCTGCCCACCTAACCTTCTGTCTCCCCCTAACCCGCTTCCCTTCTCTGGGAATCCAGTCAGTTACCCTTAATGACCAGCGGTTATCCTGTCTACGCGCTACATGCCCTGTCCATGTCCATTTCTTCTTCTTGATTCCAGCTATGATATCCTTAACCCCCGTTTGTTCCCTAATCCACTCTGCTCTCTTCTTGTCTCTTAAGGTTACACCTACCATTTTTCTTTCCATTGCTCGCTGCGTCGTCCTCAATTTAGGCTGAACCCTCTTTGTAAGTCTTCAGGTTTCTGCTCCGTAGCTAAGTACCGGCAAGATACAGCTGTTATATACCTTCCTTTTGAGGGATAGTGGCAATCTACCTGTCATAATTTGAGAGTGCTTGCCGAATGTGCTCCACCCCATTCTTATTTTTCTAGTTACTTCAATCTCGTGGTTCGGCTCTGCGGTTATTACCTGCCCTAAGTAGACATAGTCTTTTACAACTTCAAGTGCACTATTACCTATCTCGAAGCGCTGCTCCTTCCCGAGGTTGTTGTACATTACTTTCGTTTACTGCAGATTAATTTTAAGACCCACCTTTCTGCTCTCCTTGTCTAACTCCGTGATCATGAGTTGCGATTCGTCCCCCGAGTTACTCAGCAATGCAATGTCATCGGCGAAGCGCAGGTTACTAAGGTATTCTCCACTTGACTGTTATCCCTAACTGTTCCCATTCTAGGCTTCTGAAAACCTCCTGAAAGCACGCGGTAAATAGCATTGGGGAAATTGTGTCCCCCTGCCTTACACCCTTCTTGATTGGTATTCTGTTGCTTTCTTTATGAAGCACTATGGTAGCAGTGTATCCCCTGTAGATTTCTTCCAGAATGTTTATATATACTTCATCTATGCCCTGATTCCGCAGTGTTTGCATGACGGATGATATTTCTACTGAATCAAACGCCTTCTCGTAATCTATGAAGGCTATGTATAGTGGTTGCTTATATTCTTAGCATTTCTCTATTGCATGATTGATAGTATGAATGTGGTCAATTGTTGAGTAGCCTGTTCGAAATCCTGCTTGTTCCTTTGGTTGATTGAATTCTAATGTTTTCTTTTCTCTGTTAGCAATTACCTTTGTAAATAGCTTGTATACTACAGAGAGCAAGCTGATCGGCCTGTAATTCTTCAAGTCCTTGTCATCTCCTTTCTTATGTATTAAGATGATGTTAGCGTTCTTCCAAAACTCTGGTACTCTTCCCGTCAGGAGACACCTCGTAAACAGGGTGGCTAGTTTTTCTAACACAATCTGTCCTCCATCTTTCAGCAGATCTGATGTTACCTGATCCTCACCAGCAGCTTTTCTCCTTTGCATGCTCTGCAAAGCTTTTCTGACTTCTTCTATCATTACTGGTGGGGTGTAATCTGGCTTACTCCTAGTTCTTATAGTATTAAGGTCGTGGTTGTCTCGGCTACTGTACAGATCTCTGTAAAACTCCTCCGCTATTTTAACTATCCTATCCATATTGGTAGTTATTTTGCCTTCTTTGTCCCTTAGTGCATACATCCGACTTTTGCCTATCCCAAGTTTCCTCTTCAATGCTTTGACACTTCCTCCGTTTTTCAGAGCGTGTTCTATTTTCTTCATGTTATACCTTCTTTCATCGCATACCTTACGTCTATTATTCAACTTTGAAAGCTCTGCCAGTTCGATTTTGTCTGTTGTACTTGACACTTTCATGATTTGACGCTTCTTAATTAGGTTCTTGGTTTCTTGGGAAAGCTTGCCAGTGTCCTGTCTAACTACCCTGCCTCCAATTTCCACTGCACACTCCGTAATGATACTCGTCAGATTATCATTCATTGTATCTACGCTAAGGTTGGTTTCCTCATTAAGAGCCGAGTACCTGTTCTGCAGCGACACTCTGAATTCCTGTACTTTCCCTTTCAGTGCTAGCTGATTGATTGGCTTCTTTCGTATCAGTTTCTGTCGTTCCTTCTTCAAGTCTAGGCGAATTCGAGACCGTACCATTCTACTGGTCACTGCATCGTACCTTGCGAGCCACTTCCACATCCTGCACGATTCCAGGCTGTGTCCTCATTATAAAGTCTATTTCGTTCTTATTTTCGTCATTAGGGCTCCTTCATGTCCACTTGCGGTTTTCTCGTTTTCGGTAGAAGGTATTCAAAATCCGTAAATTATTGCGTTCTGCGAATTCTACTAGTAGCTCTCCTCTGGCGTTTCTAGTGCCGATGCCATAATCTCCTACTGCCTGGTCTCCAGCCTGCTGCTTCCCTACCTTTGCATTAAAGTCGCCCATCACTATAGTATACTGTGTTTTTACCTTACTCATTGCCGATTCCACGTCTTCATAGAAGCTTTCAACTGAATCGTCATCATGGCTGGATGTAGGCGCGTAAGCCTGTACTACCTTCATTTTGTATCTTTTATTCAGTTTAATTACGATACCTACCACCCTTTCATTAATGCTATAGTATTCCTTCATGTTGCCAGCTATGTTTCTGTGAATTAGAAACCCCACTCCCAGTTCTCTTCTGTCTGCCAAGCCCCTGTAGCAAAGGACGTGCCCATTCTGTAGCACCGTATAGGCCTCATCTGTCCTCCTAACCTCACTGAGCCCTATTATATCCCATTTAACACCCTCTAGCTCCTCGAATAGTACAGCTAGACTTCCCTCACTAGATAAGGTTCTAGCGTTAAACGTTGCCAAGTTCAGGTTCCAATGGCAGCCTGTCCGGATCCAGAGATTCTTAGCACCCTCTGCTGCGTTGCAGATCTGACCGCTGCCGTGGTCAGTTGCTTCTCAGCTGCTGGGGACTGAGGGCCGTGAGTTAGTTCAGTAAGAAGCAATAAACGCTTGGCAATCGTCGTCTGCAGGATTTTCTCTGGGAGGTGCAAACCATTGTTGCGTCGCGGTTTAAGGAGACCGAGAGCACCGGTCTGGCTTGGTTGAGGGCCAGTGCTGTTGTGGCATTGAGGTAGGCAAGTGCCCCTTTTCCACTTCTCTTCTGACGTCCATGCGCTTGGCTTTCTTTTTTTTTTGTCCACGGCCCCGCAATACTTGCTTTATTTGTATTAACCACGGATGCAGTAGTGAATACGTTATACGCGCAGAGTTGGCCAGCGTGTGTCAGCTGCATACGCCCCAAATTGTTCTGCGGGTTAAAACGCTAAAAATAAAGAAAGAATTGAAACTAGAACTATTTCAATCGGCAAGGTGTTGCTGGTAGTTTCTGAATTGATGCAGCTTTGGAACTTAAAGTGAAAAGGATATTGGACACGACAGGGCTGTTGAACAACAATTTACACTAATTGTCTTGAGCCGCGATTGTAATACGAGAGTAATACGAGAGCTACGCGTAACGTGGGCGTCGCACGGCCACTCTCGATCGCTATCCAGCTCGATTCAGTTGAAGACTGCAAGGCCTTAGCTGGTTAACTCATACAGTTAACGAATGAGACCAACGCAATGAAAATATGCCATTTCTAACTCCCTCGATAGCGAGGAAGAGTGAAAAATAGTTTTATACGCATAAACTGGAAAAACAGCATAAAAGAAGCTGAAGCTAATGTGTGGCCTACTATAAATATGCATATGCATCACTGGTTCAAAAAGCTGAGGCACGTTTTTTCCTTTTATATACCAGAAACGTAAGCATAAAATGAAGGCTTCCAGGCGTGACCAGAACAACTTAGTTTTTCTCGTACTTACATAAAAATAGAGAAAAAAGATAGCGAAAAGAATAAATAAATAAAGCAACGCCTGTAATCTGAAGCGTGAGTGCTGCTCCAACGCAGGTGGTGAGTGGCTTTCCCGCAAGACATTTGAACCGGAGATGGCGTACCTTGGCGCAACTCTGCTACCGAAAAGTAGCATATACAGTAACTCTAGTTTCACTGGTAAATTTCTCTTTTCAGTCTGCCTGACCAGCGGGTCGACTGCACTCATTTGGCATCCCGTTTGAACGTGATGGGAAAGCCAGGCTCACGTTTGCGATGCGTTGCTCACCACCCTAGTGTAGAGAGGGCAAAGTTCCGGTCGCTCTGGCGGGCTGCGCTTGCTTGGTTTTTTCATAGCGCACACGGAAAACGTGTTTCTTGGGGCTTTTATCTCGCATTTCGCACGCTATGGGCGCCACTCCTTCGTCATCCTGGAAAGCAGGCATGCACTCCTGCTGCACTTTTAGCCGCTGCAAATGTTTGAAATTGTCGAAGAGCTGGAAACTGCCCGTGAAGTTCTATGGTTTCCTATGCTAGTTCGAGGAGCAAAGGCGTCAAGAGCGGATTATGGCAGTTCATAGATACTTCCGCGGTTTCGTCACATTAAGAATCTTTTGTCCTGCACAGTATTATTAAAAACTATTAACGGGGAGAACCTTCATAGCCGGACACATATGAAAAGGAAGCACGTTTGTAAACTGTAGCTACAGCAAATACACAACCACTGTGCATTTAGAGATTGGGCATCATCTTTCCGAGAAAACGATTTTTAATGATAAAGTAGCTAAGCTGCTAGTTTATACACCACTGTTAGAATACCGCACCGTGAGCCCTGCAAGTGTTTTATTCATCTTATGGCTGTAGACATCACGTCGCCGCTCAATGTCAACAAATTAATGCTGTGTGTTCTTTGATTTGTGGGGTTTAACGTCTCGAAACCACCATATGATTATGAGAGACGCCGTAGTGGAGGGCTCCGGAAATTTTGACCACCTGGGGTTCTTTAACGTGCACCCAAATCTGAGCACAAATGCTGTGTGTTCCTGCTGCGCGTTTATATGTACAGGTATTTCAAGCAACCCCCACCAATAAGTCAGCAGGCTGGCGTGTTTTGATGCTTGGATCAAAATCACGAGTTCCATTCCCGCATACGCCAACTACATTTGCATGAAAGCGCAACGTAATAACATTGTGGTTAGATTTAGGTGCAAGATATGTCAGACAGGGCGTGTTGGCATTGCATATTTGAAGGGTACGGTGTAATGACGCTCAATGTAAACAGAAGTGGCGCCTGTGTGTGTGCACCCTCTCTCCATGGTCGTCGTCGCGCATTACACTACAAATGGATTCAGGTGCACGTTAAAGAAAAAAACCTCAGGTAGCCAGAAAGAATCTGGAGACTTACACGGTGGCGTGCGTACTTACAATATCTACGTTTTGGCACGTAAATTATTATAATCTTGTATGCGCCCGAGCTGCGGCCAATATACAGTTGTTGCTATGAAAACTGGCTGAAAAACTGCAACCAAGGCAGCAATAAAAATTTTGATTCTTTCGTAAAATCAGACGCGCTTATCAAGGGCGAATCTCGGCGTAACTAAAAACATAATCAATCCTAGTGGTTTTTGTTTATCATGACAAAGATCAAGCCAGCTTTCAAAGCAACCAAAATGACATTTTAATCAGTGAACACGCTGCGTCGTAAGGCGTGGATATTATTCGGAAATGAAACATGTGCAGCAGGAAATGTGGATTGATGCGCACAAAATACTTTTTTGTGCGCGTCATTATGATTTCGAAGGAGCTGCCAAAATTCAAGGTGGCATTGAACTCGCAAAACTACGTTAACATTCGATGAAAACGTCGGTAAAAGTGAAACTTTTCTGAAACTGAACACTGTGTATAGCGCCCCGCCGCGGTGGTCTAGTGGCTAAGGTACTCGGCTGCTAACCCGGATGTCGCGGAATTGAATCCCGGCGGCGGCGGCTGCATTTCCGATGGAGGTGGAAATTTTGTAGGCCCGTGTGCTCAGATTTGTTTGCACGTTAAAGAACCGCAGGTGGTCGAAATTTCTAAATTCCTCCACTACGGCATCTCTCATAAGCATATCGAGGTTTTGGGACATTAAACCCCACAAATCAATCAATCAACACTGCGTATTGCAATGGTGCCGGGAACTAAACAAAGCAGACGTAAGTTTTGTCTCTAGACAGTGACCTCCTAATTATTTTAAGGCCACATGACAAACTTGTCACCCAATCAATCGAAATCCGAACGCCATAAACAAACGCACGCGAAAGCCTGGTAGTGGTTTGCCGACAGCTCCGAGAAGACATTACTGCCGGAGACATATAAAATTCGCACTGCACATCACATTTGGTGTCATAAAAAGGAGGCTGTTAACCACCGACATGTATATACATATAGAATTTGTTCAAAAACATCGTGTTCGACTTGCTTGGTCCCGCTAAGTTTTTCAATGAATCGCCCTTGATTTTGGCGAGATTCCCACCGTGAAAACGTTTTTTTACAATAATTTTAAACCTTCAGAGCAAGTCACGGGCTGAAGTAACGCTGCATGTGCATGGCGACAAGATAACAGCGCATGAATGTGCTGAGAATGTGCAGGCCAAATGCTTTTGCTGGAAAGGTGGCGAAACGCCTGCTGGTGCAGCGCATCGTGGTCGAGGTTCAGAGGCCTATAGCATTAGAGAGCTCGTGGCGCAGAAATTCCGCCATCGGCATCGGCACCGTTGTGAGCGAAAAATCGTCCGTGAGCCAAAAAGCTCGTTATAGACATTGCCCTGGGAGGCCGCTACTTGTCCACGCGTGCGCGCGCAATCACACGGAAAACCTCGCGCATTCGTAGAAAAAAAAAGAAGTGCTCATGGTCACGAGGCGCGGTAACGCAGTTTCTTTGCCCTTCCACCCCTCCTTTCTTAGCTTCCAGCGCTTCCGTCGGGAGGAGAGAAGAGAGTGTAGCGAAACGTCGGGGTTGCTCAAAGTTAGGCGCATCGGAAGACCAGGGAGACGAATAAGTGTGGGTGAAACTCCATGGAGGCAATCGATGAGAAGTCAACACGATGATTTCGGGGAGCACTCATTGGGGGTTTATTTAGCTAACGCAACTTCAATTTACAAAATGCACTAGGTCACAAAGAGAAAACATAGAAAAAGGTGGCATACCCCTCGGCTTGCATGGCTGGTCTCCGGTTGTGAGACGCGCTGTTGACCCCGACTCCGCTTTCCTCCAAAAGAGCCCGAGTCGCTGCCTTAATAGGGTTCTTTAGCGTCCCCGGTTGCGTGGTTCAATCCGGCAAGCCGAGGATAATCAAATCAACATGAGTTTTCGTGGTTGCCTGAAGCCTGCCTCGCGATAAAATCAGTCCACTTTCTGTACACGCCACTTCCTGGCAAGCAGAGGCGACGCGCACACATAGTCTCAATTTTCGGCGTCTGGTCGTCCCGCGAAGTACCCTCGCTGTGTGCCTGCAGTCGTTTGCGCACGGGGCGCGAAGGAAACGAATCCTGCCTCGCGACGAAAAACGGTGGGAGCTTCTGGAAACGGTTGCATTCTCTGAAACGGCCTTGACGAGCTAACAAGCGCTCAAATTTCGGCCCCTTTTGCCCCAGAGTACCGAAAATGTGGCTCGCTCGTTTGAAGAGTGGGGGACGCAGTGGTTAGAAGTGACCGACCGAATGCGGCCCTTTCTGTTCAAACTCAATCTTCTTCAAGGCGCGCTCCCTGAAACAAGGTAAACGGCGCCGCTAACAAGGGCGTCTGGCAAAGAACAAACTCCAGCTGTAGCTGAAAAAGAACAAAGTTTTCCGCACGACATTGCCCTCGCGACACCTCCCCCCTAAGAAAAAGATTGTCCAACTCGTTTTATCTGCAAAACACGGCAAGAAATAGACTAAATATACAAAAAGGTATTGTATTCCAAAAGTGTGTGAGATGGTTACTTAAAGACACTTATGCATATGTATAAAAGTTGGAATCTTTAAAAAAGGTACATAAAAACAACAGACGAAAAAACAAAACAATATCATTGGTAACAGAAATATATTGGTTCACTCGTCGGTACTGTAATACAACACAGTGTCTGTGTCGTAAGCGCTGACATTCTGTTGTGCGTTGTTACCACTTGAAAATGTCTTCCAGTCGGAGTGAAGTTCAGTGTCCGTGTCGTAGCCTTCGCACTGCTGTACTGGAACACTGGTATGTGTCCCGCGCACGCAATGTTATAAACGGAGTTCTTGACCCACTCGTGAACCGCCCTCACGCACTTCACCATTGGAGCCGCACTCGCGCACAACACTGATAGAATCCCTGTTCATCACTCGTTGCACTGCTCCCGCGCACAACACTTCGATGCAATCCGCGATCATCTCTCCTTGCACTGCACTCGCGCACATCACCACCTAGATTGCGCATCTCATGATTATCATCAGACTCATCGTCCGCGTCGTCGGCATCGGAGCCCAATCGAACGTGTCAGGGCTTTAAGCGCGCCAAATTCACAACGTCACGTTTTTTCCCAGTTTAGTCTACCACCTCCCAGTTGTTCTCGGCTACCCGGTGCACAAGACGGAAAGGTCCGTGATTTTTGTTAACAAGTTTTGTCGTCTTCCCTTTCGCCCGGGAGGGACTCCACAAGTACACCAAGTCACCCTGATGATATACAACACTTCGTCGCCTAGCATCACAGCTGCGTTTGTTCTCCTGCTGACGCTTCTCCCATTCATTTACTAGCTTTCGAGCCTGCCGCACCCTGCGAGCCACTTTCATTGCGTCCAGGGTGTAGTCGAATCCGCGTTGCGCGCCCGACTCTACATCCACCGGTAGTGTCGGTTCATGTCCGTGAAGAAGAACGAAGGGAGTAAATCCAGTCGTCTGGTGGGTGGAAGAATTGTATGCAAAAAGAACGTACGGTAGAAATTCATCTTAGTCGCGGTGGTGTGAGGAAACGTACATGCTGAGCATGTCAGCCAACGTGCGGTTAAAACGCTCGCACAAGCCGTTGGCCTCTGGGTGGTATGCTATTGTGGTGGCATGCTCGAGCCGGAATATTTTTTCGGTTAAGTTAGCGACAAAGTGCTATCCACGATCGCTTATTACTTTTCCGGGGCACCATGACGTAGGACGATTTGTTCGACGAAAGCTCTTGCTGCTTAATAGGGTTCAGCCACTGCCCTGTGTCTGCGGCAGTGGCTGCTGGACACGCGACAGCCTCGACCCATTTCGTATGGTAGTCGGTAATCACGACGATGTAGTGGTTCTCAGCTTTGGATTTAGTGAAAGGCCCAATAAAGTCCATGCCCACCTGCTGAAAAGGTCAACCTGCAGGTGGGATCGGCTGGAGGAAACCGGCCGGCCTCCCCGGTGGTTGCTTTCGTGTCTGGTAGTCGGGGCAGGAGAGAACGTACTTGCTTACGTACGAGAACATCTTCGGCCAGAAATATCGGCAACGAACATTCTTCCATGTGCGCTTGACACCTAAGTGGCCTGCCGTGGTGCCGTCATGGCAGTACCTTAAAATCTCAGATCTCAAGCACTTGGGGACAACGAGCGCCGCACGGTCCTCCTGAAACCCTTTCGCCCTTCGATAGAGTACACCGTCGATCAACCAAAAGCTCCATGGCGTTCTTTTAGTTCTCCTGACAACGGGCGCATCCGGGTGCTCGAGGTGCTGCATAATTTCTTTCATCCATGGGTCTGCCCTCTGCTTTTTTCCAACATCCACCTGATCCAGAACCAGCAACGGTAAGGGGTTTTCCTCCCTTACTGACGCGGGATCACGAAGAAGGCGGGAAAGCGTATCGGCATTTCCATTCTTGAGGCCAGGGTGGTGTCGCAACGTTATGTCGAATTCCTGAAGCAACAGGGATCATCGCATAAGACGACTGTTCGGATTCTTTACTTTCATTAGCCAAGCGAGGCTGGCTTGGTCAGTCAGGACCATGAACATAGCACCAAAGACGTATGGTCAAAACTGTCCACAGGCGTATACAACGGCGAGACATTCTTTCTCAGTTGTACTGTAGTTCATCTCAGCCTTGTTAAGGTGGCAGCTGGCATAGGCGACGACTCTCTCTTGACATCCAATTTTCTGTACAAGCATGGCGCCAATGCCGTAATCACAGGTATCAGTGTGCACCTCTATCGGCTTTCCCGGCTCAAACTGACGCGGCATTGGTTCTGTGATCAGCTTCTCTTTGAGGGATTGCATGGCCACTTCGCATGCCGCATCCCATTTTTTCGATTTGGATGAAGCACATAATTTGTTACCTAATTCTGCAGAGATGACATTTACGGAGGAGTCGGTGTAAATTCCAAGTTTTGTTTCTGTACCGTTGGCGCGTGTGGAGACTGCGAGAAGCTGACCTTCCGACAATGTACCGATGGGACGGCCGGGCTGGCCCCCTAGGCACGGCCGTTCTCGTTTCCCGAAGAATTAGGCTGCCCATTCTGATTGCCTAGGAGCTCCGCCTGATCGTTCCTGCCAACTCGGAACCGCTGCCAGCACTGTTGTGCTATGCGACCTATGCGGCGGCAAATCTGGCATCGGGGACGCCCGTCGTTGGCACGGGAAGTTCTCTGAGGCCAAGGCGTTGGGGGTGGGGGGCGACGCACCTCGTCTTCGATGCTTTTTAGCCGGTCAGACAGCAAGGCGATCGAGTCCGCAATCGCTTTCGGGTCTCTCTCGCGGTCGGCAGCCTCCCGTGGGCCGCGCAATTCGGCCGTGGCGCAGGTGGCGACACACGTAGGGAAGAGGGTGCCCTGTCACTGCGGTGTGTGCGAACCCTACGGGATGCGCGATCTTTTGTATGTACGACTGCGATCCGGTAGAATACTGGATGCCAATCGGTTGTGACCCCGACGCACGGCTCATCAAAGCTGCCAGATTTATGCGTTGCAAAAGTTGGAAGAATGCAGAGCAGCTCTCTGGGTTTGCGATTATCATTTTCTCCAGAATATCCGTACGCAAACCGCGCATAAGGTACCGCAACCGATCATCATCCGTCATGGGCGGGTTCACTGTTGCACACAGCTGTACGACGTCATAGTAGTACTGCTCGGGGGTTTTGGATGGCAATAGGGTGCGGTTTTGTAGCCGAAAATGTGCGATCTCGACGGAGAGGGGACTCGTAAAGGACGTTTTTAATAGCGTCGCCCATTCTTCCTATGTATTAGGGGCACTGGTTGGATTTTGAGTAGTGTGCCACTTTTTCGCATCTCCGTCTAAAGCAGATATAGAAATTTCACCTTCTTGGCTTGGTCCCAATTGGTAAGTGACGCTACATATTCGTAGCAAAGTAGCCACTCGGAAATAGATTCCTCCGGCGCGCCTCTAAAGACTGGTGGTTCGACTGAAGGTTTAGCTTGGGCGGTAGACATAGCAGAGAAGAAGTTAGGGGATTCCGTCATAGTAGAGCAGTCATAGGTAGGTTCCTGATATTTGTTGTTGACTCGGGGCATAATTTCAGAGCGGGACTATCATTACCGAGCAACCTCGACCACTTTGTAGCGAAACGTCGGGGTTGTTCAAAGTTAGGCGCCTCGGAAGACCAGGGAGACGAATAAGTGCGGGTGAAACTCCGCGGAGGCAATTGATGAGAAGTCAACACGATAATTTCGGGGAGCACTCATTGGGGGTTTATTTAGCTAACGCAACTTCAATTTACAAAATGCACTAGGTCACAAAGACAAAACATAGAAAATGGTGGCATACCCCTCGGCTTGCATGGCTGGTCTCCGGTTGTGAGACGCGCTGTTGACCCTGCCTCCGCTCTCCTCAAAAAGAGCCCGAGTCGCTGCCTTAATAGGGTTCTTTAGCGTCCCCGGTTGCGTGGTTCAATCAGGCAAGCCGAGGATAATCAAATCAACATGAGTTTTCGTGGTTGCCTGAAGCCTGGCTTGCGATAAAATCAGTTCACTTTCTGTACACGCCACTTTCTGGCATGCAGAGGCGACGCGCACACATGGTCTCAATTTTCGGCCTCTTGTCGTCCCGCGAAGTACCCCCGCTGTGTGCCTGCAGTCGTTTGCGCACGGGGCGCGAAGGAAACGAATTCTGCCTCGCGACAAAAACGGTGGGAGCTTCTGGAAACGGTTGCATTCTCTGAAACGGCCTTGACGAGCTAACAAGCGCTCAAATTTCGGCCCCATTTTGCCCCGGAGTACTGGAAATGTGGCTCCCTCGTTTGAAGAGTGGGGGACGCAGTGGTTAGAAGTGACCTACCGGATGCGGCCCTTTCTGTTCAGACTCATTCTTCCTCAAGGCGCGCTCCCCGAGACAAGTTAAACGGCGCCACTAACAAGGGCGTCTGGCAAAGAACAAACTCCATCTGTAGCTGTAAAAGAACAAAGTTTTCCGCGAGACATTGCCCTCGCGACAAGAAAATGCAATTGCAGCATGCGACAAACCGTTGAAACTCCGCTCACTAAGATGCATTCTTACAATTTTTGCGGCGTTTAATTTGTGAGGCAATAAGCTCTTTTAGTGAATTACTTCCATGGTTAATTCAAAAGTGTATTAAAGCCCCTTCAACGCATTTTGTTCGACAGGTGTCACGACGAAAACGAGCCCATTCGGCGATTTGTAGGCGCCTTCGGGAGGCCTCAAACTACGTCAAAAAACGCTCGAATACTGCAACCATCGCCCCTAAAAACACACATAAAGTTTCAAATGGCTCAAATATGAATAGCTATGTTCATATAGGGGAAAACATATCATGGCTTTCCAGAGGCGTTGATAAAGTAAACAGCAAACGCCACATAATGTGCTATCATCTGTGAGGCATTGTAAGACTCTTTATAGCCTCCGAGATAATGAGCGTGTGGCGTGTGTCTTGGAGGCGATGCAACTCTAGCTTTACATAAAAAACCTGTATGTATCATGCGCTCGTCCACACTGGTACAATCTACTGCGTGCGTGTGTGCGTGCATGCGTGTGTGTGTGCATGTAACAAAACGTATTAATAAGTATGCTCTTAGCTGTCGAACGGCGCAATAGGAGCCGGGTTTCGCTATCGTGTTGAACTATTAAAGGAGAAGCTTAAAGGTTTCCCAATTTTCCGCTACCTTTCGCTCGCGGCTCTGTTATCGCGCGCTCTCATGGCGATCGTTGTCTAATACTTATGGTGCTTGTCTCGACAATGTACCATTGAGTACGACAGCTTACGCACATTTTGAGTTTCCATTCGCTGCTGCTGCTCAAACTAAATCTTTTGTATTTGTATGAAATCCCAGCGACGCTAAGCTTATGCGTCTCCCACGCATAAGCTTTATGAAAGCGCCTACCTGTCGCTTGGCCATCATTGGCAGGTGGGTACCCGTTCGAAGCGCTGAATGTACGCGTCGAGTTCCTCGTGCTATTCGTTGTAGGGAGAAATGGGGTAGTGGGAACTTCTGAACGCTTCGCCGCTTGCTTCCACGCGCTCTCCACGCATTCACACCTTACCAGCCGTGAGGTCTGCAAGATCACTTTTACCGTTTATCAGACATTGTTCCGCTCTCAGACGAGCGATCTCCTGTTCGTGCACTATTCGCGACGCGTCCCTATCCTCCGCTCGTCTATCGCGTTCTTCGTTCTCCTGCTCATCGATGCACTCTTTCATTTCTTTACCAGACAAGCCAAGTTCCTCGCCAATCCGAAAATGCTTCTTCCAATCCACTTCCGCCTAATAACAAGAAGGTAGGCCATTTGGTTAGGGTTCATAATTATATGTAATGGAGCAGCGTTAAGACAAATATACGAACGAGAAAAGACATGACAAGCACTGCACTCACAACTAAAATTATATTGGAAAAACGCCACCCATAAGTGCAGCATCATCCAACTCATTGTCATTAAAGGGGCCACGTGAAAAATTGCAGTATATTCACGAAATGAATGGTGGAGAGTGGGGCGATGCATCCGTCCGTCCATTCGTTCTTGCTTCCGTCCGTCCATGCGTGCGTCTGTGTGACCGTCTATGCGTCCGTCTGTGTCACCGTCCATGCATCCATCCGGCTTTTCATGCGTCTGTGCTTGCGTCCGCACGTCCATTTGTGTGTCCGTCCCTGAGTTTGTCCATGCATCCGCCCCTGCGTTCGTTCATGCGTTCATTTCTCCGTGCAGCCATCTGTGCGTCTGTCCATGCATCTGTTTGAATGCCCGTTCGTCCATCTATTCAACACTCCAAGTACCTCCATCTCGCAACTTTTCGTCATATATTCTGCTTACAGAAGCATCGCCATCCTGCGTAAATTACAAAGACTAAACGAGAGGTGGCACACGCACACTTTCTTAAGACTTGCGCTTCTTGTCTACTTCCCACCTGTAACCACCTCGAGTTCCGATATACTAGTTCACTGTATTCATGGCACTGCGGCCCAACGCTCGCTCAACATTTCTAAAACCAAGGAGGTTACGCCTAGCGAGTATAACGTAGCAACCTTTTCTTGTCAGATAATTCTCAATGCACATAGCAATGGCTGCTAATGGGGAATGAGAGACAGAGAATTGGGCTTTTACGTTATTACGGCTTGCACTTCATATCTACTTCCTACTTTTAACCACTGCGAGTTCATGGTATATACTAGTTCACTGCATTCATGGCACTGCGGCTCAACGCTCGCTAAACCTTTCTAAAAGCAAGGAGGTTACACCCAGCGAGTAAAACGTAGCAACCCCTTATTGTCAGATAGTGCTCAATGTACATGGTAATGGCTGCTAATGGGGAAGGAGAGATAGGACAATTCGGCTTTTAGTTAACGTGCACGCTGCGAATTTTTTATTGTTCAACAACGCACAGGAGAAATCTCCAACCGGAACCACCTTGCAGGTCAAAACATGAGACTGGTTCCACACTACGAGTACGACTACTACTAGGGATGAACGGGAGCCACTATCCGGAGCTTCACCCCTAAAACGTTAGGGAAATATCAGCTTGAAAACAGCCACGTGGAAACATGAGCAACATAAAGATTTACAACCAATGAAAGCGTATACGAAGTGGCTCTATGCTGTGCAGGCTTGCAAGAGAGAATCTAATTCTTTAGATGAAAGGTACATATGTGCTTTACTAATGCATTTCTCTTTTAATCAGTTGATGTGAAAAGCTTCTATAATTTATCTTGTCTTTTTATTGGGATGGCATGACATTATTATGGTATCGTTAAAATGTGGAATACGTCCATACGAGTGGCCATGGTTGGCTAGATATTAACTAGTAAGATTAGAGGAGGAGAATAAGCGTATGTGTTCTTGCAGTCTTATAATAATGCACCTCCAATTTTGTCCCACATACACCTTATCTCATGGCAAAGGGGTTGTATACACAATACCTATCATGCAAGTTGTGAAGTTGTGGACATGGTTGGTTGTGCATGCATCTTTTACAGATGCACTTGCTTTTTCTTGATAAGTGGGTAAATCTTTCCAATCTTCTGGGGGGGGGCGGAAAACACCAAATCAACCTTGTACCGATTGGAAACATTCTTGAGACCATGGAAAAGCGATGTAGTAATTAATACATGTTTTCAGGATTGTGGTCTTAGCCTTCGGTTCACCTCCAAAATAATGGAGCAGCAGCTGCTGCAGTATCTTGATTTACGCCTGCTGTTCACTCCACACCATGTATGCTGGAAGTGCTATCCCAGATCGAAAAAGCCGCTGTTACATGCTACGTCAGCTCAATCAAAACTCATAAAGTGGTATTATTTTTTTCTACTTTGTTCTTTGTTCTCTTCATTCAAAAATCATGCCATCATCAGGTTCTAGACAGCTTTAACAACCAGCCTTTTAGGCTGAAGACGGCCGTTCATGGCAACGCTGCGATCACGACTGCCTGAAAAAAGCTCATTGAATGGGTTAAGGTAAAAAAACGCGGTATTCCTGATGAGCGGAAAACTCGCGCCAGCAATTTCAATGTTGTACCATGCCTGCATCACTTTTACCATGGTCTCAAGAATGTTTTCAATCGGTACAAGGTTGATTTGGTGCTTTCCGCCTCCCAGAAGATTGGAAGTATTTGCTCACTTATCATAAAAAAGCAAGTTCATCTGTAAAAGATGGATGCAAAACCCACCATGTCCACAACTTCATAACTTGCGTGTTAGGTATTGTGTATATGATACCTTTGTCATGTGATAAAGCGTATGTGGGACAACATGGGAGGTGCCTCCATATAAGACTGCAAGAACACATACGCCCGCTTTCCTCCTCTAATCCTACTAGTTATCATCTAGCCAACCATAGCCATTCGTTTGGATGTAATCCACATTTTGATGGCACCATCAAAACGACAAAAAATAATAGAAGCTTTTCGCATCAACTGAATAAAAGAAAAAAAACATTAGTAAAGAGTCTATAGACCTTAAATCAAATTCCTAGATTATCTCTTGCAAACGTGCATAGCATAGGGCCACTTCGTATTGCTTCTATCTGTTGTAAATCTTTATGTTGCTCATGTTTTCCACGAGGCAGTTTTCGAGCTGATATTGTCCTGACGTTGTTCACGTGGCAACTTTGATGACGGTAAGTTTCATGACGCTGGGTATATAGGGGGCATTTTTCCAAGAAAATTTCAGTTGTGAGTGCTCCACTCGTCGTGTCTTTTCTCATTCGTGTATTTGTCTTGAAGCTGCCACATTCAATCCATTGCCACCCACTGCGCAAAGGAAAATTGCGACTCTAAATGTAGGAACTAGAGCAAGGTCCTACGTCGTGGACGCCAGAAACATCGTGATGGTTAGGGTTGTTCAACACTTCTGTTATTGTGAAGCGGCGCAGAAAATAGACAGGAAGGTGGTTTTAAATCTTTTATGTACCAAACAAATTTTAAAAAATTGAAACGATATCGGTAGTGTGGTCCTCGTCAGAACGTCTAACACAGCACGCGAGGAGAGAAGAACGAATGGTAGTCCCGTGATGTGAGGCTCATGGTTTAAGGGCAGTGGCAGTGGTGCCTCGGAGATGCCTGGACCAGCCCGACCTCGTGAACGTCTCGAGCAACGTCCAGCAGTGCGGTTCCACGTGAAGGTTCCGTCCAGCACAGGACTGTCTGCACCAGGCTGGGATGCTGCTCGTCACAGCTTTGGTGCGGCAGCTCAACAAATGCTCCTCGCCTCAGCGAGGACACTGCCAGTCGCAGTTAGGGTGCAGACGCTCATGGCTAGCAGCCCATGTCCCTGCCTGGCACATCGCTCGGTATGGCTTGGCACCAGTCAGCGGCCCTTGGTTCAGCGAGTCACCCGAACGCTGGCACGTAGAGCCTCGGCACATCGGCCATCCTGGACCTCGCCTGGCTCCGTGGTCATCCGTACTCACATTCTTCTCGCCCGGCAAAACGCCTCGCCCGTCATGGAGTTCGGAACTGCGCTGCGCCTGGCCCGAACCCTGAAAGCACGCCTCGTGCCACCGCACTTTTCTTGTTCGTATCTCCGTGCTCGGCGGTCTGTGCCGACGGTGGTTTTGCGGTATTTACTCGTGACATATGGGTTATCTCCCCCCGAACGCAAAGCACAAGCGAAAGCTAGGCGACCGGCGAGAGCAGAAAAGGGCTAGAGAACAGGGCGCTGAACGACTGAATTAAGCGCACATTGAAGGAAAGAACCAATTTAAGAAGGGAAGCTGTTGTCTTCAGGACAATACGGATGGTAAGTAACGGCAGCGCCTGGGACTATCGAGGGCACCCACGATATGGCGTTCAGTAAAGAGGAAGCAAAAAAATCAGTTGTTTTTCTTGTTTTAGTTAGAAAAAAAACAAATGACCACCCTGTTTATTCCATACCGGGTGCGAGTGGGCATACTCGGGTATCTCGGCTGGTTATTTAGTCTATGGATGTTCTTTTTTGACAGAAGTGGACAAAAGAGACCGGCACTCATGTATTCGGTCATTCTAGCTATGCAGGCAGCGCCATGCGCCCGCCTCTGAAGGTCGAACGTGGTGATAACAATCTGAAATGCAGTTCGGTGTGGCTCAGTGTTCGGTCTCGCGGTAGTCAAGGGCGCGCCGTCACGCACTGTGACGTTGACGCATTGCGGCGGGCCCTTGACCACGTATTCCCCTATGACATACTATGTCGGCTATCATATTATTTGCAAAGGAGCCTTTTTTTCTACAGTCTGCAATATATGTCATTGTATTTGTAGCGCGGTAAAATTGTTCCCGTTCTTTTCAATACTCTTAAGGTGTTGCTGTAGTTGGCAATTGATACCTGCCGAGTGTGCAAGTTTGTGTGATACAGAGTGGGCCCGAGGTGAACTTTTGGCCCAAAACACCGCTTCGGCGGCACCCAACAAGCCACACCTTTTTACTTTTTTTTACCAGCAGTGGGGCAAATGATAAGGCCGATTGCTTTACCTTCATTTAAACATGTATGCGTCTCTTTAGCGAGAGAAAAGATGGTCTGTGGCGAAACTAGAGGGCCACACGTCCTTTGCTACTCCGGACGCGCTCGCTTGCGAGATCGCCTCATCACCATCTCGTCCACCATTTTGATCTACCATTGCACCGCTTATAGTCATTGTAATTGTCGAATAGGGTGTTCGTGTAGGATGTACGGGTGTTCGTTATTTTCCCCCCGCTTGTTCTAAGCGCGTCGCTACACCAAGCAGAATGCAGAAGCGCCCCCCCCCCCGGAACGCAGTACCTGTGCCTACAAAGGTTACATGGAACCTAAAGGCATTTATTGGTAGCTGACACTAGTAAAAACAATTCACGAGTGAGTACAGGAAACAATATTATTATTTACAACAAACCAGGAATCATGTCTAAATGCAAAAAATAAACAAACCACTCTAGAGCCATTATCGAGAGTTCGCCAACGGCACACTTGCGTCTTCAGAGGCAAAATGAACAGAAAAGCATGTCTCGCTTGCAGTAAGTAATTATTTATTTATTTATTTATTTATTTATTTATTTATTTATTTATTCATTTATTTATTTATTTATTTATTTATTTATTTATTTATTTATTTATTTATTTATTTATTTATTTATTTATTTATTTATTTATTGGTTGATTCATTCATTCATGTACCCTAAAGACCTGAGGGCAATACATAGGGGGGGGTGCTAATATTCTAGATACATACAATCAACACAAGCACTAAAGTAATAAAAATTTCAAAAACTGAATATCATCACGCAAAAATAAAGAGCAATGAATTGTAGTTAGAAAAATACATGTCAAGTAATTATAATAACAAACTGCACTAAAAAGAAGAGAACAACTAGGCTGAACATTCTTTCCCACACAGTGGTAAAGTGATTGAGCTATGCAGTGAGCTAGAAGTATCATGGTGCGCACATGTAGTACAATTGAGGCAGTATTACGGTGTTGCTCAAGCATGAAGATGAACTTTTATTTTTTGTCGGTGAATTCGTCATGGCGTTTTGCACAAATAATATCCTTAGGCAGTTTATGGCATTCACAAATAGCAAAAACCAGTGGCGAACATGAAACAGGTTTGCATGGGCAAAGAAGGTTGAAGTTTGAATTCATAATAAAGGTGAGAGAATTTATGATGGGCAGGTTTAATAAGTGCAGACAATGGCGAATCATTATGATAGAAATTGTGGAAGAGAGATAGAAGCGACAACCGTCCACGTGGCTTCAAAGATGGCAACTTCAGCGACATTTTTATTTCATTTATGCTAGAAGTTTGAGAAAAAATATTGTTATGAATCGGGAACTTTTGATTAGAAGAGACTCTATTTTATTTATGAGGTAAGCCTGGTGAGGGCTTCTTATTGGGGAAGCATATTCAAGTTTAGAGCAGCCTAAAGGGTATACCCTTTAGGTTTAGAGTTCAAGTTTGGAGCAAATACAAGTTTAGAGATTTAGATTCAAGTTTAGAGTAGTCTTAGGGGTATACCCTAAGAATGTTCAGGACACGTCTCGCCGGCAACTAAGCAAGCTCTCGCATTTTAACGGTGAGCGTTATTGAGGCCACAGCCGTGCTCTGCTTTTCTTTGTTTCTGTTTGCGTGCGCTGTTTTCCTCAGTTTCTCCCCCTAAAATGTGAAGCACTTAGGGTGGAGCTCAATCTGGTGTGTGGCGTGGCCACCTTTACTACGCATTCACGTCCACTCCCTCCCTCTCTCTCTCTCTACACTCCTACGCTTCAGCCTTTCTTCTTCTAGGCATTCCTGCTGGTGGCGTCTACACCCCCAATGCGCACGAGCGTCGTCTTTCTCTTGTGTTAAGCTGCCCCCCTCTCTCGTTTTGCAACGCCTGCGCAAGAAATGTCTGCTGGCGAGTTTATATATATATATATATATATATATATATATATATATATATAAACAGACTGTTCTGCACAACCATTCACCGACCACCCCGTACGTATAGCCACTGGATCATGACATCAAAGGTAGTACTGATGGGAGACTTGTCCTGTGCATCGTTGAACAATGAAAATTCTCAGCGTTCGTGTTAACCAAAAGTGGCCCGCGGTTCCTTGTATCTAGACAGAGTTTTCTGTATATCAATGCCTATTAGCAGTGGTTAGCAGTATGTAAAACCGGTACATCAATGTGTGCTTTGCACCTCCCCAGGTTTGTCTGTTGCACCTCCCCAGGTTTGTCTGCTGCGCAACCCTGCCACGAGTGCCAGCGTCCAAGCCGCCTGCAGTGTAAGTGTTAGCGCCCGTTGCTTCGCCTCCGTACATGCTTCCCTTTAGTAAGAGATAGTGTAATTTTTTTGCTTTTCTTACATCTGTGATTATGATGAAAATAGCCGTAGAGTCGCTTGATCCACCTCGGGGCATCACAGCGAAGAGGCAATTGACTCCTTAATCAGTGACATTGTGATCATTTGTAAAAAAAAGTCCTTTCACTCTTCTCAAAATGGTATGAAAACGCTTCTGAGTCCGCTGACTAGTTCTGACCCAGCAGGAAAGTAACCGTGTCTTTAAAGAGTATTGTATACGTGGCAAGTGAAAACTCTCCGAAAAGAGTCAGGTGTACTCTCCTTCTTTTAGAGTGCAGACGGGTAAGGATTTCATCGTGTCTTCAGCAAATCCAAGATAGGAGCATAAAACTGCGTGAGAGGCAGAGTCTTAGCAGGGGCGATTATGGTAGTAAAACACCACAGCAATTCTCCCGCCTACACATGCATCATGTAGGTTGAGAATCATGCAGGTCTCCAGGAGAATGAAGCACCAGACACCGCGGCCGCAAATACGCCAAGCGGACTTCTCCGCACAGGATCCGAGGCACCTCCCACTCAACAACATCAGCAGAGGTAAGGGAATATACACCGCTAACATAGCATGCATTGCTGCAACATTATCACCTCGAATGCATGTCACACCTCCTCCAAAACCGAAACTGACGATTGACGAAAAACAAACACGCTACAGGCGCCTTCATTGCAACACGGTTACCCACGGCATCCTATTGAACCATATGAGGCCAACGTAGCATAGAAACATCTGCCCAAACTGCGATGGGACAGCTCGCTGTGGCGCACCTCATACTGCAGTGCAAAGTAAGAGTCCCGAAGCTACAAGGACCAGAAACAGATGCGGACCGAAACTTCCTCGGTGAAGCGTTGGAGGATGCGACATTGCGCAGTGATGCCAACCTGAGACAATGTTTTATCCCTAGATTGACCCACGAAAAATCCCTAGATTACAGAAGTCCCTCCATCATTATTTTATTGAAATTATTGAGGCTAATTGGTTTTAAATATTACCATGTTGCACTCTTTGGCCAAGTTCTTCTGGCAAATCATCTGTGCATTTAGACGCGCGGTAGCAGACCCCGATAGCACAAATTAGAGCTGCAGATGAGTGAAGGCAAACCACAATATTTCAATGCACGTGTCAGTTACGGTGACACATAAGTCCGTATCCTTCTTTGTAGCGATTATCACTCTAGCACCACGTGATACTATTCCATCTTTCCAGTATCATTAAAAACAGTCGTAAAAATCAAGATGAGGGGCTGAGTGAATGCTTCAAATGTCCCCTCTTGCTATCGCCGAGCATGGCTGAGCATCTCAAATTTTTATTCCATTCTTTTTATTGCATAACGATATACTGCCTCGAGCTTAGGACACAAGGAAATGTGGTTTTCCGCTAGAAAATCACGTCCAAGCGAAAATCCACAGAAGCGTAACCATTCGCAGACGTGTAGGACCAGTGCAAATTTACGTAGTACACATATGCACAACAGCCACAGCGGTAGCAACGACTCAAATGGAAATATTGAGCGCATTGGCAAGACAAATCTACCATTCATGGCCGTAGACCTTGCAGGAATCGATTCCTCTGCCTGTATGACAAATTTTGTGGCACCATACAGCAGCACAGCGACCACCTGCAACTGCAGCAATTTACATAGGCAAAAAAGGCAGATACCACGTACAGTGGCAATCGTTGATATGTGAAGCATGATTGGAAAAGGTTGATATGTCACTTAAAATTTGCAAAGCGTTACGAGGTGAACGTAAATTATGCTGCACATGGCTTCCATGTCCTGACTATCATGTTTGGACGTGTTTGGACATACCACTGTAATAAAATAATGCCGTGGTCTGTCCTTCTACAGTCACATGCGTCATCATCATCATCAGCCTGACTACGTCCACTGCTGCACAAAGGCCTCTCCCATGTCCCGCCAGGTAACCCGGTCCTGTGCTTGCTGCTGCCAATTTATACCCGCAAACTTCTCAATCTCATCTGCCCACCTAACCTTCTGTCTCCTCCTAACCCGCTTCCCTTCTCTGGGAATCCAGTTAGTTACCCTTAATGACCAGTGGTTATCCTGTCTACGCGCCACATACCAGGCCCATGTCCATTTCCTCTTCTTTATTTCAACTATGATATCCTTAACCCCCGTTTGTCCCCTAATCCACTCTGCTCTCTTCTTGTCTCTTAAGGTTACACCTACCACTTTCTTTCTATTGTCGCTGCGTCGTCCTCAATTTAAGGTGAACCCTCTTTGTAAGTCTCCAGGTTTCTGCTCCGTAGATAAGTACCGGCAAGATACAGCTGTTATATACTTTCCTCTTGAGGAATAGCGGCAATCTACCTGTCATAATTTGAGAGTGCTTGCCGAATGTGCTCCGCCCCATTCTTAATCTTCTAGTTACTTCAATTTCATGGTTCGGCTCAGCGGTTATTACCTGCCCTAAGTAGACATAGTCTTTTACAACTTCAAGCGCACTGTTACCTATCTCGAAGCGCTGCTCCTTTCCGATGTTGTTGTACATTACTTTCGTTTTCTGCAGATTAATTTTGAGACCCACCTTTCTGCTCTCCTTGTCTAACTCCGTAATCATGAGTTGCAATTCGTCCCCTGAGTTATTCAGCAATGCAATGTCATCAGCGAAGCGCAGGTTACTAGGGTACTTTCCATTAACTCTCATCTCTAACTGTTCCCATTCTAGGCTTCTGAAAACCTCCTGTAAGCACGTGGTAAATAGCATTGGGGAGATTGTGTCCCCCTGCCTTACACCCTACTTGATAGGTATTCTGTTGCTTTCTTTATGAAGCACTATGGTAGCAGTTGATCCCCTGTAGATTTCTTCCAAAATGTTTATATATACTTCATCTACGCCCTGACTCCGCCTTGTCTGCATGACGGCTGATATGTCTACTGAATCAACCACCTTCTCTTAATCTATGAAGGCTATGTATAGTGGTCGGTTATACTCTGAGCATTTCTCTATTACCTGATTGATAGTATGAATGTGGTCAATCGTTGAGTAGCCTGTATGAAATCCTGCTTGTTCCTTTGGTTGATTGAATTCTAATGTTTCTTTACTCTCTTAGCAATTACCTAAATAGCTTGTATACTACAGAGAGCAAGCTGATCGGCCTGTAATTTTTCAAGTCCTTGTCATCTCCTTTCTTATGTATTAAGATGATGTTAGCGCTCTTCCAAGACACTGGTACTCTGCCCGTCAGGAGACACCTCGTAAACAGGGTGGCTAGTTTTTCTAACACAATCTGTCCTCCATCTTTCAGCAGATCTGATGTTAAGTGATCCTCACCAGCAGCTTTTCCTCTTTGCATGCTCTTCAAAGCTTTTCTGGCTTCTTCTATCATTACTGGTGGGGTGTCATCTGGGTACTGTTAGTTTTTACAGTATTAAGGTCGTGGTTGTCTCAGCTACTGTACAGATCTCTGTAAAACTCCTCCGCTAATTTAACTATCCTATCCATATTGGTAGTTATTTTGCGTTCTTTGTCCCTTAGTGCATACATCCGACTATTGCCAATCCCAAGTTTCCTCTTCACTGCTTTGACGCTTCCTCCGTTTTTCAGAGCGTGTTCAGTTCTCTATATGTTATACCTGCTTACATCGCATACCTTACGTCTATTAATCAACTTCGAAAGCTCTGCCAGTTCTATTTTGTCTGTTGTACTTGACACTTTCATGATTTGACGCTTCTTAATTAGGTTCTTCGTTTCCTGGGAAAGCTTGCCAGTGTCCTGTCTAACTACCCTGCCTCCATCTTCCACTGCACACTCCGTAATAATACTCGTCAGATTATCATTCATTGTATCTACGCTAAGGTTGGTTTCCTCACTTAGCGCCGAGTACCTGTTCTGCAGCGACACTCTGAATTCCTGTACTTTCCCTCTCAGTGCTAGCTCAGTGATTGGCTTCTTGCGTATCAGTTTCTGTCGTTCTTTCTTCAAGTCTAGGCGAATTCGAGACCGTACCATTCTATGGTCACTGCATCGTACCTTGCCAACCACTTCCACATCCTGCACGATTATTGGGAGTACACTCATTATAAAGTGTCATCATCATCATCATCATCAGCCTGACTACGTCCACTGCAGGACAAAGGCCTCTCCCATGTTTCGCCAGTTAACACGGTCCTGTGCTTGCTGCTGCCAATTTATACCCGAAAACTTCTTAACCTCATCTGCCCACCTAACCTTCTGTCTCCCCCTAACCCGCTTCCTTTCTCTGGGAATCCAGTCAGTTACCCTTAATGACCAGCGGTTATCCTGTCTACGCGCTACATGCCCTGCCCATGTCAATTTCTTCTTCTTGATTTCAGCTATGATATCCTTAACCCCCGTTTGTTCCCTAATCCACTCTGCTCTCTTCTTGTCTCTTAAGGTTACACCTACCATTTTTCTTTCCATTGCTCGCTGCGTCGTCCTCAATTTAAGTTGAACCCTCTTTGTAGGTCTCCAGGTTTCTGCTCCGTAGCTAAGTACCGGCAAGATACAGCTGTTATATACCTTCCTCTTGAGGGATAGTGGCAATCTACCTGTCATAATTTGAGAGTGCTTGCCGAATGTGCTCCACCCCATTCTTATTCTTCTAGTTACTTCAATCTCGTGGTTCGGCTCTGCGGTTATTACCTGCCCTAAGTAGACATAGTCTTTTACAACTTCAAGTGCACTATTACCAATCTCGAAGCGCTGCTCCTTGCCGAGGTTGTTGTACATTACTTTCGTTTTCTGCAGATAAATTTTAAGACCCACCTTTCTGCTCTCCTTGTCTAACTCCGTAATCATGAGTTGCAATTCATCCCCCGAGTTACATTCATCCCCCGAGTTACTCAGCAATGCAATGTCATCGGCGAAGCGCAGGTTACTAAGGCATTCTCCATTGACTCTTATCCCTAACTGTTCCCATTCTAGGCTTCTGAAAACCTCCTGTAAGCACGCGTTAAATAGCATTGGGTAAATTGTGTCCCCCTGTCTTACACCCTTCTTGATTGGTATTCTGTTGCTTTCTCTAAGAAGCACTATAGTAGCAGTTGATCCCCTGTAGATTTATAAAGTGTATTTCGTTCCTATTTTTGCCATTAGGGCTCCTTCATGTTCAATTGTGGTTTTCTCGTTTTCGGTAGAAGGTATTCAAAATCCGTAAATTATTGCGTACTGCGAATTCTACTAGTAGCTCTCCTCTGGCGTTTCTAGTACCGATGCCATAATCTCCTACTGCCTGGTTTCCAGCCTGCTTCTTTCCTACCTTTGCATTAAAGTCGCCCATCTCTATAGTATACTGTGTTTTTACCTTACTCATTGCCGATTCTACGTCTTCATAGAAGCTTTCAACTGAAGCGTCATCATGGCTGGATGTAGGCGCGTAAGCCTGTACTACCTTCATCTTGTATCTTTTATTCAGTTTATTTACGATAGCTACCACCCTTTCAATAATGCTATAGTATTCCTCTATGTTTCCAGCTATGTTTCTGTGAATTAGGAACACCACTCCCAGTTCTCTTCTGTCTGCCAAGCCCCGATAGCAAAGGACGTGCCCATTCTGTAGCCCCGTGTAGGCCTCATCTCTCCTACTAACCTCACTGAGCCCTATTATATCCCATTTAACAGCCTTTAGCTCCTCGAATAGTTCAGCTAGACTTCCCTCACTAGACAAGGTTCTAGCGTTAAACGTTGCCAAGTTCAGTTTCCAATGGCGGCCTGTCCGGATCCAGAGATTCTTAGCACACTCTGCTGCGTTGCAGATCTGACCGCCGCCGTGGTCAGTTGCTTCGCAGCTGCTGGGAACTGAGGACCGTAAGTTATTTGAGTATGCATGTGGGAGGTAGTGGCCAGATACTGCACCAGGGTGGCCAATCTTTCTCTGGTGAGGGAGTGCGTTCCCGGCGGTGGTTACCGGCGAGGCCGCACCCCAGGCCTTTTTATGCTGTTCCATCAACACGCGGATTTTTTTCAATCCGGGTAGGAACTGCGCTGCACCGGGATTTCAACTACGAACCTCTTGCATGCGAGGCGCATGCTCTAACCACTGCGCCATCGCCGCACCTAGTCACATGCGTGTTTGAATATAATTTGACATCGTATAGCGCTAAAGTTTTGTCAATGAACAGATCCGCCGACTGCGAAAAATGACAATAGTGACAAAATACATTAATATTTTTGCTACTAAGAATAACGCTGATAAAGGAGCTTTTTTTTTTCGAGCAGAAAGTCTGCAAAAAAATTGCCCGCAGCTTCCCTCGGGGGAACACTGAGGAGGATGCGGAGCATATAATTGGTTAACGGGGTGTTAAAGTGCAACTTACTTGGGTCGATGGCTAAATTGGTTAACGTGGTTGTGAAATGGGGTGTTAAATTGCGACTTACTTGGGTCGATGGCTAAATTGGTTAACGTGGTTGTAGGAGGGGGTGTTAAATGAGTGAACACGTACACACGTATGCGAAAGGGCGGCGCTGGTCGAAGGGACGTCGATCATTGTGTTTGTGGATTCGTTGGAATTCATTTCACCGCGACCTTGGACGTCGACGCGCCGTACAAACCAACCGACGAGCGGCAACTGAGCGAGCGAGCGCCGACCTTGAGTATATATACAGCGCGACGGCGCATGCACTGTCAGCTGTTGAATGTTCTCGAAGGAGAAGCGTGCGCGGCACAGATAGTGGGCGACGGCGTGACGGCGCATGCGCGCGCGTCAGCTGTCGAATGTTCGAGAAGCGGTGCGGACGGCGCGGACGGCGCACTACAAGGCGCGAGTATAAGATGCTTCCGCATCTAAAAGACAATACATCTAGTGTGTAAAGCTTCTGAGTGAAGGTGAGACGACAATTTCAAGAACCCTTAAACCTGAACCATGCACACGCAAGGCTATAGCGATGAGTTGACGCTGGTCGACAAAATCGGGCTGGAAGGCTGTGATGGCAGTCCTAAAAATTTATACCTAGATCTAGCGATTTTCAGCATCGTCTAAGGATGTGATTTCTTTTTTGCTAAACTTATGAATTTCGGTAACGTTTCAGAAGTTTCATAATACGCCGCCTGAATAAAGGCATTACTTTGGGATCGTGCTCTTTTTTCTGAAGAGGCAGTAGGAAAGCTGTAATTTTTGCTATTTCATGCTCTTTATATTCAGACAGCCTCGGTGTCCTGCTTGCGTTAGTATATGCAGGGGACAGTTGTAGTTCTGTCACTGCAGATTATTGTGTTCTGAATACTCGGAAAACCAATGCTTGTTCAGTAAGAGTTGCACTTCCACCCACATATTTTGAGCGCCTTTAGTGACAGCTGGTGTGTGAAACGAAGATCAATTTTGTTTTGTAGCGCACAGAAGTCCACCAAGCTTACACTCACGACATGCCTTCGCTGAGAATTGTCTGGAAGGCAAATAATCGCGAAGCGTGGAGAGGAATAGAGCAAAAGTAGTAATAAAAATTGTCTAAGGTTGTACAATTTTAATGTTGCGGAATTGGTGGGATGAAAAAAAACAACGCTTCATCAGGTTTTTTCAGTATTTTCATCTTGGCCTTTACATAAGGAAGCAAAAGTGACAAAATTATTTGGCCACACTGGGAGCTGATTGCAGGTGCAGAGAGAAGGCAAAGCTATCGTCCAGTAAGGCAGCATCCACGTACAGTTACTGAAAATGACGCAACCATCATAATAAATGTCGAAGTTTAAGCACGGACTGCCACCTCAGAAGTTGCAAGTGCAAAAAAGGTGCTGCAATTTTGAAGGTTGTCCCGAGTGGTCACATTATGTCTTTGATGCGTGTTGGAATTGAACGTGACAGACAATTATGTCTGTGGCACCTGCAGTGCCATCTGAAAGCACTTGATATGCAAAACCACAGTACATGTAGGAAAAGAGATCTTATAGAGGTGGTAAATACGGTTCTTTTTACTTTTACCAGGATACGGAAGAACTTGGCCAAAGAGTGCAACATGGTAATATATAAAGTGAATTAGCCTCAATAATGTCATTAAAAATATTGTAGGGACTTCTGTAATCTAGAGATTTTTCCGTAGGTCAATCTAGGGATAACACCTTGCTTCAGGTTGGCATCACTGCGCAACGTCGCATCCTCCAACGCTTCACCGAGGAAGTTTAGGTCCGCATCTGTTGCTGGTGCTTGTAGCCTTGGGACTCTTACTTTGCACTTCAGTATGAGGTGCGCCACAGCGAGCTGTCCCATCGCAGTTTGGGAAGATGTTGCTCTGCCACGTTGGCCTCATATGGTGCAATAGGATGGCGTGAGTAACCGTGTTGCAATGAAGGCGCCTGTAGCGTGTTTTTTTTTTCGTCAATCGTTAGTTTCGGTTTTGGAGGAGGTGTGACATGCATTCGAGGTGATAATGTTGCAGCAATGCATGATATGTTAGCGCTGTAGATTCTCTTGCCTCTGCTGATGTTGTTGAGTTGGAGGTGCCTCGAATCCTGTGCGGAGCAGTCCGGTTGGCGTACTTGTGGCCGCGGTGTCTGGTGCTTCATTCTCCTGGAGACCTGCATGATTAGCAACCTACACGATGCATGTGTAGGCGGGAGAATTGCTGTGGTGTTTTACTACCATAATCGCCCCCGTGGAGACTCTGCCTCTTACTCGGGTCCATGCTCCTATCTTGGATTTGCTGAAGACCACGATAAAATCCTTACCCATCTGTACTCTAGAAGAAGGAGAGTACACCTGACTCTTTTCGGAGGGGTTTCACTTGCCACGTATACGACACTCTTTAAAGACACGGTTACTCTCCTGCTGGGTCAGAGCTAGTCGGCGCACTCAGATGAGTTTTCTGACCATTTTAAGAAGGGTGAAAGGACTTTTTTACGGAAGATCACAATGTCAATGATGAAGGAGTCAATTGACTCTTCGCTGTGATGCCCCGAGGTGGATCAAGCGACTCTACGGCTATTTTCAACATCATCACAGATGTAAGAAAATCACAAAAGTTTCACTATCTCTCACTAAAGGAAAGCATGTGCGGAGGCGAAGCAACGGGCGCTAACACTTACACTGCAGGCGGCTTGGACGCTGCCACTCGTGGCAGCATTGCGCAGCAGACAAACCTGGGGAGGTGCAAAGCACACATTGATGTACCGGTTTTACATACTGCTAATCACTGCTAAAAGGCATTGATACACAGAAGAGTCTGACTAGACACAAGGAACCGCAGCCCGCTTCTGGTTCACACGAACGCTGCAAATTTTCATTGTTCAACATCGCACAGTACAAGTTTCCCATTGGTACTACCTTGGACCTCATGATCCAGTGGCTATAGGTATGGGGTGGTCAGTGAATGGTTGTGCAGAACAGTCAGTGTATAAATATAAATCAAGAAAATCGCCAGCAGACGTTGCTTGCGCAGGCGTTGCAAAACGAGACAGGGGGCAGCTTAATGCAAGAGAAAGACGACGCTCATGCGCATTAGGGGCGTAGACGCCACCGGCAGGAATGCCTAGAAGAAGACAGGCTGGAGCGTAGAAGGGTAGAGAGAGAGAGAAAGGGAGTGGACGTGAATGCGTAGTAAGAGTGGCCACGCCACACACCAGATTAAGCTACACCCTAAGTGCTTCGCATTTTAGGGGCGAAGCTCCTTATAGCGGCACCCTTTCGTCCCTCGTAGTTGTAGTAGCAGTCATAGTGTGTAACCAGTCTTACATTTCGACCTCCAAGGTAGTGCCGGTGACAGATTTCTTCTGTGCATTGTGGAACAATAGGAAATTCGCAGCGTGACCATTAACTAAAAGCCGAATTCTCCTGTCTCTCATCCCCCATAGCAGCCATTGGCTTGTACATTGAGCACTATCTGACAAGAAAGGGTGGCTACGTTATACTTGCTTGGCATAACCTCGTTGGTTTTAGAAAGGTTTAGAGAGCGTTTGGCCGCAGTGCCATGAATACAGCGAACTAGATATACCATGAACTTGAGGTGGTTAGAGGTGGGAAGTAGACACGAAGCGCAAGCCGTAAGAAAGTGTGCGTGTGCCACCTCTCGTTTAGTCCTTAGAATGTTCACGGGATGACTGTGCATATGCGGAATATATGATGAAAAGATGCGAGATGGTGGTACTTGGAGTGTTGAGTAGATGGATGAACAGACACAGATACAGATGCATGAAAGGACTCACGCATGGCTGCACCGATGGATGGACGCATAGACGGACGCAGGGGCAGATGCATGGACAAGCGCAGTGATAGACGTACAAATGAACGTGCGGGCGCATGGACGGAGGGAAGCAAGAACGAATGAACGGACGGATGCTTTGCCCCACTCTCCATCATTCACTCCGTGGATATGCTGCCATTTGGGGGGGGGAGAAACTAAGGGAAACAGCGCACGCTAACAGAAACAAAGAAAAGCAGCACATGGCTGCAGCCTCAATAACGCTCGCCGTCGAAAGGCGAGAGCTTTCTTAGTTGGCGGCGCGGCGTGTCCTGAACATTTTAAGGCTACCGCGTAGGTGCTTTCAGCATCGCACCATATGTCCACCTCAAACTATCTTCTTTAAGCCAGCAAAAGCCTTTTGATACAGCGCGTCTCTGTACAAAGGCGTTTTCGTTTTCTTTTTTTTTACATTTTCATTCCACAAAAGCACATCTTAAAATGATATCAAGCTCTTTCAGCTGTGCAGACACAATGTACGAGCAGCGACTAATCATCACTGATAAGTGATTGCTTCACCCATTGTAGGAGTGATGTTATCGCTTGCACGCTAACACTCATACCATTATTAACTCGTTAAGCGACAATTTTATTTGGTCATCTCTAACAGCCCCGCGAACGCATGGTATGCTGTCAAAAATGGCTTGTGGCCCACTTCCATGGAGCTGCTGCCATCGACCAGCTGGTGCTGGGTAATTAGTACCTGTGAAAACAGTACAATAACCAATAACAGGCGCACGTTATCTATGTTCGTAGCTTCATGAATACTCTCTAATCCAAGTGTCACTTCGTGTAGGGAGCCACGCGGGACGGCCTCCGAAGACGTGAATGTTCGCTCAAAGTCAAAGCTACCAAGACACGCGACCAGTAAGGCAACGCGTTCAAAATACAGAGGAGACAGAGAAAGAGAAGGCGGAAGCAGTGGAGGCACTAGCGGTACGCGGCACTTGTGGCCGACCGGACCGGCTAGGGTGGCCGGGTCGCCATAGCCATGTTGAGCGGGAAACTCACAACAGCAGCCGAATGGCAAGCGCCTGATAAATATGGTGTGTACGGCAGTGTCTTTTACACGGAAGGCAATCGAAACGCTTTTCACGAGAGTTTCGTAACTCTTGATGGGAACAATGAGAGACGACGACGAAGCAGCCAGGAAGGCAAGCCACACCATCGGTGATATACATGCGCGACCAGAGGTTGCGATTCCTTAGAGGGGTTGCCTGCTGACGTTGCCTGGTCTGCGGACGTTCTTGAGCTTTCGAGTACGTTTTTACGTGAACAAATCTCGTCACATGCGATGAAGGTCAGCGGACTCCGCTCACGAGCCTCGAACTTCACTCCGGTACGCTTCCCCCTCTTAGTGACACCAACATGGCCACCAAGACTCCATCCCCCTCAGGTGGGAGCTTTGGCTGTCCATGTCACTTGCTGCGCCACGAATCCTCAACGAGAAGTCTGTTTTCGCCGGCTCTGCTGAATCGGACGGGAAATATTTGTTGGTGAAGCACAACGCAGTCGCATCCATTAACAAATGGAACGACCAAAGTAAGCTGAGCTAACGTTTGATCTCACGAACATCACGCAACTGTGGTTTAATAGCCATGAGGCTGACATTCTTCCGAGGTCTGCTTTCAAGACTGCTATCACGGACGCATTTTGACCACTTGCAGCTCACAAGCTTCACACCGAGCAGCGTTTGCGTCAATGTGCTCAGCAAACCAGTGAGAACTACACGGACGCTACATCGAAGATGTGTTGTATCTATGCAAGCACGTCCACTCTGCCATGCCTCAGGAAGAAACCATAACATATCTACGGAGTGAATCTTGATGAGTAAGGGCAAGCGTCTGTTCGTATCTCTGTCTTTTCGTCCATTCGTACGTCCGTCTGTATGTCTGTTGGTCCGGCTGTTTGTCCATCTGTCCGTGTGTGCCTGTCTGTCTGTCCATCCGTCCATCCGTCCGGGCTTCTGTCCATCCGTCCATCCGTCTGTTTGCTACTGCCAGTAACACCTGACGCAGGACAAGGTTAAGCTAAGAGTAGCGTCGCCCCTATGATATCAGACACATCTTGAAGGAAATTGACGACAGCACCTTTCAGGTGTCGCTCGCGAGAAATCTCACCCCGATTGCTTCAGTTGTCTTCCTCTGTCACAGCTTCGATGAATTGCGTAGACAGCGCGCGATTGCTCGCCAAGCCCCCACGACGCCAGACACGCTCTCTGTCAGAGCTTCGACGAGTTGCGTAGACAGCGGGCGATTCCTCGCCAAGCCCCCATGACGCCAGACACGCTTGCAGCTAGCGGCCTTTCCTACGGATTAGCAGTCGCTCCTTCCGACAATCAGGACTTCCTCACAGAGGTGGCGTGCCTGCTGTCACTGCTACTGTTGACACATTAGCCCGCGCATGTTTTTGCTCCGGATCTTGAACACGCCATTCAGACCTAAGTCGCTGCTGCCCTGTCACCGATACATCAGCAACCACCTATCACTGCGCCCCTCACGTACGCCACCGGCGCTGTTCGGCCCGTACAACAAACTATACCTCATTTTTCACATGCCATGCCACACCATGGCGTGCCCACAACTGCGAGTGCTGCGTCATATCCCTTCGCGAGATTTTAGGCTTCATTTACCGTCGCTCTGACGCCTGGAGGACATCGGACATTACGCCAGCCTGTTTCGTCTGTGGTGTTGATGGACACGTCGCCCACCACTGTCGCCAAGCTTCTCTTCTAAATGAAATCGCGGGCAGGCCAGTTACGTCGTCGTTAACGACCCTACCAAGATACTGCACCGGAACTAACGATCACCATCTCCGTGATGACGCTCCGTGTCACCAATGCGTCGCCGGCCAACTACAGAAAAGGGAAACTAACTGCTGCAGTGCCGGAGGCAACTGCAGCAAGCAAGTCGAACTGCCCAAGGCATGCAAGTCGAACTGCCTAGACAGGAACTGCCCAAGGCTCCATTTTTTCTTTCACTGCAAAACGTTATCGTTTTGCAGTGAAACAAAATAACCTTATTGTCGTCAATGTTGAAAGTAACGTGAAACACACCCTTGTTATAAAAGGAGCCACCGTTTCCTACGCCACAAGTTAAAAAAGGTGACCACACCACTATCTGGCCTGATGCTCCGCACCTCCAACTCGCAGTGCATATAAAATTCAGCTGTGGGCACTGTGCCAGTCGCTATTCAAGGTGAACTGTACATCGTCGAGGCTTTTGTGCTGCCGTCATGCTCCCATGAAATCATATTTGGATGGCACTTCTTTTTGCGTCATAGGGTCATCATAATTTGCTTCCGTGCAGAAGTAGCGCTTACACCGCTTCAGCAATCTGGTGTGGTGAATCCGCTTCATGAGGCGTGCAAATTTGTAGTTGCTGCAGAAACCGACGTAGCACCGGGAACACCCGCCCTTGAAGCGTTGACCTGTACGGCCATTCCAGACCGACATGTTCTGTTTACTCCATCATACGTATATCCACGTCACCGGGGTCTACACCTGCCCTTTCCCGTACTCACCGTGGAGTCGGGTGCTACCATCATGCTGGTTGCGAACTCGCTATCATCGTCAGTTACCTTACGTCACGGAGAATGTTTGGGAAGCATACAAGACTTTGACCTCCAGTGCTCTCTGGGGTTGGCCGAAAACCAACATCACACCGAGCTTAATGTCATGACACCCCATGTGACCACACCTTTTACACCAGACTGTTTTTAATCTTGCCACCAATCTACCACCTACACAATGGTGCGAACTCTTGACCCTTCTTCGAGAGTTTCAGTTTTTTTTTCGACGGCGCTGAACAATCTTTGGGTCGCACAGCGAGCATCGCGCACCATATTGACACCACTTTTCATGACTCCTCACGCCAACGCCCAAATAGAATCTCTGCGAAAAAGTGGCGATCATCATTGAACAAGTTGATGATATTGCCACAAGCATGTATTGCGTGTTATCGTTTCTGGCGGAATAGTATGTTCCGCAATAGAAAAAAACAATGAAGAATAGCGTGAGAAACATGATACCTTCGCTTTGCCAAAGAGCGGACCAGCCTGACGATCAGCTGACCTTCAGTTGCGGGTTTCTGCTCATTATAACGTGACAATATGTTCAAGCGTGGTGTCATCCAGCCGTCGCGGTGCCCCTGGTCAGGCCCTGTTGTGCTTTTTGCGCAAAAAGTATGGGTCCATCAAATTCTGTGTCGACTATCACCAGCTCAATAAGATAACTCGGAAGAATGTATACCCGTTGCCAAGCATCGATGCCCTTCGATTTCTTGCAAGGAGCCGAATGCTTCCCGTTTATGGATTTATGCTCACGTTATTGGCAAGTTATAATGACTGACTCTCACTGATTGAAGACTAAATGCATCGCGCCTCATATGCTGTATGAGTAGAGCGTCATGCCTTTCGGACTCTGCAACACCCCAGCTACTTCCGAATAGATCATGGACACCATCCTACGCGGCTACAAGTGGAACACCTGCCTCTGCTACCTTGACGACATCTTCTTTTTTTTTTCACGACTCTTCGACTAACGTTGTTCGTCTTTTGCTATTCTCAAGTGTCCCGCCTTTACTGGCCTTCAACATAACATGAAGAACTTCATAACCTCATTTGCCGCACGCCCCGCCGCGGTGGTCTAGTGGCTAAGGCACTCGGCTGCTGACCCGCAGGTCGCGGGTTCGATTCCCGGCTGCGGCGGCTGCATTTCCGATGGAGGCGGAAATGTTGTAGGCCCATGTACTCAGATTTGGGTGCACGTTAAAGAACCCCAGGTGGTCAAAATTTCCGGAGCCCTCCACTACAGCGTCTCTCATAATCAGAAGTGGTTTTGGGACGTTAAACCCCACAAATCAATCAATCAATCATTTGCCGCACAACAGCTCATCATTCTGGGTTACTTCGTCTAAAAAAGGTGTTCTTCCAGACCCTGCGAAACTTTGTGGAGGAATATCTGATGCCAGATTCTTGAAGAAGCGTGAAAGTTCTATTGGGCTGTGTTTATGTTTTCATCGATTTCATCATGAGTTCGCTTCCATCATCGCACCTCTTACCAATTTATTGACAACTCCCAAAGACATGCCTGCTTAGTCATACAAGTGCTACGAGTGATTTGTCAAGCTACGGCGCCTAATAACATAGCCTTCAATACTACTTCAGTTTGAACCTGATGCGCCTGGAAAATCCACGCCGACGCCAGTGATGTTAGTCTTGGAGCCCTTTTGGCTCAAAGAAAGCCAGAATACGAACATATGTGGTTGCTTACGTGAGTGGAACCCTCAAGAAAACCAAGTGTAATTATTCCGTCATAGTGTGAACAACTGCCTCGCCATAATCTGAGGTTTGGCGAAGTTCCATCCATATCTTCATGGCCGTTCTTTCGAAGTCGTCATGGAGCACCATCCTCTATGTTGGCAATCATCGCTCAAGTATCTGTCTTGGCACCTCGTTCGTTGGGTGCTGGAATATGACATTAGTGTTGCGACAGGAATATGACATTCGTGTTGTATAACGATCCCGCCGCAAGCACTTGTAAACTGATGCGCTACCCACTCGCTGCTGCCGGCTGACCCACCTTTCTCGTCACCTTCTTCAGCTGTCATGACACCAATTGACTTCACAGACATGCCATCGGAGCAACGCAAAGATGCATGGATATCCCAACTCCTTGACTTTCTGACTGATCCGCTAGCTCATTCAGTTTCGAGAACTATATTCGCCGTAAATCCGCTCATTGCGCTGTTCTAGATGATCTCCTCTATCGGTGAAAGCACACGTCTAAGAATCAGAGGTGACCGCTAGTAATACCTGACCACATGCGCTCGAAAATGTGTACTGCCTTCCACAATGACCCCACAGCGCTCACGCCAGCGCTCTCTAAACGTACAACCGACTGCGTTGGTGTTACTACTGGCGCGGCATGTACACAGTTCTTTGAAAATACGTAAGAGCTTGTACTGCACGCTAGCGACGTAAAGCTCCACCTCAACACCTGGCCGGTACAGTTCAGCTTCTGCGTCGTCCTGAAAGTTGATTTGGACGCGTCAGTCTCGACTTTTACGCACCACACACCTCGTCATCTTCTGAGAATAGGTGAACAGTTTTCGGCATGGACCGCCTCACACGCTACACGGAGACGAAAGCATTACCTACAGCAACCAAAAGAGAAGTCCCGTTTTTCATCTTGCACAATTTTGCTTTTGACCACCGGCCTCCCCGTTAGTTTTTTAGCGGTAAAGGGTGCGTTTTGCTGTTTGACGCTATTTAGGTCTTGCTCGTTCGACAGAATATGACGACAGAATATCATTCGCAGGTGAATGGCTTCACAAAACGATTTAATTGCACTTGCGGTGATATTGTTACGCACAAAAATGACTAGTACATAAACGGCTGAAGGGGCCGTTTATTTTGGTCGCGAAGAGAAGCGCCGGAGTGGCCAACAAGTTGATGATCGCAGCGTCGTCGTCTCTCTCTTGCTCCAGCTTGGGTTGGCAAACACGCGTTCACCCATCTTTGTTTTCTTTCCAGGCACGCGCAACATTCCTCCCCTCGCAGACGAAGCCCGCCGGGCGAGGTAATTGATTCACCTTTGCGTGTACAACTTCTGTCGAGTGACATGGTTTACATGGGTTTTAGCGGCTCTTCTACCGTTTCTAGTGAGGCGCGCTATTGTGCACGTGGCTTCCGTGATTTTGTTGAGAACAACAAACAGTCCGTCATAAGTGGCCAGGAACGTTAGGCATAGCCCATGTCTTGATAATGGAGCACAGAGTCCCTCTAAGTTACCTGGATGGTACGTAACAGGCCGGCGGTGGACGTCGTGTCGTAGCATGCCTTAAATTTTTCTTGTGATGCTGAGGTTGATTGATTTGTGGGGTTTAACGTCCCAAAACCACCATATGATTATGAGAGACGCCGTAGTGGAGGGCTTCAGAAATTTTGACCACCTGGGGTTCTTTAACGTGCACCCAAATCTGAGTACACGGGCCTACAACATTTCCGCCTCCATCGGAAATGCAGCCGCCGCAGCCGGGAATCGAACCCGCGACCTGCGGGTCTGTGATGCTGAGGTGCGTAGACGAGCGATACGACACGCCTCTTCTGCAAGGCAGAGGATTTTGGTGACAAAGAGGTTCTCGTTTGTCGAGAATGGCAAAACTGTGTCAAGTGTGTGCCGCGGCGGTCGCGCGTACATAAATAAAGGCTATAGCCTATTGTCTCGTGCTTAGCGGTGTTGAACGCTTACGTTATGAATGGTAGCACGTCATCCCTGTTCTTGTGGTCGATGCCACATACAAGAGAGCATGTTTGCAATTATTCAGTTGTTGCGCTCCGTGAGCCCATTTGTTTTCGGATGGTATGGCTACGACTGACGAAGGTTGGATTCACTCAATCGAAGCAGCTCTTCCATTATGTCTGCTGTGATTTGTCGTCCGCGTTCACTGTTGATGACTTGAGGTGGGCCATGTCGGAGGATAACGTTTTGCAGCAGGTAAGCAGAAACACAGAGACATCGCTGGCAGTTGCCATTAGTATGAACGCCGTCTCGCAGTAGCATGTGAGGTGATTGACGCATACAAGTATCCAGCGATTGCCCTTAGCCGACTTTCGAAAAGAGCCCACGAGGTCAATGCCCACTTGTTAAAAGGTGTGCTTGGAGGTGGCAAGGGCTGTAAATGGCCTGTCGGAGCAGTAAATGGGTGTTTGTGGCATTGACACTGCGTTCAGCTGGCTACATACAGCTCGACGGACTGTCGCATTCTTGATCAATGAAAGCGTTCCTTAGCACAGTAGAGCATCCGCTCAGAACCCAATTGTCCGGACGTAGGATCGTCGTGCCGAGCACTTAAAATCGCTGTCCGAAGGCTTTCCGGCACTACCAGGATTAAACGTGCGCCAGTGCTAGAAAACTTTTTCCGCTTTCCGCAGGAGTCCGTTGCGTACACAGAAATGGCATGTCGTAAGAGCTGGGCAGAGCGATGATAGTCTGCCGTCCTTTCGCTGTTCGTCTTTGAAGGTACTGAGGTCAGGAAAATTTGGTGACACAGAAGCTACGATGTGGTCGAGGTCATTGGTGTGGCACTCTGTAGTGCTCAGTGGCATGCGCGAAAGGCAGTTCGCGTCAGCATGTCGTCTACCGCTTTCATACCAGACTATGAAGCTATACTCTTGGAGACGAAGTGCCCAGCACGCTAGACGGCCGCAAAGGTTCCGAAGGTTGACAAGCCGACACAATGAGTGGGGGTCAGTGACTACTGTAAAAGGGCGCAAATATAGGTTGGCCCTAAATCGCTTAATTGCAAATACCACCACGAGGTATTCTTGCTCTGTGATAGTATAATTCTGCTCAGGCCTACTCAAAGAGCGACTTGCGTAGGCGATCACGTGCTCGCGGTTACCGTAGCGTTGAACCAATACGGCCCCAATTCCTATGCCGCGGGCATCCGTATGCAGTTCTGTTGGAGCTGATGAGTTGAAGTGTTGAATGAAAGGCCGCGACGCCAAGAGGAACTTTAGTTCACAAAAAGAGGAGTTGCACTCTGGAGTCTACTCGAAGGAAATATTCTTCCGTAGCAAACGTGTCAGCGAATACACGACATTGGCAAGTGTAGGTATAAAGCGGCGACAATAGGAGCAAAGCCCTAGAAAACAACGGAGCTCCTTAACAAAGCTCGGTGCACTGAACGTTTAATGGCTGCTGTCTTCTGGAGATCTGGACGGATGCCATCCTGATCGACTATGTGTCCGAGAACAAGGGTTAGGCGGTCCCCTAAGTGGCATATATTTGAGTTAAGAACAAGGATAGCATTTTTTATGCAAGTCAATAAAGTATCCAGACGTGAATTGTGTTTGCTGAAGGTGCGGGCAAAGCTGACGACGTCGTCGAGATAGCCCATGCATATGCTCAACTTCAATCCTCGAAGAATAGTGTCCACAAATCGCTCGAACATCGCTGGTGTGCTGCACAGTTCAAACGGAATCACGCTGAATTCGAAAAGGCCGTCAGTGATTACAAAGGCTGTCTTTTCTTTATCTTCAGGATGCACGGGAACTGGCCAGTTGCCCAATCTTAAGTCTACAGGGGAAAAGTAAGAGGCTGAATGTAGACAGTCGATGGCGTCATCAATACGTGGAAGTGGGTAAACATTTTTTTGTTACAGCATTATCGGCGATAATTGTCGCAAAATCTCCAGGATCGGTGTTACTTTTTAACGAGAATCACTGAAGCTGCCCATAGACTCGCCGACTCTTGAATGCTCCGTTTTGAGTAATTTCGTTCACCTGCTCATTAATATTCCGCCACTCAGATGGTGAAACACGGTATAGCTTTTGTCTAATTGGATTGGTCAGACTCGTGTTGATGATGTGATATGTCCGAGAAGCAGGAATTAATGGTGCTTTGTTTTCCTGCACAACGTCGAATGCAGATACGTGCTTCGACAGTACATTCACTAATGTTTGGTGCTCACTTGTGCTTAGCGACTTAATAACCAATTACAGAAGAGCAATTTCCAAACTGTGATTACAATGCTCTTCCTGCGCGTCTCTATGCTCGGTCACGAATAAGGCTTCGCATTTTCCACTGACTACGGCTAACTTTAGACCGTCTAGCAACATTATGGGCTCTGTGGAACAATTGACAGTCCATAAACCAGAGCGTCCACGTCTGCTCGATACCACACTGTGTGAGATCAGCACATTCTTTACCGTGCAGTTGGTGTACACTGGTTCTACGTTGGCATCAAAGTTGGCGGAATGCTGCCACTGCAACCAACAGGTACACGAATGGTTGATAACGGTGGTATGATACTGTCGGCACAGACACACAAGGCCGTCTCACCATTTACAAGGTTTTCCAAAAGTGATGGCGGAATGTGATCACTCAAGAATATCGTCCCTGTACGGCAGTCGACAGCCGCACCACACTCCCTCAAAAGGTCCAACCCAAAATAATGTCATGTGTCGCCTGCGGAATAATCACGCACTCCGTTGGGATAACGCAGCCTCCAAAAACACGTCAGCTTGACACACACCAACGGAATCCAGTGCTCACCACTCACTCCGCAACACTTCAAAACTTGATTCCACTTGAATAAAACCATCCGTCTCAAGGTATATTTAAAACACGCATACATGACAGAAATCGCTGCCCTCGTGTACACCAATACATCACAGAGACGTCACCAAAAACACCCACTTCATTCTTGAGTATCAACGCAGGAGGTATTTCTGATATCTGCACATCTCCGGCGACCTCACCTCCATCGGCAGCGTTTGCTAGTTTCCTGTGACAAAATAGGCGTGTTGCGACGCCATGGTGAAGAATAACAGGAAACATGAGGCGGTGGAGGCGTCAAGCTCCTGTCAGATGTAGGGGAGTGATTTAAGAGTCTGCGTTTCTAGTAATCATCGCGAGGTAGCAGGTGCGTTGCCCTTGGGTCGTCGTGCGGTCAATCAGACAATCGTGTAAAGTGTTTGGTGGGCCATAGTACTTTACTCGCGGGTCGTCGGGATGCCGTTCGGAAGGTCATGCTAAAAGTGGTGGGTGGCCATAGCGTGGAGCTACACGTCGACGGTTGCGAAATCTAGCTATATGTCCTGGGACACCACAGGAGTAGCTAATTGTGAAAGGTCGAAACACTTGTCGATGAATTGAACATCGTCATCTCTGGCTTAGTGGGTTGGTTCGTCCCGTATACCATAGGGATAGACCGGGTGTCGCGAAGAAGGCGGATGCTGTGGGCGCCGGTCATGGCGAGGAGCTGGCAAGCATGGTGTTTTTTTTTACTAGGGGGGGGAGTGCACTGTACCTAACAAGTGCTGCACTAACCATCGATTGCCAAAAGATCGTAAACGGTGGTGGCGCAGTTAGAGCCTCACGAGGCGCACATACAGAATGTTGGTCGTATACAGGATGGTTATCGACTGCTGAATGTGTCTGCTCTCTATAGCGAAGAAGTTCTTCGCGAACAATCTGTTGAGTCTGACATCTGAGCATTGACCACCTAGCAAAGCTTCAGCACATTCTCTATATACGTGGTGGATGTCTCACCTGGAAGCTGCACGCGTTGAGACAATGTCAGCTCAGCCGGCTTTCTTTTTACGCTCGATTCGTTGAAACACGCTTTCAGCTCTGCAACAAAAATATTCCACGTCGTCAGTGTGTCTTCTTGGTTTTCGTACCACACGAGTGCGGTATCCGTAAGGCAAAAGACCGCATTAGTCAGCTGAGCGGCGGCATCCCAGTCGTTGGACTTGCGAACTCGCTTGTACTGGATGAGCTGCGCGTCGACATCTCCCGATTTTCTTCCGTAGGTCAGTGGGAGTCGGTAGTAAGGCACGGTAACCATTAGAGTTGGCCTTGAAGCGTTAGATGGCTGATCTTGGGTCACTACGATCTGCGCAGGCGGGAGTCCGGGAAGGCGGCGGTGGCAGCGAAGTCGGGGTCGTGAAGCTCTCGTCATTGGGTCTGTCTTACCCAGCACCTCTACCAATCTGTTGCGCACAAAGAAGACGGGGGCGTACAAGACTGAAGGTGCCGTTTATTTTGGTCGCGAAGAGAAGTGCTGGATGGCCAACAGCTAGGTTGACGATCGCAGCGTCGTCGTCTTCCGTCTTGCTCCAGCTTGGGGTGGCCAGCACGTTTACCCATCTTCGTTTTCTCTCGAGGCATGCGCAACAATTTGTTGGCAGTGTACGCCGCTTCAGACCAAACCAATTTGGACACTGGCCTTACATTTGTCAGGTGCACGTATAATACCACTACGCACATCACCACAGGTTTACCACCTTTATTATTTTGTACGGACGTGAACTAGCGTACAGGCTGGACGCCATCCTGCCCTACACACCTTACTCATTTGAGTACACCGCAATATCTGACGTTGCCAGGTACGCCGAAAATTCAAACAATTGGCCCGTTCTCTGACAACCAAGAACCAAGGCCACCAGAAGCTAAGGCACGACAATGCCCGACCTTACCTTACCTTCACGTTTGGTGTCCTCTTTTGGCTCTGAATTTCGCCAAATACTCGTGGCCTTTCGTCAAGATTACTGGCGCGATACCATGGATCCTACAACATTATCGCCCGTACGTCGCCAGTGAATGATTACATTGAGCATTTGACACCGTCACGCGATTTAGGCCATTGTGGTAGAGAAGTTTTACATGTGAGTAGCCTCAAGCCCTATTATAACCACGCAATACTGACTACACCTCAAGTCTCCAAGATGGCTAAGTCCTCCACAGGAAGCCAATGTAGTGAACAAGGCTAGATGACCACAAAGCAGCCAGGGAGGCAAGCCACAGCGTTGCTGATATACACGCGCGACCCGAGGTTGAACTTGCTTGGAATTGCGGCCTGCTGGCGTTTTTCGGCCTTCCGGTACGTTTTACGTGAATAAATGACGCGGCACTCATCAAAATTGGCAGCTTTCTTTTCCTGCGTCTACTTTCTAATTGCGGTCAAGCGAGTACCCGTGAGATTGAGCGTTTCAGAGCCCTCTCTTGACTTGACTTTTTTCTTCGAGTGTGGGTGACCAGTGCTATACCAGCCTCTTCAGCTGTGTCCATACGCTTGGCGATGATGGCTGTCGATGCCATTACTGTGCCCTTGTAGTTTGTGGTGGATGTCGTGGAGGCCTTGCGTCTAGTATACTTCGCTTCACCCACATTTCGGGCCAGTGGGTTATTGCGATGGTTATTCCTGATCATGTTAATCCTGGTGAGCCGCTTTTCTCGGTGATGCTGAGGATTCTTGCTGTGAGGGGTCTGCTGACATAGGCGTAGCAGCCGGGGAGGGCGAGCTCCCCCCCCCCTCATTGAGAAAAGTTGTGGGAACTAAGACCCCCCCCCCCACTTTTGACAGTTTTCATTGTCGGCTGCATGTTGGGGAAACCAACAACTTAGACGAACTTTTGCCTTCACCGCAGTAATCACTCAGTTATATTGTTGGGAGAAAATGAAATGCTAGCAGGTATTGTTTCATTATAGTAATTATTTTTCTAAATTTCTGCTGTGACGATTGTCCTTGAACGCTCCTTGTAGTGCGCGCCACCTATGCGACTCTTGCGCACCATGTACTGTAACATTGCAAAGTGGGCTACAGGACAAGGTGCGAAAGCGTCGTGTAGTTGCTTTGATATGGATGGGAACGAGTAGTCCTTTTATGGACCTGACAGAGCATTTGCTGCTTCAGGAAAATTATCCTTCATCAAAAAAGAAAAGCGTCATCGTGGCTTTATCAAAGCTGCTTTGAGCCGAAGATTTGACGAATCTTTTTAAATGCTTTAGTTCTGCCGTACTAGATGTGCCACAAAAAGGTTCCCGCTTCACTCAGAGAATTATGATCAGCCTTCCTTACAATAACTAGGAGTGATGACAGCAGTTTGCAGAGTGATGAAGAATAAAGCAGTAGACTCCAGTACAATAGGGAGTTGAGATTCTAAGCTTACCTCGCAGATTGATGCACGAGACAAAGGAAAAGGTGAAAGAGCGTAGTTTTTCGCACAATGAAGGCTTAATTGAAGTCAGGCTACTTAGTTTTCATTCACTTGTAGGCGGCTTTTACAGCTCGTAATGTCACTATGACAGAAAAGAAGCACACACGTGCAGCGCTGCTTGGTTCTATCTCTCTTAGCAAGAATGGGCTCACTGCCCCGCGGCGGTGGTCTAGTGGCTAAGGTACTCGGCTGCTGACCCGCAGGTCGCGGGATTCAATGCCGGCTGTGGCCGCTACATTTCCGATTGAGGCGGAAATGTAGGCCCGTGTGCTGAGATTTGGGTGCACGTTAAATAACTCCAGGTGGTCGAAATTTCCGGAGCCCTCCACTATGGCGTCTCTCATAATAATATGTTGGTTTTGGGACGTTAACCCCGCAAATCAATCAATCAAGAATGAGCTCACAGAGATGTACACGCTCACATACACTCTATAGAGCCTTCCAGAGTAACTGCGCAGTTACCCCGAAAAGGGCTTTTTGCACCTCTAAACGACGAAATGTGTGCATGGCATTGCACACGGCGTGGCAAGAAGGGGCACTGCCCTCTTGGTGAAGGAAAGCACCTGTTAATTGGAATAAGTGCAGTAAAGTTTGTTGCGGAGGAAAGAACCCGTTAATTAGAATAAGTGCACTAAAGTTCACACCGCGTGAAACTGACTGATCGGTGCCTACACAAGCCTGTTTCATTTTAGACGCTTCTGTTGCGTGGTGTGATGTAATGGTTAGTGTACGCGCATGCTTCTTAAGTGGTAATGAGTTGATTAGCTTATATGTAGGGTTCGATGTCCCAAAACCACCATATGATTATGAGAGACGCCGAAGTGGTACACTTCGAAAATTTCAGCTGCCTGGTGTTTTTTAACGTGCTCCCGAATGTGAGCACACAGGCCTGCCGCATTTTCGCCTCCTTCAGAAATGCACCCCACGAATATATATATATATATATATATATATATATATATATATATATATATATATATATATATATATATTCCGCCTAAACGGTGAGGTACATCGTTTGCCCCCCCCCCCCTACTCGCGAAAAAACTGGTACGCCACCGCCACTGTTCGCTGAACTTCAAGCATATTCGGAGCTGTGACGGTATCTTGCCCTTGCGTTCTTCGTCGGCTGATATGGTTGTTTCGAAACCTGTGCCCTGAAAGAGGTTCACTTTGTGAGTGATACCTTGGGTTTCTCGACCTGGTCGATAAGGTCTGCTTCGGCGAGTTCTTTCCACATATTGTGATCTCCCATGCGAAGCAATCGGTTAGTAAGGGGCACTTCTAGACAAGCCTTCCGTATCAGCAGACTTGGTTTTAAAGCAAAGCATCTCGTGCGTAGTTCTATGTTCCGCTGCATCGGTGGCATCCGCACTCACATTACGCATGTGCAATATAGGCCCGTCCCTTTCTCCACCACTATGCGTTACTCTATCCATTTCTTCCTTTCCACTTGCTTCAGCTCGCTCCCCCGCCCCCCTCTATTCTGTGGCGTCGCTTTTAGTGGCGATAACCCCCAATTGCGCATATAACACCCTTCTCTTTCCTTTCCTGCGCTGCCCTTTTCCGTCTCGCAACGTATACGCAAACAGTGTCTGCTAGCGAGTGTCTTATTTAAAAAAACCTGACGGCTCGCGCTGCAGAATTATTTCCAGACCACCCTATATATATATATATATATATATATATATATATATATATATATATATATGAGATATAACAGACAGTAATGCCAAGGAATGTACAGGGGAAGTTATTAAAACCAATGGACTGTAAATAAGAAGAAAGAAAAGTGGATGAAAAAATTACCAACTGTGAGCAGGAATCGAACCTACGACCTTCGAATTACGCGTTCGATGCTCTAACCACTGAGCTATCACAGCGGCCCTCCCTCCATCCACTTTTTTGGGGTTATCTGTGAATTTAGAAGTAGGAGTGACAGTCAGCGCCATCTATAAGCCAAAGAACGAGTGTGAAAACACTCTTATTCGCATGTTTGGCGTCACGTGGCACGTGAACTTATTATGAGCGGGCAGCTGATTAATTGTCCCTCTTATACAACCTAAACACACCAAGTCTGCCAGTACGAGACCCTCGTTCAATGAAAATAAGGGAAAGAAGTGTATACCTAAGGGCTCGTTTTTCCGTGTTTTAACACAATATTAATGAGATATAACAGACAGTAATGCCAAGGAATGTACAGGGGAAGTTATTAAAACCAATGAAATGTAAATAAGAAGAAAGAAAAGTGGATGAAAAATTTACCAACTGTGAGCAGGAATCTGTGAGCAGGAATATATATATATATATGTTCGGACTAGATCTTGTCCTGCAAAGTACTGCCGGTGGGAGATTTCTCCTCTGCGTTGTTGAACACGAAAAATTTGCAGTGGGCACGTTAACCCAAAGCGCACTACTGGTTTCTGCGTCCATTCAGAGTATTGTGTCTCTCACTGCTCGATACCAGTGATTGGCAAGTTCCAGTGTTACACAATGGTTCATTACTGCGTGCTTTGCACCTCTCCATGTTTCTCTTCATGCGCAACGCCGCGGTGACCGCCTGCGTCAACGTCGCCACCACTGTAATCATTAGCGTCCACTGCTTCGCATTTGTACATGGTTCCTTTCAGTGGGAGATGGCGTAATTTAGCTTTTGTTTGTCTGCTGTCTTTATGTTTATGTGGGAAGTTCTATACGTTTGGCGGCTTTACAGGAGGGCTTGCACCATTTTGGTAAATCCGCTGCGACATGACTAATATTCTATAACCGTTTCGTGGTGCGTTCACTTTCTGCTTGTTGAAAAATGAAACAAGCCGTAAGTTCTATTTAAGAAATGCTCTTAAAATAGCAGTCACATTGATTCAATTTTATTAAATAGAAGTTTCCTACCCGCACAAGCAAAGTGCGTAAAGACTAACTGTTGACCCTCACAGACGATCCTTTGGGAGAGCAGATGTTACTCCACCTAGAACTCACTTTTGATCCCTAAATGTCATCCCTAGTAGAGTTAATCTGCTTTGGTACAAGCTGTTAATTCATTTGAACTATTTAGAGGGGAGTAAGGTGATGAGTGGGCACAGTTCTGGAGGTGCGTCAAAAAACCTTGAAGCCTCCATGAATCTTGCCCAGTCGATCGTCATATGAAGACGTGACAAACACTAGCGTGAAGCTGCAGCTTCACGGGCTCTCACTGCAGCATATGCTGCAGCCGCTTTCAGAACCCTCTGCTTCGCCGTCTTCGTCGCATACCCGAAGCACACAGAGTGCCAGCGAAAAAGGAAGCGTGTGAAGAGCGAACGCTTTTTATAGCTGTGACTTCAGCCGTCTCCTATCACACTATAGAGAACAGATCAAATGTGTCAGAAATGGCTCGCCGAATGCGAGACAGCGAAGGAGAGACCCGGAGCTACGCCCGCTTATGCAGTACTTCGTGGGTCAGCAAATTAGGATACCACGACTTCTTTTTCTGTAGATTGACCTCCTATGTCCTCCGCAATGACATCCTATATATAAGCGCTCCTCCGAACACAACAGTGAGATGTTTCTGCTTCTTGTGCCATCATCACTACGAGCAGAATTTTACAAGCGTGTCTTGACGACCCATCACCTGGCCGTATGGGTATCAGTCAGACATTGGCAAGAATCGGTCGGAAGTATTTTTGGAAAAAATTATAGGCATAGGCGCTCCATTATGCCATGTCATGCAGGGATTGCCCAAGACGCAAAATACCACCATCGAAACCAGTTGGTCTGCTGAAACCAATAGAGCCACCAAAAGGGCCATTTCAGCAGGTGGGAATAGATTTACTTGATCCATTTCCTTGGTCATCATAAGAAAAGCGCTAGATTGTTGTAGCAACAGACTACAAGACTCGATATGCTGAAACGTCACTTCTTACAAGACGAACAATGAAAGAGGTCGCCCAGTTTTTCGTAACTCAGATCACACTACGACAGGGTCCACTGTAGGTTGTCACTTATTACCGACAAAGAAACAGCATTTACCACCCGTTTGATGCAGTCTGTAATGAAACTCACCGAAACCGCCCACAGAACAACATACCATTCGTAAACAAACGGATTCACCGAAAGGCTCAATAAAGCTTTCGCTGATATTGTCCTCGCGTATGTGGACGTGGAACACTAGGCATGCGACAGTAATTTACCGTATGCTACATTTGCCTATATTACCGTATTAATGAAATGGCACGCTACACACCATTTAAACTTGTTGTGGTTGGTCGGTAACAACGACCACATACGCGATGTTACCTGTCAACTGTTCGAACGAGGGGGTCGTAGGCTCCAGACGGCGACGCAAATCGCCATTCTCAATTTCCATCACGTGTAGGTGATGCGGAGTGCGTTTCAGTACAGCGGGACAAGAGGTCATAGAGGCTACCCGAAAGCGTGCGCGTCTCAAAAATCAGGTGGCTTTCAGGCCTCTGGTATCTCTAAGCGCTATATTTGATCTTGCCAAGGAAACACAGAGGTGTATTGTCGAAGGAGAGCCAGCGTTTAACGCTGGTCACGTCGTATGTTGTGAAATACGTAAAACAACAAGTGCGGCCGCCCATGTCGTGTGCCTCTGCCAGCAAACAAGCGCAATGAAAGGCCCCCTGCATACCATAAACGCTTGAAGTCTGCAACACAACTGGCGCCGTGAAGGTCATAATTTCTTATTACGTTTTGGGAACTCTGTACGTTATCTGGTGTATGTATGGTTCCCCGCGGCGGCTTAGATGTGAAAAGATTGTTCAAAATAGTCGAAATTCGCGAACGTAGTGAAATAGGGTTGATTTAGGAGATAAGAACGCTACACATGTGATTGCTCTTCGCTCGTGGCCCAGCATTCGCCATTGCGCAGCAACGCGCCCGCACCAAACTATAGTCACCATCTCCCAGCTTCTGAAAAATTCCGCGTGGTGCACTCGCTCAATTGGAAAGTGCGACTATTTGGAAGCAGAGAGACGCACACTACAACCCTGGAGCAAAAGTGTAGGTGTGGATGCTTGTGCGTGCACCTGGCCTATCTGAAAACCTGATGTGGTGCTGTTTCAGCCTTTATAAAGTACTTCGTCGGTTAGGCACTGTAAAATTACGAAGTAAGTTCTGAAGGTCAAGTGTGCTCAACCATACGCAGGAATAACCCAGAAGTTTTTCATGTAGTCCGAATAGAGCTGCACTACGGAAAGCACTGAACCAGACAACTGCTTAATGTGCTCAAACATCAGATCAATCGTACTTTTCGAAGCTGTTCAACGTTACTATACGCATCGGTACGATGCGTTTTAGGAGAGGGACTAATGCCGCAAATGGTTCGGCAAGCGCTGAAATTGTACGCCACTTCCTGCTCTTATGAATTCCGCCACAGCAACTGACAGACAAAACGCGTGATGCAACGCTGGACTGCACGTGACACCGCACCACGGGCTGGAAACAGAAGACTGGCGGCTTTTTGAAGGTGCAGTGTGCGGCGAGACGCAAAAGAAGAAGTCTACGAGGTTCGTAGAAGCAAGCACCAGGACAACCTCTGTATATTGAGTTGACAGGCGCAAGTTCACCCTCAAAAAATAGCTGTTTTAGTTTCCACCACTTCATTTGTTTGTTACAGTATAAGAAACGAAGCGGGTACACGTACGTGAATGTAAACAATTCCTTTATGAATTTACGTTGCCGCCGTGGTGCCGCCTTCGTCAGAGAAAGAAAAACGAACAAAGCAATGCCGCTTTTAAGGACCACTGATATCACACAAAAACGTCAGAAGTTTTAAAACAAACATCGGTGACAATACATTTTAATATGTCATCTCATGTGAGAAGGTAAGTTCTGTAGCTCAAGGCACAAGTGAACAGAGAGCCGTCGCATAGGTTAAATATGTAAACCAGTAAATCGATGATTAAGCCGCAAAAGACACACCAAAGGAGAGGGTGACAAGCGTGGCCAAACAAATATCATGCACACCTATCTCGCCACACATACAAATACTAAAAGATCACCAAACGAAAACTTAACAAGTCATCATGGTCGGTTTACAAACTACGGAACGGGCGAAATTGATGTAAGATCTAAAAAAGAGGGATTCGTAAAAAAAAGTGGGTAGAGGAAGGGTGGAGTCTATAGCGTATGAATATGATAAACTTCGTTACACAGAAAGAAAGGGGACAGGTTCAATCTTTTCATTTCTGCCAGAGTTAAGAGTGTCGAATTTCAAAATGAAGTGGGAATTGCGAGCTTCTCGGTCATGAGGAGCTTTATTACTAATATCATAGCCTTGGTGTTTGCAAATGGGTTACACGGCTTTTGGACAAATTTCGATAATGGTAAATAAGGTAGGTTTAAAGCGTGGGCTCTAGGGTTGTTAAAGCGTAATCTGAATGACGTTCCGGTGTGAATGATGTATTGTTTGTGGTATGTGGAGTACTCAAGCGTGCAGACAATAGTGGCGCTGCCGTAAAAGAAGTCTCCGTTGATGCTCATGAAAAAGCTTGAAGCTCTCATAGATATACTGAGCGCGAAGTTGTTGCGTGGGCATACCTTAAATTGGGGTTTATTTCAAGGGTCACAGCTGGCATAGTTCGATCGGTTGTTTATTTTTGACGAAGGTATCATGCGGAATACGCGATCAGCAATAAATCACTCTGGGTGGTTCCGCAAAGATGTGTTTTAGGCAGTCACTTTGAACAAAAATGTTGTGGTGTTTTTTGAGAATGTTGGTCACATTTCAGGCTGATGTTAAGCGCCTTAAAATGAGATTCACACGGTTACGTGAAGAGCTTGCTGGTGGTTTGTTACTCGTGACCAAATCCTTGCGGTTGATGCTTTCCGTCCTATTGAGGGCATCGTAATAATTCGTGAGGGGCATCTTTTTCTGGTTAGCGCAGTTCGAAGGTACTCGCAGTCGCGAATGAATTCATTGTGGCCGGAGCAGATGCCTTTTAAAATGACATCACTGTATGGAATATTGGTTTTGCCCTCTTTTGTGGCATTACTTTTGAAGTGGATGCACTTATGTTTGTCGGTCGGTTGTTTGTATAGCTTCGTCGTCAGTGGGTGCAATGCTACTGTGACGTCAATGATATTGACACATATACTTGAGTACCAATGCGAGAACGAGCTATTTACAAGGAATACAATAAAATCATCGACGAAAGAAACATCAGATTCGTCATGATGACATGTCAAAGAGATATTGTCAATAGAACGTTTGTACTAATAATCCTCCAGTCAAGGCGCAAAAAGAACTCATTCTCTTTGATTTACAATTAGGGTTTAACGTCCCAAAACCACCATATGATTATGAGAGACGCCATAGTGGAGGACTACAGAAATTTTGACCACCTGGGGTTCTTTTAACGTGCACCCTAATCGGAGCACAGAAGGCTACAACATTTCTGCCTCCATCGGAAATGCAGCCGCCGCAGCCGGGATTCGACCCCGCGACCTGCGGGTCAGCAGCCGAGTACCTTAGCCACTAGACCACCTAGGCGGGGTAACTCGTTTTCTTAGAGACTGATAAAGATGTTTGCGTAATTGGGGCCAATGCTAGTACCCATAGAAGTGTCATTAGCCTGGACATAAAGTTGTCCATTGAACGCGAAATTGTTTAATTCGAGAATGAACTTCAGAAGCTTCGCTAGTGAGAAAGAATCATTTGCTTTGTCGAGATCAGACTAGTTTCACCTGCACACAACAGCACGGATACCATCAGAATGCGGAATATTGGTGTACAAAGAGCAAACATGAAGAATCACGAAAAATACAGCCATCAAGAATATCTAAATCCTTGATGCCATTTCAAAAATTGTTCTTGTCGTAAATATAAGATAATGTGACGGCAATATAACAAATCATGCTATCAACGTAGCACGAGTTGTTTGCAGAAGCCTATGCCTATTCCGGACGCAATCAGTCTACCAGGATAGTTTTCTTTGAATTTTAGGTAGGGTGCAACACCTACCCTTCACCGGGCACATGTAGAATAAGCGTCGTAACAATGACGTTCTCGTTGAACCACTAGACGTACCCTCCCACCTCCTGAAACATTTAGCTGGTGTGGTCTATTACCAACCATCTACCCGTATTTCTCTCGCTCTGATGTCATTTTACAACCCCCCTGTCACGTCCTCTTTGTTTAGTGCTCTTGGAAAATTCCTGCACTCCCTTCCATCGACCACCCATATCCTCCTTGGGGGTGACTTTAATGCTCCTCATAGGCTCTGGGGTTACCCCCAAACACTCAAACCAGGTCGCCTTCTACACTGCCTCGCCCAGGAACGCCATCTCACCCTTCTTAATACTCCTGACACCCCATCTCAAGCGGACACTGTTTCACAGCGTTCCACTACACCCGATCTCACGTTCTCTCGGAGTTCCCTTCCTTTTCACTGGCAGGTCTCCGCTGCAAATTTTTTCAGTGATCACTTTCTCATACACATCACCATCCCTCTTTCCCACAATAGGCGGAAACAACGAGTCGCTCACACTGACTGGGAAGCATTCCGTAATAACCTTTTGTCTGACTCATTTAAAACTTACGACGACTGGACGTCGCGGATCTCCGCAGCAATGACATCCTGTAGTCGCCGCGCTCGTTTTCAACTCCCCATTCCTGACCCTGATCCTCACTTCCTCCGATTATGGCGACGTCATAAACGTTTGAAACGCGCTCTCCGCTCCCAGCCACACAACTTCCAACTTTCCTTCCGAATTGATGCTCTGCGGGCTGAAATTATCGCTTACGGCACTTCTCTCGAGCACTCTCGTTGGAACACGCTGTGTGACGGCCTTGACTCCGCACTGCACTCGCGCTCTACATGGTCTCTGTTTAGGTCTCCCTTAGGTACCAAGCCTGCCGCTGCTCCCACCCTAGCTAAAGCTCTCACTCAAGGGACTCCATCTGATGTGTTTGAAAATTTAAAATCTCTGTATCTCCCACCCCCCCCTCACACCTTCCTACCCAGATTACTGTGGCGAAGCTAACCCAGACCTGGACCGCCCATTCACGCTCAGGGAGCTGGAAGCTGCCTTAGCCACTCAATCTACCCGCTCGGCACCCGCTGAGGATGAGATAACATATACTACATTACGGAATCTCCCCGACAACGCGAAGGAATTTCTCTTACACACATTCAACGAAGCATGGAACAGCGGCTGTCTTCCAAGCTCTTGGACATCATCTCTAATTTGCATGATTCCGAAGCCCGGCAAACCTCCATCTCTCTCTAACCTTCGCCCTATCTCTTTGACGTCATGCGTTGGCAAGACTCTTGAGCGAATGGCCTTGACTCGACTGTCTGATTTTATTGAGGCGAAAGAGTTTTTCCCTCCTTCTCTTATTGGCTTCCGACGCCACGTTTGTGCGCAGGACATGTTCCTTGTTCTTCAGCATACTTTTCTTTCACTTTCTCGTAGTCAGATCCAGGCGCTTGTAACCGTCGATGTACGGAAGGCATTCGATGGCGTGAGTCATGACCACATACTCGCTCAGCTCTCCTCCCTGTCATGTGGCTCCCGCATGTATTCTTACATCCGATCATTTCTTTCCAATCGAGTTGCTCACTTCAGAGTCGATACTCATTTGTCTAACCCACACTCCCTCACCCGCGGCACTCCTCAAGGTGCCGTACTATCTCCTACTCTATTTAATATGGCTATGGCCCCCCTTGCCTCCCAACTGTCTCAAATACCTGACCTCCATCATATTTTTTATGCAGACGACATCACTCTCTGGTGTACGTCTGGATGTCCCGGCCACGTGCAGGATACTTTGCAACGTGGCCTGGACCTTATCGCTTCCTTTCTCGCTACTGCTAGCCTGTCCCCTGCACCGGAGAAATGTGAACTTCTTTTGCTAAACCGGTCTGCGTACCAGCGCTCCCACAATGCCCTCATCTCCCTACATCTCTCTAGCTCTCTCATTCCCACTGTTCAGCAATGCAAAGTTCTTGGCTTCCTCTTTGCACGCGACAAAAACGCGCAGGCCCTACATCACGCTGTGAGGACTTGACACTCGGTGACCCACCTCCTGCGACGCGTTGTCACTCGGCAGTCGGGGCTCCACGAGGCTCGTGCGTGCCGGGTTGCACATGCGCTTGCCCTTAACAAGTTCTTGTACTTTGTACCCTACGTTCATTTCACCGAAACGCAACTCAACACACTCGAAAGAGCTCTATCAGGCCTCTACAAGGCAGCTCTAAACCTCCCTCTCACTACCTCTACCACTAGCTCTTTGCCACAGGCCTCTTCCATCCATTACGTTCTCCCATTTCTCTGCACCACGATTTTCAGATTGCCCGTCTTTCTCTCACTCGTCAAAGCCAATGGCTATTAGCCCAAGCTGGTATCCCTCACATTCCCGTTTCCGTTCCCACCTTGCCTTCTGCCACTAGCACCGCTGCTTCTAACCTTCGCATCCTTCCGCTCCCATCCAATATGTCTCCCGTTCTTCACGCCGGCCGGCTTCATGCGGCAGCACAGCATCATTCTCCTCCTCTCTCTACACACGCAGTTGCCTACACGGATGCCTCATACATGGCTCCTCGGGGCTCGTGTGGCTACGTTATCTACCATCCACACCTTTCGGCACCTGACACGCACACCAGCGGGCCATACTTACACCCGCCGAATGTACTTTCGCTCGAGGTCCTTTCCATAGTCCACGCCATGCAGTCATTTTCCTCCCTCCCTTCTCTCCCCGAGTACACGATTTACTCCGACTCTCACGCCGCCATCCGTCACATACAGAACAACACGTTGCCCCCTGATCTTCAACAGGAGTTCGAGCGAGCGGCCTCTGCTCTTCAACCCTCCACTGTCTTCCTCCGCTGGGTTCCTGGGCATTCGGGTATTAACGGCAATGAGCTAGCTCATCAGCTTGCCCGCGATATATTGCACCGGGCACCGTTCATTCCCTGGCGCACACCTTCGGAAGACAGTGAGAGCTCCGCGAATAACGATGGGCAGATCTCCTTGCGTCACTATATCAAGGAGGTATATCTCCAGCTCCGGCTCGACAAGTGTCTTTACCCTCCCCCTCATCCATCACTCACCGCGCTCGAGGCTCGAACTCTACGGCACATCCAAATGAACTGCTTGATAACCCCTTTCGCCTTTTCCTTTATAAATATAGGTCTAACCCCTGCTGTCCTAATTGTCCCTCCCCATACCCTGACCTGTCACACTGCCTGTTTAACTGCCCAACTGCTCAGCAATCCAGCAATTACCCTCCCCCATCCCTTTCCATCACCTCCTGGCTCGATTTCATCGGCGCCGAAGGGGAAGAAGAACAGCGTCGACTGATCGCACAGGCGGTCGAAATGCTCGGCCTGTAAATTTGGCTGAATAAAAGTCTATTACTACTACTACTACTACTACTAAGCGTCGTAACGCAGATTGAGCGATTTGGTTTGTTTTTTCACTAGGTCGGCCACATCATCAATGAGAGGGCATTGTAATTGTTCGTTTTAGGTCATTGCTAAGGCGTCTGTAGTATGTCATATCGTCAAGTTGCCTCTAGCTTTGTCACTAGTGGCTGTTAGCATCTATTACTACAACTCCACCACCTTTTTTGCCAGCTTAATTACTTTGTCACTGCGGCTTGCTAATGCCTCAATTTCCTGTGTCCCCGTTTCTTCTTGTGTCCCCGTTTCTTAGCGCTATTTTCAGTCGTCACAATGCACCAACAAGCCCAAATTTCGACAAAAATGTAGACTCCACATTTCAGAAAGCGCAGGTTTTAAAACCAGGCGCAAACCTTTAGGCGCAGTAGCATTTGCGACGTACATTTTCATAGTAGAAGCTTGTAATTCACAGCGAGTACGTTTTCCGATAACTTTTTGTATTTTCATAAAATGGTGAAATGCATTTTTGTAAGCACTCTTACCTAATTTAGCGTTTCTTAGTAAGGTCGTTTCATTGGCTTGCGTACCGACCCTGTCCTCGTAAGTTGTAGCTTGAGTGATACGCCGGCGTAATTTTGATTGTTGATGATTGGCGAGGGACAGCTCATTGAGATGGGTCGTATTTTGTGTCTTGCTCAGATGAATGCTTCAAGCTTACTCGCCTGTGTGGCATCACTGCATTGCTTATGGGGTCTGCACAATAGGAGGTCTTCTACCAGTATAGCCCCTTGCAGCGGATGTACCAGGTGATTACACAGTAGGCACGCAGTCAGTTCACATGTACAAGCCCATATGTTTCGGGGTGTGGAAGCATATTTTTCTAACATGGCATGCTAGCTGTTTTATATCCTCAAAACTTGAAATCCATCTGCTGCAAAAACCATTCACATTGGTGGTTCACATAAAATACCAGTCTCGATTTTCGACAAAAGTCATGAACAAGGTGATTGAGGTGTCCTGCTTCATTGCAGTGGCGTATCAATGGCAGGTTCCAGCTACCTCGGGGATCACTCATCGTTCATCGCAAAATCAAGCCCGCATGTATCCGCTTTATCTATGATGGGCGCTTGCGATGTAACCGAGCACATCCCTGTATTTTACGGAAGCAACACCTCTTGAGCACGAAGTCACCGATATTCGTACCTATATGAAGGATTAGAGGTTCCGCGGATTGGAGTACTAAGTCCAGCAACAAATGAATCTCGCTGGTCAAAGCGCCGCTCCGAGTTACGAACACTAGTGCCCTATCGTCGAGCGGCTCAAAATACTGTTGAAAATACTTGGTTTTGGAATCGCCAATAGCATGGTAAATAAGGGCATTTTGGGGAACTTCCACGCGATGATCTTCCTCATAGCCTTTCCAGAACCCACAGTCATAAATATTCAGGGGGCAACTTCAGTAGGTCCGGTACTTCGAAAAAACGAAGCTAGTACACATACGAGAAAGCAAACGATTCCTTAATGATTTTACGTGTCGGCCGTGGAAAAGCCTTCGTCAAAGAATCAAATATGTACAGTGCATATGCCGCTTTTGAGGGCCACTGATATGTCACGAAAAACGCCAGAAGTTTCAAAACAAACACCAGTGACAATACATTTCGGTACGTCACTTTGTGTGCCAAGATACGTGTCGTAACTCAAAGCACATACGAACAGGAAGCCATCGCAACGGCCAAACATGTACACCAGTAAAACGATGATTATCTGAGAGTATTACGTGGTAGAAAACACGGACGGGAAAAAGATAACAACAAGCGCAGACTATACTCTGCAGGTTTATTCATCCCGCACTGCGTATATAAATACCAACCAGGAAAAAAGAGAACGACAGACAGGAAGGAAAGTAGCATTTGAAAAAAAAAAACGTCAGACTTCATATACGCGAAGCACGACGCAGAAATCAGATGAATAACATGCCCGCGCCATTAGCCACTTATTTAAGCTCCTTATCAAGGAGGGCAACCCACGGCTTGCTCATGCAGTTGTCAGGTTCTTGAGCCATCCTCTCTGCTTCAACAATCATACGCGTGTGATCATCTTTGTGCCTGTATAACACAACTGTATTTTTAAACAGCGCATGGCAACCAGACTTGCTAGAATGCTGAGCCAAGAAGCGCTCGTTGCCATTGCAAACATTACGTGTGTGTTCGCGCAGGCACTCGTTGAGACACCTCCTATTCTGGCCAATGCAGCACGCACCACATGATAGCGGAATCTTGTATACTACATTCTTGGCACGTTGGACAAACTGGGATTTGTGCCTGATACTGCAGGAACGCTCATGCCTATTGTTTGCACATCTCAGTTTGGCGAGCTGGGAAAGTTTGTGCAGGGCTGAAAAAGTAACCTGCATGCCTAAGCGTTGGCCGACCTTTTTTATCCGGTGTGATAACTGGTGCATGCAAGGGATCACCGCGATTTTGTCGCGTTCGCCTTTGTCCCTGTGTTCGGCACTCTCTCCACTTGAGGACTTTTTTTTTCTTTTTTATATTTTCTGTCACAGAAACAAGAATGTAATCTGGATAGCCAGCTTTTTTTAGATGATCCACTTCAATCTGGAAGCTTGTGTTCATCATATGAGGGCAGAATCTGTCTAGGGCGTTAGTGAAGCAATAGTTGACTATGCCTCTCTTCACCAACTTGCTGTGTGCCGATTTAAAAAGCAAAAATTGACAGCATATCCACGGAGTGAATGATGGAGAGTGAGGCGAAGCATCCGTCCGTCCATTTGTTCTTGATTCCATCTGTCCATGCGACCGTCTGTGTGACCGTCCATGCGTCCACCCGCCCGTCCGTGCGTGCATCTGTTCGTGCGTCCGCACGTCCATCTGTGCGCCCATCCCTGCGTTCGTCTATGCATCCACCCCTGCGTCCCTACATGCGTTCATGCGTTCGTGCAGCCACCCGTGCGCCGGTCCATGCATCTGTCTGTCCGTCCGTTCGTCCATCTATTCAACACTCCAAGTATCACCATCTCGCATCTTTTAATCCTATATTCCCCATAAGGAAAGCACCGTCATCCAGCGGTCATTTCAAGGACTAAGCGAGAGGTGGCACACGCACACTTTCATACGGTTTGCGCTTCATGTCTACTTTCCACCTTTAAGCACCTGGAGTTCATGGTATGTACTAGTTCACTGTACTCATGGCACTGCGGCCCAATGCTCGCTAAAACTTTTTAAAACCAAGGAGGTTACCCCCAGCGAGTATAACGTAGCAACCCTTTCTTGTCAGATAGTGCTCAGTGTACATGCCAATGGCTTCTAATGGGGAATGAGAGACGGGAGAATTCAGCTTTCACTTTTTTACGGCTTGCGCTTCGTATCTACTTCCCACATTTAATAACCTCGAGCTCATGGTATATACTAGTTCACTGTATTCATGGAACTGCGGCTCAACACTCGCTAAACCTTTCTAAAACCAGGGAGGTTACGCCCAGCGAGTATAACGTAGCAACCCTATCTTGTCAGATAGTGATCAATGTACATGCCAATGGCTGCTAAGGGGAAATTATAGACAGGAGAATTCGGCTTTTAGTTAACGTGGCGCTGCGAATTTTTTATTGTTCAACAACGCACAGAAGTCTCCCACCGGCACCACCTTGCAAGTCAAAACGTAAGACTGTGTACACACCACAACTACGACTACTACGAGGGACAAACGGGTGCCGTTTTGAGGAGCTTCTCCCCTAAACGCGGTCTCTTCGGCCTAGGCTCATACATTCAGCATGCGTGGTTTGCGCTAAACATCATTTTCAAGTCTAAGAAGCGAATGAAATTGTTTGTCGGCACTTCGTGTGTCAGGCTGAGTGGACTTAAGTACTCAATAAAAGCAGCTAATACAACTGATAAAAACTCACTTGTGCTGGCTGAGTCACACTTGAAAACTACCAGGTACTCATCGACGAACCTGAATATGCTCACAACATAGTCACAGTTCAGCGCTTCTTTCAGGTCCCTGTCAAACTTAGCTAACAGCAGATCGCTCAGAACCGGAGCAATAGAAGATCCTGTGGACACACCAGTGTTTTCATACACATCACCATTCCATTCTACATGGGTAGAGGTCATATAGGTAGCTAGCAGAGCAAGAAAACCGCTGACACTAACTCCAGTTGCATTTTAGAAAGGTATGTCACACAGCTAATCGATACATTGATCTATACACGAGTACAAAGCATCATGAGGAGGAGAGTAATACAAGTTTTTCATGTCTATAAAAAGCACTTAAATTTTGATGAGGGCACTCTTTCAAAAATTCTGTGACACAAAAAAATTTTCGACCATGACCGGAATAATAATTGCGAGAACTTTTAACTTCTTTTGCAAAAAAAAGAACTCTACGGCTCGCTGCCAAGAGCCCTTCTCTGAAAGAATTACTCAGAATGACACGTCGTTTTTATGTGTCCTTTTTCCAGTAGTAAGTTACTGCAAAAGTCTCTTTATTTCGACCGCGAAGTGCGCGTACGTTGCGACGTTGTTGAAGGGCTTGCGACATTCATAATCAGGTTCCTTCGAGGTGCTCCAACAGCCCCAACGGTGGGAGAGTTGAGTGAAGCGCGGAAAACAATGATCATCTGCTTGTCGTCTGCCCCTCCAGTAACCACTTCTGGTTGATACGAATCCTAAATTAAGTAAAATTTCAGACACTGTTCCAGCTTTAACAGTTTTGAATTTGCTTGTTATAAGTATCTAGCTGTATTGAAGTTCGTTTATTAAACTATGCTCAATTTTTTTGTTCATTGTGCTTTCAACTAGCTCGGCAAAAAGGCGCAGACAACAACGAGATTGCAATCTCTCATGCGGATTGCGATGCGCAGATCATGATAGTCTTGACCCCGATCACACCTGATCGTGACTATAAGTAAACTTGTAGCAGGGCTGAATCGGGACCGTTGTTGATACAGATTCATACTGATCGCAATTAAAAGTTTCCGGGTGACACCGGTGTTAGAGGAGTTCTATAACCGGAATGAAACGTTCCCTTTTGACCGTGATGCGGTCGGATCTATTTTTTTCAACTTGATCAGGATTGATCGCGACAGTGGTACACCGGGTGATACTGGTGTCACATGGGTTTTATATGTAGGCTAAGGCAGGTCCAGTTATAAAATTTATAGATGAAGATCAACAGTCATCACTGCTTAACTGTTCAAACTATCTTCACTGTGTTTGGCACACAAGTCAATCATATCGCAATTTATGAGCCTGGTAACGACAACATAGCAGCCCCTGAGTTCGCCTAAGTGCTGCAACAGCGTGCTAACGACCATCGTATGATTACTTTTACGACGCATGAAGTTCAATTAACGGTCTGATGGTTCTCTTCATAGCAAGGTACGACTATCTACCGCAAAGCATCAACAGGTGCGACTAATAGAAGCTAGAAACAGACAAAACATTGTCTCGAGCTTCTTTTGTTCTCGCTAACATGACACCAACACCAGCAGCTATGTATCCGCGTTAACATATAGCGATGAAATAATAGTACATTACAAGAACGCAGCGCTTAACATTCAAAGATATCGCACGTGAGCAAACGCACCCAAGGGGCTGGGCAAAGTGGGCACCAGTACCGGCTTTTATATCCTTGCGAAGAGCCGCGCGGACTAAGTAATACGCACCCTTCATTTAAGGTAGGCAAATTGACCACGAAACACCCACTTCAATTTGTTGTGACACATTCTAGATAAGCAACGTTGAGGAAGCAAGACTCTTCTTTATTCGCTCAGCCAGATTTCCACAACGCAGGCCTAAGTAGTGATGATCAGTATATATAGATGAGAAGATGAAGCGCAAGAATAATGCTCACACTAATGCTCCTCCCCCCCCTTCCATCTTGCAAGCAGTCTGCTCAGCCACGTCTTAGATGGCCACTGGCCATTCAATGAGTGGTTTGAAAAGCGAAACATGAACAATCTGAGATGTACAACAACAATGGTCTGAATAAAGCCCGAAGACCATGACGACAATTCACTGGTGACGTTTGTTGACTAATTAACTAGGGCCCAGTATACCGGAACTGTTATTTTTTGCACAATTCTGGAGTATGCTTAGGCGTCAAAAGCAGGACTTCATCCCCAGGATTGAAGAAAATATCGCGCTGAGAGCTGTCGCAGCGATGATTTCGATCTTGCAGACGAGCTTCTGTGTTGAGGCGTGCACGTTGCGTACATTCTCCAACTCTTGAGGTGAACTGCTAGGATATGGTTGACGAGGGGTTTTTTGAAGCATTCAAGAAAAAGGCGTCAGTGGTCAATATTGGTGCATGGCCGTACGTGGTGTAGAAACGAGACTAGCCAGTGATTCGTTGGACAGCAGTGATGTAGGCAAACGTCACAAAAGAAAGAAATCGTCCCAGTTGTCATGCTGGGGTCCGTATGCATCCCTAAAATGTCTATCATTGTGCGCAGAATTCGTTCTATCAACCCTTTAGTTTGAGGGTGGTAGGCTGACGTTGTTTTGTGTGCTGTGCCATAAGTCCATAGGAGGTTTTCATTGATTGTGAACAAAAAGTTCTTGCCACGAACACTGAACAGAACGTGAGATCCATCTTGACGTAACACAATGGCGTTGGGAAGAAAATCGGAGACACCTGAGGCAGAATTTGTGCGTAAAAAAGCCGTCTCTACATACCGCGTTTGGTGATCGGCTGCTGTCACCACTCATCGACATCCTCTTGGCGTGATTAAAAAAGGGCCGACTAATTCGATCCCAACAATGAAAAAGGGTGTCCAAAGACACGTGATTAGCAGCAATATACTAGCAAGACTTGAATGTTGGCCGCTTGTGCCGTTGACACAAACGGCAAGACGCAACGTACTGGGCCACAAAGGTAGAGAGACCAGGCCAGTAGAAATGTTGCGTTACGTGGTGGCCTGTTTTAGGATATCCCATATGGCCTGCACATCAGTCATCAGGAAAGGCTTCGAGAACTTTGTGACTTCGAAAACGTGGAAGAACTGGAACCCAGTGATGTCCATCAGTAGTGTAAAGATAACGTCGTAGGACATTGTTGTCCATCGTAAATCGCCGTAGTTGTCGACGTGATCTGGCATTAGGAGAAGGCGACCTGCCAATATTTCGGTTTCAGTACGGATCATCACACTGAAGTGAAGCATACTGAGCGTAGATACTCGAAGCCAGCACGCCAGCAACCGCTAGTAAGGGTAACGTAGTGGTTGACACAGCGTCGATACCACGTGACACACATTGAGCAAAGGGACTGAACAGTGGTGGTGGCTGGGGGAAGCGACAGAGAGCGTCTGCATCTTGACGTTTCTTCTAAATGACGTGAAAACTATTCTTTCAGACGGAGTAGCCAAGGATCCAGATGACCAGACAAACTCTGCATTGAAGATGGCCTACATAATGCGTGATGATCTGTTACTACTGTAAAGTGGCGGCCGCATTGATATGGTCGAAATTTGTTATTTAACCATTTGAGAGCAAGACATTCTTGTTCTGTTAGGAAGTAGTTCTACTCGGCAGCTATGAGAGCCCGACCGGCATGGGCAACTACTCTCTCTCGCGAAGTGTCAGCCCATTGTAGAAGATCTGCACTGATTCCTTGGCCACTTGCGTCGGCATGTAAACAAGTGAATGTGTTCTCGTCGAAATGTCAGAGTACCGAGTCGGATATTAGGGTGCGTTCGATGGCTTGAAAGGCACGTTCCCAGTCGTCGAGCCACGTTCAGGCAGATCCTGACATCAGAAGTTTGTGAAGCGGTAAGGCGATGGTAGCAAAGAGGCGGATAAAGTGGCGAAAGTAGAATGCTAGACCTGGAAATATGCGTAAGCGTTTTTAAGTTTCTCGGCGAGAAGAGCTTAGCACAGCAGCAATCTTTACAGAATGCGGCCGATCTAAAGCCATCTTTGCTGACAAGATGACCGAAAACAACCTTGAGGTTCTCGTTGGCAAAGTGACATTTCCTCGTGTTTCGCTGAAGTCGAGCGTTGCGAATACACGACGAAACTTTGCCCAACCACTCAAAATGCTGACTAAAAGGGGTGGGAAATATGTCGATGTCACCAGATAACAAAGACAAGTTTTTCCTTAAAGGCTGTGAATAACTATGTCTATCATGCTTTCGAACGTGGCAGGTGCCTTACACAAGCCGAAAAGCATGACGTTGAAGTCGTGTTTTTCAACTCAAGCTCAGAAGAAGAAGCACGATTCAGGCAGCGGCGTACAATTCTATTGCCTTGAATCTAGATGCGATGCACTGCGATGGCTGTACGGCCTAGGAGCTTAGTACAAACAACAAAGGAAGCGCTGTGCTTTTGACGTAATGCTAAAACTGCTTCTTTTCGCACTGCCGAGAGACTGATGTTTATTGCGGCCGTTAGAGCAGTTGTCGTAGCATCGTCGTTATTGGTACTAGTAGCTTAAGATGGTGGTTCCGTCGGGGCACGAGAGAAATTGTTTCGGTGTTGGTAAAGCAAGGCACGGTGGTGACCTTGAGCAGCGCAACAGAAGAAGAAAATGGGTTGACTGCTGCGACCAACGCTCTACGACCATGGAACCACACCGGGCTAGGAGCAATGCTAAGGCCGCCAGATATGTAACGTCCATATGGTGCAAGAACCAGATCCGCAATAATGATCGTATCGGACGTCAGCCTCTTGATATGCTCATGGCCTGGAGGAATGGAGCAATCAGCATCCGTGACAAAGCGGAGGCTATGCGTAATAATACCTGAAGAAATCGCTGTGTCTGCCGTGTGAATTATTCTCAGACGGCATGATATCACCGTAGAAGCTGAAGAGAGGAAGTCCCATCCTAAAATGGGCGCATTAGAACACGAAGATAGTATGATAAATTAGCAAAGTACTTGATTGGGCTGGTTAGTGCTGCATGGTAAACGAAGAAAGCTCTTAACAGCGCAAAAGACAAGAGGGATTATATGATACGAGAACAGAGTGCTCAACTAACAACCAAAGTTGATTGAAAATCAGCTGCAATATATAGGAAAACAGAATCTGCGCATAACCACGCAACATGAGAAAAATCTCACATACATGTGCCAAGTGCCCTACCTCATCTAGAGCCAGTCATATCAATGGACCCTAGATACATAATTTCACAGCCGCGAAAAAAAATCGAATGTACGCTAACATAGAAAGCACCAAATGGTTGAATGTGTACGGCTTCACTAATCTATGTCGCAAGGTCAACATTGAAAGACCTAAGAAAAAAGCATGCACTAAGAAATACGCTAAACGCTATGTGGAGTGTGTTTTAGCGATTGTATACAAGAAATTGCTCACATGCGGGCTCTGGTAAATTAGCCTAACAAACATGCCGATGCATAATGATTGGTTGAGGGAGCACGCTTGCTCTTCAAAAGACTCCGTTTCGAGCCACTTCGCGGATCATTGTAAAAAGTGTGGCTGCCAGCGAATTTTGGACAAGTGTGTGATTACGGGGTGATATAAAAATCAGCGCGATCATGAAATTAGCAAACAAATTTACTGATTAGCGTGATTGTGTGGTTTATATTAGGCTCCTCAAGCTGCGACTGCTTCGACGTAAGAGACGAAATATTGTGTTAAGAAGATATCACTGAAAAAGTCTTAGCGTAGGTTCATCGTCTAATCTAATTTGGCAATATAAAGAGTGTACATTACGAAAAAACTTCACGTATGCTGTTTCGTACAGGCCCAGGAATGAGAAACCACTTCTCATAACTGAGGCATGGCATATTGATAGCGTATGACATACGATAGCGAAAACCAACTGTCGATTAGCATGCATGAAATAATATTCAAAACCCTAAACAATCATTTTTCACGTAATCTCTCGCGAGTACTGTATTGATAGGTATGCATAAACATGCGTTTTTTTATCCGTTCTGCTGCTATGCAGTTCTTAGTTCACGTTTCTGTTGTCTTCAATTCCCTCGTTCTATTGCATAGACGCCAATTTTTTTACCCTCACATTAAAATTCACAACAGCAGAATTCACAGCACTGCATGCTATGCAAAAACTTTGTGCTATTCTTGCACGTTGCTACTTAACACGCAAATATAATATAGATCATCATAAAATTATTACTGGTATTTTGAATAGAAATTGATTGATTACTTGATTGATTGATTAGTTGATTGATTGATATATGTGAGGTTTGACATTCCAAAATAACCATTAGAGAGACGCCGAAGTCGAAGGCTCCGGAAATTTTGACTACCTGGAGTTCTTTAACCAGCACACAAATCTGAGCACACAGGCCTACAGCATTGCTGCTTCCATCGGAAATGCAGCCTCCGTGGCCATGATTCAATCCTGCGACATGCTGCTCAGCAGCCGAGTACCTCAGCCACTAGACCACAGCGGTGGGGCAAAAAGAAATGGAACTATATGAAGTTGTGTGAGCTATGTTTTTTCCAATGGATATGTTTTCTGGCTATGCTATCTATTCAAATATTCTCCAACTTATAAAAACAAAAAAGGCAGTAACACAAGTTTCAAAATGAACGAACACTTTACTGTCTTGATATAATATTAATTTATTCTGAGTTGTTGTCGTTCACTAATTTCGATTTGTGAAAGTGTTTTTCCGCATGGCAGTAACAAATTTCTTGACTAGTAATATCAAGTAAGTAATCATAATGCATTTGATCATCATTCAATTACGCAGATCCAACGTCGCTGAGCACTTCTATGCCAACACAAGCAAGCATGCACTATATCTCACGCCAATCTCCGTATCCGGGAACGAAGATACAGCGTTTTCCAGTGCCCGACAAGTTTGTTCCGTGGGAAGCCATGTGGCTGGACTACGACCCTGTTACATATACAAGGCCTCGGTTGCAGTTTCCAGGTCCACTTCAAATCTACGTAGATGAGGACATACTGATGTACGTGCAGCCTTCTAACTTCAATACTCAAGCAGCACCATGGTCAAATTCCAGAAGCTTTTTGGGGGTGCTATCACCCTCTATAAAGTCGTTCGTGCCTAATGGCACCCACGTGGCTCACGAATAGGCCGCCGTCTGGGTTAACAGCCGCTGAGTGGTAGATGATGCAGCACTAGCGCGCGGTGTTCACCTGCATCATTTTTATGGTTAGCTTGGTAGCGCCAGAAGTGACGCCTGGTGGTGAGGCTAGGACACCGGACTGAAAAGATTGGCGTGTCTGTTCCACGTGTAGTGCATAGCGCCATAGGTCATTTCCCGTTCGCCCCTCGTGGTGAGTGAGTAGAGTGTTGGCGACGTCGCCTTCACGTTACCTTACGTTTGTTTTTATGTTGACTTAGTGTATTAGAATATCTATTGCGAAGCGTTTCTCAGACAACTTTCACTACATTGAGTCTATCTATATATCTATCTATCTATCTATCTATTTATCTATCTATCTATCTACCTGTCTATATATATATATATCTATCTATCCATATATCTATCTATCTATCTAGTCACCTACGAGATTTAGCTCTACTGGCTGTTTCGATAATGGTATCGAAGGCATAACATGAGTATACTACGGGGATTGGTGACTAGTCGTAACATGAAAATCATGACATATGCCATGATTGTCATGAATCACATTTCATGGTATTGCTGCTCTTGCGGTGCTTTCGGTCACATGACACAATGCACAACTAGCATAGTGTGACATGACTGCATGGGGAACTTAATAAGAGACCCTAACGTCGAAATATGCATGTCATGTAAGTCATTACTACAAGCCACGCTCATGGTGCACTCTCGGTCGTTTCTCTAGCTTCACATAGACCAAATGTCGTATTACGGGACGTGAATGGATACCGAAGGCATATGACTGCTGCAAACATGAAAACCTCGAGAGGCGTGCAATGTAAGCACATGACTACATACCACGCTCATGATGCGCTCGCGGCTGTTTCGCTAGATGTACATATACCAAATTTGTAGTACGTCATGCTAATGAACGACGAATGTAAATGACACGTTCGAACATGATGATTATGACATGCGTGCCATGTAAACATGACGACATGCTACGGTCATAGCCTGTTCGTGGCCGTTTCATTAGATCCACATATACCGAATTTGGTACTACGGAATGTGTATAGACGATGAAAGTAAATGACAAGTCCAACAATGATGATTCCGACATGGAAGCCATGTTCAGCATAATCTACGTCTGCCTCGTAACGTTCTGCTGATTTGAAAGTGACATATCAACATTTCTTGTTAGTGCTTCGCATATCATCTATTCGCACTATAAGTGGGATCGGCAATTTTTAGTATAAGGTTGTCGTTAGCGTGCTCAGCACTATTGATGTATTTGACTCGGCTGACATTATAGTCGATGTAAAATAGTTCAATAAATGTTTCTGCTTGGTTAAGGTTAAGGATGTTGTAGGCTAGCCGGCGAATCTAGCCTTGCATAATTTGTAGGCAATCGCCCCACCCTGTTTTCTAATTTCTAATTGTAGCTAATGTCCTTTGTTTTTTAACTAATCATGAGCAGGCTTTCGAAATAAAAATCGTGCAAAGCACGACGTAAGCCTGCATAGGACGGTGGCCTTTGTGTCATTCCACGTGCAGTATTGCACCGGTACTCTATTTCGCTGCACTATACCACAAACACAATTGTCACTTATCAGCAGTCACATGCGAGGTCTGTAGCAATAAAAAAATTCAAGAGCAGTCACGACACCTTTTTCCTGAAGATTGATGAACCACGCGGAAACACAATATCAGTCACGCTATCACATGGTGAGCCTAACTGTTGCAGTTCCTCAAATAAACCTTGCTGTTCTTTCTTCAGCTCACTGGCATTTAAGCAGAGAGTGTTCTAAATCACCGTTTTCCTTGCACTTCGGGCACAAGGGCGTCGCGGAGAGTCTGATCGTATGAAGCCATGCTGGTGTACGCACTGATTCCGTTCGGATGCGATGAAGCAAGCAGGCCTCTTTCCTTGATAGCCCTTTTGTCACAGATGGCTGGTGAGGCGTCAACCATAAGGACTGAAAATGCTTATTGACAGCTTCTTGTAAAATACGCTGATTGTCTTTGGGAGCCCTTTTCGTTGGTGTAAGCACCAGAGCACTCCGGGCAAGTCTGCAGCCGCCTCATACCCGCTATACCCACATGAGGTGGAATCCATTGAAACGTAATGTTTATATCAATGCCATGCAGGTCTTTAAGAATTCGCAATGATCTTTGAGTGCATCGATCTAAAAGAAATTCATGTTTTAGCATCTGCAAAGCGGGCTTACTGTGTGAAATCAGAACGACTTTTTGCTGCCTACAAAACTTTAGTTCCTTCAGGGCTGCCTGAATTGCCATGCTTTCACATGTCGTCAATGAAACAACGCACTCAAGTCGCGCTGCCCAGTACGCCTTCAAAGACGGGATCACAAACGCTGCAGCACTTTCTCCGCGCACTATGTCGACTGATCCACCGCTGAAAACTTTCAAATGATCGGCGTACTTTTCTTCAATATATTCAAGACCAAAGAGCGTACTTCTCTTGTTGATGTGGAACGCTTGCTGTGCATCCGTGGAATTGTCACCCGACAGTCAACATCCTCATGGAAGCAAGGTGGGTCTTGTCGAAGTTGTCTTTGTTTGGAAAAAACGATGATAAAATGGCGAAGGATGTTGAGGGCCACGAAAGCTTGCAATTCCGTGCGTCGCCGAAGGCGACTGAGTAGTGCTCGTCCTTGGCTCGATTCGCCAAGTCAGCAAAGCTGTGTCAGCAGTCGTTGAGAGGCGAGTAGACGTGACGGCGGAAGACGAGCTTCATGAAGCACCTTTATGCTAGCTGCAAACTTTGGCACTCACAAAGCAGCTCAGGCCTCTACGATGACGTTTTCCCAGCCGTTCATACTGTGACTCATTAGGGGAGATCAGAGGCTATTGGAAAAACACACGATTGACAATTACTGACTCGTGTACCTTTATCGTGGATGTTGGGTTGCTCCCCACGCTTGTTCCTGCCATTCTTCAAAGAATGTTTACATGGGGTGACAGCGCTTACATTTTCTTGTCTACTGCCCGTCGCCAACCCATCATGGTGTCTAGTGTAACTCCAAGGAATCTCATGTACTTAACTTGCTTAATTGACGCATTATGAACTAATATTTTCATCCTTGTTTTTCGTCTTCGCATACCTGGGATATTCTTAGTCCTATAGAGTCAAAATAAAATTGTGCGGAGAGTAGAACTCTTTGGCCAACCAGTTCCAATCGCTTATGCTGATATCCAGACAGCCAGATGCATAAGTAGTCGACATAAATTGATATCTGTACGGCCTTGCTCACAGTCTTGGGAGCATTATGTAAACCAGCTACAGCCACATTGAATAACACTGAAGACAGGACACTGCCCTATGGCACTCCTCTGGTGAATTTTGTTGAGCTACTGAGCACTGTACCTAGCTTCACCTGCATCGAGCGATCACTAAGACACGCCTGAACAAAGCGCAAAAGGTGCCACGTTATTCCCAGAGATGCAAAACCACAAATAATCGCACCTTGGAACACGTAGTCGTATGCTTTTAAAACGTCCAGAAATATTGCCGGAGTTGAAAAGCCGTATGCTCGATGGTGTTCTGTGTGACTCACCAAGTCCAAGATGTCCTGTGCAATCAAATGTTGCCGAAACCCAGTTGCACATGCTGGAGGGGCCTTGTGATTCTCCATCCACCATGTCAGCCGAACACAGGCCAGCTTCTCCATCAGATTCGCTACGCACGAAATTAGTGATACCGGTCTGTATGATGCCAGTTCTGTTCTGTCTTAACCTGGCTTCAGCACTGGCACGACCCAGGCTAATTTCCAGACTTGAGGAATGTTTCCCGACTCCCAAACATAGTTTAAATGCATCAGAAGCCTGCTCTTCAATTCTTCAGACAGACTTGAGATCATTTGGTTTGTAATTTCGTCAGATCCAGGAGAACAGCGTCGACGGGGACAATTTATCGCTGACGTAAGTTACCGCAGCGTGTGAGGTTCATCGATGGCAGATGCAGAATGAGGCGTAAGTGGGTTAGGTGGTTCACTTTCTCTTCCAATGGTATACACGCCAGCAAACTCTTCGGCTAGAGATGGCACTGATGTATCCTTGAATAACGCGAGGGCAATAAACGGTCTCAAAGGCTCGGGCGTGCTTCTGGCCCTATTTACTACTTGCCATATGCTAGATAGTGGAGTAAGTACACTTAAACTCTCACAAAACGTTGCCCATTGTTTCCTCCAAAGTTCGTTGATCTATCGCCGTATTGCTGTATTAAGTCTGTTGAACTGAGGTTTACTAGCAGGTTCACCACCTCTTCGCATAGGCCTCTTCTCTGCCCTTCTTCTGGCCACACACAACTCACAGAGCTTTAAGTCCGAGGCTGGGAAATGTGCAGGTAGCTTAAATATAGTGGTTGCAGCCACTTTGCTCGCCAGCAAATCCTGAAACATATCCCCTGATCGGTGATCTAGATGCTCTCGGTAGCGATCCCACTTAGTTGCTTTGTAGGATTGAGCTACCGTCAACTACTAGCCAGCAACAGTGATCAACATAGGAAAATGATCACTGCCCATTCTGTCCGGAGCAGTGCAACACGTGAGTTGCACGTCACTTGAATGTAACGTTAAGTCAAGAATACATGTACAAGCTGAGGGTCTAAAGGATGTTACTATGCTATCATCGCAATGCATAAGTCTAGCTTATCAATAACCTTTCCCAGGGAACATTCACGTGCATCCGAACTCTTTCGCCCCCATAACGTGTGATGCGCATTGAAATCCCCACAAATGATGTGCAGAGCTGGGCAACGATGACACACGTCTTCCAAAAAACTTTTCGGTGGAAATTTTCTGGTGAGAAGACGCATACACTGATGCAATTCTGACTTTGTTGTTTCCTATTTGTGCTCTGATCGCACACACTTCTATAACATCTGTGCACAAGTCTGCTACCTTGAGTGCTACGTGTGGTATCTCTCTTCGTATATATACAGCGGCGCTTTCGTTTGGGAAAGTCGTTATGGTGGGGTTCTTGTGAGTGACATATTCAGTGATTGATCTTTGTCTCGGTAATCTGGCTTTCGACACAGTCAAGATCAAAATTTGATAATCTCTCAAAAACAGGTGTAGTTCATTCATGCGAGAAACAATACCTGCACAATTCCACTGCAATATGAAAGGCACTTTCCGGCGATTTGACGTGCACTCAGGCTTGGCCTTCGACATCCTACTGCTGGTTATGCCCGAAACAACAAAGCAGCACTGATTCTAGAGCCAGCATGGCCTGCAGCATGGTCTTCGCAGTACCTGGTGGCATTGTCGCTAGGTGAGAACGTAGAGCAGCAAACAGTACACGAACAATCTCCGCAGTGTCGTGGATATTTTTCTCATGTCCCTTTGTCTTCTGCTCAAAGTCTTGTCTCAGTACTCTGGCATAGGTAGCTTGTGTAGAAATGCTCTGAGTAGACTCAGTTGGCATGGCTCCTTGTTTTGCTTGACTCGCATTGTCTGGTGTTTTCAGGAAGCATTCTTTTGATTGCGCCTCACGTACATTCTTCAGACTAGTTGATATTCTTTCCATCACCAATGGAGGAAAATCCTCAGGTGATTGAGCAACTGATTGCGAAGTAGTTTGTTTAGTTTGTTTAGGCCCCGAAAGAAAGGCTTTTCGTTTATGCAGCGCACTCACGCGTGATGGGCACCCACTATATCTGGCGGGATAGTCACTATTGCAGTTTGCGCATTTAAAGTCCGTCTTGCAAGTTTTGAAGTCATGTGGACCTCCACAGCGTTTGCATCGCAGCTCTCATTTGCAGAATTTCGCCACGTGACCAAAACGTTGGCATTTAAAGCACCTCGGTGGTTTCTTTGTGTATTCAGCGGTTTCATGTCGAGTGAAGCCAAGGTTTATAGTCTGAGGTCGCTCGGTGTTTCGAGTAAATGCAAGTACCACCGCGTCCGTGGGTCTAACTTTCCACTCATTCGTAGAAGAAACTTCTCTTCTCACAATCCTCCTGACGTGAACCACGCCTTGGTGTTTCGTGTATCTGAGAAGATCCGCCTCTGTGTACCACTTCGGAACACGTCTGATTAAGCAGGTGTTCCGCAAGTAGACATTAGGAAAACAAGTGCTAACTTCTACACCACGCAGCTCGCCCCACCTGAAAAGCACATTTACCTGATTTTCAGGGGCTACGTCATGCAGTAGCGAACCTTGAGCAGTGAAATAACTCCGAACTGGCTCAGCGCCAATGGCTGATGCCACCGCAGAATGTGAAGCAATAGGTTTCACCTGGCGTAAGTTTTTTTTTGCTCTCTACAGGGGATATAATGACCAGAATACCCACAGTTCTGCTTTTGCGGTGGCTTACCATCTTGAAGTTGTCATCCTCCATGTGCGACCAATCGCCTACCTTTTCGTATACAGCTTTGTCTACGGTGTCCGTGTGTTTCGAAAGCACCGTGGCTCATGCGAGAATCCACAAGTTTTTCTTAACTTGATCAGCAAGCATCAAGACTGAGTACAGCATTCAACAAGCTTTTTAAAAGGACCCTCAAAGAGGGACACTGAAGCACATCAAAGAAAATGAGGTTGTGGGGTCAAGTTAAGTAACGTCAAGTGGCAAACTAAAAAGAATATTGTCGAGAATTCAAATAAACAAAACAAATACACTTATTTTGCCAGAAACAAGCAACAAGCGCTTCGAACGGCATTGCGAGTGACATCGTCACTTGTGATCTGTGGAATTTCTGACGGTATCGTGAAAACAGCTGACGGCACACCGCAGTGGGGGATCCCGTGTTTTTGTTCTGCTGAAATCGGCGTGTACTTGCTGTTACGGTGAACTCTGGCGGTTGTAACGCGTTGTAAACATGGACTGCTACATATAGATTCATGTAAACTCTTAAAATATTACGTTCCGCTGTGGCAAATTAAACCGATAAGGAACAGTAGCATTGGCGCGAAAAAAGCGCACGATGAGTCATTCAGTGTGCTTACTGTGAGAAAAAAAATGGCAGCATATCCACGGAGTGAATAATGAGAGTGGGGCGAAGAATTCGTCCGTCCATTCGTTCTTGCTTCCGTCCCTGCATGCGTCCGTCAGTGTGACCGTCCATGCGTCCATCAGCCCGTCCGTGCGTGCGTCTGTTCGTGCGTCCGTCCCTGCGTTCGTCCATGCAGCCGCCCCTGCGTCCGTTCATGCGTCCATGCATGCATCTGTCTATGTGTCCGTTCGTCCATCTATTCAACACTCCAAGTACCACCTTCTCGCATCTTCTCATCATATAATCCCTATATAGAAGCACCGCCATCCAGCGGACATTCCAAATACTGAACGAGAGGTGGCACAGGCACACTTTCTTACGGCTTGCGCTTCGGGTCCACTTCTCACCTTTAACCACCTCGAGTTCAAGGTATATACTAGTTCACTGTATTCATGGCACTGAGGCCGAACGCTCGCTAAACCTTTCTGAAACCAAGGAGGTTACGCCCAGCGAGTATGACGTAGCAAACGTTTTCAGTCAGATAGTGCTCAATGTACATGCCAATGGCTGCTAATGGGAAATGAGAGGCGGATAATTCGGCTTTTACTTGCAACCCTTTCTTGTCAGATAGTGCTCAATGTACATGCCAATGGCTGCTAATGGTGATCGCAGCCTGCGCGTTAACTAAAAGCCGAATGCTCCTGTCTCTCATTCCACATTAGCAGTCATTGACATGTACATTGAGCACTATTTTCTATTGTTCAACAACGCAAAGAAGTCTCTCACCGGTACCACCTTCGAGGTCAAAATGTTATACTTGTTACTGACTACGAAGGACGAATGGGTGCCGCTATAAGGTGCTTCGCCCCTAAAAAATAGCCACATGACTCGAGGGTTGCCGCGCGTTTCCGTAGTGGGGACATGTGCTCTGAACTGCGTTGCATTCTCGGACGTCCAAAGTTTTGGTCATACATATCGGTTATGTTTACAATAATATCGCTTTTTTTCGAATGATGGTCAATACTACAATGAGCATGCGTGTAAATGCAAGTGGTATGTTGGCTTTGCCATACGTATGTGACTGTTCTGTGGAGTACACAATTTCAAGATATAATCGTAAGCATGTATGAAATGCATTCAACACGGAAGCACCTCATATCAGGGTACTGATATTGTGCCCAGTCTTTTTCCTCATTGGTTCTTACGCACGCTCTGCTTGCAAACTAGCAAATAAGAGGATTGCTGCTGCTCCCTCGAAATTCAGCAAATTGGTGACCGGACGTATCCTGGACCCATCATATTCACCGACTAACCAATTCCTGCAAATCGCTTATTAGGTTACCTACGCCATAACTTCTAATCAGCCTTCCCTACAGTCCAATTACTTGCTTATAAAACGTTTATACGATCGAAACTAGAGTATGCCTCTGCTATGATATGATGATATGTGATGTGTACCCTCCTAAAATTACCATTTCATCATGAGAGACGCCATAGTGTAGGGCTGTGGAAATGTCGACCACCTTGGAATCTTGAACGTGCACCCTACTATCTGTGACAGCCCGCATGTTAGTATAACTAATTCCCTTCAATCTGCAAAAAAAACTGTGCTGCTGGGTTCCTTCTTTCCGATTGTTCTTACAAGACCAGCGCATTGGCCCTAAAATCCCAGCTGTACCTCCCCTCACTTTTTTCTTGCCCCAAGGCTGCTTGTCTCATCTTACTTTTTAGGTTTTTGCACTTCTTCTCTCCTGAAAACTTAATCATCATTCCTGGAAATCTTTCCTCTTGCCGCTCGCACCGAAACGGTGTGCATCAGCCCCGCGCAAACACGACCACCCAAATTAAATCAAATCAAATGAGTTTTATGAAGACAAAAGGAGTAAATACAAATATAAGATATACTAACGAGGGTCCCAAAGTACGTGACCGGAACGAGTCCCTGAGTTATTGGTACAATTGAATAAAAATAAAGCAGCAGCCTGAACTGAAAAAAATGAATATGAAAATCAAAAAGGCGTATAAAAAGCCAAACAACAAAAACACAGCATATATTAAGTAAACTTTGAAGCACCACAACACTAGAACTGAACGAACAAGTAATGCCTAAACTAGAAAAAAAAACAAAAAGACATGTTAATAAAGTACACATCACTAGTACAATATATAGTAATTATTCTGTTATACCTAAAAGAAAGAACCTCATTATTTTAACAAATAATGCTGTAATGACGTTTTTTGCATAAAATCAGACAATTTTTACATTTTAGTGATGAGGGTAGGGTGTTCTAGACTGAGATGATACCGAAGTGTGAAGATGACAAACCATAATTAGTATGAACCACAGGAAGCAGGAAGTTGTTAGCCGCAAACCTGGTAGTGTTAGTATTAACTAAAATTTCACATTCATTGCAATTCGTAGGAAGTTTATGTGTTATTTCTTTATGCATAAACATAGTTCATCTAAATGTAAAGAAGTGGCTAGCAGTCAAAATGTTATAATGGAAGAAGTGAGTGATGTTACTGTCACGAGCACAGATAAAAATAACGTGCAGGGCTGTATTTTGTAAAAGGTGCAAGGATGAACAATGACACAGAAAAATATTACCTTATGAAGCGATACCTTATGTATTATGACAGTGTATGGAAGCGAAGTAAAGAGAAAAAAATCTCTTGTGTGAAAAATATCAGCGAGCTTTAAATAAAGCGCGAATGTCGAATGCTGTCATTTTTAAAATGTGAGCAATTTGGAGGTTGAATTTAAGGTTAGCATCAAGTAGAACACTAAGAAATTATTTGCTGTCACTGACAATGATAAACTGAAAGTCAATGGTGATCCCAGAGGATGAAGTTAACTTGCGTTGATGTGATCTAAAACCATAAATTAAGATTTATTTGGATTATTATCTAGTTGATTTTCTTTACACCACATGAACACGTTACAAAGTGTACATTCAATTCATTTGTGGCACTAGTAACACAACTATCTGCAAAAAATGAAGTATCGTCAGCGTGTAAAACACAGTAAGCCTTGTTTATAATATCAAGAAGCTCATTGATGTAGAGTAGAAAAAGTAAGGAACCCAGTAGTGAGCCTCGGGGAACACCTTGATCTATTGTTTTAGTAGATGAAAATGAACCTGCTATGTATACATTATATGTTTCATATTAGCCAGGTAACTCTCTAAAACATCTGGGGTGGACCTGGATACCGTAAGCGTCTAGCTTCTGGGACGAAAAAATATGAATAATGGTGTCGAATGCTTTGGAAATATCTAAAAAAACTGACACTAAGATGCACCCTGTATCAATAGAGTGCTTGGTGTTGTCAGGAAGGAATGTAAAGACAAGCTCAGTTGAACTTTTAGAGCGAAAGCCAAATAGACATAACTTCAATACATTAAACATACTCAGATACTTGTTAAGACTAAATATAAATAACTTTTCAGTGAATTTACTGAGGGAAGAAAGAGAACTGATAGGACGATAATTGGAAACACCATGTCTACCACTTTTTGAAACAACCGAAGTACTTTGGCTATCTTCAGAAACATAGAAAAATTGCCATGCTTGAATTCAAGATCTTTATTTCCAGCTAGTGGATTGCGGATGACATCTACGACAAGTTTTCGATGGCGTGCTGAGATTTTAAATATACCAGGGCTGATCTTCTTAAGAGTTTTTTTTGCTGTCGCTACATCATCAGGGCTCTCAGGAAAAAAAAGTTTGCTTAAAACGCTGTAGATTACAATGAGATCTTCCTTGTTCCTGACTAAAAATTTTGAAAACGTGGCTGCTAAAAGCATCAAAAACGATTTGAGGGAACTTTCTAGGTTGTGTGTTATGCCGTTCTACGTTACTTTCTGCAAACATGAGCTACGGGATGATCGATTTGGAAAATAATTCAACACTTGCCATTACCTCTTAGAGTTATTTTTCCTTAGACACTTGTTCCATTGTAGTACTTTTTTAGCATATTTTAGGTGAATGGAAAGAACATTGGAATACTTTTTGTAATTAGAAGCTAAAGCAACGTTAAATAATTGTCTTTTTAGTTTCCGGTAAAGATTTTTTGCACATACTTTCCAGCAGCCCTTGGGAAAGCCATGGGTGTTCAAGATATTTATGCTTCTTTTTACATTTCGGTACTTTTGTACGCTCTTCCGCAGCTTTAAGGTAACGGGCAGAAAACAAGTTGAATGTCTCGTCTACATTGCGTAATGATGTAACTATTGACCAATCAATATTACGTGGTTTCAAAACAATAAACGCTAGAAAATTCAAATATTGATCAGTGATATTCACATCAAATATTCCTGTAGAGGGAGATGGTGAAGAATTACAGATAGCATTATCAAGTAGTGAAGCACCATCATAGACCACCATCGAGTAGGCGATGAAATAAGATAACGCGCTTGTTTTCAGAAGACAGCTGATGCAAAGCGGTGTCAAGACGAGAATCGAAATCCTTCACGCTCGAAGAAGGGGAACGGTAAATACACCCAAGAGTGATGCTCTGATTATCTTTTAGAAAATAATCAAGAAATTCAATCGTATACCCACGCTATTCTATATCCACGCAATCCTATATCCGCGCAAGCCCTATATCCGCGCAATTTTTGTCTCGCCTGGAGCACTGCCGTCATCTGGCCCTAATGAATACCGGCATCTCCCAGGAAGCTCGCAAGTCTCGCTACGACTGAACTCACAGTTCTGTCACCTTTTCTCCAGGGGGCGAAGTTCTTCTCTGGACCCTCGTGCATGTGCCCGGCTTGTGTGAAAAATTCCTCAGTCGTTTTATGGGACCTTGTATAGTCATTGTACAAACGTCCTCCGTTATTACCGTATCTCACCACTTAACGCTCCCTCCAACCACCGTTGCCGTGGGACAGAAATTGTGCATGTTTCTCCAGTGAAGCTGTATACCCATCGCAAATCCTTATATTCTATCTTGCGCGGCCAGGAGGCCGCTTCCAGTGTGAGGGAAAATTTGTGTAAGCGCAGACACTGACTCTTCTTTATCAATTAGATGTGTCATCATCATTTGTATATTTTCCTCACCTGTAGATACCATCATCAAAGTGTGCCAGCTTGAGCTCGTCTCGAATAAAGCTCTTCCTCATAATATTAGAGCAAGCCAAAAAAATTGCCCGCAGCTTCCCTCGGGGGAACACTGAGGAGGATGCGGAGCATATAATTGGTTAACGGGGTGTTAAAGTGCGACTTACTTGGGTCGATGGCTAAATTGGTTAACGTGGTTGTGAAATGGGGTGTTAAATTGCGACTTACTTGGGTCGAATGGCTAAATTGGTTAACGTGGTTGTAGGAGGGGGTGTTAAATGAGTGAACACGTACACACGTATGCGAAAGGGCGGCGCTGGTCGAAGGGACTTCGATCATTGTGTTTGTGGATTCGTTGGCATTCATTTCACGGCAACTTCGGACGTCGACGTGCCGTACAAACCAACGGACGAGCGGCAACTGAGCGAAGCGAGCGCCGACCTAGAGTATATATACAGCACGACGGCGCATGCGCTGTCAGCTGTCGAATGTTCTCGAAGGAGAAGCGCGCGCGTGGCACAGATGGCGACGGCGCGACGGCGCATGCGCTGTCAGCTGTCGAATGTTCTCGAAGGAGAAGCGTGCGGGGCACAGATGGTGGGCGACGGCGCGACGGCGCATGCGCGCGCGTCAGCTGTCGAATGTTCGAGAAGCGGTGCGGACGGCGCGGACGGCGCACTACAAGGCGCGAGTATAAGATGCTTCCGCATCTAAAACTGGAATGATCCATAGTATCTATTACGAACGATTATTCACAGTTGACACTTAGGAAACGAAAGTTGCTCTGGGACAGTGTTATGAACTAAAAGCGACAAGGAAAAAGAGTATTCTTAGTGTATGACACGCCTATATTTGATAAAGGTACATTTTATTGGAATGACTTGCAAGACAGGTGAATGGGAGCAAGAGACCGTCAATCTTATAAACCACACTCGTGACCTATGCCAGCACCATCTAACAAACAGTTAAGGCTGCTAAATATTGCCACGTGCCATGCCGTTCTGCGCAGCTGCCACTATAGAGCGACAGCCGTCGCGTCATTTAGATAGGCTAGAGCGGACTGCGATTAACTTCCGATGGGCCCATCGTATCAGACAGTGCAGTATCTGATGATAGATGTGCGCATGTTCTGTGTTGTCTTCTCAGCGCCTAAATAACTGGCAGCGCGTAAGCTGTGGGTTGTTCTTTGGTGGAACGGCAGCTGTGCGTGGGCACGCCGCTCCGATCCTGTTAGTGTTCTTTTTGTGTCCTAAGCGAGAGGCACAAGTACGCCTCTTTATTAATAAACCTTGTCTGCCGCACCCTCGTCTTCTGTGGCTTCTAGTGACGACGACGCACGTGACATCTGGTGGGTGTGCGGGGTATGTTCAGTAACCCCTCGCACAGCCGTGACACCAGTCCTCACCAAGCAAAGAAAGAGGACCAGAGAAGAAGCCGCCGACAGCTAGGACTTCCCCCAGAGCACGGCCTCCTTCCAGAAAAACTACCCACCACAAAAGAAGCCAGGCCTGTCAAGATGAGTGAAGCCCAGTTGCCAGCAGCCGTCGTATTGCAGCAACCCCGTGAACCCCCTAAATTCCGCGGAACGCAGTGCGACGACCCCGAGGACTGGCTGGAACAGTTCGAGCGCGTGGCGGCCATCAACAAGTGGAATGACGAAGCGAAGTTGCAGTGGGTCTACTTTACACTGGAAGAGTCTGCGCGTACCTGGTTTATCAACCACGAATCCGTGCTTAGGACGTGGGAGGACTTCAAAGGCAGCCTTCTTCGGACGTTTTCAAGCGTCGCTGGCAAGGAACGGGCGGAGAGGCAGCTGCATTCACGCTTCCAGCTGCCTAACGAGGGCGTCGCTGTCTTCGTCGAAGAAATGAAGCATCTATTTGGTCGAGCAGATCCGGAAATGCCAGAGGAAAAGAAACTTGGATTCCTTATCAGAGGAGTGAAGGAAGAACTTTTTGCTGGACTAATGCGCAATTCCACCGCAAACTGTCTCCCAATTTGTAACGGAAGCAGCCGCCATGGAAAAGATTCTCGATGTGCAGGCCGGAGACAGTATGGACGCCCTGCTCCGGTAGGCGGTACGTCGCCAGCCGAGCTTAATGCTGTAACCGTCAGCAACCTTCGGGACACCATAAAGGCTGTTGCGCAAGAGGAACTACAGAAGATGTTCCCGAGTTCTTGTTCTCAATTCGCGACCTTGAGCGATGTCGTCAGACAAGAAGTTCAGCAGGCGCTGGGAACCGGACCATTAGTTCGGACCAAGCCAGGAGCCGGAGCGGGCTCCACGAGGACCACAAATCATGTCGTACGCCGCAGCAGCGCGCAACCCGGTGCGCCCCGCCCAACCGACGTACTCTCCACCGCCACGCCCACAACCAAACGTCTACCGACCTCCTGCCGAAAGAGCCGTCCCGAGAAAGTCCGACGTGTGGAGGACTGACGACCATCGCCCGCTGTATTTTCACTGCGGTGAACCTGGCCACTTGTACCATAACTGTTTCTATAGGAAACTCGGATTACGTGGATTTCACGTCGGCGCTTCACGTCCGCAACCTGGTCAAAGGCCAGCTGAGATTGAAGACTATTTGCAGCGACAAAGTTTGCCAGCTGGCCGCTGCAGGTCACCATCGCCTTCGTCTCGCCGTTACCCATCGCCACACCCTGCCAACACAGGAGCATCATGGGGAAGATCCCCTAGCCCTCATTTGGTAAACTAAAGACGGCAACCAATGGAGGTGTGGTTGCTGCCCGGCGCACCCCTGAAGAGCCTCCCCCGCCCAAAAGTGCAAGTGGAGCAACACTACCTGCACCATGTGTAAAACACGAGCGAAATATCAGCACTAAGTTCCGTCCCAGCCGCAACAGTACACCACGACAGACCTGCAATGCCAAGGTAAAATCGACCAATCTGGCAGTGAAAATCGACAACCGGGACGTGATTGCTTTGATTGATACCGGTGCTGACTTCTCCGTCATGAGTGCGGTGTTCGCCGACCAGTTGAAGAAGGTGCTGACTTCGTGGGAAGGCCCGCAGGTCCGAAAAGCAGGCGGTCACGTCAAAACACCAAAGGGGAGATGCACAGCTCGTGTGGATGTGGAAGGGCATACGTACCCTACTGTCTTCGTCATCCTGAACCAGTGCTCTCGGAACGTCATTCTCGGTGCGGACTTCCTTTCGACAAACAAAGCAATCATAGATTTTCAAGCGCAAACAATCACCCTGTCACCAGATACGGGCGTCATGCGAAATCCAAGTCCTGCATTATCAGCGGTGCTTATGATTCTCGACGAGCACGTCACTATGCCACCACGCTCGAGTGCTGTCATCCCCGTGGGCGCTGACAGCTGCATCTGCGCGGAAGGTTTGGTCGAGGCCAACCAGAGTTTGTTCTTTGAAAAAGGCTTGGCTATCGCCAGAAGAATCGTTCACATCGTGGAAGGAACCGTCAGTGTACTAATCACTAATTTCTGCTCGATATATCGTCACCTTGCAAAAGGCACCACTGTGGCACTATTTGAGACCATCCCGAACATAAGCGATGTACTCACGATTGACGACACACTCCATCCTCGTACACACGACGTGTTCTTTAACGTGAATCCGGCGTTGCCCCTGGAAAGACACTAAAGGCTGCGGAAACTGCTCTATAGCTACCAGGATTGTTTCGCCACGTCACCCAAGATCCGCCAGACAACGCTTGTAAAACATGGCATCATAACTGATGAAAATGTGCAACCAAGTCATCAATTGCCGTACCGTGTGTCCATGAAAGAGCGCGAGGCAATCCGGAAACAGGTACAAGAAATGCTTCATGACAACATCATTGAGCCCTCCCAAAGCCCGTGGGCTTCCCCTGTAGTGATCGTGAAAAAACGGGACGGCACTCCAAGATTCTGCGTCGACTATCGCCGACTCAATAAGGTAACAGAAAGCGTTTATCCGCTCCCTCGAATTGATGACGCCCTCGATCGTCTCTGCAATGCCAGATACTTTTCATGCAATGCCAGATACTTTTCTGCAATGCCATATCTCTGCAATGCCAAGTCTCTGCAATGTCAGATACTTTTCTAAGGACTGGCTACTGGCAGGTGGAAGTTGACGAAAGGGATCGCGAAAAGACGGCGTTTGTTACACCAGATGGACTATACCAGTTTAAAGTCATGCCATTTGTACTTTGCACTGCCCCGGCAACTTTCCAAAGGGTAATGGACACCGTATTGGCTGTCCTGAAATGGCAAACGTGTTTCGTGTATTTGGACGACGTCATAGTCTTCGCTCCATCTTTCGAGGAACACATCAGCAGGTTAAAAGTGGTACTTGATGCACTTAAGGCTTCAGGACTTACGTTAAAGCCCGAATAATGCCGTTTTGCATACGAGCAGCTGAAGTTCCTTGGTCACGTCGTCAGTTCTGCCGGCGTTCTACCAGACCCAGAGAAGACAGGTGCAGTTCGAGACTTCCCGCAGCCCCGCGAAAAGAAGAGCCTCCGAAGCTTCCTCGGACTTTGCACGTACTATAGGCGCTTTTTCAAGGACTTCTCGCAGGTATCCGAGCCCCTGACACGTCTAACGAAAGGAGACAGCTTGTTTGTGTGGGAGACACCCCAAGAAGAAGCGTTTCGGGAGCTCAAAAGACGTCTTCGAGCGCCCCTCATTTTGACCCACTTTGACGAGAACGCGGCAACAGAAATCCACACCGACGCCAGCAGTGTCGGCCTCGGTGCCGTTCTTGTTCAAAGGCGGGATGGACGAGATCACGTCATCGCCTACGCCAATCAATCTTTGTCTAAGGCAGAGTACAATTATCCCACGACCGAAAAGGAATGCTTGGCAATTGCGTGGGCAACTTCCGAATTCCACCCATTATTGTACGGCAGGCCTTTTACCTTCATTACCGACCACCATGCTTTATGGTGGCTTGCGAACCTAAAGGATCCATCCGGGACGGATGCCCGACACTACAAGCGACGGATGCCCGACACTACAACCTGCGACACCGCCATCAGGAATACACACCCGGCGAATAAGTTTGGCTATGGGCACCAGTTCGCCGACGAGGTCTCAGCGAAAAGCTTCTGCGGCGTTATTTTGGCCCTTACAAAATTGTTCGTCGCGTAGGGCCACTGATCTATGAAATCGTCCCGGATGGTGTGACAGACTCCCAGCGTCGACGTGTGTGGTCTGAAATTGTTCACGCCGTGCGTTTGAAACCCTATTATGCGCGCTGGCAGACATTATGTGCGCTTTTTCTATTTTTTTGTGTGAAAACTTCAGTGCCTTATGACTTCAGTGCTTGCTTTCAACATCGAGGCGATGTTTTTGAAGGGGGGAGCAATGCCACGTGCCATGCCGTTCTGCGCATCTGCCACTATAGAGCGACAGCCGTCGCGTCATTTAGATAGGCTAGAGCGCACTGCGATTAACTTCCGATGGGCCCATCGTATCAGACTGTGCAGTATCTGATGATAGATGTGCGCATGTTCTGTGTTGTCTTCTCAGCACTTAAATAACTGGCAGCGCGTAAGCTGTGGGTTGTTCTTTGGTGGAACGGCAGCTGTGCGTGGGCACGCTGCTCCGATCCTGTTAGTGTTCCTTTTGTGTCCTAAGCGAGAGGCACAAATACGCCTCCTTACTAATAAACCTTGTCTGCCGCACCCTCGTCTTCTGTGGCTTCTAGTGACGACGACGCACGTGACAATATTAATACCCGAAGAATTGTGAATAAAACTGGAACATTCAAAGTGTTTGCGCTGCAACGTGATCCACATATTACAGTTGTTACTGAGACTTGGTGACACGAGCATTTACCTGATGATGAAGTCTTCCCTCCGTCTAACAAATTTTTCCGTAAATACAGACTTACTAGGGTATTAGGGGTGCCTATACTGGTAATTTTTTGTATCTTTGTATCGATGCTGTTTTGTTGACCATCTTGTTGACATAAAATGCCTACGTACTAGGGTTACATGCTGGGGTCACAGTCTTGTTGTAATTGGGTTGTATATACCCCCAGACACTGCTCCAAAATACCTTAGCACACTGACAATTTATATGGCCAAACTTTAGAGTAAAAGAATCATACTTATTGGTGATTTGAACCTTCTTGGAGTAGACTGGGAGTGCCTTGACACCGGCATTAACACTTCAAAGCATGTGATCATAGTGTTTGGCATAATTCTTATACGAGACCTATTGAAGGTAGTTCACGTAAGCACGCACGTACAGCGGGATTCCACCTCAATATTAGATGCTGTGTTTCTTAACAGCAATTTCTCTGATCATACAGTAGGGTAGGACAAGTTCTTTCTGATCATAACAATGTCTTTACTTCCTTTCCTCTGGTTCCAGTGACTGGCCATAAAACCCCAGTATTTTGCTGCTTTCAAGAGTTTTCAAAAGCTAATGTTGCAGACAAAATCAGACACATACAAACATGCCTTACCTATTTTGATGACGCCAAAGTTGGCGTGCTCTGGAGACGATTCAAACAAATTTGTCATTTTCGCTGAGATATATTTGTGCCTTCCAAGCACAATAAAATTAACTGACTAACGCCCTGAGTAACTTGAACCATCATTCATGTTAAGCGCAAAGTTAAGGGACTGAAAAAAAAGGTGGGCAGTGATTGGATACATGATGCGCAAAACAGCCTCGCTCAAGCTGTGAACAACTCTGGAGAATATTTTTTTAAAACCTTATTGGCTAACTTTATTGCGAACGACCCCAGTAAATTCCGGAATTTTATCAGTGAAAAGACAAAAACGGTATCGCAAATGTCAATTTATGGAACCAACGTGACCGATCAAAAAGACATTGCTCGGCATTTTATCAAGATTTCCACAGTGCTTTCAACACTTCTGATTTCAACTGTATATCTAAAGCGACGGCCTTTCCTTATCCTGAAGCACTCTCTATATTTTACCCTGGTGTGGTGTCTATGCTGCTAAATTTGAAACTAAGACATCTTTTGGCCCTGATAATATACCGAGCGTATTCCTACGACACTACGCTTTCTCTCCAGCAAAGTTTTTGGTGATTATTTTCTGCTGTTCTTTAATGTTTTCCCAACTGCGCAGTTACTGGAGAACAGCCCACGTTGTATTCGTCTTTAAAAACGGAGACCGCTTAGCACTAGGAAAAAACCATTCAATCTCACTTCAGATTGTTGTAAAACTATCGAAGACATCATAGCTATTATAGTGTAGTCAACTTTCTTGAAGAACGCTACAAATTAGCCAAGTGCCAACATGGTTTTCGGAAAGGATTATCTAGCGTAACTCGACTCGTCACGCTATTTCACTCTCTTGCATTAAGCATCGATCGACACGGCAGGATAGATATGCGTCTTTTAGATTTCTGCAAAGCCTTCAATAATATCCCCACAGTAAGCTCATTTCCAAACTTAGAGCAATATGTATACCAGAAATACTTGTTTGTTGATTTTTATGTATTTAAATAAACGCGAACTGTACGTTGATGTAGGAGGCCAATATTTGGACTGTCTTTCGGTCACATCGGGCGTACTGCTGGGCAGTGATAGGCCCTTTCCTTCTTATATTGTGTATCAACGACGCTGTTGGTGGTATTCACCCTAGTGTAGAAATAAGATTATATGCTGATTATTGTGATTTGTTCAAAGAAATATGTTCCACTAACGATTACAAAAATCTTAGCACTAGTCTTTGCAATATATATCAATGCTCTAACAAATTGAAAATGTGTATCAACGTGAGCAAATCTGAACCTTCGAGTGACTCGCACAAAGCATTCACAATTACATACATACATACATATTAGGGTCTTCACCACTGCAACAAGTAAACTACTACAAATACCTTGGTGTGACACTCACTTCTAACTTATCTTGAAATCTCCATATTGATAACGTTTGTGCATCTGCCTTTCTCAAACTATGTCTTCGTAAAAATAAACGTAGAAATGCTCTCCCGAATAATAAAATACTTTGTTACACTGCCCTTGTGCGACCCAAACTGGAATATGCGAGCATTGTAAGGGACCCTTATACAAAACGTAATACATACACTCTTGAGCGTGTACATAGACAAGCTGTTAGATTTATATGCAACAAATACTCCAAGTTAGACTCGATGCAGATTTATTGCTAGCAAACATGCCCTTATTGCAAACGCGAAGACAAATGGCTAGACTGGAATTTCTTGATCAACTTTTTAACAAAAATCTAGCTACCTTTAGACCCATCCCCGTATTTGACATCCCCAAGTACACGGACCACCCGCCACCACCACCCAAAATCCTTGATCCCATATTTTGCTCGCACCTACCTACTTGAATTTTCGTAGTTCCCAAGAACCATTAGAAGTGGTTTTTGGAAACCTTACCACGCAACCTTTCGCCTACATGTGATGAATTATTGGCTTACCAGACAACCTTCTTCTCCCTTTATTTTTTCAATCCTGCAAGTGCTGCCCTATCTATATCTGTTTATTATTTTATTTGTATCTGTAATAATCATCCTGCTTCGACCTTGAGTCTGCAGTATTGAATAAATAAATCAATAAAGCATTCCCTGATACCCTCACCGCTCTTTGACGCATTTACTCCAGCTCACCATCTGGGACGATGTGGACAGCTTTTTTGTTGCTTCTCATGTTTCGAAGTATGCCTTGGAAACGCGGGTGAATGGACAGGTGGTCACCACCAAACAGACCCGCTTATTCCTAGCACACTAACCTATAGTAACGGCGTGGTGTAGAAGGTTGAAAGGAAGGCATGAGTCAGGCACAGGGTTCGATGGCGCATCAGCAACTGGTCACTTGCAAATAGCAATGATATGTATCTCAAGTACGAGGACTGCCCTTTAATACAGCGGAGTTGTTTGACAGGATAAACAGACGAAATATTGAATCCAAGCAGTGTTTGAAAAATCTTTTCGTAGCATTTTTTTGTAAATGGCAGACTATGCGTCTTATGCTTGATTAGGTATACACAGTCCACTGACCTACCTAGAATATTATCGCAATGCTGAAGCAAAGACGATGCCCGCACTGTCAAAACGGTCCGTCAGAGGCTCGGCAAAGATTGACGTAAAACGCACGGGTGCCTCCCAGTTCGTGGGAAGAAGGAGAAAATGGCCGTGGATGCCAACAGATGTAGTAACGTTATTCTAGGTACGGAGAAAATGTCCTTTTTCAGTGGACCTTATGGAGAAGTCTGGAAGCTGGCTGCTCTGATTAGTTATTTTCTAGCCGAAGTGGCACTACCAGGCCACTTTTTTGGGGAGGGGTTGGCACGACGTGTTGACAGAGAGCCTGGGTGCATGTACCTAACATTGTTTTTTTCATAGTACCTCTTTAATCTTTTCACTGTCATATAAATACTCCTGACGTGTTTCTGATATTGTCATCGCCGTCACGCACCATATGAAGTCCAAATCGATAACAGCCCGCCGGAAATCGTGTGTTCTAGCCGGGGGTAAATGAACGGGAACAAGCACTATGAACATGGCTGAAGCAAAGGAGAAGCTTGCCGATCCATCTCAGTCGCACGAAGGGCGCATGTTATAACACCAACAGCGTGCGAAGAATGTCGTCGATTTATACTCATGCAGAGAGGAAACACCCTGTCTGCCGGGGATACGGCGAAAAAGAGGGAAGCTGCCATATAACCAAACGGGAAGATAGCCGCGAATTGGTAACTTCATAAATTATTTTTTCCATGAAACATAAATTGTAATGATAAAATTCGGGATATCGAGAGAACCGCTTACTTGCTTTCCAGTTGAATAAAAATGTTATTTTTATTTAGGCCACCACGTGATGCAAATTGGCCTCAATCTGGACAAAGTGGATGTTTTCGGCAAATTTGTGATGTTTTTTCTGATAAAGTTTCGAGACTTTAAGGGTGCAAAGGTAGTTTTTCTGAAAATATACCTTCTGTGGAGTAACTATTATCTCTCAGATATTAATTAAAATAGCAGTTGTGCAATAGAAAAACTGCAAACCTTACCCCTTGCAGCTCAATTCTTGTAGATGTATGTGGCCAAAACATTGCACTACTAATGAATAGATTAAACAACCTTGCACAGTCACCATTACTTATTATATAAACTAAATGTGGTATTGAAAGAGGGAGTGACACTTGGAAAAATAAATTTTTTGTCACGAAGAACAGCCATACTACTTTAGGAGGAATTCAAAGAGCACTCAAGTGAACACATTTTTTTTCATCCCAAAGTATTCTAGTGATTCACTGCTCTCAATGCAGTAAATGAGCAGAATATTTCTTCGAATTAATTTTAGGTGGTCGCCAAAATAGCTGGTATGTTTGGCGTGGAATGACGCCACTACCAATGGCACTGGCAGTGAATAATTCTTCCCACTTGGAGCTAAATCATCAGCGCTTTTGTGTAAGGAAAGAGTAGGATTAAGGAGAGGTGGAAAAGGGGAATAGAAGTAATGGTCTGAACACCTGCTCCCTGTGTGCGCCTCGGACATAGTGACGGCAAGGATAACGTGCTGCCGCAGCGCGATGACAATCTACTGAAATACAATCAAATTACTCAAAAATTTATGAACCTTGTTTAGCGGAACATTCGTGCCTTCCTAACAAAAGTTTTGTGTTCCCGCCATTTTTTATAATATTTATTCATTACTTCTTTAAATGGCGCATAGTGAAATTTCTAAGGATAGCTACCACACGGAGTACCTCATAATAACAGAAGGGTCTTGGGACGCGAACATTTCTCGTTTTCTTCTTTATTTTCGAGGATTACACGCCACGCGCAATATCCCCCTTTTTTGGCACGAACACACAGAAGTCACACCTGTTTGATATACCTGAAATTGTGGCACAGCAATATTGTTTTAGGCGGGTTGTTTTGCCAAAGCGAGCATATAAACATTGGTGGCCCCGCCTCAATATCATCGCTGATACGTCGTTGTAACCAGTATCGATGTAACGGTGGGTTCCACACGTTGTTATGAGCTTGCGGAAAATTTTAAATTATTGTGATCCCTTTGACGTAAAAATTCATATATCCTATCATCAAGCGTTTCAGGGTTGTCAGATTGCGCGTACAACAACAAATAAAAACCTAGCGCGTTGAAATGCAGAGCTGGTGCACAATTTTTTTAATTCTCGGTAAGGAACTTTTCTTCTGTTTTATTCGCTTCACAATAAAAAAGTCATTGCAATTGCAAGCGAAAAATGGTGTATACGTGCTTTGCACCACTGGATGCGTGAGCTCATCTCGTCAGTCGAACAATGCGTACGTATACTTTCATGGTGTACTTATAATGTTTTTGCATTATTGTCTGTGTTAGGTGTGATTACGTCACGCGAACCAGTAGTGATCAGGTCATTAGGTCGAGTAACAGCGTTCGAGTCATTCCCCTTTAAAGACAATTAATTTGATATGCATGAAGGCAGGTTAGAGTGTGCTTGTATGGGTATGAGGTGTGATGACGTCCCGTGAGTCACTAGGTATCACGTCACTAGGCCGACTAACTGCGTTCAAGTTATTACTCACTCAAAGAAGTTTCGTTTGATATGCATGAAGACAGTTTACGACGACGTGTGCGTGGTTGTTAGGCGTAATGACGTCACGTGGGTAACTAGTGATTACGTCACTAGGCCGAGTGAGGAAATCAAATTATTACCCTCTCGAAGACGTTTCCTTTGATATGCATGAAGGCAGGTTAGGACAGCGCATGAGTGTGTGATAGGCGACGTCACCCGAGTTACTAGTGATTAGGTCACTAGGCCGAGTACCAACACTCAAGTCATTAACCTTTCAAAGACGATTCGTTTGATATGCATGAAGGCAGGTTAGAAAGTGCTTGCGCGGGTGTTAGGCGTGATAACCTCACCCGAGTCACTAGTGATCAGGCCACTAGGCCGACTAAAAGCGTTCAAGTTATTACCTCCTCAAACACAATTGGTTTGCTATGCATGAAGGCAAGTTAAATGTGCTTGCGTGGGAGTGAGGTGTGATGGCATCACGTGAGTTACTAGTGATGAAGCCACTAGGCCAAATAACAGCGATCAAGTTATTACCTTCTCCAAGAAGTTCCGTTTGATATGCAAGAAGACAGGTTAGGACAGCCCGTGTGTGGATGTTAGGCGTGATGACGTCACGTGAGTCACGAGTGATCTCATCACTAGGCCGAGTGATGGTGTTCAAGTTATTACCCTCTAAAAGACGTTTTGTTTGATATGCGTGAAGGCATGTTAGAGAGTGTTTGTGTGAGTGTTAGCAGCGATGACCTCACACAAGTCACCAGTGATCCCATTGCTAGGCTGAGTGACAGCATTGAAGTAATAACCTACTCCAAGACGTTCTGTCTGATGTGTATGAAGACAGGTTCCGACAGCGTGTGCAAGTGTGTTAGGCGTTATGACGTAACGCGAGTCATTAGTGATCAGTCACTAGACCGAGTAACAGCGTTCAAGTTATTACCCTCTCAAAGTCGTTGCATTTGATATACATGAAGACAGATTAGGACAGTGCCTCTGTGGGTGTTAGGCGTGATGAAATCACGTAAGTCAATAGTTATAACGTCACTAGTCCGAGTGACGACGTTCAAGTTATTACGCTCTCAAAGATATTTCGTATGATATGCGTGAAGGCATGTTACAGAGCGCTCGCGTGAGTGTAAGGCGTGAGGACGTCGCACGAGTCACTTGTGATTCAATGACTAGGCTGAGTGACATCGTTCAAGACATTACCTTCTCCAAGACGTTTTGATTTATATGCAAAAAGACAGGTTAAGACAGTGCGTGCGTGACTATTAGGCGTGATGACGTCAAATGAGCCAATAGTGAACATGTCACAACGCTGACTAACAGCCTTCAGGTTAATGCCCTCTCAAAGTCGTTTCATTTGATATCCATGAAGACAGATTAGGACAGTGCGTGGGTGGGTATTAGGCGTTATAACGTCACGTGAGTCCCTAATGATCTAGTCACTAGGCTAATTGACGGCGTTCAAGTTATTACCCTCTCAAAGACGTCTCGTTTACATGCATGAAGACAGGCTAGAGAGTGCTTGCGTGAGCGTTAGGCGTGATGACCTAACACGAGTCACTAGTGATTCCATGACTAGGCTGCGTGACAGCAATAAAGGTGTTACCCTCTTAAAGACGTTTCGTTAGATGTGCATGAAGGCATGTTAGAGAGTGCTTGCGTGAGTGCTAGGCATGATGACACCATGCGAGTCATTCGTGATTACGCCACTAGACCGAGTTACAGCATGTAAGTTATTAACCTCTTGAAGACGTTGCGTTTGATATGAATGAAGGCAGGTCAGGACTGCGTGAGTGTGTGATAGGCGTGATGACATCATGCGAGTTTCTAGTGATCAGGTCACTAGGCCGAGTGATGACGCTCAAGCTATTACCCTCTCAGAGATGTTTCATTCGATATGCAAGAAGGCGGGTTAAAAGTGCTTGCACGGATGTTAGGCGTTATAACATCACACGAGTCACTAGTGATAACGCCTCTAGACCGAGTGAGGCCATAAAGTTATTACCCTCTCAAACACGTTTCGTTTGATATGCACGAAGACAGATTAGGACAGCACGTAAGTGGCTGTTAGGCGTGGTGATGTCACGTGAGTCACAAGTGATCTTTTCACTTGGCCGAGCGACGATGTTGAAGTTATTACCCACTCAAAGTCGTTTCGTTTATAAGCATGAACGCACGATAGAGAGTGCTTGCGTGAGTGTTGGGTGTGATGACGTCACAGGAGTCACTAGTGATCCCCTGACTGGGCCAATTGACGGTGTTCAAGTTATTACACTCTCAATGACGTTTCGTTTGATATGCATAAGGATATGTTAGGACAGCGTGTGTGTGGGCGTTAGGCGGGATGACCACAAGTGAGTCACTAGTGATGTTTTGACTAGGCCCAGTGAGGCCATCAAATTTTTATTTCTCAAAGACGTTTCGTTTGAGTTTCTTAAAGGCACGTTAGAGAGTTCTTGTGTGGGTGTTAGGCATGACGACGTCACACGTGTCACCAGTGATTCCATGAGTAGGCTGAGTGACAGCGTTCAAGTTATTTCCTTCTCCAAGACGTTTCATTTGATATGCAAGAAGACAGGTTCAAACAGCGCGTGCGTGGGAGTTAGGCGTTATGACGTCGCGTGACTCATTAGTGATCAGTCACTAGGCCGAGTAACATCACTCAAGTTATTACCCCCTCAAAGTCGTTTCATTTGATATGCACAAAGACAGATTAAGAAAGCGCCTGTGTGGGTGTTAGGCATGATGACGTCACGTGAGTCACTACTGATCAAGTCGCTAGTCCAACTGTCGGCATTCAAGTTATTACCCTTTCAAAGATGTTTCATTTATATGCGTCGAGGCACCTTAGAGAGTGCGTGAGTGAGTTTTAGGCGTGATGACGTGACACGAGTTACTAGTAATCCCACGACAAGGCCGAGTGACAATGTTCAAGGTGTTACCCTCTCAAAGACAATGTGTTTATATACATGAAGGCACGTTAGAGAGTGCTTGCGTGAGTGTAAGGCCTGACGACCTCACGCAAGTCACGTCACTAGGCCGACTGACAGCGATCAAGTTATTACCCTCTCAAAGTCATTTCATTTGATATGCATGAAGACACGTGAAGACAGCGCCAGTGTGAGTGTTAGGCATGATGGCGTCATGGCAGTCGCTAGTGATCTCGTCACTAGGCCAAGTGATGACTTCCAAGTTACTACGCTTTCAAAGATGTTTCGTTTGATATGCATCAAAGCAGGTTAGAGAGTGCTTTCGCGATTGTTAGGCGTGATAATGTCATGCGAGTCACTAGTCATCAGGCCACTAGGCAGAGTAACAGTGTTCAAGTTATTATCCTCTCTAAGACAACTCGTTTGATATGCATGAAGGCAGGTTAGAGTGTGCTGGCGTGGGTGTGAGGTGTGATGAATTCACGTGAGTCCCTCAGTATCACGTCACCAGGCCGAGTAACAGCGTTCAAGTCAATACTCACTCAAAGTCGTTTCTTTTGATATGCATGAAGACAGGCTTTGACAGCGTGTGCGTTTGTGTTAGGCGTGATGGCGTCACGTAAAATACTAGTGATCACATCTCTAGGCAAACTAACGATTTTCAAGTTATTACCCTCCCAATGTCGTTTCGTTTGATATGCATGAAGACAGGTTAAGATAGCGCGTGCATGGGTGTCAGGCGTGATGACGTCACTTGAGTCACCAGTGATCTCTTCACTAGTCCGACAGGCAGCGTTCAAGTTATTACCCTCTCAAAGACGTTTCGTTTGATATGCGTGAAGACATAATATATAGTGTTTCCGTGAGTGTTACATGTGATGACGTCACATGAGTCACTAGTGATCCCATAACTAGGCTGAGTGACAGCGTTCGAAGTGTTACCTTTTCAAAGACGTTTCGGTTGATATGCATGAAGGCACGTTAGAGAGTGCCTGCGTGAGTGTTAGGCGTGGTGACGACATCACACGAGTCATCAGTGATGACTTCACTAGGCCGAGTAACAGCGTTTAACTTATTACCCTCTCGAAGACGTTTCGTTTGTTATGCATGAAGGCAGGTTAAGACAGCGCGTGAGTGTGTGATAGGCGTGATGACGTCATGCATGTCACTGGTGGATCAGGTCACTAGGCCGAGTAACAGAGTTAAAGTTATTACCCTCACAAAGACAATTCTTTTGCTATGCATGAAAGCAGGTTAGAGTGTGCTTGCCAGGTGTGCGATGTGATGATGTCATGTGAGTCACTAGGTAATACGTCACTAAGCTGTGTAACAGCGTTCAAACTATTACTCACTAAAAGTCGTTTCTTTTGATATGCATCAAGACGGCTTACGACATAGCGCTCGTGGGTGCTAGGCGTGATGACGTCACGTGAGTCACTAGTGATGTCGTCACTACGCCTAGTGACGACGTTCAAGTTATTACCTTCTCAAAGATGTTTCGTTTGATATGCATGAAGGCAGGTTAGAGAGTGCTTGGGCGGGTGTTAAGCGTGATAACGTCACGTGAGTCGCTAGTGATCAGGCCACTAGGCTGAGTAACAGCGTTCAAGTTATTACCCTCTCAAAGACAATTCGTTTGATATGTAGGAAGACAGGTTAGAGTGTGCTTGCGTGGGTGTGAGTTGTGATAACGTCACGTGAGTCTGTATGTATCACGTCACTAGGCTGAGTAAAAGCGTTCACGTTATTACCCTCTCAAAGACAATTCGTTCGATATGCATGAAGACAGGTTAGAGTGTGCTCGCGTGGGTGTGAGGTGTGATAACATCACGTGAGTCACTAGGTATCACGTCACTAGGCTGAGTAACAGCGTTCAAGTTATTACTCACTAAAAGTCATTTCGTTTGATATGGATCAAGACAGGTTATGACAGCACGTGCGTAGGTGTTAGGCGTGATGACATCACGTGAGTCACTAGTGATCACGTCACTAGGCCGAGTGATGCGAACAATTTCTTTTTTAATTGTAACTTTCACATCCATGTAAAAAAAAATTCGCAAACACTTGTTTTGTCCCATAGCCTAACTGGCTAGTAGAGGGACCAATTGTGTGACATACCTTCTAACATGCGCAAGCGGTTACACAGTGACAAAGGACATCAAACTGGATACAATGTTTAAAAATAGAAAAAAAACCTAAAAAACAAACGATTGAATTATATAAAGAAACATAGCGCAGAAAATAGCTAGTTATAGCACTAAAATAATAATTTCAAGAATAATACTAATAACACTAAATAACTATACAGTCGTATTACTTAGAATGTTTGCATGAAGTGCATTCTTTATGGCCAATGAAAAATTTCTGGCCTCTTTTACATCAGTCGGTATTGCACTGTATATGAGAGCGCCGTGAAATTCTATGAGCCTTCGACCGTAGGCATTTCTGGCTACCGGTAAATTGAAACAGTGATTCACTGCAGCTCTCTTACAGCGCGAGGGTAAGGTAAAGGTGCTTAATGGGAATGGGTCATCACGTATTTTTATTCCATGCACTATATCAGCAACACTGGACACGTGAACAGAGTCCGGTGGAAGTACACGCATCATTTGAAACAGTTGTTTTGCAGTATCCGTCCTGTTTGAGTATGTGATAATCCGGACTGCCATCTTTTGTAGGTGGGTAATATATTTCGAATGAGTTTTATATGTACTGCCCCACGATGCTATACAGTAGCTCAAGAGACTGTGCACGAATGCAAAATATAGGATGCGTAAAATCGATGCGTCAAAACATTCACGGGCTTTAAGTAGCGTGCGACAACCATATGCTAGCTTGGAGCATGTCTTTTCTATATGCGATTTCCAGTTCATGTCCGAGTCAAACATGACCCCTAAGTACTTAAACGAGGCTGCTGGCTGTAGCAGTGCTGTATCTAAAACCATGTTGCAACCTGAAAGGTCGAGTTCTTTTTTCCTAGAGTGAAAGACCATGTATTTAGCTTTCTCTGTGTTCATATTTCGGTGGTTTCGTTTAAACTCTACTTGTACTCTCTGTAACCCTTTGTTAATGTTACCTTCGATGTCTCTTAAGCTGTCACCAACAAAGATTAGTGCCGTATTGTCTGCGTACATTAAAGCTTCTGAATATAGTAGGATGGAGGGGAAATCGTTAACGTACAGTGAAAAAGAGTGGGTCCAATAACTGAGCCTTGTGGTACCCCAGGGACTATTGATTGAGCAGAAGACTCGACACCATTCATCACTACTCGTTGCTGTAGGTCGGTAGGTATGATTTAAGGAGCTGGTGAATTTTGCCTCGAAAACTGTAGTCATGAAGCTTACTTCACATGATGTTGTGGTTGACGGAACCGAAAGCTTTTCTTATGTGTAAGAAAACTACGACGGCTATCATATTGTTGTTCAAGGATTTGTTAATTTGTTGAATTAATACCAAAACTGCAGTAGATGTAGATCTGTGTGCTCGAAATTAATGCTGGTTTGAGCAAATTATATTATGTTTAGATGCAAATGATTATATCTGCGCTAATATAATTCTTCTAATATTGTATTAATTAGACTTAACACAGAACAAGTTATTACCATCTCAAAGTCATTTCGTTTGATATGCATGAAGACACCTGAAGACAGTGCCTGTGTGGGTGTTAGGCGTGATGACGTCACGTGAGTCACTACTGATCTCGTCACTAGGCCGAGTGACGACGTTCAAGTTATTAGCCTCTCAAAGACGTTTCGATTGCAAGCATGAAGGCACGCTAGGGAGTTCTTGCGTGAGCGTAAAGCATGATGACGTAACACGAGTCACTAGTAATCTCATGACTAGGCCGAGTGAAAGCATTCAAGTTGTCACCCTCTCAAAGAAGTTTCGTTTGATATGCGTGAAAGCGCGTTAGAGAAATCTCGTGTGAGTGTTAGGAGTGATGACGTCACAAGAGTCACCAGTGATCCCTTGACAAGGCTGAGTGACAGTGTTTAAATTATTACCTTATCCAAGACATTTCGTTTGATATGCATGAAGACAGGTTCGGACAGTGCGTTCATGGATGTTAGGCGTGATGACGTCACGTGAGTCATTAGTGATCAGTCACTAGGGCGAGTAACAGTGTTCAATCAATTACCCTCTCAAAGTCGTTTCGTTTAATATGCGTGAAGACGGGTTAAGACAGCGGCCATGTGGGTGTTACACGTGATGAGGCCACGTGAGTCACTAGTGATCTCGTCACTAGGCTGAGTGACGACGTTCAAGTTATTTCCTTCAAACATGTTTCGCTTGACAAGCATAAAGGCATGTTAAAGAGTGCTTGCGCGGGTGTTAGGCGTGGTAACATCAGACGAGTCACTAGTGATCACGCCACTAGGCTAAGTGAGGCCATCAAGTTATTACCCTCTCAAAGACGTTTCGTTGGATATGCGTGAATACATATTAGAGGGTGCTTCCGTAAGTGTTAAGTGTGATGACGTCACATGAGTAAATAGTGATCCCATGACAAGGCCGAGTGGCAGCGTTCATGATGTTACCCTTTCAAAGACGTTTCGTTTGATATGCATGAATGCACGTTTGAGAGTGCTTGCGTGAGTGTTAGGTGTGATGACATCACGCGAGTCATTAGTGATGACGTCAGTAGGCCGAATAAAAGCATTTAACTCATTACCCTCTCGAAGACGTTTTGTTTGTTATGCATGAACGCAGGTTGGGACAGCGCGTGAGTGTGTGATAGGCGTGAGGACGTCACGCAAGTCACTGGTGATTAGGTCACTAGGCCGAGTAACAACGGTCAAGTTGTTACCCTCTCAAAGACAATTCGTTTGATATGCATGAAGGCATGTTAGAGTAAGCTTGCGTGAGTGTGAGGTTTGATAACCTCCCGTGGGTCACTAGGTATCACGTCACTAGGCTGAGTCAAAGCGTTCAAATTATTACTCACTCAAAGTCGTTTCTTTTGATATGCCTGAAGACAGGTTACGAAAGCGCGTTGGTGGGTGTTAAGCGTGATGAGGTCAGGTGAGTCACTAGTGATCACGTTACTAGGCCAATCGAGGCGATGAAGTTATTACCCTCTCAAAGACGTTTCGTTTCATATGCATGAAGACAGGTAAGGACAGCACTTACGTGGGTGTTAGGCGTGGTGGCGTCACGTGAGGTACTAGTGAACACATCACTAGAAAAATTAACGATGTTCAAGTTATTACCCTCTGTGATGTTTAGGACGGTTCGAGCACTTTCATTACTGTGCAGCGGCGCAAGAAACAGACAGGAAGACGTGTTGAAACGTTTATATACAAAAGAAAGGATATGAAAAGTCGGTGATGTGGGCGCTGTCGGGACGAGCACCACGGCACATGAGGAAGAAGAGTCGCATGGTGTCACGACTCTCGGGCAGCGGTGGTGTCGTGTAGGAGATGCCTGGACCAGCGCGACCTCAGACCTCGTTTCCGAGCTCTTGATCACCACTCGGGCGTAGCGGTTCCACGTGCGGGTTCTGGCCAGCACAGCACCGTCTGTATTGTGCTGAAATGCTGCTCACCACAGCTGCGGTGCAGCTCAGTCACCGGCGTTCCTCGCCTTGGGCAGGACACCTCCAGGTACCCTCGGGTGCACCGCTCATGAGCTGGCGGCCCACATCCGAGTCTGGCGCGTCGCTCGGTACGGCTCGGCACTGCTCGGCGATGCTCGATTCAGCCAGCAACTCCCCTGGCACCTGGATCCTCGGCCACCCTGGACCTCGCCCGGCTCCGTGGTCCTCTGTGCACACGCACGCGTCTCGCCCGGCAGAACGTCTCGCTCGTCCGAGCTCAGAATAGCACGCCTGGTCCAAACACTGTGAGCGCGCCTCGTGCCACCGTGCCACCGCGCTCTTCTTTTTTGTTCCTCAGTGCTCGGTGGTCTGCGTCGACGTTTCTGTGATATTTACACGTGACACCCTCCCAAAGTCATTTCGTTTATATGCATGACGACAGGTTAGGACAACACGTGTATGGGTGTTACGCGTGATGACATCATACGAGTCACTAGTGATCTCGTCACTAGGCCTAGTGACGGCGTTCAAGTTATTACCCTCCCAAAGGCGCTTCGTTTGATATCCATGAAGGCACGTTAGAAAGTGCTTGCGTGAGTGTTAAATGTGATGACGTCACATGAGTCACTAGTGATCCCATGACTAGGCCGAGTTACGGCGTCCAAGTTATTACTCTTTCAACAACATTTCATTTGATATGGATGAATAAAGGTTAGGAGAGTGCGTCTATGGGTGTTAGGCGTGATGACTTCACGTTAGTCACAAGGGATCACGTCACTAGGCCGAGTAACAGCGTTCAAGTTATTACCCTGTCAAAGTCATTTCGTTTGATATGCATGAAGACAGGTTAAGACAGTGCCTGTGTGGGTGTTAGGTGTGATGGCATCACGTGAGTCACTAGTGATCTCGTCACTAGGCCTAGTGGTGACGTTCAAAATATTACTTTCTCAAAGTCGTTTCGTTTTATATGCGTGAAGGCATGTTGGAGAGTGATTTTTTAGTTTTAGGCGACACGAGTCACTAGTGATCCTATGACAAGGCCGAGTGACAGCGTTTAAGGTGTTACCCTCTAAAAGACGTTTTGTTTGATACGCATGAAGGCACGTTAAGAAGGTTTGCGTGAGTCTTAGGCGTGATGACGTCACACGAGTCACTAGTAATCACGCTGCTAGGCCGAGTGACAGCGTTCAAGCTATTATCCTCTCGAAATGTTGCATTTCGTTTGCATGAAGCAGGTTAGACACTGCCTGCGTCGATGATAGGCGTGATGACGCCACCTGAGTCATTAGTGATTATGTCGCTTGGCCAAATTCTAGGTATCAAGCTACTATCCTTTCAGAGATGTTACGTTTGATATGCACGCCGGAAGGTCAAGACAGTGCGTGCATGGCTGATGTGCGTGATGTCGTCACCTGCGTTACTAGTAATCAGATCATTGGTCTGGCAATATGTATCAAGTTGTCACCGTGTGGGCGGGGTTTCCTTTGATATGCATGTCGAAGGTGTGAATAGTGCTTACGCGGGTGATAGGCGTGATGAAGTCGCGCGAGTCACGTTGTGTCACTAGTGACTCATTCATTGTTTTTCCTCTTAAATTCACTCCAAAGCTATTCACTGCACGCGTTCCTGAAAATTCTGGATCGCTTTGAAGTCAAGTTGTCATCAGAATTAAATTCTGTGTCGACTGGACTAAATCACCTGCTGGTTGGATTAAGTTCAGTGGCACTTGAAATAAATGAATGCCACATAATATAATTTGAGTGGCGGCTGGATTAAATTGACTGGCGCCTAGATAAATTTGGCTGGAGCTTGGAATAAATTGAGTGAGGAAACCTGTAGGCATCAGATCACTAGGCCGAATGATGGCGCTCAAGTTATTAACCTCTGAAAGACGTTGTGTTTGATACGCATGAAGGCACGTTAAGAAGGCTTGCGTGAGTCTTATGCGTGATGACGTCACAAGAGTCACTAGTAATCACGCTGCTAGGCCGAGTGACAGCGTTCAAGCTATTATCCTCTCGAAATGTTTCATTCATATGCATGAAGCAGGTTAGACACTGCCTGCGTCGATGATAGGCGTGATGACGCCACCTGAGTCATTAGTGATTATGTCGCTTGGCCGAATTCTAGGTATCAAGCTACTGCCCTTTCAGAGACGTTACGTTTGATATGAACGCCGGAAGGTTAAGACAGTGCGTGCGTGGCTGATGTGCGTGATGTCGTCACCTGCGTTACAAGTAATCAGATCATTGGTCTGGCAATATGTATCAAGTTGTCACCGTGTGGGCGGCGTTTCCTTTGATATGCATGTCGAAGGTGTGAATAGTGCTTACGCGGGTGATAGGCGTGATGAAGTCGCGCGAGTCACGTTGTGTCACTAGTGACTCATTCATTGTTTTTCCTCTTAAATTCACTCCAAAGCTATTCACTGCACGCGTTCCTGAAAATTCTGGATCGCTTTGAAGTCAAGTTGTCATCAGAATTAAATTCTGTTGCGACTGGACTAAATCACCTGCTGGTTGGATTAAGTTCAGTGGCACTTGAAATAAAATGAATGCCACATAATATAATTTGAGTGGCGGCTGGATTAAATTGACTGGCGCCTAGATAAATTTGGCTGGAGCTTGGAATAAATTGAGTGAGGAAACCTGTAGGCATCAGATCACTAGACCGAATGATGGCGCTCAAGTTATTAACCTCTGAAAGACGTTGTGTTTGATATGCATGGAGGCAGGTTAGAGAGTCATTGCACGGGTGTTAGGCGTGATAACGTCACGCGAGTCACTAGTAATCAGGCCACTACGTCGAGTAATAGCGTTCATGTTATTACCATCTCAAAGACAATTCGTTTATATGCATGAAGGCAGGTTAGAGAGTGCTTGCGTTGTTGTGAGGCGTGATGACGTCACGTGAGTCACTAGTGATCACATCACTGGGCTGAGTGACAGGGTTCAAGTTATTACTGTCTCAAAGACATTTCGCTTGATATGCATGACGAAAGGTTCAGACAGTGCGTGTGTGGGTGATATGCGCCATGACGTCACCTGAGTAACTGGTGACCAGGTCATTTGCCTGGGCAGTAGGTATTAAGGTATTACTGTGTGGACAGTGTTTCCTTTGATATGCAAGTCGAAGGTTTGAATAGTGCGTATGCTGTTGGTAGGCGTGATGAATTCGTGCGAGTCACATTGTATCACTAGTGACTCGTTCATATTTTATTCTATACATCTTGGTAATATTTCCTCATAAATTCACTTCAAATTTATTTCCTCATAAATTCACTTCACCCGTTCCCGAAAATTCAGGGTCACTGTGAATTCAATCCTAACATCTCGTCAGGATTGAATTCGCTGGCGTCTGGGTTAAATCGGCTAGCGGTTGGATTAATTTCAGTGGCTTTTTTTATTAAAATTTATGCCAAAAGGAATAATTTGTGTGGCGGCTGGATTAAATTGGCTGACGTGTAGATTCATTTAGCTTGTGCTTGGATTAAATCGAGCGGGAAAACCTGTAGTAAGAGGAGACGGAATAGCAGTTGTAGCAGTAGAAACAGTAGTAGTAACAGTTGTAGCAGCATTAGTAGTTGTAGTAGCAGTGACTGGGATAGAAATAAAAGTTATTCCGGTAGCCAATAAGGTAGCACATCACAGCGTACAAATGTAGCTGCTTCACAACAACGCTTCCTTTTTGTCGCCCCGCAATGATTGATAAGCCGGTAGTAAGCTAGTGGGGCCTGTTAAGCCTTAGCGACAGTGCCTGAAATTGTGCTCTTTTATACATTCAACTTCAACGAGCTTCTGTTATTTTTACGACGCAGGCTCAGCACTGGTGAACACGTGAAAAGTTTGCCATCACTCAAGTGGAACTGCCTGTCAATGTCACCTGCCGGCATTAGCATAGACAGAAGATCGTGGATTGTTGACGCTGACGGAACGAATATTGTTTACATCTTAGAGAGCGAGGGAGTTCCTCGGTAAGTTCTGTGGGTTTTACAAATCTATTACCATAGAGTTTCTTACAATATTACCAAGAGAGGAATTTGGCGCTAGTGTCTATGCGGGCTCCTTCAGTGTCACTTGTAACCCCCATGGGAAATATGGGAAGTACAGGCTCCCGATCTGCTTCGGATGGATCACGTTCTTGAGATTCGCGGTGCTGGTTTGCTGAGTGTAAAACAATGTGATGTGAAGTTTTGTCTAGTGTAAACTTGCTTCATTTTTCTTAAGCAAACTTTATTGCAAAAGGTTTTTGTGACTAAACAGTAAAAGTGAAATCTGGACTAATTTCACCCTCAGGGTTTGCGTTGTTCTGTCCTTGCGTTCTACATTTGACATCAAGATGTGATGAATTATTCTTTACAACATTTCAAAACAAACATTCTTGTTCTTACCCTAGAAAGCACTCGATATCTATTTATAGAAATAACAGCACAAAAATAATTCGTGAACATTTAGCGTTTCGTTTGCTGTGATGCCAGGTTCGTCTGTCCAATTGTTCTGCCCCCAACACAGCTCTTGTTTTTTGTGAAGTCGAGTCAGAAGTGCATGGCGGTGCGTCTATTGCTAACGCCGTCGTTTTGCAGTTGATTCCAACAAGCTTTGTGAAGACGCACTAACAAAAAAAACGTGACGCTACATCTATGCGCAGCGGTGAGTGGATGACGCTTCGTTTAAACTGTCAGCCATGATTCATATAGATTCAGCATTGCAGTAAAATGAGAGGCCTAGTAGTTTCCAGCTGCTTTAAACAACACAGACGTAGATTCAGTCCTTTGCACCCACCCTACTACCCACTCTACGCAAAGAACGAAACCGAAACTGTCGAAAAAAATCCGTTGACAGTTCACTGGCTAACGCGAACCAGTCCGAAGTCTGTACTTCCCATAATTTCCATGAGGTTACACGATCGCAGCGCCAGATTCCTCTCTAGGCGTTATTGTTTGAAACTCTATGATTATTACTGGATGCTCAAACAGGGAAACCTATCCATGGGCCTCGTATTTCCTAAGGTAATCTCTGTAGTCGTCAGTAGTCGGGAAAATAAGTTTGCTTGAGCAAAAAAGAAGAAACCTACTTCACTATAGCATTTATTTATCGCATATTCAGAAATAAAGACAAGAGGTTTAGCCGATAATTTTTATTGATGCTGCTAATCTTGCTTGAGGACACAGGAGGGCTCCAATTTTTTTACTGAAAAGCCCTGTCTACAGCTCCAACAAACTCATTGGCAGTCATTTGGTAGCTTGCATTCGTCACATTTATGTAGCAGTTCACTCGCTCACACGGAGGTCGTACGTTCGATCCTGGTCGCGACGATAACATCTTACTTGAGGCGTAACTGCAGAGGCCCGCGTAAAATGCGATGTCATTGCACGTACACGTAGAGATAAGAATTTTCAGAGGCATCTCTCATATTACTATCGTGGTGTATCACGCTTGTGAAATGCATTCACACGTACGTGTGGAAAAGCTCTGCACAAAATTGCTTAAAATCATGAAATAAATCGAGATGAAGGTTGTGATTCAAGAGTTTTTAAGAAACTGTTAAAGAAACAGCAAAGCAGGGACTGAAAATGTAAGGCATGCTTCGTAAGTTATTCTAAGCGTTAGTTTAATACCTGCATATCAGGCGCCAGAGAGAGAGAGAAACGTCTTTACTCAGAAAAGCATGGAGAAGGAGGGCGTGGGAGGAACCCTTAGTCTGGGGTCCCTAAGACGACTCCAGCGACGAGTCGGGCCCGCTGCATAAAAGCTCGGAGGTCCTCGGGAGTTCCATCGCGGAAAGCATCATCCCACCGCTCCTCATTACGTAAAGGGTAAAGGAAAGCAGGTAAGGGAGGAAAGATGTTTGCAGTGCACTCGATCGAGACATGGAAGGTAGTGGGCGAGTTTCCACAGCCGGGGCGACATACTGCAGAGCACTGCAGTTAAAATTTCTGAAGTGATACTAGATTGAGAAACAGTTTATTCTGTAGCTGGCGTAACGCTACAGCCTCCTCTCCCGAAAAAGATGGCGTGGGGGGGGAGAGTGCTGTGAGTGCGACGGACGTTCTTGCAGTGACCAAGAATGTCGTTGTAAGTGAGAAGAGGATGTATCTATTCCAAAAAGGTCGCCTCGCCTTGCCGAGCCACCCGGAGGGAAATTTCGTGGGCAACAGTGTGTGTGCATTCATTGCCCGGCAGAAAGGCATGACCAGGAGTACAGAGTAAGTGGATGCGGAAAGTACTCTTTGACTCAGTTAGCGGGATTTAATTAGGACTTTGGCCGGCCACTTTTGGGCTGCCAAGTCTTGACAGGAAGGCCCTACCCACCTGTTGCGAGTCTGTCATTATGTATACATCGCTGTGAACACGAATAGCGTATCGTATCACTAGAACGACTCCAAGAATTTCTCCATTAGCGGCACGTGTCCCACGCATTGCAGCCGAGTATTGCAGAGAATTGGTGTCTTCTAGCACTACCGAGGTCTAACCTTCACGAGTTAGGGCTGTGTCCGTGCAAAGAGTATGCGACTCCAGCATGTCTTCGAGCATACGGTTGAGGTATCGCACGTGGGATCTGCTCCGGCCCTTGTCATGTTGTGGGTGCTAGTTACGTTGTAAGGGATAAGCAGTTAGTGTCTTCCATAACTCAGGCAATAAGGGCGTGGGGCGGATATCAATCTCAAGTGGTGGAACGGGATATCTAAGGAGTAGGGGAAGATTACGGCCAGTAGCGGTGGGTAAGAGACGTTGACGCTGATTGCCCAATGTGCCTCGAGCAGCTCGCCTAATGTGTTGTGTGTCTCCAACTTAAAAAAAAGACGTGTAGAAGTGTTGTTCGGAACGCCGTGGGCCAGCTTTGTAGTTTTGCGGATCATGGAGTTGTAATAATCGGCCTGCCTGGCTTGACGCCACTTTGACGCATGAGACATTGTGACTGAGCCTACCCTGATTTCTTCCGAGTTAGCGCTCTTAGAGATGCACCAAGAGCGGCCACAACAGAAAACTCATTCTAGTTATCCCAGGTCGTCGGCGCCCCTCGTAAAACCCTTTGGACACGCCTGACAAACTGACAAATTAGAAGAGTTGTTGGCCTTCGAGGTGGCTTGCTTTGTTGTCAAGGTGCCCCAGGCAAAAGACCCAGCATCTGACAACCATCTGCGATTGCCTTTCAGACGTTCTCCGTAGCACCTTTACGCCGCTGTTTCCACAATTTGTGGTCTGCTTGGCGCCACATAGCCATCACTGCAACAGACTGCGAAGTCGACTCCCACGTAAGACTCAACGTCTTCGCGCTCTGCGGCATCGTGCGTGGTGTGCAGTGTTTTCTCCCTCGCCATAGACTCAACTGGGAGTGCCTCATCTCTCTTTCGTTGGTTGAGAAGGAGGTGGTGTTTCTCCTGCCCCTTTTGGGGGCAAAGGTGAATAACATACTTCGTTGGACTATCCTGTTCTCCATTGTTTTTTTTTTTCCTGCAGAAATTCTGGGAAGGCCAGGACACAAAATGCAAGCGCCGAGGCGCTCCCGACAAGCTCTCACAAGCTATCAGAAGCTCCCATTGTGCTTTCATCGAGAGCTTCCGTGATGCTAGCACCACCGTGTGACACGCTACCTGTACATATTGTAATTAAAAGTTACTGTAGGCAGCTTTCGGCTCCTCTCTTCGACATTTCCCCATGACTCTGGCTGACTCCGGTCTTCTAGGCAGACCCCCGGTTACGTCAACTGGATGGCAGCGCTGGGATGCAGCTGACAATCGCAACACATCAACTAGTTAGAAGTGACGAAATAACCCATGCTTGACTCGGGCCTTAACGATACGGTGGCGCTTGACTTTCTTTGAGCTTTGCCAGATTTTAGCTTTTGAAGTTTTAAAAAACTGTGTATAATCTTCTGTGCGCATACGATTCGTTGTACCACTACCATGCGTCACAGCTATTCACTAAATTTTAGCTTTCGTATTCTAAACTGGCAGTAAAATTTCCGTGCGTGTAGGCTTCACTTAATCGCTACCTAACGGTACGGCGTGTAAGAAAGTCCTCACTCGTGAATACTATGGAGTTGGTAAAGAAGCTGGATAGACCAGACCGCTTCCTACTGTGCGAAGAGCTGGGAATTAAGGTGGGGAGAGATGACAGAGAATCGCTGCTGACTGGGGCAATTCAGGAGTGCAGTGCGGAGGATGACTAAATTGAGGAATGTTGAGAAGAAGAGGAAAAACAGACTAAAGATGAAGAAAAAAAAGTGAAAATGGGCGGAGGAAGACAGGATAAACAAAAAAAGACGATTGGCTTCAGGAATTCATCAGGTTGCAAGCCACCCGATTAACGGGAGAGCACACTCCAATAAAAAAATAAAGATTGTCCTGCCGAAACCACACACGGGGTGAGCCACTCGAAGAAAAAAAAGATGTTTATTGCTAGAAAGCCGGTCATATGCCACCGTTGCAAAGAGCCAGGCCACACTGCGATCGGCTGCCGTAAGCCCAGGAATGTTCTCCTTTTTGGGGATAGCCACGACAATTATCTGGAAGAATTGAAACCCCGCATTCGGGAATCAGCTGAGGATAATGTCGCAACGTTTATTTGTGTAGATCCCTACTTTTCGGAAAATGAGGTTACCATGGGGGAACGCGTGTGCGTGCGGCAAATAGTTGAAAATAAAAATGTGTGTTCACCGTTATCCCGCGTTGAGAAAGAGGGACTGCTAAGACTGCTCATCACGGAAACTGTGGTGTCATAAAACCTGCTCGAGCATTATTCCTTTCAGAATGACGCGGATATGCTTTTGAAAGGTCTTTGTTTTGGTGACTAATCGGCGACAACTCTGACGCATCCGATGGCCTGTGAGTTTACTCATGAGATTCCGGAGGCAGAAAGCGCTAACGAAGTAGACTGGAAACGTCTAGGTGATGATGCGCTGAGCTTATCACAAAAGGGAGATGCGCTTAACATAGCGCGAGGTCATGCAGTGCTTATATTAGCGCGTGGGGATGACTCTCAAAGAGAGACATCGGATAGCGAGCCGGCTGGTGCAACATGTGTCAATTGTAACATTCTTTCAAAAGTGCAAAAAGCTAGAAATAACACGAAGGATACACCAGCTGAGTCGCCGGGAGGTTTGAGCATGGTACTTCCGAGTACTATTTCCAAGTTAGTGAGCGTTTCCTGCCGCCCCGAAAAAAAAAAGGCGCTGGCGAACGCGTGGAGAGAACACGAAGGGTCAAAGTTGCCTCAAGCGGAGGCCAGAAATGCCGAGAAAGTGCTCTGGATGTTAAAAGTTTAAGCTTCAATAGAAAGCAAGATTTGGCATGCAGAGGGTCAAGAAGGCCAAAGAACTGAGACGTCGAAGTGGTCACCTGGTTTCATCATCTTTGGTGAAGGCTGAATGGTGGAGCAAAACGAGGTACTGCATGCGCGATTGTAACGACAATGGTGCTCCCTCACGTTTGCTAGATGATGACAGCTGTTCTGGAAGGCCCACAACGAGGAAGCTTAAGCGTCCGGGTGCCTCTTTATCGGAGTTCGGAGGCCGTGGAACAAAGGTCACCACCACTGAGTACTCCGGAAAGGTTGGATTTTTGTCCCTCCGTCGCGATCTGACCCATCAACATCTTCGATATACGCGTCCCCCCCCCCCCGAGCCCATCTGAGATGGTGCCGCATTATGTTATGCACAGTGTAACGAAGGATATTGAGAAAATGTCTTGTATCCAGTTTTTAATATTGTATTCCTGTCTAATGTTCTGGCGTCTGCCGATTAGCAAGGAGTGTGTCAACGTTTGTGAGTTTTATTTTCCTCCTGATCCTAACAACAGACATTAAAAAATTTGTTTGTTTGCTTATATTCAGCAAACCCTGGCCGCCAAGCATAGGGTTAGGTGCTGATTTCAACAGAGAAGTAGGCTGAAGGTAAAAGCCTCTGTTTACACCCCATATTTTGCAGTGCAGTGTAGGTTTTCCTTATCTGTCTCCTTTATGCGCAAGTTCAGTTAACAGAGAAGGCTGACTAAAAGCCTCGGTCTACACTTTCTGTTTTCGCAGTATGCTTGCTGGCATGCGTATCAGTGTTGAGTAGGTTTTGTTTTTATGTTTGTTTTATGTTACACGTGCGAGTTTGATTTTGAGTTTTAGTTACGCAGTGAGAGGTGTGATTCATTAACTACCTCTTTTTGTTTTTGTGTCGCCCGTAGCATCTGCGTGCCTTAAACTCTGTGAATATCTCTGGGAAAAAAATACAAAACGTTGGGATGTTGATTTACTTCGCACGTAGTAGGTCTGAATTTCTGGCCCTTATTAGCTGATCCGTGATTTTCACGAGCGAGCGCACCAATGGTAAAATTTGAGAAGACTTTGTGAAAAATTGTAATCTGGCATTTTTGAGGTCAGTTGAGTGCTCTCTCTTTGTTGTACCTCAGGTCTTGCGTGATTCGTTTCTGGCGTTTGCTAGCCGTGGCTCAGGTCAAGAAATTGGTACAGCTTGCATCAACGTTTACAAGGGAGCAGATCTACGGTCTCTGCGAAGTGCTTTGGTGCGGCAGCCCCTTCGAGACCTTCTGTGGCGGAGGACGAGCTGTTATGATCAGCCTGCCAGGCTTGACGCCGCTTTGGTGCATTGGACATTGCGGCTGAGCCTACCCTGATTACTTCGAATTCAGTGCTCCCAGAGATGCACGAAGTGCGGTGACAACAGAGAAATCGTTCTTCCAGTTATCCCAGCCCATCGGCGCCCCTCGTAAAACCCTTGGGACACGCCTGACCGACTGACGGATAAGGAAGAGTTAATGGCCGTCGAGGTGGCTTGCTTTGTCATCAAGGTGCCCCAGGCAAAGCGTCCAGTGTCTGACAACCGTCTGCGGATGCCCTTCTCACGTTCTCCATTGCGTCTTGATGCCGCTGTTTCCACAGTTTGAGTTCTGTCTGGCACCACATAGCAATCCGTTTAACAGACTTAAAAATTGACTTCCGTGCAAGACCGAACGTCTTCGCTCTGAGCTGTGTCGTGCGTGGTGTGCAGTGTTTTTCCCTCGACATAGGCTGAACTCGGTGTGCCTCTTCCGCCTTTCGTGGGTTGAGAAGGAGGCGGTGTTTCCCCTTCCCCTTTCGGAGGCGGAGGTAAAGATGACAAACTTCATTGAACTGTCTTGGCCTCCATTGTTTTTTTTTCCTGAGGGGAATCCTGGGAAGGCCAGGACATAAAATTCGAGCGCCGATGCGCTTCTGACAAGCTCTCACAAGCTATCAGAAGCTCCAATCATGCTTCCGTCTTTAGCATCACCGTCATGTAACATGCTACCTGTAAATATTGTAACTGAAAGTTAGATTTAGCAGCTTCCGGCTCCTCTCCTCTGCATCTCCCTTAGACTCTGGCTGGCACTGGTCCTCTGGGCAGACTCCTAGTTACATCAGCATCTATTCATAAATATTGCGATTGCGTAAACCGCTGAAAGGGCAAGTGATATATTAGCAGGCTGATCACGCAGGCCTCCACCAAGCGCAGAAGTTCTTCTTTAAGCCCTCACAGCCGATATGAAGCCCGCCGGATCTTGGACAGTATTTGGTCAACTTGTCGAGATCAAAGGCCAATAGTGTAATTAGCTTTGCCATCTGCTTGAATATGTAGTCCAAGGATGCGGTCACGAGATATATGTAGTATGGGTATGCCATCCACAAGCACAATATTTGGGGGAAGATGGCTACTGCTTCGGGAGTGAATGACGATGAACTCTGATTTCTGAGGAGCACATTGCAAGCCACTTATTCCAGCGTACTTAATGACACTATCCACTGCTTTCTGCAGTCGGTCCTGGATGGCTCCATCAAAGCCCCGTGTCGTAAGGTAGTGATGTCATCCGCATAAATAGCATGGGCGACATCGCGTATCTCGTTGAGCAAGCGGGGATGCCCTTCCAGTGCGACAATCAATATTATAGAGAAAAGAACGGAGCCCTGAGGTGTCCTACCACCTGTAAGGTGGATCGTGCCAGACCGATGCGGTTCTATTCCCACAGTGGCCGTACGATTACGAAGAAATGAGTGGATGTAGCTATACATTAAAGTTCCACAATTCAACTCGCCTAAATAGCGAAGAATGAGGTCGTGTTCAACATGATCGAAGGCCCCCTTCAAATCTAATGCAATGAGTGCTCTCGTTTGGGTGCGAGAAGAAAGGCCTAAGACTTCCTCCAGTAGCTGTAACAGTACATTTTTTTGCCGATAGATGAGCTCGGTATCCGAATAGAGAATGCACGAAAATGTATTGCTGTTCTAGGTCTGCAGACGTCGCAAGAGTACATGCTTTATCAGCTTTGCCAATGCAGGAGGTTACGGATATGGGACGTAGGTTTTGAACCTGAACTGGTTTGGCCGGCTTGGAATCAACAAAATATAGACGTGTCGCCATGCTATGGAAGCATACCTTGGCGCCAGTATTCACTGAACATACCGGTGGGTCCTCATCACTTAGGTTTCGGAGTGTGGTGAACCGGATGTGGTCTGCTCCCTGTGCAGTGTTACAGTGTGTGTTTTGTAATACTACCCGTGCTTCCTCAACCGTGATATCTGCACCAACAACTCATTTGTCTGGCCTATGCGCGGATAGTCAGGGTAATGCGGTGTTGGGCCTGTCGGAATGAAATGTTTTTCGAGCTGACTGAGAAGTATCGAGGGGTTGTCCCGATACTCGTGTATTAGGATAAGTAACTGTTGAAATGTGTTTGTTTTCGGGGTGGTGACGTCTGTGAGGGATTGAAGAATAGATCATGCTTTTGCGGTGCCTAATGTCCTGTAAGCCGGTTGCAGGATCCTCGCCAGTAATTTCTGGTGAGGGTCGCTGCCTATTCTTGAGATTTCCGCGTAATTTTTTCTATTCTTTGTCTCATTCTGGAGAGAGGGGAGCGCCCGGCAGGAGCAGTCGCTCATCACGTCTGCTCCGTGTTTTCTGGGTGCTTTGCAGCGGAAATCACCATTTTTAGCAGATTTCTCTTCATGAATCGATGACACAAGTCATCGTGACCATCCTGACAAAAACAGGTGGGAGGACTTACATTTGATCATTTCACGCACGTTTTTGTAATCGCTGCGCCGGCAAAAGAGCCACCTGCATAGTGCTCGCCGTAGACACCGTCGCCACAGCTGCGACGCAGCTAGGCGTCGCGAAGAACCACGAAGAACGTGGCGCTTTGCACGCTTGGTGTTTCGAGTTTTTTGACTAGGTAGAAGTGACCGTGAAGGGAGAAAGCATTTCGAACGATAAATTTGAGCATAATACCGGATGGCGACCGGTGGGACAGCAGAAAATTACAGAGTGCATGTTGGACCAACCAAGCGAGCAGCATTCGACAGGGCAGAAGGACAACAAACTGAGAGAATAACGGCTTCACCAAACCAACAGAGGTAGCAGAATGCCACCCCTTCCAAACGAAGACTACAAAATAATTGTTTGAGCTCATGGGGACTACGCATCAGTGACCACAGTGCCACCCGCATTGCCAACAGTGTCTACGTAGGAACAATATACCAAGGGAAGTCCAAAAGCTAGACACAATCTGGCTCAACTACCAACAAAACATTGTTGTGGTCAGCACTCCTGCCGGAGAACAAGCCAACAGACACCAGTGAATGGCCTGTATCAAAATAGGCACGCAAGCTTTTGAAGCCAGCGCTCATGAAGCAGCCTGAGAAAGGGAGTCGTCCAGAGAATACCGCTAGAAGACACTGCCCGAGATATACCTGAAAACGTCGTAAGCTCTAGAAACCCAACTGTGATCACGGCTAAGCAAAAGGGCTATACCACTGATGTGATTGTACTATTCGATGGCTACCGTGTGCCAAGTTACGTCAAGTACGGCGGGGCATTGCTACTACGTTCGTTGTACAGAAAACAACTGGACGTGTGCTACCACTGCGGACGCTTGGGGCATAGAGCGGATATTTGCCCCAACCATAAACATAAGACCTGTCGAGACTGCAGGATGCCAAATGCTCCCGAAAACCACGAATGCAAGGCCAAGTGCCAGCTGTGCAATGAAGACCACTCCACAGCAGACCGAACCTGCAAAGAAAGATAAAAGACACCATTCCTAGTGCGGAAACGCCACTGGGAAAGAGCCAGAGAAGAACAAGAGAACGCGTCCTTCGCCGCACAAGACAGACCTTTTCACGCCAACGCAGCAAGGGACAACATATCGGAGTCCTCCCCCAGATTGCCGCATGAGAGGAAAAGCCGCTCAAGGTCCAGGAAACGCTCCAGGTCAAAGTCACCCTTCCAGTCAAGGGCCAAGGAACCCCAAAACCCTGGCACCGATACATCGTTCAAGGTGAGCTAGGCAGACAGGGTCAAGGGCACACGCGTGGAGGCTGCTTCTGACCAGAAAGTCACCAAATTCGAAGCAGAGTTAGCACAACTGAAACAAATTCTGCAAAACAATCAGATACATGCCATCTTAAGGGAGGAGAATAAAAAATTAAAGAAAGAAATTCATAACTACTGAACAGGCATGGTACAGTGCAATGATGCAATGATTGCAACACAGGACAGTGTAACCAGTATGGAAGAAAGCGCTGATTCCCTTCTCCAAAAACGAAAGCATTAGAGAACAACGACGATGGTCCTAGCAAGCAAACAAAAAACAAGACTGCTAACATCTTGCACAAAGGTCCAGAGGAATCTGAAGAATGTGTATATTTACCAATAAGCAAAGTTGAAGAAGCTGCGAAAGCTCAAAATGAGGCAATAAACGATATTAGGAAACCGTGGGAGCGCAAATCAAGGAGTGGGGAACGGTTAGCATGCTGAAAATTAACCCAGTTATACAATTACAGCAGGTTCACTAGCAGCAACTAGATAGCTTATTTACCAGGGTAACAGAACTTCAAAAATGCCCCTCTGCTACAGGCCTACAAGTCAGTGTAGTAGTGCTCATTAAAACAATCATCAAAGCTCCACTTCTAAAGCCGGCTATTATGAACCCGGCACCTCCTCAGCAATAATTGCCGCCATGGACAGACGCAACAAATACGTAATATGGCAATGGATTTGTAGAAGTTACAGAAACAAGAAAACCATCCTACACCAGTATGTTAAAGATAAAGAAATACCAGATATCATAAACTTACAGGAGACGCATGGCTGCGCCTTGTTGTCTGGCTACCGCTCTATTGGCAGTGCCGAGGGGGACGCTAAAGCCCTTACTACTTTAATGCGGAGGGATCATACGGCAGTTCAACACAACACACAGGTCACCGATATAGAAAATATACTAATTGAAGTCATACCCAAAGGAAAAACAGGGGACAGTGTGTTCATCCTAAACGTGTAAAGTAATCCGAAATTCACACGGCACAGATTTTGAACTCTCTTTAAACGCTTGCTTACCATAGTGGGCCACCGAATTGTAATAATCGGAGGGGACTTTCATGCCACTCATTACACATGGGGTTATAAATACGTCCACCCAAAAGGCAGGAATCTCTGGCTGGACTCGCAGCAGGAAGGCCTAACAATCATCACTGACCTCACGTTACCCGCTAGGCAAAGAAATAGCGTCTGTGGTGATATCGCGCCCAGCCTTACTTCCATAAAGAACACGCAATCTACGTGATGGCTGAATACACAGCGAGACTTTGGAAGCGATCATTCTATCATTGAAATCCAGCCTATTGGGGGGCCCACCAAACGCACGGGCAAACAGCTTAGGCTAGTTGACTGGGTTAAATTGAGAAATATGTGAGAGGGCATCACAGAAAGCATTACAAACATCGACCAAAGGACAGCTAATCTAAAAAGGATATTTCAGAGGCAACAATATAGTCCCACCAGAAGGTAAGCTTGAAATTCTGGACAGTAGGCTATTACATATGTGAGATTCCAAACAAGGGCTGCAAAAACGCTGGAAAACGCAGAAACATAACAGAACACTAAGAAAATGATGGCCACACTAAACAAGGAAATCGAACAATACGCACCACAGCTTTTGTTGCGAGCAATAGGAAGAAACTTGTACCGCTATGAACAACCAACTGAGCCTAGGCAAAACGTGGAATTTATTTCGACACCTCCTAAGCCCAGAGGACACAAAAACGGTACACAAACAAAATATGAACAAAATTGTGCATCCCTATAATGGCACAGAAGAATACTTTCTCAATGAGGTCGCGCTTATATAGAAATCCCAGGCACCACCATGCATTCACGCCGATTACGCAGGAGCGCCGAATCCTGACCTTAATGAAGAATTAAATGAAGCCGAGATACGAGCAGTTTTACACAAACTAAATACTACGTAGGCATTGGGTCCTGACGCCATTACGAACAAAACCCTGCAAAACCTTGACAATATGTCGATTGGCAAATTAACAGATTTTATTATGAATCCGGAAAACGGCGCACGTCGTGCTTGAACCCAAGCCTGGTAAACGCTTACAGCTTGAAAACCTAAGACCTATTTCACTAACTTCTTGCCTGAGTAAGGTAATGGATAACGCCTTACTGACCCGATTGACTAACTACCTAGAGGACAACAACGTACTCCCATGTACAATGATAGGATTTCGGAAAAATCTCTGTACACAAGACGCCATGCTACAATTGAAACACGAGATCATAGATGACCCTAGCAGACCAACTCAAGCCACCCTCGAGCTTGATCTAACAAAGGCATTTTATAATGTCACCCACCAAGCCAAACTGAATCATGTCAGTAACTAAGGTTTAGGTGAACAGACGTATAGTTACCTCCGGAACTTCCTAACGGATAGGCAAGCCAAAATCGTTGTAGGAGGCCTCACATCCCAGAAAATATCTATCGTCGCGCAGGTACACCCCAAGGATCAGTGTTATCACCTATGATACTTAACTTAGTCCTAACTGGTCCCCCAAGTAGATTAGAAAAGATAGAAGGTGTGCACCATATGCAGATGTATTAGTCTGTGGGTAAGCAATAGCAGCGATGTGTCGATTGAACAACGTTTACGAAAAGCGATGGACACCGTAGAGCAATACCTAGAAAGAACTGGTTTCATGTGCTGAGCTGAAAAATCTGAGCTGCTACTATATGGACCAACATTAAAAGGCCGACCTCCAAAGCACCACAACACACATACCTACAGAGACATACAACTTAATACACGAGATGGACACACCATATTCATTGTCGACAAGGGAAGGGTACTCGGGTTAATAATAAAAGCCAAAGGCACCAACGGGGAAATGGTACGCCTTATCAAAGCAAAGGTTCCTCAAACGATGCACCTAATCAAAAGAGTTACGAATAAGCATACCAGCATGAAAGAGGCAAATGTCATAAGGCTCATCCACGCGTTTGTCATCAGCCACATTACGTATATTTTTGCATACCATAGATGGTTCGCAGCAGAAAAAATTAAATTAAACAGCCTCATAAGAAAAATCTACAGACAAGCACTGGGGCTCAAGCGAAGCACAAGTACAGAGAGGCTGTTAGAGCTGGGTTTACATGATATATTTGAGGAACTGATAGAGGTTCGACGCATTGCACAGTACAAGCGCCTCTCTAAGACCAAGAAAAATTAGGCATCATTTATCACACACAATTTGGCACCAAATGCGACATTCCTCGTGACGTGTCGGCTAAGCTCACAGTGCCTCTATTACCTCAAAGCATGCATCTCGTGCACAACGCAGGTAGAAGGCTGAGCAGAGCCAAGACGATGACAAAGAGCTACGGAAACAACAAAGAAGAGGTCTTTGTAGATGCCGTTCATCGCAAACTAAAAAGCTGCATCGTCGTGTCTGTAGTTAACTACAAGAAACAATGGAGCGCCAGTCTGACAATACACAGGAGACGCGTTGAAATGGCGAAAAAGATTACTATAGCTTTGGCCATATCACAACCTGACGGATGGAATATAATCATCGATTCACAAGCAGTTGTACACAACTTTGAAAATGGCAGAATCTACCCTGAAGCACTGCGTATTCTTCGAACAGGCAAAACCAGTCAAGACGACAGATGCGTTTGCATTCTCTGATTCTCAGCTCACTTACCCGACACCACGGGACATATCAACCCTACCGAGGTGGCACACAATGTAGCTCGAGCACTCACTTTCCGTGCACGACAAATGTTGACCTCTCGTCAGAATTTTCCATTGTGTGGAAGTTGGAGGACTGAATAACAACGTTCAATAAAATTAGAAAACATTAGAATTTACAGAGGCGTGTTTACCCCCCTCCTCACCATGAGCTCAACAGGGCACACTGTGTCCAATGGCGTCAATTACAAACCAGATCCTATAGGAATCCAGTGCTACTACATGCTATGTATCCAGAGATCTACACGACCGCTCAATGCAAAGATTGTCAGGCACGAGCTTCCTTGGAACATACACTAAGGGAATGCCAGGTAATAAAAGACAGTAATGAAAACGTGGCCTCCACCGACAGCCTCCACGCGCTTCGGCTGGCCGTGCTGCTCAGTTCAGCCTTGGACGATCAGATATGAGCACTCCAGCGGGCCGAGGAAGCCGCTAGGAGGCGAGACATTTTAGCCGACTCCTAGGCGGGAGCCCAGCCCACTAATATTCCAGATACAAAATAAAGTTTATTCCTTCCTTCTTTCTTTTTTCTCAGTTTACGATTGAGACGTTGGCGTTTCCATCGCCGTGTCAGTCCTGTCCGTGGGTCCTAAAGATGAAACAAATGTAGGTCAATGTCTTGTGTTTCGGTGGTAGTACGTAATGTGCGCGTGGTGGCCTTTTTATCTTGAGTAAAAGAGTCGAGCCATCGCTCGTAACCTTATCCTTCAGGCGGGTCCCGGCGACGTTCCCTGAATTCGATCTAGTTTGTAATGCATAAAGGCCGCTAGTTGTTCTGGGCACCATTCAGTGGTAGAATGGTCGCCACAATATAGAGGTCGCTGTCAAGGTGCTCCTCTAGATAACCATGCGCTACCACCAAGCCCGTACTGCGTACAAAGGTGAGCTCAGGGCAGGTGTCACGTGATATACTGTTGCCAATACGAGAGGGGTGCTCTGGGTCTATTAGTGAAGTGTATCTCATGTTAAAAATATTACACAAGCGTGTTCCTTTGGCCTGCGAGTTGACATAACATCAAACTGTATATGGACCGTTAAAATCTCCGCAAAGCAAACGAACCAGGCCAAAACTTCCCAATTCCACGAGAACTCGGTAAAAGCAGTGCATAGGCGAACGGAGGAAACTGTACACTTTTAGTAAAAACAAGCTTTCTCTGTTTAGGATTTGCGTAAATATTTCGATATTTTGGTGAGGGATGTCACTATTAGTGGTATGCACGTGACTCGGGTTGTGTTTCAAAACTGAGGCTCCCACAAGAGGAGAGGCACCCAAGAGCATGTTGTCGAGAACGTGTTGTGAAGAAGGTGGTCAATTTGGTCTTTGTAAGAGGATATAAGGAGCGTCAGTGGATCCGAACTGCTGCAGTATATAAGGAGCGTCAGTGGATCCGAACTGCTGCAGTGAATTCTGCTTTCGGCGGAATCCCCAGCAGTATCATTGCCACAGCACTAGTCGTGGCGTGTCACGCGACGCCATCTTCATCGCGAAAGGAAACGGAAGTGCGTGTGTAAGGGTGCGAGCACCATGCAATCGCATTGGATGTTGATGGCCGAGAGATTCGATCAAGTTTAGTCAGGGTAGTTGGCAAGGCGGTGGTACGTGCGAGCGTGCGTTTTATACATGACTGCATGCCCTCTATCATCTCAATCTGAAGAATTTTCATGCGGCGTTTTATCCTCTCTAGGGCAGTCTGCATACTGGAGCCCGTTTCTGCTACCAGCGCATCCATTTGCTTTTGCAGGCGCTCCCAAGGCGCCTCCATCTCTCTACTTAGGCGAGCTATTTCGGCGAGAAGATCAGGGGTCGAGGATTTAGTGATCTCAGGGGACGCGGCGGAGAGTGATCGGTGGGATGGAGCAAGCTGTGGAGGACCCTCTACCTGACCTACCTCCCGAGGAGCCACCTTGGTTGCGTTCCGTTCCGGGGTCCACTGCTGCTAGGAGGAAGCGTGTACCTCCTTGCCAACAGGTTTGCCCTGTAAAGCTTTCTTGTAGGGTTGTCGTGTAGATGGGGAAGGAGTGCGCCTCTCTGATAGGAGCCATGATTCCTCGCAGGAGCAGAGCGGGACTTTAGCAGAGTCCAGGATTGGGAGCGGGTCTGGGATTTCGAGCGGGTCCAGGGACTTGAAGCGGGTCCGAGACTTAGAGTGGGTCTTTGACTTGAGACGCGATTTGGATCGCCTCTTGGAGCGTGACTCTTCTGCCTTCATCGGGGTGCTTGAATGGTGGGTCTCGGCTGTCTCGCTTGACACGGTATGGTCACTGGAGGGTTGGAATTCACGCAGGTCTTTTTTAGGGCTTTCCACACCCATAATAGTTGATTGTCTGCCTCTCACGCCGAGGGCAGTTTGGATTCATCGTAGGGTGAGGTCCATCACAGGATTTGCAGTGGGCAGTGCGCGGTAGGTGGGGTTGTCGGAGCCACACGTCGGGCATATGACACCGTCTGGTGTAGGGGAATGGTCATCCCGATGGACCAGCTCAAGAGAAATCTTGCAAACCACTTGTCGGGGACTATGATGGTACAACGCAGTTCGGCCCCGTAGAAGCATACGTAGCCAGGGACCTTCAATCCTTCGAAAGTGACTCACGCTATGTTGGTCTGACCCATCATGCGCGCTTGGAGTATTTGGGTTGCAGGAGCCACAAAATCATCCACTAGCGTGGAAGACGACGTACCTGGCACGATTCCAGGAACAATACCCTTACAAGAGTTTTCTGGAGCCGCAAAGCATGTTCTGATGGGATAAACACGCTCAACGAGTCTCAGCTTCCGCACCCTGTATAACGCGTTGGCCACGTGGGACTTGGGTGTGCTGATGACCGCTAGGTTTTGAAGTGGTTGCAGTCGGAATATGTTGTCCTCGTGGTCTTTGGTGGTCAAACTAGCAGCGCTCCAGAGAGCTCCGGCGAGTTCAAGCGCGTTCACCTCTCCAGACAACGCCCTCCATGAGGGCGTACAATGACCTTTTCATCGTGTATAGGAAGTCGAGGAAGATGCTGATTCCCACTCTGCTTGCGTACATTCCGCGGAGAGACGCGCGGAATGCTTTCACTTGGTTGGGTTTCCTTGTGGGTGTTCATTTTGTGGGCGCGTCGCTTCTTGATTACGGTCTTCCAACAGCCACCTGCATCGTCGTCATTGGTGTGGTCAGCAGGACAGTTCGAGGCAGCTTCGTCCTCCATTTTTTCTCCAGTCAAAATGTCATTTTGTTGTACAGAAAGAAAACTAGTGAAAGCTGGATCAAATGTCGGCCCCACGGTGTGCGTCTCGGGTGTCGTTACTCCACGCAACGCCCCGCGGCGTTCTCTATCGTGGACGGCGACCCTTGCTCATTGGATTGATTGATTTGTGGGGCTTAACGTCCCAAAATCACCATATGATTATGAGAGACGCCGTAGTAGAGGGCTTCGAAAACGTTTGACCACCTGGGGCTCTTTAACGTGCACCCAAATCTGAGCACACGGGCCTACAACATTTCTGCCTCCATCAGAAATGCAGCCGCCACAGCCGAGATTAAATCCCGCGACCTGCAGGTCAGCAGCGGAGCACCTCACCCACTGGACCATGGCGGCGGGGCCCTTCCTCATTGGAAGACGGCGTTACGGTGGTTGAATGCTCCATCGACACCGAGTCGGAAGTTGGCTGAGAGCACTTCGCAATGATGCCTGCTTCGGCCTAGTAGTATGGGACGCGTAAACCACGCCACAGTAGCAGCAGCCGCGTAGAGCCTGCCCTAGAGCGTCGGATTCTCATGCGTAGATGGACGAAAGATCAACTCATTGCGACAAGCTTGGCTCCGATAAGGTCACGGCCACTTGCTGAGTTGAAAGGTACCACCAGTTAGGCTAAAAGTCTCACAGTCAAAAATGCACATGATGCAAGCGAAGAAACGGGGAGCGTTGCGCGAGACGCCGCGACGCGTCTCCCGCGAACACAGGAGCTCCGTACAGCACGTCCGCTCTCCACGAACGCTAGAGCTAGCCAGACTTCCTGGTGCCAGAGGAAGCTATTTCCGTGAACCAAAGCGCTGTACAAGCCCCTGGCGAGGCTTCGAAGCACTGCGTCAAAAAGAGCACGGTCGAGCACGTGAATTCTGTGGCACAGGCTGCCTAAATCTGTTCCTATCGTGGGAATGGCGTACGTTTGTGCCTGTGGTCATGCGTTTTTAGACGCGAAGCTCTTTAAAGGGCCACTCATCAGGTCTGACACTTTCGAGCTGACAAGCGCAATGCATAGACGAGTGGCAGCTTGGGCTAGTTGGTATGGCATGACGATAGTTATAGCGCGAGAACAAAACGACGACACAAACGACGACACGTGTCTTTCGTGTCCTTCTTGTCTCTGTGTCGTCGTTTTGTTCTCGCGCAATAACTATCGGCATAGACGAGGCGTTCATGATCACGTCTGCCAAATTTTGCAACGCCACGCGCCGCGGAAACAGGTCAAATATAAAGATAAACGCTGCCCCCCCCCCTCCCTTCAGTTGGTGTATGCCTAGAAAATGAGGGAATCACGTGGGCGTAGGAATGGCCCCACATACACGGCAATGCATTGACGTTGGTCCTCTACGTAGACGACTCTGCTCTGATGTTGTCAACAATATACCACGTGACATGGCAAAAATGATTTAACAAAACATGCGTAGTTCATGTGTTCGTTGCTTTAGGAGAATAATAAAACTTCAAATAACTAACGAGACGCAATAAAAAGTTGTGCGCGTTTTTCTTTCATTTTTTCTATAAAATGCTACGAGATTCGGGGCCAATGTGTCAGCGTTTCGCATGCGTTCATGTCCCCGTGGTCAGCGCATTGAGCAGACGACATCCGTAGAAGCAAATGGAACGCTCCTACGCGTTCGCGCACTCATTGTGCTCATATATTCTACCGCGTCTAAGCTTCGAAACCCACCCACAGAAACAAAGGCGGGTTCCAAACCCGCCCGCAGAAACAGGCAGAAGACCACGAAATAACGCTGGTCAACAGAGCAACGCCACTCGCATGCTCGGGAGTTGGGCTTGTATGGGCGCGTCATGCACACGTGAAATCTTGGTCATATACCTGAGACAGTAGGAAAGAGATTTGGTTTCCGAGGGCGCCGCGGAGGAGCGACAAGGGTTTCGAGCTCGCCTCCTCTCATCCTCGTTTCACGCCGCTTCAAAACACCTGTTTCCTCCACTCGTGATGAACCGATTCGAAAAATTTTTTTGGCAAAATGTTCGTCATCGGACACCCAACAATTTCCACTGCATAAATAAAATTCGATATGGGGCCTGGTGAATGGTCCTTTAAAGCGACACCCGTTCGTCCCTCGTCGTAGTACGTAACATGTCTTAGGCTCTGACGCGCATGGTGGTGCCGGTAGGAAATTTCTCCTGTGCGTTGTTGAACAACGAAAAATTCGCAGCATGCGCGTTAACTAAAAACCGAATTCTCATGTTTCTCATTGCCCATTATCAGCCATCGGCATGTGCATTAAGCACTAGCTGACAAGAAAGGTTTGCTACGTTATACTAGCTGGGCGTCACCTCCTTGGTTTTAGAAAAGTTTAGTGAGCGTTGGGCCGCAGTGCCGTGAATACAGTGAACTAGTATATACCCTGAACTCGAGGTGGTTGAAGGCGGGAAGTAGACACGAAGCGCAAGCCCTAGGCAGGTGTGCGTGTGCCACCTCTCGCTTAGTCCTTGGAATGTCCGCTTGATGGCGGTGCTTCTATATGCGGAATATATGATGAAAAGATGTAAGATGGTGGTACTTGGAGTGTTGACTAGATGGACGGACACACAGACAGATGCATGGTCGGATGCACGGATTGCTGCACGGATGGATGGACGCATGGACGGACGCAGGGGCGGATGCGTGGAAGGATGCAGGGACGGACGTACGGATGGACGTGCGGACACATGAAAAGACGCACGCACGGACGGTCGCACATACGGACGCATGGAAGGACGGAAGCAAGAACGAACGGACGAACGGATACTTCGCCCCACTCTCTATCATTCACCCCGTAGATATGCTGCCAATTTTTGGTAAATATTATACCTAGTTATAGTTACATGTGGGTCGTTGGGACACAATCATCCCATTAAGGGGTGGTCTGAGGTGCTTTGTTTCTGCTCGTGATAACACACTGTTTCGTTGATAGCGAGAACACTGTCAGCTAATTTTGGCCATTGCCACGTCCCTGATATGTGTATGCATGTATTATATAAAAAGGCAAAGAGAACAGAAATGGGAAGAGAAACATTTTTCGATACACGCGACCGCATAATCGAACCAGTGAGCCCAAGCTCCTGAGCGCGTAGCGTTAGATCACTCAGGAGCTCAGGGTCCCTGATAAAAACTTCGAAAATTTCAACAAATATATCACGACTCTTACACGCACTCTATTAGGAACATAAATCTACACGCTACCCCTGCCAGTCTCGCTGTTAGCGCCACACAGATGACTTCATTTTGACCTTTGGCAGTGCAAGCAGGATCATGGTATAATGGGAAGAACTTCATTGGCTCTAGAAGGTGTACTTCTAGTTAACACGTGCCACACCCTTGTCTCTATTGTCCGGTCAGTGTCTTCAGGCATATTTGGCGCTATTTTATTAAGCCACGCCGACGACAACTTCATGAAGTGCATATGAGACAGAAAGCAAGCGCACTACCTAATGCAGTTCAATTTGTGCAGATTGTTCCTTACGCCACTAACGCGGGACGCCTGTAATCCTATTTACCATTTGCTGAGGCAATGAATGCTGTTTAAAGGCTTCGCCCTAACAAACCCCATGGTGTTGGGTCGTAAGTACCGTGTTCGGAAGTGTTCCTGCAGTGTTGCAAGGACTTGACGATGAAGGTCTAAAGACATCCAAAAACGAGAAAATATGTCTTTATGACACCAAGCACGGCAAACTAGTTAAAATCCCGTGAATATAATAAACGTAAAAAAACACCGCTGCATCACAGAAATAGTATTCACAATGATTCCTGTTCAACATTTCATTTTTTAGGTCTAAATAGGCACAGATGATGCAGTTCGAAAATTGGCATACGAATTTAAAACCAGAAATATCTTTGCCGGCGTGATGAGGAACTGAAAGCGCATAGGCTTACACTATCAGTGTAGTGTTGAGAAACATCCTCCTCTTCACGTGAAGAAGGCCCGTCACTGCTGAAGTTGAAGCGCTGCCTTTTGCATGCGTGCCTGTTTATTCATCATCACCATGCTGTGGAGGCGCTGTCTCCACGCGCAATAAATTTGGCGTACTTTAAGTGGTCGTGTCAGGCACTTCATGTGAAGTTTAACTGTTTGGTCCCCGTCGCTTAAGAGATGTCGGCTACTAGCCAGTCGTTTTCGCGGAGTTTTCGTGGTTTTCACTGCACGGTCAGGTATTTTGGGCAGTCCCGGTGAAATGGCTGGCACAGCATCTGAAGGGAGCCTAGATTTCTTTGGTGCTTGCAACAGCTTGTTTTAGAATCAGAAATACTTATTTGCAATCAAGCAAAAGAATAAGTATATGGTAAGATTATACGGAAGGAGGTCCCATAGTTACAGACTGAGTCCCGTGTATTTGCATGATATGTGGCAGAGATTGCTTTCTCCGAGACGTATTTGGCGCACACATAATCAGTAGGGTCTGTCAGCTCTCGGAATTTCCCTTTACCACTTATCCAAGAGCTCGGGTTCACGCGGAGCCTTAAAAAGCAACACGCTTTGTTGCTCTGTACAAGCTTTTTATACGCCTACTTACAATTCGGGGCGAAACACCACTTGCTCATTTCCAGGCGCCACCAGCGACAAGGTCGCTCATGAGTACACGGAGTTGTATGCAGCGTCGAGGTATGCGTGCACTGATTTATAAAGTGCGAATCAGCAAAGCAAACGCTTTGGCAATGCTCAAAAGCACAGGGAAAAGCGTTTCTAAATCACAAAATTGCATGCACACAAAGCTTTCAGAAAGATTCATTTGCGCATAAATTTCAGAATGAGCACCACCCTAATACCAGCCACGCCATACAGTAGCGCCATCTCAACTCAGACGACGGCAACTACTCATAGGTCATCGTCGAACACAATCAGCCCGCGTCCTCCCCTTACGCGGAGCGGCGAGTGTCAGCAGCTAGCTTATTCTCACACCGGGCCCAGACCTCAGAGGAGCTTCAGTTTGTTCACTATCATGCAACTTTTCCACGTTTTCTTTCAATTAGAAAACTGAGATGCACGCGAAAAAGGGGCCCCTTTGTGTACCACTCGTTATGTGGAATGAAAAAAAGAAAACACCACGCAAACTTGGAGTTAGTGTATATGTATAGACGTGCATTTGTCTTGTAACGCCCCCAGCAAGAACGTATTACGGAGAAGCTGGTGCGCAGGCCACACCACCGCATGGGGTCCCTATCAAACAGAAATTTATCAATAGACCGTCGTGCACTCTGTAGCTTGTTAGCTACGAACTGACTGGCGCTTCTATTTGCTTTACATTCATGGCCTTAAGCTTCGACATCAAAGTATTAGCGTGTATACGGTGCCATTTAAAAAAACGCATTTAAATAATCAATCTTGTAAGCTGTTGGGGGCTCTTTGAATCTCGGAACACCTATATTTTGTTTTTGTGAGTTGTTGCATATCTTCCATAGTTGGCACCAGTTGACCATGTAGCAGCGGCGGTGCACGTTATTCGGCAGTACACTGCATCTTTGCGCCTTGCGCTACCGGACCCACCGACAAATGATTCTTAACCAAAAGCAAGTGTTTCTTCTTTCTTTATTGATTGCTCGCTCGTCAGGCAGTGTCAACTGCAGATCGGCGACACGCTTCGTCGATTGACGACATGCTTAAAGAAGCCGCCTGCAACAACAGAGCGCGGCTTCACCTCGTAACTATGGTTGCTAACCAGGCAAAATGGCGAACTTATGCGCTGCGTAGTCGGCCCATGAAGCTCGATGCTCCAAATGCGATAGCTGTTAGTTGATGGTTGTCGTGTGTTCACACATGCCTGTTCTTTTCTTGTGTTTTCCTTTAAGCTTCAGAGGAAAGCTGCTTGTCGTTCTTCGTGTGAAATCCAATTGTCTTGGCAATAATGATGTTTGAGGCCCCTGTACTATGATATACGTACACGTTAGAGAACCCCAGCTGGTCAAAATTTCTGAGTGCTCCACTACAGTGTCTCTCATAATCATATAGTGGTTTTGGGACCTCAAACGAAAAACCACGATATAATTATGAGAGATGCCGTATTAAAGGGCTCGGCAATTTCGACTACCTTAGGTTATTTGCACTTGTATCTAAGTAAAGCTGCCTCAAGCATTTTCGCCTCCATCGAAATGCAGCCGCAGTAGTCGGGATTCGATCTCTCGACCATTGGTTTAGCAGTCTAGCACCGTAACTATTAGAAGACCACGGCGGGGCTCCAATGACTCATTGTCGCGTTTAGCTGTTCCCGGTAAAACTCTGACGTTTAAAATGACAGTGTTCTACGCCGGTGTCCACCACGGCTTCAATGATGTATATCGGCAACAGAATAAAATATACGCGAACAAATGCTTGCAACATTCCACGATCACGAGCTTCCTGAACGTAGAACCCTCATGATCGACGTGCAAATAGTGAAGCTGTGTAACGCAGTATCATGCAAATGGTGAAGCTGCGTAAGGCATGTTGATACAAATTGCCCTTCAAATGTTTGAAAAGACCTTAGGTGACGTAGCTGTATTATCTCCGACTCAGATTCCCACTTGCAGAAGTTTCACAAGGACTTGCAACTCCGAAACCAAAATTTAAGACGGTTCACTTCAAAGGTATGGGCCACTTACGGAACAACGCTCCTGAAGATGGAATCACGGTGACCTCGGGCGACGTAGTTCACGATTACGTTGTGCATTTTTTCTGCCATGTTGAAATCGCTGGAACTAGGCGCAAGTTTGTCTTGCATGCTTCACCATCAAGTCGCTGATAATTATAATCCATTGAGGTGGCTGTTTTTTATTGCAATAGCTACTATGTGGAGAGTCTAGGATGATTTTTGCTGTTGTCTCCGCCACCACCGTCGTCATATATATATAGATGCGCTAGCCTGCCTTTTTTGCAGAGCGAACATCGCCTTTCCGGCCGCATTCGTCTGCGCGCGCGCTTACCTCATGAGCAAAAACAGTAGGGGTGGGGCAGGGGTAGGGGGTTATGTGGTTTCCGTGCAACAATCATCGCACGGCTTGTGCCCCTACAGCAGGTGGGATCTTCTACGGACTATTCTCTCAACCAATGTTACATGATAGTTTCAGGCCTGCTGACAGTGTCTGCCACACGCTCTGACGTCATTTCGTTTAGATTGGTGTGTTTCGCTTCACAGACGTGCCTACGCGTGCTCTTGTTGCTCGACAGACATGGATTGCCAAGCCCCACGAACGTTTTCATGGCGTGCTGGTGTGCTTGTTGGTGACTCGAGAAGATCGTCTTTTTTGTGTGTGCGTCAACTGCAGCATGGATATGTGATGTGTTTTGTGCACTGGATATTCGCAGTTTGTGCGGCTACAAATCTAAACGGTTGGGCGATACTGCGTGGCTAATGATCACGGCAAAGAGACGAAAGCTGCGAATGTTCTCGTTTCCTAAGGATCACCGAAGAACTAAATGGAAACGTGTCGTTTGCCAAGGTGACGTCGAAAACCGTTTTCTTTGTGACCCGAAGGTACGTGTGTGCCTGTTCTGCATATTTATAAGTCGTTCCAATGGCCCCATTTCCACCTTGTTCGGTTCTTGCTCTGGAATAAAGGTGTCATCTGTGCTTCTTACTTGTTGCAGCAAGCCCCGACATTAAAATAATAAACACGCGTGAAACTACGTTTTCAAAGCAGGCGTTTCTCTTTCAGGGTCAGTACACATTTTGTTTTTGCTGATTAGCGCCGCGGACTTGTTGTATTGCGTTCGATCACATGGTTGATAAAAATGTAAGGCATGCTAATTAATTGCTTAGTGTATCGATTTTGTGCATAGTATCTTCTTACCAGTGTCCCTACCACTTTGAAGTGGCGTTATAGTTCTGTGCCAGTCTCATCAGCACCTCAGCCTGATATGTTTTTTTGAAATTTAGGCGCGTTTAGACGCTTACGGCAAAGCACTTCCTTTCTTGGTTTTCAGGTGTGTGAGCTCTACTTCAAGGTAGAGCATTCAATAACCATTACACAAATATACCAATCCAAGAACCGAAAGGACCAGCAGTGCAGTAGAAGCGCCTACGGGGACTACACGTCTTAGTATAAGCCCAGTACTAACAATTTTCCTAAGCCTTAAGTTATACTACCGACTACACACCACTGAGACAGGGGCCAGAGCAAAAGTAGAAACACCGCTCCTTGTGTCGGTCACAAAAGATTTTTGTGAAACGAAAAACTTTGTTTGTTGTTGCAATGATCCTGATCCTCATATTGTGATGAGTAACGCACTTGTGGCATCAGCACCCACTTTCCTTAATACCTACGTGTCTATGAAGACAGATGTTCGAAAGACTACAAGTAAGACTGCAGAAACTTTGGAAATGAGTAGCAAAAGTTTTTGTTCGTGCTCTATATATATAATGTGTGTGTGCGTGTGTGTGTGTGTGTGTGTGTGTGTGTGTGTGTGTGTGTGTGTGTGTGTGTGTGTGTGTGTGTGCAACGACTTTCCAAGTTTGCCATTTATTTCAGAATCCAAAATTCTTAGATCAATTCATCTAAATACTAAAATATTACCACCAGCACGTAGTGGGTCGACAGCGAAAGCGGCTCTCAATCTGGAGGAAAAAGAAGATCGCGTGCTTCTTCTCTTCTCGAGAGCCAGCCACGACTGACACATCGTCCTAGAGCTAGCTTCTCGGTGGTTTAATAAATACCCCAGTACTTGTGACTCATCGTAACACACTGGTGGAAGTGCGGGGTAGTCTCACAGATACTGAAGACCCCCCCCCAGAAAGCCATGATACTTGACCAGTGCCAGTCAATACTCACGCGCATCGGACCAGCCGCCGAATCAGGGGATTGCCTCCGGAAGTCGACGATACTCCTCCCACCACGTCGACAAATATGACCAGTGCTTCGGTGCAAACCTCGTCAAACCTCGTCAACCCTGTGCAAACCTCGTTGTGCATCCACACTTTTTGAACCTCAAGGACAAAGGCTCTCCCCTGCCAGTTGGTAGCATTTTACGATAGCACTGATAGCCCATAAAGTTCACAAAATAAATCAGGAGCTGGCTCATGCTGACTGTTGCAAGCAGCACTAACTGTAAAATAGGCGGATAGGTTTCAAATGCGCCGGAAAGCTCATACGTCACATTCAGGTTCCCAATCTGAACACGGTACCAAACTATTATATGGTGTATTGTATTAGATCATACAGGTTTCTCTCGGATGTCTTTCCCCACTGTTTTGCGATTGCAGCATACTACACATGAATGTATGGGATAGTCGCTAAGCATTTCTCTCGCCAACGAGATCCAATAGACTTGCGGCATCTGATGCGAAGACCTCGGCTGTATCTCACCACTGACTGATGAGAAGTGCGTGTAAACAAGCCCTAACTATGTGATAAACGTGCTGTACCAGGGTATTTTTTCCCTCAAGTTGCTTATTGATTTCGATCACGGCCGACGAACTGGTTTTCAAATACTTCTTCACAACGAGTAAATTGTGCACGGCTTCAGGCAATGAAAGAAGGCTTTCGGGCTTCTCAGACTTCATCGCCTTAGCTTCGTTGCTTCTCAAGAAAGAATGACACGGCAGTAGTCCAAGATATCTTCTAGAGCTTTCAAAGAAAGTCACGGTTTCGCCCAAAAGGACGAAGCAAATAATGCTATTGCAACCTTGGAATGTTTTACGAAGCAAGGCTTCCAGTTTGAGGAGCAATACAGTTTGCAGTAAACAAGCGCTTGCTAAGTAATGAAGTTTCTTGTGGCACTGCCACAGCACAGAACACCTATACACTATCATTTAGAGAAGGGAAACTGTACCTTTGACAGTGCAAAGAAAATAAGGGTAGTGGTGGTGTTGTGAACTAACTTATCCGAACTAGAGGCGACGCTAGTAGGCCTATCATTATCACTGCGCTAGGGCAATACGGAGGCTGCTTTGGTAGCAGGTGCGGAGGCTCTCGGTGCGCGCCCGCACGTTTTCGGGCGTTTATTCGCTGCTATTGCTGGGTGGCATTCGCGCACACGGCACCGTAACCTTATTATAAATATTTCCGCTATTCCTCCAGGTGACCGAGAGGCCTCAAATGGCATACAACACGCCAAGCAACTAAGCTTTCATTGATTAGTGACAATCGTGAATGCAGCAGTATACATCTAAACAAAGAACACTGTCTCTCACAGAGACGAACAACACATAAAAAATAACACCCATCTGTTTAATAAAATTACCCGCTGTAATTGTACAACTTTCTCTTGGCTCGTTCAGTCAGAAAACAATATTTACACTGGAATCCCCTTGTACAGTACTTTGTACTGTGCTTCCAATTGTCTTTCTCACCACACAGGCTCTCAAAAAGTGAAGTGTCAGTACGATTAGCCTGAACCGCAATATGATATTTGACAACGCATTGGCAAGCAGCATATCGCGGTGACTAAAAAAATAATACAAATTCTCATTCGGAAGTGGCCTGCAACATGACAACATGCATCCTTGCACCACAATCAGAACCAATGGGCACTTAAAATATTGCCGCATGTTGTTAGGCACCTACCGAAGTCTTGCGCCACCTCCCACTCTTATGAATTCTGCCACACCAACTGACAAGCCAAACGCGCAAAGCTAAATGGGCCATGCAACGCTGGCTGCACGTGTCACCACACTACGTGCTGGAAAAAGAAGGCTGCCGGTTTTTCGAAGGAGCGGCACGTGGCGAAACGCATAAAAAAGAAAACGTTGATGAGGTCTTCTTTTTTTGCACTGGAGAGCTCAGGACAACCTTTAGGTATTTAGTTCACCGGCGCAAGTTCGCCATAAATAAATAGTTGTTTTAGCTTTCGGCGTTGTATTTGTTCGTTACAAACTGATGGAGGTGCGGGGTAGGATTTCAAGCCCATCGCAGGTTAGGGAACACAGCCCAGAATTCCGAAGGCTGGAGCCAGCGCAGTTGACTCCCATACACCATTGAACGGGTCGCCGCCTACGAGGGTAGCAGCCTGAGTTTAGAGCCCTCTTCGATTCTTCGAGACCAGTGGAGGTCGTAAGTTCCGGAGCCCCTGTAATGGCTGCCCAAGCGACTTCATATCCATCTCATATCGTCATGGACCCGCCTCGAATACCAGAGGTCTTCCATGGAGATACTTTCGAGGATTCCGAGCACTGACTTGACGGGTTTGAACGCGTTGCCAGGCTGAACGGTTGGGACAAAGCCAGAAAACTTTGCTACATCTACGTGGCATGGCAAGATTCTGCGCGTACGTGGTTCGAAAACCACGAAGCGTCCTTATTGTCGTGGGACGACTTTCTAAGAGAGTTTCTTGCTACGTAAACAAACACGGAGTGCAAAGAAAAGGAAGAGGCCGCTCTTCAGACGCGTAACCAACGCAACAACGAGAGCGTCTCCATGTACTTTGAAGACATGTCCTGACTGTTCCGCCGGGCCGACGCGAACGTGGCTGAAGAAAAGAGTTGCGGCACCTGATGCGTGGAGTGAAGGAGGAGCTTTTTGCAGGGCTGGTGCGTAATCCACCCCGCTCTCTTGCCGAGTTCCGATCAGAGACGATGATGATAGAAAAGACCCTGCAGCAGCGCACTCGCCAATACAACAGGGACGTAAGCGTCCCATCTATTAGTGCGGCGTCGACAACCCTCACGAGTAACATTGACCTCTTGCGTAAAATGGTGAGGGCTGTCGTAAGAGAAGAAATCCAGAAAATACAAATGGCTGAAGGTGATCCAGCGACGTCCTCGCTTGCCGATGTTGTGCGCGAAGAAGGGCGGCAAGAGGTTCTTCAACCACAACCTCAGTTGTTACAGCGCGCACAACAGGAGCCTGTGCCTCAGTTGTGGTACACGAAAGTTGTGCGAGAGGACCTCGGACGCATGAATCGGACGGCTACAACTTCTGTAATGTCTCCGACATTTGCTCCGAGTACGCCGCTACCAATGCCGGAAGCAAAACCACGTAACAGCGATGTATGGTGCACTGTACACCGGCGGCCCCTCTGCTACCAGTGCGAAGAAGCAGGTCACCTTTACCGGGCGTGCCAGTATCGTCGAGTGGGGCTGCGTGGTTTTCTAGTCAATGCACTATGCCTGCGGAACGGTGAACGGCCTTACAAAATTGAAAAGCATTTGTCTTCACACTATTCACCTAAAGACACGCAACAACGGGACTTACGTTCGACAGCACCGTTGCGCTATCGGTCGCCGAGTCCTCGTCCGTCATCAAATCTCCGAAGGCCACGTTCACCTAGCCCGCGGCGGAAAAACTAGAGCCAGTGACCTCTGTAGGTGAGGCCGCTAATATACTGACAACTGAAGACCCTCCGATGTTAGCCCGACAGGACGGCGGCTGTTACTCAATGATGGACAAGTGCAGTAGTAGCAACGTTACCCTCGATATATTAGTCACGATCGACGACGTCGAGACCATTGCGCCATTAGACACTGGTGCAGACTATTCCTTTGTCAGTAATGCTCTCGCAAAGAAGCTGAAGAAGGTGATGACTGAATGGACCAGACCTCAGATACGTACCGCTGGAGAGCACTTAGTCCAGCGGGGTTATGCACCGCAAGGATAGGAACAAGAGGATTCGTGTACGTCGGCAGCTTTATTGTGCTTCCAGAATGCTCCCAAGAACTTATTATAGGCATGCACTTCTTGCAAACAAACAATGCAGTCATCGACTTGCAAGAGTCCCAGGTTTGGTTTTCTACGGAGAATGCCGTCACCATCTGTCATGCAGAGAAACCAATCGTTCTACCTCTACGCAATGTGGACGAAGATGTAACCGTGCCACCACGTTGCAGTGTGACCCTTCTCGTGAGGAGTCAAGTTCTCCGTGACTGTGAAGGATTAGAAGATGGAAACATTGGACTGCGACTAAAAAAATGACTATGCGTGGCAAGAGGCCTGGTGAGCCTTCGTGATGGATGTGTGTATGTCCTACTATCTAACTTTGGAAAGAAGCTGCAGCATGTCGCGAAGGGAACACCCGTAGCATCGGTGCATGGGTACGTGCAAGTCTCAGATGTTTGCTCTCTTCATAAAGCTTCAGAGACAGTAGATAATGTACTCCAATCAGTACACATTGACAGAGAGCTCTCGTCATCTCAGATTGCTGACCTCATCAGAGAGTTTGCTGAGTGCCTCTCCAACTCGTCGAAAGTCAGACGTACTCCCGTCGCAAAGCACCACATCGTGGTCGAAGAACACGTGAGACCTGTGCATCAGCGCCCATACCGAGAAGCGCCAAATGAAAGGGAAGCCATCAAGAACCAAGTGCAGGAAATGCTCAACGATGACGTAATTCAGCCATCCAACAGTCCGTGGGCATCACCGGTAGTGCTAATCAAAAAGGACAATGGATTTGCTTGGTCCATTTCCTCTCTCTTCATCGGGGAAGCGCTGGATTGTTGTAGCAACCGACCACATGACTCGATATGCGGAGACATCACCTCTCGCAAAAGGAACGGCGAATAAAGTAGCGCAGTTTTTCGTCACTCAAATTGTACTACGACATGGCGCACCGCAGGTTGTCATAACAGACAAAGGAACAGCTTTTACTGCCCGTTTGATGCCGTCTATTATGAAGCTCACACACACCGACCGTAGAAGCACTACAGCAAATCATCCGCAAACAAACAGATTAACCAGAAGACTCAACAGAACTCTCGCTGACATGATCTCGATGTATGTGGACGTTGAGCACTAGACATGGGACAGTATTATACCTTATGCTACATTTGCGTACAATATGGCAGTACAAGAAACGACACACTTTCCGCTATTTCAACTTGTTTATAGTAGGATGGTCACAACGACCTTAGACGCGGTGTTATCTGTCAACGATTCGAATGAGAGTGACCCAGACATCAGCGACTACATAGAACAGGCAGAAGAGGCATCGCCATTGGCTAGACATCGTATAACTTTACGACAAGGCTCCAACGCAAGTCACTATAATCTGACGCGGAGAGACTTCCAATACAACCCCAGAGACAAACTGTGGTTGTGGACACCTGTACGCGCACCTGGCCTATCCGGAAAACTTATGCGGCGCTATTTCGGCCCTTAGAAAGTACTTCGCAGATTAGGCACGCTAAACTACGAAGTCATTCCTGAAGGTAAAGTGTGCTCAACCCGACGCAGGAATCACCAAGAAGTCGTACATGTAGCACGGATGAAACCACACTACGAAAGGCACTGAACAAGAGAACTGCTAAATGTGCTCAAGCGTCAGGTCAATGCTCCTTTACAAAACTGTTCAACGTCAGTGTACGCATCGGGACGATGCGCTTCAGGAGGGAACTAATGCCGCATGCAGGCACCTACCGAAGTCTTGCACCACCTCTCGTTCTTATGAATTCTGCCCCACCAACTGACAAGCCAAACGCGCAAAGCTAAACGGGCCATGCAACGCTGGCTGCACGTGCCACCACACTACGCGCTGGAAAAAGAAGGCTGCCGGTTTTTCGAAGGAGTGGCACTTGGCGAGACACATAAAGAAGAAGACATTGACGAGTTTTTTTTTTTCACTAGCGAGCTCAGGACAACCTTTGTGTATTTAGTTGGCGGGCACACGTTCGCCATAAATTAATAGTTGTTTTAGCTTTCGGCATTGTATGTGTTCGTTACAATACTTTGGTAGGGAACACTAATTGCTCGCCCTACTGTCCTGTGCCAGCGCCGCGTGATCATTTCCTCTTCTTTCACTCGAAACAGTGGCTCGGGGTATGATTTGAAGACAATGATAAATTCGAGATCACCGTTCGCAAAAGGTTCAATTGCCAAGCGGTGATCTTTTATTCAGATTGACTAAAGAAACTGCTGCAACGGTACGAGAAGCACTTTGAAATTAGCTGTGATTCTGTAGAAACGTGAAGTAGGTTTTTGCTAAACTAAGCCCAACAATAAAATTTTTTGCTAGTTACTGTTTACTTGCTTGAAACCAAATGGCTCTTACTTTTTTTGATATCCTTGAAAGTTTTTATGCTTTGCATTGGCAGATAAATAAATCAGTTTCCTTTGTGCCAATGGTGCATAGTTATGAAAGACAGCGCTCAAACAATATACAATGGCAGAAGCTGAATTCACATTTTTATTCTTCACTACATCCTAACTCTCTGCCTAACTCTTAACATAGATATCATACAAAACTAGTCCTTTTGGCTACATATTTCACAGCAATATCAAGGAAATAGCTGTTAGTAGACATTCAATATATCAACATGTACAAAAACTGACCAACTTTGACTATTCTTACTGAGTGCACTCACTCATTGTTCTTTTTAAAAATTTGTTATACCTTTGAACATGCGTTGTGATGCGTCAGGTATTTTACATAGAACAAATAGTATCACAGTAAAAGGTCGTTATTTGAAATCGGTTAAGTAAAAGCGCACAGCCCTGTGTGCTTCTATTGTGGGAAATCTCTCGACAATTTGAACACATTGGTATTCCTAACATCTAATTCAAACTGGGAGCCCCTTGTTTTGCTGCTTGCACAAGTCTGTCCAGAGTAATCAAAACATTTTGCAAAAACAAAGCAAACTAGAGGAGAAAAACATTTAACAGCAGCATTACTTATCAGATGAGATTTCGAATGCTGAAGTGGAGGCCTTGGACAAGCTAGGAATGATGGTCATGGAGTGACAGTGGAATAATTGCTTATGAATGCAATTTACTGGTTACTTCTCATTTTGATTGCATTAACTCTGTCATGTAAACAAACATGTTCTGAAGCACAATTACTGACATACGTTCACACACAAAGGCTTACTGCTTGCATGCATGTCGGTGCTTGTTTTTCGGGTATCATCAGCCATATTACACCCACTGCTGGACAAAGGCCTCTCCCATGATCGGCCAGTCATCTTGGTCTTGTGCTTTCTGCTGCCACGTTATACGTACTAACTTTTATTATCATTGGCCCACCTAACCTTCTGTCTTCGCTTTATGCGTTTTTCTTCGCTGTGAATTCAGTCAGTTACCCTTTATGACCAGCGGTTATTCTGCCTGGGTACTACGTGACCAGCCCATGTCCATTTCTTCTTCTTAATTTCAACTACAATATCCTAAACACAGATTTGTTTCCTGACCCACTCTGCTCTTTTTTTGTGTCTTAAGGTAACACCTATCATTTTCCTTTCCATCGCTCGCTGCATCGTCCTCGATTTAAGCTGAACCCTTTTTGAAATAATCGAGGTTTCTGCTCCTTGGGTAACTTTGGGCAAGATTCAACTGTTGTATACCTTCCTCTTAAGGGTTAGTGACAGATTATCATTGATTATATGAGAATGCTTGCCGATTGTGATCCACCTATATTCTTCTAGTTATTTTTCTCTCATGGTATGGCTCCGTGATCGCTACCACTGCAAGACATGTCTCGCTTAATAAAGGGACGAATTCTAGCACAGTTTCTTTTTTAGAACTTTGGCAATGCCACTCCTAACATGCACTCGGCATCAGTAACTTTGTTTTAACACTACTATAGGTGTACTTACCACTGCCTTGCAATAGCTTTTACATTCACAGCAATCTATACACAATGTGAAAAGGAAATGCTGCTAAATATGCACTACTACAAGCCAATTTGTTACCTAGTTAATTGTGATTTTCTATGCAAAGTTTGGCACGTATATTGAAGTACAGTGTGTGTACTTCATCACATGCACTGTTAAAAAATTTGAAGGCTACACATTTCCTGCAAACTGATTAATTCATCAAGCAAGAAACAACAATCTGTGCACCCTATTTTGTACAGCTTGACCATATCGTACAATATTACTGATTTTCAGTATAAGGCTTCTATTTGTCCACCTGGTATATTGGTGGTGCATGGGATTGTCACTAAAACAACTGTTGAGCTTCTTACGACTGGGTGTGGGTAGCTTGGAAATTAATGGTCTCTCTTTAGTCCAGCTTTCTGAGAAGAAAAAAAAAGAGTCACGAGCAGGGTAATGCAGAAATCATTGAGCAAAATATGTTCAATAAATAAAGTGTCTTCAACCATACCTTGCGAGGGTTTTGGCCCATTCGCTTGTTTTCAGTGATGACACATTCTCTGCTGACTTGAGGTAGATTCAGAGCGATGAGGAATCCAAGCGTGCACTGATATGAGCAGTTCCTTGGAGGCTGAGGTTGGATTGCAAGGAAAAAGAACCGTATTGGTTACTCTTATAGAAGGGTGAACGGATTTGCTATGCATGACTAAAAAGAATGAACATGGGAACACTGTATATAAGAGAGGTAGTGTGGACATAACACGGCTGTTTTTGGAATTTGTCTTGTGGGTGCCTTTAAAATAAATTTGTTTTAGTGACATTCTTCAGAGGACAAAGCTGGGTAATTCCCAAATTTGAAGGACTATATGGTTCATGCAAATGTAATATGCTTTGTTGCAAACTTACGAAAAGTGTACGAATGCGTGTATGTACAAAAAAGTTCACTTGGCTCTACTATGTATTGAATTTATGAGCATATATTGCAGCAGACGCATTTCGAGCAGAAAGAGGTAGAACTTATATTGTGATCTGTGCTATAAATTTTAGCAGTAAAGATATTTTCAGCGAATGTGACAATGAAGTAAACAATCTCAAACATTCACAAGGTGTCAATCACAATAGCTGTACAAGTCGAAAAGCCTTATGAAATTACAAAACTGTAGTGCATGCAAAAGAAAAGGGCCATGATTAGATGCAAAGCAGCGCATTTTCTCTCACCGGTAAACACGCCCACATTGTGCAAGATTATTCCGTATTTGAAGGCAGTTTCCCAGTAATTTGCCGGCGTTGAATTTTCACGCTGGAGGCTGCGTAGCCGGACGTTGGTGAAGCACAGCAGCTGACATTGTTCACGGATTTTAGACACATTCGCTTTACCGTAGTGGCTCGTACAGTCTGACACAAGAGGTCGCATTGATATATCAGAACTGAATTAAAATGGAGCTTCGCAATGTGGATCGACAAAAAGTACCGTGGCTAACCGCGTACAATTTGAACACATTACCCGACAGAAACGCAATTGATGCCAATGTGCTGCTGCTTTTCGAGCATCAGAATAACCTCAATACTTGAATTAAAACAATCACCGCTCTTATAGTACTAATAAAAGTAAGACAAAAATGTTTTATACAATTTTTTATAAAAACGACGTAGTACCTACTCTTTTAATGATATTTTATACGTCTTCAAATAAAAGTTTCAGCCGCGTTGGGCGCCTTTAACGTGGACAATGCACACTAACTTCTCCGACCACTAAAAGAGGAGTTAGTGGTTCCACTATACACGCAAATGATGAAACTCGCCGCGGTCAATTTTTTCGCCCTGTACAGCCATCGCGGGAACTGGAGTGTTTACGGAGCCTGGCCACAGTTGCTAACAAATAAATTACGTATTTATTGACGTGTTTGAAAAAATGCACCAAATTTAGTATCCAGTAGAAACAGTGGTGAACATAAATAAACACAGTTCACTCGATGACACTTGGGGTCACTGAAGTACGTTGGCAATTTCACGCAGCCCACTCGTGACGGAACACTCTTTCCGAACACAATATCTAGACGCGTGTTGTTGCGTGTAGTTGGCCGTGTAGTTGGCCTTGTAGTCCTAGTTAGGCACCGAGAAACGCCACAAACCACTAATTTTTCCATATAAGTACATTCAGGTTGAAGAAGACAAAGACATAGTAGATCCATAGGCTTTTATATTTAGGAATACTTGTATACTGAGTTGATTTTTTTCTTACTATGAACAATGATACTTAAACAGAATCGTTTGATACCAAAATTGTTTCCTGTTTATGTAAAACATATTCTGAATGTATATCATGTAGAAATAAGCTGTGTAACTAAATAAGATATGTATAATGTCACTTATTTGTATATGTATGTTACTGATGTGTGAATATGTGTAATATGGCACTGATGCAGACTGTATCAGGAGGTCAAGACCTCGTCAGGCTATTTAGCCTTTAGTCTTTGCCTCCCGCAGGGAAGTTTTTGTATTTTTTTTCCTGCAAATAAACTTCAAACTTCAAACTTCAAAGAACACCACAAGCTCCCTATTTTCACATCGAAGTGCATTTACGTTGAAGACTCCTGTGACGATCACCGGCACATCATCTTGGCACACCACACTGAAGTTGTGGGGCATGATGTCGTTCCACGAGGTTCCTAGCGAGATGTACACTGCTGCGATAATGAAGCCGTGTATTGTTTTGACGACACATGTATCCCACAATTCACCTGGGGCAGCGGTTTAGGTTGGTATGGAACGCTATGTGGTAAAAGCGTCATGGCGACTCCAGCCGCTCAGCGGTTTTGTCGATTTGCGGGGCTGACGCACTTGCATCCTCGCAGTTTGACAGCAGTGTCCATTCACGCTACCATTAAGCACAGTAGATTTACCTCGCAGACGACATGATTATGCGAGATACATCCATGGCATGCACAGTCAACGAGCGTATACGTTCATGCTGCAAAGCGCCAATGTTAGCTGTGACTGGAGGATGTCGAAGTACTTTGCCATTATTCTATCAAGGCGATTAGTTTCTGATCGACAAAAGTTGGCTAACAACGTGCGATCCGGATTTTTTCTTTTTTTCTACCAAGGCGAAAGGTGAAGTCTTGGTGTGCGTTTGTTAAAAACAGTCCTTCCTATGTGGTGGCTCGACTGAAAGCAACGTGGACGAGATTATGTGCATGCGTAAAGATACAGTGAAGAGGGTCAGCTGAACACACGTGACAGCAGTCGCTGTGCAATCCCTCGTACGTATACGTGGGCATAACTATACATACACCTTGGTTTGTTGAAGCCTAAATTTTTGAAATGTGTGCAAAGGCGTTCCACGACGTGTGCAGGCGAAGCAAAATGCGCGTGGTCGGTGATTCATGCAGACACGGGCATGAAGGTGATTGTGGTATTGGTTTGTCGCTGTCCGTAAATACATGAGACAGTGAGAACACAGTAAGGAGAGTTACGTAGCACGCATGTGGCTTTGTGCGGTATGAAACGTTTGGAATCTTACCCCTGCATATTGGACTTAAATAACTTAGTAATAAGTTATAGTGGTGGAAAACCTGCGAAACGTGCATACGGCTGGATACCTAGCTGTGTCTCAAGAAGCTTTCCCGGTGGCTATATATACTTGTGCGCATGTTGTCAAGTGCAGTTCGCGACTGTGGCAGGGATGATTGCACAAGGTCAGTTTCACCGAAGAGGTTTAGCAATGAACCTAACAGCGACAAATTGCAATATTATGCAAAGCGAAGCTGACAGTCAACTTCCTCAGATCTGATTTAACGTAACTCTACAATACGCTGGTGGAAGAGAACACGGCCACTCCAGATACACATTTGGCACCGTTTTATTTGTGTTGAGACAATGCCACCTAGGAGAATATGCTCACTACTCACTGCCGCCGTGACGTCTCTCGCTTTGCTTGAGTCAGTGCGTACGACAGGCTTTGAATTCCTTGGCACCATCGTCTTTCTTAAAAGATAAAGTGTTCGCGGCGAGTACTACGTGCTTAACAGCTTTATTGATTATGATTGACTGATTTGCGGCGTTTAACGTTCCGAAACCACCATATGATTATGAGAGACGCCCTAGTGGAGGGCTCCAAAATTTTGACCAGTTGGGGTTCTGCAACGTTCAGCCAAATCGTAGCATTTGGGCCTATAGCATTTTCGTGAAACGCAGCCGCCGCAGCCAAGATTCGATCCCGCGACCTGTGAGCCAGCAGCCAAGTATCTTAGCCCCCAGACCACCACGGCGGGCCTAACAGTTTTATTCTACCTTTTGGGTAAATAGCATTGGGGAGATTGTATCCCCCTGCCTTACACCCTTCTTGATTGGTATTTTGGCGTTTTCCGTATAGAGCACAATGGTGTGAATTGATCTCCTGTAAATTGTTTCCAGGATGTTTATATGTGCTTCGTCAACGCCCTGATTCCGCTGTGTCCGCATGACTGCTGATATTTCTACTGAACCAAACGCCTTCTCGTAATTTATGACAGTTATGTATAGTGGTTGGCTGCGTTCTAATCATTTTTCTATTACCTTATTGATAGTATGATTGGTTTTCGGGGTTTACCGTACCAAAACCACCATTGATAGTATTAATGTGGTTTATTGTTGAGGAAAGTCTGTCCGAAATCTCGCTTGTTCTTTTGGATGATTGAAGTTTATTGTTGTAGTAATTCTGGTAACAATTACCTTTGTAAATAACTGGTATACGACAGAGAGCAAGCTGATCGGCTTGTAATTCTTCAAGTCCTTGTCATCTTCTTTCTTATGTATTAAGATGATGTGAGCTTCTTCAAGGCTCTGGTGCTCTTCCCGTGAGGAGACACTTCTTAAACAGGGTGGCTAGTTTTTGTAACACAATCTATCTTTCATCTTTTAGCAGATCCGATGTTATCGTATAATCACCAGCAGCTTTGCCTCTTTTAAATTCCTCCAAGCCTTTCCTGACTTTTCCTATCATTACTTGTAGGGTGTCATCTGCGTTGCTGCTAGTTCTTATATTAAGGTCATGCTTGTCCCGGCTACTGTGTAAATCTTTTTTAAATCCCCTTCGTTTTTTTAACTGTCCTTTATAGATTGCTACTTACTTTGCCTTCCTTGTCTCTAAGTGCATACATCTTGTTTTTGCCAATATCAAGTTTTCTCTTCACTGCTTTGACACTTCCTTCGTTCTTCAGCGCATGTTCAATTTTTTCCATGTTTTACTTTCTTACATCGGATACCTTACGCTTAATAATTATAATCGAAAGTTCTGCCAATTCTATTTTGTGTGTTGTATTTGAGGCTTTCCTGCTTTGACGCTTCTTATTGCGGCTCTTCGTCTCCTGGGACAGCTTGCCGGTGTCCTGTCTAAGTGCCGTACATCTAACTTCCGCTGCCCACTCTCTAATGATAATCGTCAGGTTAGCATTCATTGCGTTAACACTAAAGCTGGTTTCCTCGATACGAGCCGAGTACCTGTTCTGAAGTGAGACTCTGAATTCCTGTACTTTCCTTCTCAGTCCTAGCTAATTTATTGACTTCTTACGTATAAGTTTCTGTCGCTCCTTTTTCAAGTCTAGGCGAATTCAAGACCATACCATTTCATGGTCGCTGTATCACACCTTTCAAGCACTTCCACATCCTGCAAGAGGCCTGGGTGTGCACTCAGTGTAAAGTTTATTTCGTTCTTACTTTTACCACTAAGGCTTCTCCATGTCCACTTACGGTCCCCTCCTTTTCAGTAGAAGGTATTCAAGATCTGTAAATTATTGCATTCTGCGAACTCTACTAATAGCTCTCCTGTGGCATTTTCAGTACGGTTGCTATAATCTCCTACTGCCTGGTGTCCAGACTGCTTCTTCCGTACCTTGGCATTGAAGTCGCCCATCACATGTTAAGCCCATGAATTGATCATTAACAACTGTGTTTTTGCTGTTGTTCACAACATCTCAATCTAAGAATAACTTCACCTTACATTCATCCTTGATTGAGCTGGGGACTATAGTTGATATTACACACACATCCAGCTGAAGCCGACTACGTTACCCTTAAGGAACAGAAAGAATGTCTTCTGGCTGGACTTGTATTTTACAGTGGATGTTTAGAGAGTGATGCCAACCAATCTTTTATGTGTTGTTGTAGCTTTCAGGTACAACTTTAGGCGTCTCAGCGATGAAAAAAGCGTTCTGCTTCAGCTGTGCTCACTGGCAGAGTAACCAGAATCTTCAGAAGACCGTGCACTTTTTTGAATAATACCTCCGGCCAATTGGCAACCGCTTGCATCACAGACATACTCAGCGTTTCTTGCTTCTCTCACTGTCATTTTGTGGCCTATACTGCTAAGCCCCCTTGCCATGTTGAACTTGAGATAACGTTCGAGTATACACGCCCACACCGGTAAACTTCTCGGCAGTGGGAAGAGTAGCAGATTCGGAAATGTTCTGTAGCAGAAGCGAAGCAAGCATGCTAGAGATGTGCCGTTGACTTTAAAAATGCTCATTGAAGTGGTTTATTAAATAGTCCAGAAAAGCTCAGATATACTGAAAGCCTAAGTGCTCTTCCACGCCAGCCACAGACACGTTACCTTCATGAAACTGCCTGCCTGTCACAAGTGGCATTCTCATTTTCGCCAGTTGCCAAATGTGCACTAGGAGCAGCGTCACTTTTAGTGAAATAACTATCAAGCGTTATACCGTACGGCGTTTCGGCACGACCATCGAGTCTCACAGAAGCGTGCTGATTGATCCAGGACACGAACTACCAAGCAATACGCGTAGGTAGCGTATTTCAAGGGGGTGACCGTGATGTTTCGCCATGCATCTGGCTGAGGAGCACGACAGATGGCGCCACCACACCGACGGAAGCGCTCGCGTTTCGGCGGCGCAGTTCGCCGAGCACTCAGCGGAAATAAAGTCAGTTAGTCACCGGAGCCTGTGTTGACTGGTTGCTTGCTTTCGCTCTCCGCTAACACGCGGGAGCCCGCTCGCCCCGTATCACAGTGGCTTCGCATTGCAAGGAAGCAACATGCTAAGCAATGTTCCGGCAGTGACCCTGAATGCGAGAAACGAGAACTTTAGTGACGATACATGTCGGCTGATAAAGTTCCGCCTTGACCTGCCGCGGTGGTCTAGTGGCTAAGGTACTCAGCTGCTGACCCGCAGGTTGCGGGCTCGAATCCCGGCGGCGGCTGCATTTCCAATGGAGGCGGAAATGTTGTAGACCCGTGTCCTCAGATATGGGTGCACGTTAAAGAACTCCAAGTGGTCGAAATTTACGGAGCCCTCCACTACGGCGTCTCTCATAATCATAAGGTGGTTTTGGGACTTTAAACCCCACATATCAATTAAAGTTCCGCCTTAAACACTAGCGCTTGTTCTTCGCCTGGCGGAAAGATTCGTGGGTACACATTTTCTTCGCTTCCCTTCAGGTGCCGCTAAGGTCGCGCTCGCATCAGAAAGCGCGAAACAGACAGCCAACAGGCATGGACGAGGCACAGTAGAGCGTAAGTAAACACATGTTGCATGTGCTGGCAGTTCTCGTTAGAGTTCACGAGTTCTGAAAAATGGATTATTGTGCACTGTGCTCTGAGCCAATCCGGAGTTCGTTTCTTCGTCACTGGTGAACCAATCACTGAAGATTTTGTGTGGTTCGAGGCTGCTGTTCACGCTGGTTAAGTGCTTGAAACATAAATGCACGTATGCTGCGTGGTAAAATGTTCTGTACAGTTCTGAATCTGTTCAGGTAAAGAGGAAAGTCGGCTGCACGCTTGCAACCAACGGAAGACACCTTGACGCAACGCTATCGTTTCAGGGAGCCGATTGAAGAGAGCTACGAAAAAAAAAAAACAAGAACATGCCGCGTTTTTTGCGCGTATTTAAGTGTTGTTTAAGACCAAGTGCTATGTGAGTAGGTATAGCCTGGTCGCACGTACGCTTTTGATTAAGACCAAGTGAATATGTCTCATCAATGACCACCTTGTCCTTTCAGATTGCACAATGAAATCTCTACGATTAAAACACTTCAATTGATAAGAATAGTCACAGTGCAACTGAAAGTATGCCCGAAAAATAACGTTTGCAAAATGTTGTTGACAACATGCAGCATATCTTACAAAAATTACTTATTGAGTATCGCAAGCACGCAGCAAAGTAAAAAAATACTAAAAGCTACCACTGCGTTAGGACGGCTTGACATATGGAGTATAATATATAAATCACTCCCATAGGCATAAAGTCACAGACAACGACAGTAAGAAATTTGGCCAGCAAAGTAAGCAAAACGAAAATGTAATTATGAATGTACAAAAACATCCTGAGAATGCCTCTCATTCCGCGTAGTAAGCGGAACCCTCCTTGACCTGTCAAACGCACTTCGTCCCGATAAGGACTACGGCATCTACGATTAACAAAGATTAACGATTAACGATGTCTTCTTTGATCACGTGGGTATACGCATTAATGCGTTTCAGAAGACTAGTCCATTCAATGGCGCGGCGAGAGGCCGTTGCTCCGAATGGCCTCTGTACCTGTCGTTTACTGTATTTCGAGTACTTCTTTTGTCTAGTGGCTGCCTAGACCATTTCTGCTGTCTAGTGGCTAAGGTACTCGGCTACTAACCCGCAGGTCTCGGGATCGCATCACGGCTGCAGCAGCTGCATTTTCGATGGAGGCGAAAATGCTGTCGGCCCGTGTGCTCACATTTGGGGGCACGTGAAAGAACCCAAGTAGTCAAAGTTCTTGAATTTCTCCACTTCGGCGTCTCTCATAATCATATGGTGGTTTCGAAACGTTAAACCACACATATCAATCAATCATTGTAGCAGTACTGTTATTTACTCTTTTCACAACCATACAAATGGGTAGAGGGGGAATCTCAAGACTTGAAATGAATGTGCACCATCTGTTTAAACTTTTTATTTTATTTTATTTATTTACAAAATACTGTCAACCCTCCTTGAGGGTTATTACAGGAGTGGAAAGGATACAAACATTATACAAGCAAGGCAATATAGTGGCAATACAAGAAGAGTACATAAGAAACGCGCGATCATGATAATAAGTAATGTATACATCATACAGGCATAGTTGCCTTGAACCAAATGATGAAGAAAATAAAATAAAATGTTAGAGTGTGGATGCTTTCTCCCGAACGCAATTAGGTTAACACCTGGAACTTGGGAGCACAGACATGAGTTTTTAATGCTTTCTAGAAATTTTTGAAGTGTTGGCTGTGCTACAGTATCTGGATCAAGCGCATTCCATTCTCTTATTACGCGAGGGAAAAATGAAAACCTGAAGGTATTGTTACTGCAGAAATATTCTTTGAAGATAAGGTCGTGTTTTTGGCGCACTTTCCCTTTTTCTTTTATAGTAGTGAAGACGGAGGCATTAGTTTTAAAGTGGCCGTGCAACAGTTGATAAAAGAACTTCAACCGATGTATTTTTGCTCTATCGCGGAGCGTAGGTAGCTCTGCTCGGAGCAGAAGCTCGGAAGGGGAATCCGTTCGCCTATAGCGGTTAAAGATAAATCTTACCGCCTTGCGCTGTACGCTCTCGAGCAAAGCTATGTCAGTATTTGTTGAAGGAAACCACACTATATTCGCATATTCTAGCATAGGTCTTATAAAGGAAATGTAAGATAAGCGCTTGGTATCTGTGGTAGCGTAGCGTAGGGTCCGTTTTAGAAAAATCAACTTGTTTATTGCCTTTTTCGTCACCTGATGTATATGCGCAGTCCATTTGAGGTCAGATGATATTAGAAGCCCTAAATATTTATACTGAGTTGCTGTGCGAAGGGTGACACCATTAAGTGAGTATGGAAATAATAGTTTGTTTTTCTTTCTGCTTATGTTCATCACGACCGTTTTTTCGGAATTAATAACCATCTGCCAATCATGGCACCACTGGGCTACGTTGTTTAGGGAATCGTTAAGGGCAACCTGATCGTCAATGTGTTTGATTTCACTGTAAATCATGCAGTCATCTGCAAACAGTCTAATTTTAACGTTTACTGATTCAACAATGTCATCTATGAATAACAGGAACAAGAGCGGAGCGAGAACAGATCCCTGCGGAACGCCCGAAAGAACTTTAACAGTGTCAGAATTTTGTCCATTATAGTGCACAAACTGGTAGCGGTCTGAAAGGTAATCACTAATCCATTCAACTATTGGACCATTGCCTAGTTTGTCTATGAGTTTAGTGATGAGTTTAGAGTGGGACACGCGGTCGAAGGCCTTAGAGAAATCTAAAAAAATTACATCGATTTGTGATTGTTCGTTTATTGCCAGCCCGAAGTCATGTATAGCCTCTGCAAGTTGAGTGACAGTAGATAGCCCACTTCTGAACCCATGCTGAGAAAGAGAGATGAGGTTGTTTTCTTCTACATGTTTGGTTAATAACTTTAAGATAATGTGCTCGAGAATTTTGCAACTAGTGCAAGTTAAAGAAATTGGCCGGTAGTTCGTTGGGATAGAAGTATCACCAGATTTGTGCACTGGCACAACTTTCGCGATTTTCCACTCCGCCGGAAGACGGCAGTCGCTAATTGACTTTGTAAATATGAGATGGAGGTACTTGCTAATGGGTTCAGCATAGCGTTTAAGGAAGGTGTTTGGTATTTCGTCTGGGCCACTACTTTTCTTTTCATCAAGGTCTAATAGCAGTGAAAGAATGCCAGGTACTGTCATATTTAACGACGGAAGTGATCTGCCTTGGTCATCGTGACGGGAACCCGGTGTAATCTTTCGGAGGTTATCAGTGCTAAAAACAGAGTGAAAGTAAGAATTGAAATTATTCGCCTTTTTCTTGCCCTCTTCAGCTGGAAACACCGATAATGTCGACCGTTTTACGCTTATGTAGCGCCAGAATTTATCGGGTGCGCTTTTAATAAACTTTTGTAGGGTGTGTCCATAAAAATGCCGTTTTGCGTCTCGTATCTTTCCTTTTAAGGTCGATGTCAGCGTTGCTATTTGTGAGTTAGCACTTCCTAGCGTTTTTTTTTGCCTTCCTTACACGCTTGATTTTGCTCTTAAGGTGAATTATGTCGCGGGTAACCCATGGGTTGTGCTTTCTTGTAACCAGTTTTCGTTTGGGAATAAAGTTAGAAATACAATGCATGATATGATGCTTAAACTGTGCCCACACTTCATCTATGCTCGTGTTATCTGCACATAGCTCAGAAAACTCGGGATACTCGTGCGACAGGTAACTCATTATCGCCGCATCATTAGCTTTATTGAAGGAGGGCACATATTTCACTGGGCCAGATTGCCGTATTGGAGTTGCTAAAGGCAAAGTACACAAAACTATTTTATGATCCGATATGCCATTAATTGTTTCAACACTTGCACTGTCGGTGGAAAAGTGATCACTTGCAAATACAAGGTCTAACACTGAGTGCGACTGTCCTTGTGTTCGTGTATTTTCGACAACAAGCTGAGTTAGGTTGAAAGCAAATAAGAAGTCGATGACTATATTATTCGACAGGGGACCTGGACTTAATGAGGACCAATTTACATCAGGTAGGTTGAAGTCACCTGCCATGATAATCCTGCCACCGAGCATATGTAAATTCATATAATCCAGAAGGGGGTTTAGGTACGACGCATCGGCGTTCGGGGGCCTGTAAACGGCGCCAACATACACGTAGCCGTCTTTCAGGAGAAGCTTACACCAAACCGCTTCGACACTGTTCACCTCTGGCATGACCGTGTAAGCGATTCCCTGCCGTAAAACAATTGCTACTCCTCCGCCTCTAGTGTCCCTATCTTTGCGGACAATTGTGTAGCTCGGTGGCACAATTTCATGGTCATATATATTTGAATGTAGCCACGTTTCACTCACAGTAACAATATCAGGTTTTTGGGCCAATAAAACAGCTTCAAATTGTTCTGCCTTGTTCACAAGACTTCGCGCGTTTACATTTAGAAGGGTTATGGGCGTTGTCGTCGAGAAGACTGCGCCGTTGGTAGTTGCTCTTCGTTTTTTTTATTTACTTGTGCGATATTTTTACTGTCTTCATCCCAAGTAAAAAGACGACCGTTTATCTGAACTTTGTCAAAAATAAGCCTTACCCTTTCCCCTCTATCGCGGTTTTCTTTCGTGATTTTCCACAGTTTTCTTCTAGTTTCACGCACGCCAAACGAGTAATCCTCGCTTATTGAGTAACCGCTCCCTTTCAGTTTGGAACAGGACTGGAGTATTTTAACTTTGTCGCGATAATCGAGCAACTTGAGAATTATTGGCCTGTTTTTCGGATCGCCTTCTCTAGTTCTACCAAGTCGGTGGATACGTTCAATGCCTGCACTCTTTACGTCTAGTATATCTTCAAATATTTCCTTTGATACGAGGTTATGAAGCTCTTGAAAGGACTCGTTTTGTTGTTCCTCAACTCCGTACACAATCAGGTTGGACCTCCGACTTCTGTTCTCTAGTTCTTCGATTTTCCTATTCATGCCTTTGATGTTATTTTCTAGTTCCACTATTCGCTTTACGCATTCAGAAACCTGCTTTTCCAGTCCACTAATTTTTTCAAGTTTCTTATCGATTGCAGTTAGTTTCTGATTTGTGACGGATTTTTCTTTCTTGATTTCCTTTATGTCGTCTGCGATTGCCTTTAGTTGCTTTGACCAATCGCCCTCTGTAGGCCCTGGATTAGTTTCTACGTCGCCACTAAGTAACAACAGGTAGCGAAGAGAATCAGTCACGTTAGTAAGCATTTCGCACATTGACCATGGGCATGGCAGCAAGAATAAGCAAACGTTATTGCTACGGTAACACTTTCCGAATCGTTTGCTCACCTGTACGAAAAACATGATCGGGTTTGAAGACCGTATCATGGCATTGCCGCCATGCCCACTGTCAGGTGCCGCGGTGAAGAGCCGTTTTATAGTCCCGTTGACAAATGCATCCGTTAACGCCCCTGGTGGATCCGATGACGTCATCTGTGCTCCTCCGGGTACGATGTTTAGCCGATGAAAGACCACGGGCATCGGCTTTTCTTGATCGGTTACCGAGAACATAGCTGGCGATGAAGGGGCGTTGTTCATCGGTGATAGCCACGCTGGGACAAACAGCAATCCAAGCAGAACCTGTACGAAAAACATGATCGGGTTTGAAGACCGTATCATGGCATTGCCGCCATGCCCACTGTCAGGTGCCGCGGTGAAGAGCCGTTTTATAGTCCCGTTGACAAATGCATCCGTTAACGCCCCTGGTGGATCCGATGACGTCATCTGTGCTCCTCCGGGTACGATGTTTAGCCGATGAAAGACCACGGGCATCGGCTTTTCTTGATCGGTTACCGAGAACATAGCTGGCGATGAAGGGGCGTTGTTCATCGGTGATAGCCACGCTGGGACAAACAGCAATCCAAGCAGAACCTGTACGAAAAACATGATCGGGTTTGAAGACCGTATCATGGCATTGCCGCCATGCCCACTCACTACCACCGATATTGACGTCAAAGAGAAAAGCTGATGCCTGTGCCCCCCCCCGGGTCTGTGTGAACCCCCCACGAAACAAATTTTTGGCTACGCCCCTGCTATCTATCTATCTATCTATGTATGTATCGATCTATCTATCTATCTATCCATCTATCTATCTATCTATCTATCTATCTATCTATCTATCTATCTATGATCGATCTAGCGGCCTACTGCATTTAGCTCTTTTGGCCGAAACGATATTGGGATCTATACCAAAAATGATAAGACATAACATGACTGCATGGTGCGCATAAATGACTATTCATAACCTGAAAATCGCGATATCTATGTCATAAATGTCATGCTTCCATGGTTTTGCTGCCCTTGCGGTGGTTTAGTCCACATACCATATTGCAATAGTATTATAATATGACTTGACTGCATGGCGAACATGAGTGACAGGCCCTAACGCGCAATTCATCACATGCATGCCATGTAAGTCTTGGCTACACGCCACGCTCATGGTGTGCTTGCGGTGGTTTCACTAGCTTAACATATACCGAATTTTGTATTATGGGACGGGAATGCATGACGAAGGTATGTGACTGGTTCAAACATGATAGTCATGAGATGCGTGTCATGTTAGAAGATGACAACATGCCATGCTCATGATGCACTTGCGGCTGTTCTAGCTCCATATATACCTAATTTTGTACTACGTGACGTGTGTGAATAATGAAGGTAAAGGACACATCTAAACATGATAATCATGACATGAGTACCATGTAACAACAGCATGACCACATGCTACGCTCATGATGCGCTGGCGGCCGTTTAGCTATCCTTACATATGCAAAATCAGTTATTACATGACATAAATGGATGACGATGGTCAGTGACACGTCCAAACATGATAATCACGAAATGCGTCTCATGTAAAACATGACTACATGCTATGCTCATAGCACGCTCGCAGCCCTTTAGTTAGCTTCACATATACCAAGTTTAGTATTACGTGGTGTCACTGTGCGTCGAAGGTAAGCGACATATTCAAACATGACAATCATGACATGCGTCATGTCATTTAAAATATGACTATGCTACGCTTATAGTGCACTCGCGGCTGTTTCGCTATGGCTTCACATATACCATATTTGGTATTATGTGACGTGAATGGACGACGAACGTAAATGCCAGGCAAAAAAATTATAATGACGATATCGAAGTCATGCTTAGTATAGTTGACATGACTACCACGGCTGCTGCTTATTTTGCAAACTTTAGTCGTGTCGTTGTTAAGCGACTATAAATAACAAAATTGCATCTTATCTAGACACGTGAGGGCGCATAACATTTCTAATTGTGTTTAGTGTGTGCAACGTTCGTCCACATTGTGACGTTGGCTGATTTCAAAGGGACATGTCCACCTTCCTTATTCGTGCTTCGTATATCACCGACTCTGACTTTACGTGGGATGCGCCATTTTTTTAGTCTTATTCATTGAAATTTCACAACGAAATGTTATTAACTAGATCGCCGCTTTGCTGTTAGGTTTTTTTTATACTCGAAGCTTGCATGACAGCTGCTTCAATCGCTGGTTCAAAATAAGAAATAAAAAAGTGAGATAAAACAATTGCCGCCTACCTGATTGTGGTGCTTCAGACACATGAGCTAGTGCTTCGGGGCAACACAGTCTATAAAAAGACATAATTGTTGGAGATGCGTTAATTATAAATGCACCCAGCATGTAATCAAGCAAGCTATTTTTAAAAATACTCATTTATTCATCAATTCAAATCTTTTACCAGAGAACTTCTGAAGTTTTGAAAACAACGCGTTGAAGAAAATGGGCCTTATTTTCGGCAAAAGGCACAATGTCATTGTAACTTTATTTCAGGGGTAACGAAATTGTGGATTACTCTTGAGTTATTCCAACTCCGCAGTGGCAACTCCACAAACCCGTTTATGTGCGATCTCTCATTGCTTTAAAAATGACGGAATCAAATATGCTTTCCACACTTGGCTTGTGGTGTGAGATTTAGAGTTTAAAACAACTTAGGCGATGATTTACGGCATACGTTTTAAAACTTCACAACGTGAACTTTGGTAGCATGGTTTAGGGGCCTCTAGAATTTCGCCTCCACTAAAATATAGCCACCACGTATAGTTGTATTTTTCCATCTACTTGTATTCACAGAAATCCTTCTGGAAGAACGGGACTCAAAGGAAAAGGTGCACTTCCACGTTGGGGACCGAACCACTATGTCCTCTTCATCATAAGCAGGTGAGCGAGTTCAGCAAAATTCAACGCTGTGTTTTTTGGTCGTCCGTCGTATATAAACGCAATAAGTACACACGGGGCATATAGTTATCTGCAAGTTTTTTCAGCTTGCGAGCATGAAAAAAAGGAGGACTGGCCAGACAGAAAGAGCGCTGGCTTGCAAATAACATTATTTCACAGATTGGCAAAATATACGCGTTGAAAAGGATGATATAGAGTACAGAAAGATGAAAGACAAGACTAATCAACGCGTCAGTATCAAAACGCGTGTGGCGGGTCCTTGATTTTCTCAAGGCCCAGCTAGGTAATCACGTTGTAACTGTGAAGAAGCAACAGATTGGTGCTAACGCAGTTATCACCTAGCAATTGTATTTTATCCTTAAATATTTTCCTGGGTAAGTTGATTTCTGTGCCTACCATTATAAAGCACTGATCGAAGAGCGGGGGGGGTGCAACCACCATCCCAGAAGGAATGCCAAGCTGCCCCTGTACCGCAATGAGCACGTTATTTCGATTCTCTTTGAGGTAGTGATTTATGCACCTGCCAGTTGGGCCGACACTGGCGTTCCTACACGTGAGTGGAACCACGTTGACGACTCCCACTTCGCATGGAACGTTGCCGGACCTGTTCGCAACACAGCAAGGGGTAGAGTTGGCTCGAGTTGTAACAACTCACTTGAAAGTCTATGACTTTGCCGGTGCAGAAACAACATACCAACGGAACGCTGATGACAAATGTTTTTCAGCCTGTGCGTGGCGTCGTTCACATAGGGTTGTATGACGGGCTGGCTCTTTCTGACACTGTTGCGCGTTTTCGGTTTGTCAGCTCTCTTCATGAGGGCGACCAGCATTTCCGTCACCGACATGAGTACATAGGTGGCATAAGCAGCCCTTGTCAGACGCTCCTCTTGTAGAGCCAAGCTGTGATGTGGGCACAAGACTTCTTGAAGGCGTTGGCAAGGCAGAAGTTAGTGATGCTGCGCCTAACCAAAGTGTGAGCCAAGCTGAAAATCCAACGTTTCGTGGCGCTTTTTGTACATACATCTAACAAACATGGGAGTATTCTATCAAAAGTTTCAAATCTAGAAATTTCAGGTTGGTGTCAGTGGGTCATTTATGCGTGAGAACAAGCGGTTCGAGGCACTCTCGAAAAACGGTCAGAACGTAAGAGGAAACTTTCTGGAAATCCTGGCTATCATAATTAAGCAACACTAAATATAAGCCAACAATATGGCAAACTTTAAGTATTACAGAGTCATCAAGCTTGTTTGACAAGACATGATGATGATTTGTTAGGAATGTGTCGCTGAGGATGGGTGCTAGAGATACAAAAATACACCCCAAGATACAAAGGTGGCCTTCAGATAAATACTGAGTAATGCTAGGAGGCTGCTGTTATGAATTACAGTGCTCGTTTGAAACACTGATTACCCGAAAATGTCTATGGCTTCCTTTACACATTTAGGTAGTTGGTCGTACGGCCGAGCCTAATACAAATCCTCAATATCCACACATTGCCTGGAGTCTCGTGTTTGCTTGCCCGAGATTGGCAATGACAGCGTCAGAGTTTTTGACCAAAAAAGGGTCGTCTCTCGGTAAATTGTTGAGTTTTTCTTATAAAAAAGCCCTACAGACTTTTGCCAGGTCCCCCTTTCTTTTACAGTGAGCTGCAATGGGCGGTGAATTTTGTGATTTTTCGCTGAGATGAACGTGTCAAGGCTAAGCTTTTTCTAACTATCTCTCTCATTTGAAAGCTTTTAAATCCCATGGCTGAAGTGAAATTTTTAGCTTGCATCTTACGCTTCACCAGACATGCCTCATCGTTCTCGTTGCAAGCAGATAGAACTGCCTGCACAGCCTTCGCCTTAAACATTTGCCGAGAAAGAACAGCAAATTCACATTCTTTGTCAGCTGGCAGAAGTGACCAGGAAGGTGTCTTTAGGTACGTGGCAATTCATTCCATCATTGATTCTATCATTGACATCGTTTATTCGAAGGCTTACATCTCGAAAGCACCTGCACGCCTTCAGCGACGCATCTATCATATTCAGTGTCAGGAACACGATGATCGACTTGCCTGATCATAGTGAGGAGCTCGTGCGGTGTTCTCGAAGGTGCCACTCTGTAGTTAGGTCCAAGGCTTGTGAACGTTTACGGGAAGAAAGGCGTCACTGAGAGCATGATCCATGGCAGCTTGAGACTTCCTTGGTACGATGGCCCGCAGGTAGCTGAGAAACTCATGCCACGTGAACTCGATGTTCCGGTCCACGAGGCTTGAGAGTTCATGGCACTTATTTTGTCTAGGTGCTGTGCGTTCACTGCTGAGAAGTCGTAGTTGCAGGGCTTGGCGGTAATACAGGACTCGCCACACGTGCTTCCTCTTGACGCATTGATTAGGCTTGTAATTCATCTTGCTGTTCAGTATTCTGCTTTTCAACGCATATATTTTGCCACTCTACAGAATTAGGTTAGTTGTAAGTCAGCGTTAATTCTGTCTATCCTTCTAAAACTTTCTAAAATATCCTTCTAAATATTCTAAAATCTTCTAAAATAAGAACAAAGTTCCGCAAAACTCCGGACGTCCTTGACAGAAGGGAGTAATGAAAAGCTCGTGACGGCACAAATTTTCTCTGGCTCAGGCTGCACACCTGATGCGCCGACAAGGTGGCCCAACACCATTATCTGCCGGCAGCTGATACGACATTTACACGAGTTAGGTTGAAGGCCAGCAGTGCGAAAGATGTCGAGAACTGCTCACAAATGCTTAATTGTAGGCGAATATACAAGGACGTCGTCTAGGTAGTACAGTCAGTATAACTACTTGAACCCTTGTAACAGCGAGTTCATAATACGCTCTAACGTGGCTGTGGCGTTGCATAGCCCGAACGGCGTCACTTTAAGTTGATATAGGCTGTCGGGAGCTAGAAAACAGTATTTTCTTTTTGGTCTTTCTCATCCACCGCATTCTTACAATTGCCAGAACGTAGATTATTTGAACAAAAGTATTACGCACCGTGAAGACAACTGAGGGCGTTATCAGTGCGGGACAACGGCTAAATTTTCTTTTTCGTGATTCTATTATTGGCGGTAATCAACGCAGAAGTGCAATCTGTCATCTTTTTTTTTTTAACGAGCACCACGGGAGACACCCAAGGGCTCGAGCAGGGTTCAATAACTCTTTTGGCTAGACTTCTTGAACTACCTTACACTCTGTGACGGACACCCGGTATGGTGGGCGGTGAATAAAAAGATAATAACCAGTGCTAACCTGCTGCTTCACCATAGAAGTCCGGCCAATTAGACTGCTGTCGATGTCGAATACATCACCATATGAAGCGAGAAGGCGCCATAGGGCGTCTGATTGCTCAGGTTTGAGTTCCGGGGCGATCATGAGGCGCAAGGCCGCATCGAGTGATCTGGCATCCTGCGGGTGACATGGAAGATCTGATCACACGTTTGCCTTAAAAATGGTGACGTGGTCATCTAATAAGGGTCGCAGCATGGCGATTGAGATTCCTTGTAGTAGTACTTGCTTCGTAAAACCGAAATTGATAATAGGGAGACTTGTCCGGTTAGAGGTCACGGTTACGACGGAGTTTAGCACAGTGATGTCGCGTGCCAGGAGAACGTCAGGAATAGACGTGAGAATATAATCGCCGTCAATAACAGGGGAGGTTGTTACCAATTCAATATATTTGAGGGTTTTTAGTGGTATCCGACTGAAGTCTGTGGTACAGAGGCTGTTCGGCAGTTCGGGGTGAGAATCTGGAAAAAAATAAAGTTATAAACAGATAGTGTCAGGAGAACAGTCCATGAGGGCAGAATGCGTCGATAAGAGGTTTATCCCGAAGATGAGGACGTGAGGGCGATTTCTGAGCACTGTAAATAAAGAGGGCACATGGCGGCCGCCAAGGATAATACAAGTGGCACAAATACTAGTGGTCGCCATAGTTCCACCATTGGCGACACGGACTGCGTGTATTGCAGCAGGCGTGAATACTTTCTTGGGGCGGCGACGGAAAGAAGCACTTATTCTGGACACCTGAGCTTCCATGTCGACTAAAGCCATCAAAAAATCACCACGTCCACATGTACTTTAATCAAGTTCATACTAGTAGGGAGTGTAAACGCAGGCTTTCGGTCAGTCCCACTTGAGGCAGCGCTACCTCCAGGAGCTGCATAATCTAGTTTTCCGCCCGGGAAAAGCCATAGTTAGTCAGCCATTGATAGCGGCGGGCTTGAGGCGTCCCGATGGAGAACGGCGGCGTTGTGGTGACGGTGATGGAGTGGTAGAGTGGCTGCTAGGTGCATCGAAAGCAGGATACTGACGGCTAGGCGAATACCAACATGGGACCGCGTATGGGAGAAGAGAGAAAAATTGGCTCCGATGCGGGATGGAGGGGGGGCGTTCAAATTGTTTGGCAGCAGTGGGAGATATGGCCAACTCAGTGACTAGCGGTAGCACATTGGCTTATCGCGTGCTGCTCTCGGTTCCGTCGGATTACCGGATCTCGACAGAAAATATGGGTCATGGCGTGGTTCATTGATTAGCTTTGGTCTGTAGCCGGGTAGGGAGGTCGAACAAGTGACATGAAAACCACGAGGTTAGCAATTTCTTGCCACACAACTGCCTGAATAACTGAGACCGCCGGAGATGGTCGGACAGTGCCCTAGTCGAGTGGAAGTGAATAAAACGGCGCCATACTTGCCGCCTCAAGCTCACGCTGAACGATGCGTGTCACATCCTTGGGCAAGGGTGGTGTGGCACTGAGATCGGTGCCGGCTGACGTGACAGCAGTGTTTGGAAGCCGCGAAAATTGAGGCAGAACTTGGTGCCTTTCACCCATTTCGAAGTGGCAGCATTCCTTGATTATGAGACCGACAGTCGTGACGTTGTTGTACACAAGCAAGTTGAAAGAGTCATCCGCAACGCCCTTGAGTGTGTGGCGCATCTTGTCACTCTCGGTAATTAGCTTGTTTACTTCCCGGCACAACTAGAGCACGTCCTATATGTACCAAACATACGAGTCGGTTGATGCCTGCACACAGGTGGCCAGTTCTTGTCGTGCCGCCAGTGGTCGATCGGATCGGTCCGCAAAAATATTGCTTAGTTGGTCCTCGAAGATGTCCCAGCTGGAGAGCACGGTCTCTAGGGCTTTGAATCATACACGCACGGTGCCATCCAAGTAAAAATTACGTTGGCGAGCATCTTGGTAAGGTCCCGTCGGTGAGTCTAGCTAACACTTTCGTACATGCGCAGCGAATAGTCGATGGTGAGTCCAGGTTGGGCGGAGAACGTACCGTGGTCACGGAGGTGGGACATCGCAAGGTACGTAGAGATTGGCGCCGAGCTGGAGCTGGTGAAGGCTTGTTATCATGAAAAGCCATGGCTGGAGTCTGGACGGTACGGCCACTGCGAAACTTCGTGGCGAGGACGGGGAACGTTCCACCTCCACCAAATATTTGCGGAAGAGAAGAGACACCGTATCGACGAGGCTGTAGATGAGATATGTTTCAAACCACCAGTGGCGACGTCACCAGGTAACCAGCGACCAGGTGGAGACAACCATTCGCATTCCTCATCAGGCACATACGCGAATCGTCCCACAAAATGCCAACATGCATGTAGCAACATACTCGTATGTGTACAAAACTGCGCCTAAATGTAACACACGGCTAATGCGTTTTTGAGAGATTACGGCTTGTACAACACAGGCTCCGAGAAAAGGTAGAAAGTTTTGACTGGTGTGAAATGTTTTAACAAGGCAATCCTGATTGTACGTACAATATTTTTGAAAGTAATTTTCTGACGCTCTATAAGGCCTCAATTCCCAAGAAGACTTATACGCAACCTAAAGAAAAAGAAGTCTATGAGGCCTAGATTACAACAGAAGAAGACAGGGAGATTCAGCAAATGTTTAGAAAAGACTCTAAAACCCCCGCCGTTTGATTTACTCAGCGTATACTGAACATATCGCAATGTTCGAACGAAAGAAACCAGAAGGCTTAGGGATAAATAATTCTGCGACATCTGCTCTATATCTGCATCACGATAACACATAATATGGAAACATCTACACTGTAAACAAAAATGTACCCATCTGGGAGGAATCGGGGAAGGATGAGCCCGCTCTGCTCCGGCGACCTCACTCAAGCCGGATCCTACTGGAATGCCGTGGTGGTCGGTCACTTGTACGCCACGAGTGGTTCTGTTGAAATATGATTTCCTCAGATGGTCAACGTTCACTGAATTGTTCTGGCCACAGTCCTGGACGACGCTGAGATTTGGTCCAACGGCAAGTGAAACTCCGGAAAATGGCGATGTGTGCCAGCCGATGTTGATGGGAAAGCTCTGTGAGGGTACGCTGGAGCTTCTGCGGCTCTCTGGTAAACTCTGTTGATGGTCTTAGGAGAAAGCTGTGGCCAACGCGGCATCGATGACGTGCAGCCCTAGCAAGGCTGCAGGAATCAGCGCGGAGGTTGATGCCGTCAAAGCGTTAACCTCGAGGCTAAATCACAAAATGGTATGCCGCAGTCCCGTCGCGCTATCTCATGACCCGCAAGCGAAGCCAGCGTCCATGGTGGCGAAGGAACTGGTTTGATTGGGGCTCACTGAGATGAAATCATATATTTAGGGAGCTTGAACAGCCTCCCTTAACAGCTCAAGTGCCGATGGAGTCCGCAGTCAGGGATTTTCTGCCCGGGAAGTGTGCGCAGCGGTGCCTGCCAACAGGAGGCCGCGTGGTGTCTTGGCGGTGGTGGTATACGCCAAAGAAACCTGAACAGCATCCGTTGAAGGCCTGTATGAGTATTTCGGCAGAGATCCACGTCACGGACAGCATACCTGACGTTCCCGACCGAATGAAGGCTGTACGCCTGGAGCCCGTACGCCTGCCCAGACGCAGGCGGTAGTGATGTTTCTGTCGAGTCACTTCCTATAACCACTGAAGAGGCATCGACACCATCCGCCAATGGTTCGATGGGAAGGTGCGGCAGTGGTCGGGTCGAGGAGTCCATAACTGAAGAAGTCCCATTTGTAGAGACCCGCGCTGCTGACGATCCCCTAGGACCCGTGCAGGTGGCTTCAGCCGCAAGGTTCAGTAGTTATACTGCGCCATTATAAAGACTGATGCAGGAAGACAACATCCGTTTGCTGGGCCAGTTGTTCTTATTCTCTGTTCGTCGTGCTCTGCCATGTCCAGGAATGCCAGACATCAATAACTAGTGCCATCTGTCGGGTTTGCTGCTGAATGGCAGCATCACTCAAAGGGAGACAATTTTTAAATATGTTTTGCACTGAATAGCAATATTTAAGCTCAAATTACCCCGTATAAATAAATTGAGCATCTAGTCAGAAAACCTGACTTAAAACTAGTCAGGAAACTCACATATTATACGATTGTAAGTATTTTTCCAAGATTCCAAGACTAATTAGGCTACTTCTCAACACTTTTTCTTTTTTTTCTTATAGTGAGCTCTAAAAAACAGTAAAACTGTGTTTTCTAGCAATATTTCCGAATTATTACCTTTTCGTGCACATTACAGGGTTAATTTGGCGTGAAACAAAATTAGTATTGGAGGGTAAAATGGTTTGACGAAAGTGACGTACTGATCAGAACTTGAATAATGTAACAGTTTAGTCGCAGACACTGTCACACACTTTCTGCCAGACAGTGGCACAATTTGAAGGCAGGTATGTGCTATAGATTATTGACTCTGAGTTTGTATCCAAAAACGGCGAGAACATACATTAGTGGTGTTGAGGCGTGCACACTAAGAAAAAAAACTAACATCGACTGCCCCAAGGCTGCAAAGAACAAATGTCACGGTCCCAGCCGGAATCAAACCCGAGCATTATGCGTGGCAATCATGTAGTATGCCTCAGAGCCACGCCATGTCTCTGAACAACTTTTGAAAGAAACACTAATTCGTGAAACGTCAATTGTGGTTGTAGTGCTCGTTATAAAATTTTATAAATATTACATATGAACTCTTCTTAAGCAGGTGTCACACCGGGCTCACGTCCTTTGTAGTTAGATGCCATCCACTCAAGTTTATTTATGTAGCAGAGTCCAGGGCTGGCATCTATATGACCATCTTCGCTTCCAATCAGCTTGTCGCTTCTAGTGTTGCTAATACTCATCATTCTGTTGCCATCATTGCGCAAGCGCAGACCCCTTGTTATGGAAACATCTGTAACTCTTAATGATATGTCTGTGCTTGCATCAATTGCAGATATAGTTAGCGTCATTTCATAACGTGTCACTCAATAAAAAATTACAACACGGTCTTCTCTCCTCCACATGCTTCGCACTGGTTTCCCGATGTACGTGGGATCGGCCGAATTTCTTTTCTCTGGTCCCCTTATACGGCGCTAACAATGCACTGTATTGTGTACTGCTAAAACAAAGTTCATAATGTAAAGAAGAGGAAGTACTCCGATGCAGAGGCAGCAGCATCGAGCGTGCAGCAGAGGCTCGAGCTCGGAAATGGCGGCTGGTGCATTGCCTTCCAAGCCTTCCAAGCATCAAGCATTCTGTTCAATCAATCTCTTTTATAATTGGTGAAGCCGTGCGGGGTACCGTTCCCTATAACTTCCCACTACCATCCTGGAACTCCGTTCTCGACGGCTAACTTCTGCTATGCCGGACGCTGATCAGCAGACGCTTCCATCTCTTCCGGCCACCTGTCTAGGCAGTGTTCTTCAGCGGGAGCCTCCAATCTTCAGCGGAACAGACGACAACGACGTTGAAGATTGGCTCTCGACTTTCGAACGGTTGAGCGCTTTAAACAGATGGACGGACGCGGACAAGTTGACACGCGTGTCGTTCTACCTCGTGGTTGTAGCCAGCCTTTGGCTTAGAAACTACAAAGGCGGACTTCCGAACGTGGCCGCAATTTAAAACGTCGATTGCAGCAGTCTTCGATCGACCTGCCGTCCGAAAACTTCCTGCCGAGCAACGTTTGCGCACACGCGCACAGGAAACGGGTGAGACCTTCACTAGTTACATAGAAGACGTCGTCGATTTGTGCAGATGCGTGAACACCGCAATGACGGAAGCTGTACAATGTAAGCACATTCTCAAAGGGATTGACGACGACGCTTTTCAAATGCTGAAGATATGCTTGTGTTTCCTCGATGATATCGTGGTCTTCGCTCCTAACTTTGACACCCACTTACGTCGCCTTCAGCACGTCCTTACTTGCTTGACTAACACCGGTTTGCAAATAAACCTCAAAAAATGTCGATTTGTCATGCGTCAACTGAACATTTTGGGCCACGTTGTTTTCAAGGAAGGCATCCTCGCGGATCCTGAGAAATTGCGAGCTGTTACGGCGTTTCCTAAACTTGCCACCATCAAAGAACTTCGAAGTTTCATCGGCTTGTGTTCGTATTTCCGGCCATTCGTCCGAAACTTCGCGTCTATTATATCACCTCTCACGCAAATTCTCAGCAACTGTAAAGACCTCTTATCGTGGTCCCCTTCCTGCGACGACGCTTTCACCACCTTGCGACGGCTTCTCACGACGCCACTCATTCTACGCCATTTTGATCCTGAAGCTCAAACTAAAATCCACACCGACACCAGTGGTGTAGGCCGGGGTTGTGTGCTCCCACTGCGTAAACCGGAGCATCAGAAATACGACATCGCATACGCTAGTCGAACACTTAGCAAGGCTGAGAGCAACTACAGCGTCACAGAAGAGGAGTTCTTATCCATTGTGTGGGCCCTTGGAAAGTTTCTCCCATATCTACATGGTCGTTCTTTTGACGTCGGGACCGACCACCACGCGCTGTGCTGGCTTTCGACGTTAAAAGACCCATCTGGCCGCCTCGCTCGCTGGGCGTTGAAAATTCAAGATTATGACATACGCGTGGTTTATCGTTCAGGACGGAAGCATGCAGAATCCGACGCCCTTTCCCGTTCTCCCATGTCCCAGAATGCTACAGCTGACTCCGCTTGCGATTCCACATTGTCATCTCTTGACTTTGACACCATTGCTATCGAACAACGCAATGACCCGTGGTCTCTTCTGCGTCTCTTCTCAATCACCTCTCCAACACTTCGGAACTCCCAAAGACGCGAACGCTCCGGCGCCAAGTTCTACACTTCTCGATAGGTGACACGCTTCTCTATCGACGCAACTACGCACCAGAGGGACGTAAATGGCTGCTCGTCGTTCGACAAAACCTGAGGTCACAGATTTGTTCCTCTTTCCACGCTGACCCACAATGTGGCCACGCGGGAATCTTCCAAGACCTACGAAAGGTTTCAAAATCATTACTACTGGCGTGGTATGTATACCTTCGTCCACACTTTGTCCGCTCTTGTGCCGAATGTCAGTGCCGAAAATCTCCACGACACGCCTCTGCCGGTCAACTGCAGCCTTTACCATGCCCTTTCCGACCCTTCGAATGGGTCGGAATAAATATTTATGGGCCACTTCCATTGACTCCAACTGGCAACAGGTAGATAATAGTTACTATCGACCACCTAACGCGCTATGTTGAGACCGCTGCTCTTCAAACGGCTACAGCACAAGAGGTTGCCACTTTCCTACTGCGTCATTTTGTGTTGCGTCATGGAGGCTCTCAAGAACTTCTCAGTGACCGTGGCCGCGCCTTCTTGTCCGAGGTCATTGAAAAATCGCTCGCTGAGTGAGCTATTGTACATCGCACATGTATTGCTTACCACCCTCAAACCAATAGGGCTACCGAGCGCTTTAATCGTAATCTCGGTGACATTCCATCTATGTATGTGACGCCTGACCACTCTAACTGGGACTTAGTTCTCCCATTCATTACATACGCCTATAATACGGCAACGCAAGCGACAACAGGCTTCTTCCCTTTTTACTTCCTCTACGCCGTCACCCCTCGCACACCATTGACATCATTGTGCCCTATCGACCGGACGCGTCCGAGTGTCTACCAATCTTGGACGCCGACAGACACGGAGAAGAATGTCGCCCGTTAGCTCGTCACTTTACCTGCGATGACCAAAACAAGCGAAAAGCAATTCATGATGCCCAGACCTCAACTCCCGTTTTTCTTCTGGGTGCTCTTGTGTGGCTGTCAGTGCCGCATCGCACACCTGGGCTCTCTTCAAATCTTATGCCAAAGTACGATGGGCCATATTGTATTCTCGAACAAACTTCGCCAGTAAATTACCTCATTGAGCCTCTTACGCCACCGTCAGACTTGCGACGTCGCAACCGCGAGGTTGTACACGTCCAGAGGCTCAAGCAGTACCATGGTTCAAAGCCGCCTGCACAGGACTAAGTCACCAGGATGGCTCCTTTTTTTCTCCGCGGGGCCATTGTAAAGAAGAGGAAGTACTCCGGCGCAGAGGCAGCATCGAGCATGCAGCAGTGGCTCTAGCTCGGAAATTTCGGCTGGTGCATCGCCGTCTAAGCCTTCCAAGCATCAATTTTTCTGCTCAATAAATCTCCCTTACAATATTGATGGATGGGGTGAGTACCTGACTGACCTACCGATGGACTGACTGAAAAGGACGCGAAATACAACGTGGCATCGTCTTTCATCGTTTGTTGTGAGCACCTGAAAGTCTTACATGTCAATCATACGAATCAGGTCAGTTTACTACTTTATAAAAATATTTTTGTTGACGAAAGTCCTTTGAAGTCTAGTGGCCGTCATTTATGTTCTTGGATCAGAATGGCACAGAATTACAGTGTGCTCACATTGTCACGTCGATAAAGTGTACTTTTTTTGCTCCCGATTCACGTCACAAACCATCTCGTTTCAGTCTATTTCATAAGATATTCAACCAGCTAGCTATAAAAGATCATTCCATGTGTCACCATCATATGATTCAGCTCTTTTATATCATAAGTACATCAGCTACCGAAAAATACCTATTATATTTTCATGCCACGTACATCCAACAAACGTGAGGACCTTTCCTCTATCGTCGTTCAGTTTCAAATCATACCTCTTTACTTACACACTACACAATCACTTGATGATGCGTGAAATATTTGTGCGTCTTCATTAGCATTACGGACGTTTTCATCTCTGCCGATGCTCGTCCCACTCGGTTTTCTATGAAGTGATGAAAACATTGCTTCGCTCGCTCCTACAAAGGCGTTCTCGGTGGTTCCAGGTTGAAGGTGTTTCCTAGCAAGCTCGCAATTCATTGCTATTGCATTTATCATTAAGCTTTTTCGCCGACACAGCGATGTTTTCGTGGCATGTTCAGTCACGAAGGCTATTTCTACGTATGAATAAATGAAGGAACCATGTGTTTCTTCCATTTACTACTTGCTTTAGTTTACCGCTTAATTTTTCTTTTTCAGGTACCAGAGGTCAAAAGCATCTTTATTGCAAGGAAGGGGATTGGAAATCGCCCTAATGAAGATATTTCGAACCGACCAGTTTGTATTGCCTGGGGTAAGCTCTCAGAACACAATCAATTGTATAGAAGTGGTAACTTTAGCTTGTTAGGCGTAGTTGCTTGTTAGGCGTATGGCTTAGTTTTGGGAAACAGAGCGAGACTAATATACATTCGAGATGCAAAAACTGCAGCAGAGAAAAAGCATTGACTAACAGAGAATGGCTTTATTTCATAAGCAAAGATCATCAATTTGTTTATGGAAAGCCGGAACAGGGACATCGCACCACGCGCATGCGTTCTACAGCGCTGAATGCGATAGCACGAAATTGGAATGTCCCACAAAGAACGACAAAGAGCTCGATAATAGCAGCGTGCTACTGAAGTACAAACAAAGATGTTCAAAAAGGAACACCAGCGCAAACTAACAACTGTCAGTCAGTACGCACACCTAGGAGTTTCAGCATCGCGCGGCGAATTTCGGCAATGTAGTATCTGACGCTCTCAAATAGTTATATTTCTTAAACGACACTGACCCGTCTGCCTCCTATGCAACGTGGTGACACCTGACACAAGGTGAACATCAAGCCCCTGTATGAAACAAAAATAACAACACCTATTGTTATTTTCTCCTGTCCTCCTCTCCTGCGCTCCTCCTCAACTCTCAGTGCTGTGTACCATTGACAGAACGCCTTGACATGCCAATCACGCGCGTTTTTTTTTTGTTGCTCGTTTTTCCTTTCTTTAAGGTTTGCAATTCACAGCGGTGCGTAACACGGTGAGACTCGTCGTGTATTGCATGTTGGGCGCCTATTACGCTTTTACAACATGGTTTCAGTACTTCTGAGTTCGGGATGGCCCTTTTCTGTGCTTTCAGGTGCAGTACATGAGACTCTGACAACAAGTGACTTTTTTGCATTCTTCTGAGAAGCGAGATGCGGCACTGAGGAAGACTTGGCAGAATAGAAATAGCCATGATAATTTCAAAGGGACGCAGTCGTGTCACCTCTGTGAGGGCCTGTACACGCGCTCTCCTAGACAGCCACACCGCCTGTGCCGGGGCACCTGCCGCACGCAAGCGCAGGGCGAATCCTCGACAGTATTGAAGATACATGTATCTGAGATACTATTTTAAATACCTTTTCGGTATCTCGTATTTCTATCACGATGCGTCTCGCAAGTCGGGTATCTGTATCTGGATTTCCGTTACCATCGACAGTGTATCCTGTATCTTGAGATACGAGATACTGCAGTCGCAATGATATGGCATGCGAAACAACGGCTGGCTTAACGACACTGGTCAGGCTGGTACTGATGCCACTAAGCCACCCGAATAATAGTAAGGACAGTGAGATCTTTTTATCTTGTCTCCGGCTCCACCAGTTAGGGAAGACTTTTAGGTGTGCGCGTCCTTTTCACTGGAGCAGAGCAATACGACAGAGCTCGCGCAGTCTCGGCAGAAACTACATGTGTGTGCTTGCCCACATGCTTTTTGTCTGAGATTTCTTACCTTTTTAGTTGTGTCCGAGCCGTGAAACTCACCCTTAGCCACTTGCAAGAGTCTCCTATCACAATGCGTGTGGAGATGACTGCACAAACTGTCATGCTGCTGCTGTTTTGCGTGAACTACAGCACTGCTGGTACTGATGCTGTATCTAAAAGAACAATACTCACCTATCAGAAGATATCTTGGCGTACCATGTCGCTTTCGTCTTGCTGTTTTTATTCGAAGAGCTCTTGAAGTTTGATAAGATTCTTCGCACGAGTGCTTTTCAAGTTTTCCTTTCTCTGCATACTATGCATCTCCTAGTGCTCTGTACCATTTTTGGTCCCGTTAATACAATATGCCTTGTGTAAAGTACAGCGAAATCAATATATCTGTTTTATTGTTACCTTTAATGTCAGCTTTATACTTGCTACTACTGATACATTTATATTCACTTGAGTTTACTCTTCTGCAAAAGCAAGTTGTGAAACAAATGTGCCATAAATGCGCGTGTGTTGAATATATAGCGCCAAATATTCCGTTTGATGCTAGCTAAAATGACCGGATGAGTTTGTGTTATAATATTGGGAATAATATGGAGCCATCTTAAAAAAACTTAGAATGGGGATTCGAGAAACAGTAAGTCAAATGGTCCGTTTTCTTCTTTATATGAACGCCTCAACGAGCCATTTGAGATAATTTTCCGAACAGATTTCATTTATTTTCTCACCTTGAGAACTAAGGTGACGATGCATCATACCTGAATTGTCATAACCATCACGAGTGCAACCCATATTGTGAATCTCAAATATTTACCACGACTACATGAAACAAGTGCTTTTCTATCTTAGTTATGATTGGTTTGTGCAACAATACTGCTCGCGGTCTTATTTCTTAATATTACGTTTCATTTTGGAGAGACTGGGTATAGGTCACTAAAAAAGTCACAGCTTTGCCGCAAAGGTGAAGCAATGAACGCGATAGCAACAAACTGGGAGGTCGCGCGCACAACGGCAAGCAGATCAAAATGTGTCCCGTGTTTCTCATGCAGAAAGGACGCACGAAACGTACTCACAGGTACAGATAAATGCGAATAAGCGTCTCAGTTGTCACTTGACTGTGTTTGAAAAGCGCGCTCTTTTCGCAAACAGAGGCTGCGCAACGATTGCAGAGACCTTTTTGCACCAGGGAACTACAACACAATCGTTCCGACGAAACTCAAGAGCTTGCCAAGATGTACGATTCTCCCCACTGCAAGATAAGGGCGCGCGAACAAGCGTACAGCTTCGTGTTCTCTACGCGGGCGAAAGTACGCGTGCACAGTAAAAATTTTTACACCCAGAAGGGTGTAAATGAGCTTGGCCCGTGGACGACACCCTAAGGGTGTTAATTCAGCACCTTCCAGAAAGGGTGCTTTTTCATGCACCCTTAGAATAGGGTGTACATGTAAAAAAACTGTAGGGTGTTAAAAAAACACCCTTAAGGAAGGGTGCCTTCGATGTCCATCACTTTTTTAGCACCCTCTGAGGAGGGTGCGAGAAGGGTGCACAAGGGTGTTGAGTGCCCATGGCAGGGGTGCCAGTATTCTTTTAGACTGCACTAATAGATATCAGCATGCACTGATTACACACTACTTGAAGAAAGTGCTCCTCATTATCAATGGTGCGCCACCTGTCGAGCTCCATTCATTGCGTCTGGGCAAAAATATAAACGCGTGCCATCGTGTATGAACTTGTGCTGGATCTATATATACTTCACAGTATCTGCATAATGCGCGTTACAAAAAATGAAGCCTTGCTGCCCTTGCATATTGCGTTTATTTAATAGGCAAATAAAACAAACTTTTCTTCTGCCACACAACTTTTTCACCAGATATACATTCACGTATATGTACACTACACATGCAACACCTCAAATGTTTATTATATTTATTCAGTTTCACTTCATTGACAATTCTTTGCAACATACAATTACACTGCTTTCAGTTTAGTATACTGCTTCAAGTACATAGAGACTACAAATGAAATATACGCTAATATATCCCTATAATTCTTTCAAGTATCTACAATCCTAGTGGTTTTCAGTTTAATACTCCTTCATGTACACAATCGGTTAATAGGAATGAAATACAGGCATATATATACTTATGATTCTTTCAAATATATACAATCAGCATGATTTCACTATATACGCCTTCATGTACACAATCGTTCCCAAGAAGTGATGCACAAAAAATATATATGGATAGTGTTTTCAAATGTATATAATCACAGTGGATTAAGCTTTGTATTCCTGGATGTATAACAATTGGTTATGAGAAATGATGTACATGCAAACATATATGGGTTTTTGCACATATAACTTTAGCGAATACTTAAGAAACCAATACAATGATCAGAAACACAATAAGCTAAAAACGAACACAAAACTGAGTCAAAACACACAAAAAACAAAAGAGGTAATGCATAATTATGGCTAATGACACAGCTGGGTCACTTTATGCCAAATGTCCCAGCCATTTTGGCAACCATCTCAAATGTATTCGAAAAATTCGTGCTGCATTGAAAATAGTGAACTTCTGGAATATTTAGGAGAGGAAAAGTATTTGGTCACGTGGCTGCCTTCTGAACTTCCTGGAATGCCATCTAGGTGTTGTATGTGAAAAATTTTATTTCAAAAGCACCGCTCCTTCTTTTCATACGAAACTCGGTCTACGTGTTACGTAACAAGAGCTTAATTTGGGAGAGTTGGTTCATCGTGGTTGTGTGCTAGTCACAGCGCGACAACTTTCGGAAGAGACAGAAAGGACAGGAAAGAGCACCGACTGTCAACTGAATTTACAAGAACCGTGTTCATGCGCGACGACACGTGTGAGCACTACAAAATAATCTTTAACTGTGAAAAGAATACTCCCTCTCGGAAAGGATAAGTGAACGTGTAGTGATGCACTGATCATTGGTTTACCTGATAAAAAATACTTCTACAAACATTGAATTGGCATTAAGTAAACTTATTCTCGTGACGAATGGGGCAAGATTGACTATTCCTGTTGCTGTTTAGTAGACACACTTTTGAAAGCTTGCAAGGGGTGGAAAACAAAACGCTAATATCAAATCTGCTGGCTATTTTTTAATTGTGAGACACATGATGTGGTATAACATGCAAAGGTTTTGGTCATTGTTTTTTGTTGGTCCTGTCTAACTTTACTTTATGCAGGAGGGTTTTGAAAACGGGTGTGATGATTCTGTTGGGATACCCAGCATCTTTTATTCTTTTAATCTGGTTTTTAAACCTGACCTCACCCTTGTGCTAACATGACTTCTGAAGGGTGGCCTGAGTACATGTGGTATCAATTCCTCTTTCTACTAATTTTGAATGCCCACTATCAAAAGGCAGAACATTCTTAGCACTCCTGGGCTGATAGCACCAGCCAATACCCCAACAGCATCATCACACTTGTTTGTGAAACCCTCCTGCAGAAAGTAAAGTTAAAGGAAGCAGGACCAAAAGAAAAAGGCAATGACCAATCACCTTTGCATGTCACACGGTACTATGTACATAAGGTGTCTCACAATTTTAGGAAAAGAGCCAGCAGATATGACATTGTTGTTTTCCACCCCTTGCAAGCTTTCAAAAGTGCATGTACTTACAGCAACAGGAATAGTCAATCTTGCACCATTCGTCACTAGAATAGGTTTACTGAATGCCAATCTAATGTGTATAAGATACCGCTAACATGTGAAAAAGTAAACAGGACAAACTGGGCAATGCTTCAATGATCAAGCAAGACAGCATGCTTTAAATGTTAAGAAGAGCTATAGTAGTCTCATGGCCGGACACCGTAAAGAATGTAAGTGTAGTCCTAGGTTTCATAAAACACAGTTTTTGAAAAAAAAGCAAGCAGAAAAATGAGAGATTTTAGAACTCTTTATCAGGAAGGCCAAGGATCAATGCATCAGTACACCTTCACTTATCTTTTCCGAAAAAGAGTATTCTTTTCTCGGTTAAAATTATTTTGTCATGGTCACACATGTGTTGTTGCAGATGAGCCCTGGTCTTGTGCTCAGTATAAAAACGCTCGTAGCACCTTCAATAAAATTCAGTTGACAGCGCTCTTTCCTGTCCTTTTTGCGATAAGATTTTTATTACAGAAAGAATTTCATTTTCTTACAATTTAGGTATAATGATGAGTTTTCATTGTATCACAACATGGAGCAAATTGCATCTCAATACGGACAAAAATCACAATTTTGTGAAATTCGTGATATTTTCTCGTATATTTTAGCAGCTTGAGAGGTCTAAAGATATTTTTTCCTCAAAATATACCTTCTGTGGAGTAAATATTTACTGTCCAGATATTCATACAAAGTGCAATATTGCAATAAAAATGCAAACATAACACATTTTGGCTTTATTCTTTAAAGCGAATGTGGCTAAAAAATTGCACTATTACTATTGAGCTTCAAATACCTTACAGAAGCACATTTACTTAACAGGTAGACCAAATTTGCTTTAGAAAAAATAAGCGGTAGTTTTAAAACTAAATTTTCCACAAACAGCACACAGACGGCATTATGCCTGGAAGTTATAAGCTAGCCACATGAACAAAACTTTTTTTCTCGCTGAAATATTCTAGCAGTTCACTGTTTTCAACGCAGTAAGTCAGCACTTTTTTTTTCAAATACAATTCAGATCGTCGCCAAAGTGGCTGGGACGTTTGGCATGGAATGGTCCAGCTATATTTAAGCAAAATAACTTACACAAACAACAATGTTTGTTCATCTACCATGACCACACTAGAAAAAGTTGTTCAGGCATTGTGACACTAAAATTTTCAGCGTCGTACAGCCTGAACAACTTCTTTGATAAACTCCAAACTCACGCCGAGAAAAATCCGCTCAATCACGGTGGTTGTTAAAGGCCTTGCGGCCGTAGCCAATGTTGAAAATAAAAAAAAATCAACTCATCAGTGCTGTCACTCCTACTTCGTCATTACTGACACGGAAGATTTTTCGGTTATCCATGTGGAGGTTCAGGAAGTAGGCTTGCTCTAGGCTGGGGCCGGGGTAGACTACGCAGGACGTCAGCGGCACCCTCTCATCCTGTAATAAGAGCAAATATGACTTCTCTTAAAAGGATGTTCGTGCTGTTCTGGCAGCACCATATATAAAGAATGTGTAGTGTGTATCCTTCGAAATGGCGTGTAATTGACATTACACTGAACTCGAAGCATACAACCCATACAATCTAATAATTTCGTATGATAAAGATAAGAGTTTTCCAGCATACAGCAAATTCCCGAAATGAGGTGAAGTGTAAGACCACAGCTCGAAAATGGCACTTACGAAAGCCTGAACTCACCTAAGAATCAAATTCCTTATAGGGTAGTGAGCCAGTGTGAAAAACAATTCCTAAAGTACAACGCTCAGAACATGTAACATTAATGAAAATGCACAAGAAACTCACCTCTTCATGTACAGTGAAGACATCTCTGCTTTCTCTTTTACATGAGAACAAATGATTTTGGGCGTGGCACTAGCGAAGAGGTCTGCAAAAAAAAGTAAAAGATTTACTGACTTTAATCACGCCTCTAACAATCTGAGGAATTATTACAAGTCACCAATCAGTGCAATTCTGACTGCCTCTATAAGGGCATCAAAAATGAACAATTTTCTCGTTCTTTCTACCCTCACAAGACGCTTCGTCAATGGAATCTAATCCAAATTTGACGCTGTGCTTCCTATTTGCCTGCTTTTCAGACGTAGGGCTGCGAACATGTGTTTTGTGCACCTAATCTAGCACAGAAATTCGTCATCTGTAATTCAATCATCTTAATTCATTGTAATTTGATGAAAGATGTGATAGCTCGTCCAGTTTTTAAAGAGTTGCGGGCCTGCAATAGGCACTGCCTTGCACGTATGAAAGTACTTCTTTAAAAAAAAAATTCAAAGCTTGCTTTCAGAAAAAGCGTCTGGCATATTTCGACAACCAAGCCCATCCTCTGATGGCAATCAGGGGCACGCTATTAGCGATTATTGACTACAGGGATTTACAAACGTAACCCGTGCCTAAATACTCAGTTAAACACAATCACGCAAGTAAGAGCGCTCGAACGCGGCAACGCGCGCGGACGCCGACTACGTTGCAGCAGCCATGCATGGCTTATGCTAGAGCAACCGCACATAGCTCCAACAGTCACGTATTACTCTCTCGATTCTGTTATAACGCCGAACATTATCGCAGATGAAAGCGAAGCACGAAAACAGCAAACAGAAACGAGGGAAAACAACGCACGGCGATGGCCACAACAACGCGCCTTTGGAAGTCTGCTAGATCTTTCCCTGTTGCTGGTGGCACTTGTCCTAAATAGCTTAAAAGACCGAGGCGCACGTGCTGGGAGCATCGCGGCATATCAGCACCTCCAACTATACCGTCTTTAAGCAAAAAAAAAAGCCATTTCGTACAGTGCGCCTCTGTACATAATTTTTGCTTTTTCTTTTCGCTTACACCACAGAAGCACTTTGCACATTTGAGTATTAATAGAAATGTTATTACGATGTAGCCCAAAGCACATCTTAAAACAATATCAATCACTTTGTGCAGTGTAGCGACAATGTGCGATCAGCAACTAATCCCGCCCTTGTTAAGTGATCACATCACTCACTGTATGAGTGATGCAGGCACTTACACAACATCGCGCATAGCAGTGTGAACTCGTTAAGTCACACGTTTAATCGGGCATCTGCAACAGACCCGCGAACGCATGCTGTTGTAAATGGCTGGCAGCCTACTTCGGCAGAGCTGCTGCAGGCGCCCAGCAAGCGCTGTATGATTACTACCTACGAAAACAGTACACTCACCGTTAACAGGCCCACGTTGTCCGTGTCCGCCACTCCATGAATATTCCTTAATCCGAGCGTCACTTCGAACACGGTGTCATGCGTGACCACCATTGAATATGCGCCTGTTCGCTAGAACACACACAGCGACCAAGACCCCAGACCAACGCAACGCATTTGAAAGACGATGAGACAGAGGGAGCAACGTTGAGAGAGAGAAAGAGGAGGCACTGGCGGCGGCGTGGCGGCGCCACAGCTGTCCACGCAGGTGTTCGGTGACGCAACTCTTCGCTTATCTACGCCGCCGTTGTGGGAGCAACGCTGGCCGGGGGGTGAGCGGGGGGGGGAGGAGCGGGAAACCCGCCAAGGCGGCGCCGAAAGGCAAACGCTATGTCGCATACGGCGGACGGCCGTTCGGCGCGGAATGACTCCTTGTAAACGGCAACTCTCCTCCCAGCCAGTCGCACAGCGACGCAGATTATTTACCAGCCTCGGGTTCTTTGAGTATTTTGACGGAATGCGATTGCAGTGGGCGAAAAATAGTGAAGGAAAACTTGCGGAAAACAAAGTGCACCATGGAATGGGCAGAAACAATAATTATTTCGTCCTCGGTGGCATTAGCGGGAGAGCATCGCCACACCTTTTTCCAGAGGAATTTCTTTTCGCATTGTCTGTGTCTGGCTATTCCGCGTATGGTGCCGCAAACACTGAATGCGTAGTCGAAGCTGGAACAAATTAATCCACAGTCGCGAATGTTTATTACAAGGCTTGTCACGCACCACGAAACGTGCCGAGGTTGTTATAACAAACTTTTTGCTGACCACATGATCAGCACATAATTCCATATGGTCGCTCAATGAGCTAGCTAAGCACCTGTAGCAAAGGCAGGGCACGTTCTTGTTAAACGTTGTTAATATAAACGATGGTTGTGCATAAGTGCAGTGACAGCTTTCCGTGTGAATTGGTCATAACCCACGTTTTCGAGCGTAGAAGCGCCTCAGCGGACCTAATCAGCTACCACAGCAAGTTCGTAAGCAATGATTTGGTACGAAAGTGTGCAGCTGTTTTCGATGTACTGAATAGTCCGTGTACAGTGCGTTGACCACAGCCATTTCCTAAGCCACCTCCCATATAGACTCCCAGTCTGAACAGGTGTGGGACCTGCCCCCCCCCCCCCCGCACACACACACGAAATTTGAGGGCGCACGGGCTGATACACACGCATACTTATTCACAGGCGCACACACATACACGTATACACACATACGGCAACACACACACGCGACCGTAAACGCACGCATGCATGGGCGTACACATGTGCACAGGCACGCTAACACAAGCACGGACTCGCACATACACGCGCACGCACACATGCACGGGTGTACACACAATCGCGCTTACACGCGAACACATGCGCAGGCTCACGCACACCCACCCATACTCGGGCGAGCATTATGTTCCTGTATATAATCCACCGCAAACATGTAGCTTATAACCAACGCTAAGGAAAGCTTTCGTAACATGGATTGCAGTTAATTGCCATTATAGATGAAACGCGATTTGCTTCTGCTGACATTCTGCTGTATTCGGAGAGCACCTTCACACATTCTAAGTCAATTAGGCCGTCATTTAACGCAAGGTCCACATATTCGTGCAGTAGCTGTGCTGCTCAGCCGCCAATCCGAAGGTCGCGGGTTCGATGCCGGCCGTGGCAGTCGAATTAAGGCGGAGGCGAAAATGTGGAAGCCTTTGCACTGTGCGATATGAGCGCTCATTAAACAACACCAAATGGTGAAAATCTGCAGCTTTCCACTACGACGACCCTCATAATCATATCGAGGTTTTTGAGACGTAAAATCGCCAAATATTATAATTATGTGTTCTTCTTATGCTGCATATTCCATCCGATGAATCGGCACCTACACCCTTCTCAGGCACAAAAGCACCCTTAGAGCCTATTTTAGGGTGCTATCGAGGCAAGCACCCAAACAAAAGGGTGCTTTTTTTTCAATCGACCATTTATGGGTGTTAAAGGGTGTTGCAAAGGGTGCTTTCTCGTAAAAGCACCCTTTTTACACCCTTTTGGGTGCAAAAATTTTTACTGTGTGTGAGATGAGAGCCGCCGCGCGCTCACGGTGCCGTCTTGCTAATAATGCTGGAAACATAATAGTCCCCCTCCCCCCTTGATGCCCACCAAGAGAGGTGTGGTAGATATGAATGGCTTGTCGTTTGAACGTTGAATGCGGTACCTTTCGGTGGATCAGTGGCTAACGCCTCGCATTCACAATGCGGTGGTCCCACGTTTGATTTCGCGCGTTGGAGTCTTCTGTGTGATATTTTGTCTTTCTCTCCTTTTGATATATTTAGATACGTATACATATATTGCGCATGAAATCGACACCTACGTCAACGCCGACGCCCATGCCGTTGCTGGCTGCGAAATCAAGCCGAGAGAGTCCATGTAATTGCTATCGCAATAAAGGTTGTGACCACTCGGCGCAAGGTGCCCGCAACGTTTCGTAAACCTAGATATATTCGCTCAGATTGTGCTGCTAAGACTACGCGCCAATCCTGCTGCAGCAGCGGCATGTCGATGAAGATGAAATGCTATAGAGGCGCATGTACTTTCATTCAATATCATGTTAAATACCTCCACATGGTCAAAATTTGAAAAGCCCTCTACTTCTGCGGTCCTCATAAAGAAGTCATAAAGTGTATTTAGCACGTAAAAAGTGAACAATTATTATACTGAATGTGCGCAGTACACATATGCTTCATAATTCGCTCACTTACGCATGCGCCCCGCCGCGGTGGTATAGTGGCTAAGGTACTCGGCTGCTGACCCGCAGTTCGCGGGTTCAAATCCCGGCAGCGGCGGCTGCATTTCCGATGGAGGCGGAAATGTTGTAGGCCCGTGTACTCAGATTTGGGTGCACGTTAAAGAACCCAAGGTGGTCAAAATTTCCGGAGCCCTCCACTACGGCGTCTCTCATAATCATATGGTGGTTTTGGGACGTAAAACCCCACAAATCCAATCTTACGCATGCACCAACGATAACGCTGTAGGGTGCGATCATTGTTGTGAAAATACAAGACGCGTTCTGCCGATTATCAGATTACCGAAGGCTGACGACACTTCTCGCTATCAGAGTACATCTGTGATGGAGTGCGCGGAACTGAAAGTGGTTAGGGTGCGCGGAACTTGAATTTCATTGAGTGAATTTGAAGTGCCCATCATGGACCAAGTTGGAACTCAGCAACGAGGAAGAAGCTGGCACGAATGTTAACAAACAATAAAGGACTGATGCGCCAGATCAGCGCGGCGATTACTGCCAGCACGCGCGAGAGAGAGAAAAAAAAGGGGAGCCGCAGCGGTGGCTGGAGGAAGACGAGCCACGCATCAGGGTGGTCGAGTTTCAGACCCGAGCCGAGGCTGCTGCCTCCATCGTCCGGTGATCTGAGGGGCTCCAGGACTACCTGGCTGCGCTGAGTTCCCGCGCCCGTTGACAGGTTCGAGCAGTCGATCTTCGGGCTCGAGCTCAGGTGGTGCTGTCCGGCGCAGACTCTGCCTCGGGGCCAGTGGAGCAAACGCAGCGTCAGCTGGTGTGGCGTCAGCTAGTGCATCAACCGTCGGCAGCCTAGGAAGTCTGCTTCTCCTACGGTTCGTGTAGCTGCCAAACGCCTACGCCAACTCTGACGACGACATCAACCCTGTGTTTCACGCCCAGGCTCCTACGCAATTACTTAGGTGAAATGTCACTCTTTTGACGTTCCGCGACACACTCTGTGCATAGGACTTAGTGCTTACGAACTTTTTTAGGGACTAGTGTGCAGCTTTCGTATTTCTTGGGGACTGTATGCTAGAGGTGGGATTCGTTTTATTTGGGGTTAAGTGGTCTGAAGCTGTTGCCACTAAATGTTTGCATCAAACGGACTTGTCCTTCGGGAAGTGTCCTGAAGGTGGCTCCTCGGACCTCCCGAATCAAACCAACGCGGTGCGTGAAACAAAAAACAAGAACCACAACGTCACATCGGCGTCCCCAACAGGACGAGGCCGCTTGTAAACCTCATTCACGAGTCGGAGAGAGCTTGAAAAGTGAGCACGGCAGAATTGGCGGTCTTGGCATTACCCATAGGTTTAGAATGTGCAAAGTTGAAGGCCGGATTAAGGAATGTTAAGCACGCGTAAGTGAGTGGAGGGGTGCTGAACGAGAACGACAAAAGAAAATGCTGATAGAACAGTTGTAAAGTGAGAAACTCAAGCAGAAAGCCCTTATGCAAAAGAAGCTCAAGTTCGCAGAGTTATCAAAGGTGCAGTTTGGAACGAAAAGAACTGGTATGTTTGTGTTCAGCTGCAGAGAAGAAATGTTCGGTCGAAGCGGGTCATGCTCTCTCGGGGTGAATGACCTGGAACCTCTTCATAGCATTTGGGTCAATATAGACACTCAGCTAAAGCATGGAAAAGAGATTGGCAGCCAGGCACTTGCAATTAGTGAGAGCAATCTCTACGTCCATCTCAGGTCATATTAAGACAGGGGTTGTACCAGCATAGCCCCCAAAAAACATTAAATTTTTTTGAAAGTGATGTAGCTATCTGTAAAAGTGCAATCAAAGGCACATTGGCTTCGGCAGCAGATACGCTGCGAGACAGCTCTGATATACGGGCTAGAGAAGACACCGAGTCTTCGGTTACACCGACTGCAACAGGAAAACAATTGGTGGCCGTATGCGGTTTAGAACAGGCTGTGGTAGTGGATGGCATGGGTATGTCAGAGTACCCTGTAAACAAGCCTCCTCAAGAGGCAGTGATAATAATGTCTCGGGGTCATGCAGAACCGAGTTATCCGAGAGAACTAAAACAGAAAGCAAAAGCACTAGCTGAAGAACAGAGTCGAGTCTCAAGTCGCGTACTTACTCTATGATGATCAAAGTAGCCGAGATGACAGCACTGAAGTGGTTAATAGTGCTGAAAAGCAAAGAGGACATACAGCCAAACTGACAGAAAGAGAGTCTGAAGAGATTGGTACTTCCCCAGTTCAGTGTTATTGGAGCAGTGAGAAAGAAAACTTGTGCTCTTTGCCGTATTACGTTGAACAGGCCACTTCTTCTAGGACACCTGGACCATTAGTGGGTTATGAGTCTAAGCAAGCCATTCATGCCGTCTTTCAGACGCTATAATACGGGCGCGCTTGAAGGCAACGCCTACATAGGAAATGAGGCATTACTGCATCGACGCTAGTAATTGAAGTCTTGTGCATCTGATGGTTTCACAGCTGTAGGTACAGACGAGCCTACTGTCAAATTTTTTAAGGTCATCCCATTCTTGCCTACAGCCTGGTTATGAAGGCTGTTCCGCGTCTTGTGTGAGACGCTATAACTTAAGCGTCAAGCCAAATATACCGGCGGCTTTTTTGGATCCTGATTGTGAAACGCGGAAGGGTATCTCTTGTATATAGTCAAGATTATGAACTCGCATGCAATCTGCAGGGCGACATAATGTACAGTTTTCCATGACAGTGTATATATGCCCAAAATATTGGTGTATGTATCAGGTCCATATTGAGTTTCAGAACTTTGAAGTCTGATTGGGTGCTTCTGGAGTTAGGAAGTGTGGACCTTTGGACAATTTAGTGCGCTGAGTGGGGGACATAAATAGTGAATCTGTGATATCGCGGCAAACACGCACTTTGCAGCAGTTTTTTTTAACCTAAACGAAAGGGGTGCTTTTGTGATGGAGTGCGCGGAACTGAAAGTGCTTGTAGTGCGCGGAACTTGAATTTGATTGAGTGAGCGGAATTTGAAGTGCCCGCAATGAACCAAGTTGGAACTCGGCAACGAGTAAGAAGCTGGTACGGATGTGAACAAACGATAAAGGACTGAAGTGCCATTTCAACACGGCGATTGTTGGAAGCACGCGCCGGACAGAGAAGAAAAAGAGGAGTCTCAGCGGTGGCAGGAGGAAGACGAGCAATGCATCAGGGTGGTCGGGTTTTGGACCCGAGCCAAGGCTGCTGCCTTCATCGCCCGGTTTCATGGCATAAGTCACCTTATTAGTGAGTTTCATTTCTAGCAAAGTGGCTGCCGCTTTCTTCATATATTCACTACCGCGTGAGAATACAATAGGTATGAAGCGTTTCTTAGGTGCAGATGTCCTCTCGCTGAAGAACATTGCACATCAATATATAACTAAAATAACGAGTTATTTACGCTGGCGGATAAAAAGAGTAGCAAAAGTAATAACAGCATTAGGCGCTCTACGTAGGGCAGCCCATATGCACAACGTTCAACAAAAATGTCGTTACTGGCGTTGATGTTGGTCTGCATCAGTGATTCGGTATTGCAAAATGGTCGTCTATGGACAAGCTGAAAGCTGAACATCGGCGTTTGTGCCATTATGCGAAGGCTTCTTATTGAAGCTCGTACGATTAGATGGCTATATAGTCGGCAAGCTCAGCAACGACTCCAATCATTTACAAAAATGACAAGCAAGAACCGCTATCAGCAAAGTAACTACGCAGCTGTTTGGTTAAGCAGCTAAATCAAACCCTAACACGTTTTTTGGAAGTAAACTAATTTTTTCTTTGGGACAAAACTTTTGGCGATACCAACAACTATTTCATAAAAATGAAATTGTGCTATCTTCATAGACTTTCAAGCGGTCACTTTTGTGCCCACGCGTTTCCCGAGAGATCGTGGAGGTCTATAAAAAATTTGCGAATGTATCGGTGTATCATAAGATATAATTGACAAGTACTGCATCGTATACAGTTTGCGTGCATGTATCCTGTATGCCGAGTCACCCATACTTTTTATCGGAGTATCTTGTATCATATCGCGATGCCATTTCAAGGTATTTTCGTCCAACCATAGATTGGTGATGCCCTTTCACACTCCGCTTCCATCGGGCGGGAGTCCCAGCATGTGCGATGTGGCTGCGTGAAAAGCGCGTGTATTATCCCCGATAAGTTGGAGTCATGCCACCATGTGGGAGGCTTTTATGACGTCACGGCACGCACTCTTCAAATGTTGCAGTGGTGCGCGTATACACAACACGCACTCGCTTCGAACGCCGTTGCACTTCCAGCGTTTACTTTTCGCTTGCCTCACGCTTCAAATAAATGACGAAAGCACCCTGGATCACATCGATGATGTTTTTGGTAAAACAATGAAAAACTAAACATTTTCTAGTAGACTCGCTAGCGTTGCCTGCACCCCAGCGTACACGCTTTGATCAGGTTTGTTATGATGTCGCGCTGTTCACCTCGAAGGTGGCTTCGATTCTCGGCCATGCAGCCGCACATCGACAGGGCTGAACAGCAAGACAGTGCAGCAGGTTGAAAAATAAAAGGTGACCACAGTTAAATTTCAGCGTGCCTCGCATTTATGTCACACTTTTGAAACGCATACAAAAGTGTACTTGCATTTCATGTTGCGTTGTTCACGGTTGGTTATTTTAAAAAGATTTGATAGTTTCGCTTCGACAATTGGCATCTCTATCGGACGCATCACAGTAGCTGCGGGCAGTTTCTTTCTTTCTTTGTTTTCTGTGGGCACGTGCTTAAGTTAGTATCGAGTGTCGCAAAATATATCGATTGCACTCGCCTGAGATTGCCGCCAACGCTGCTGCATTAGAATTTCTTGTGTGTATAGTTGCTCATATTTCATCACAATACTTAGCTTCTTGTTTTGGGAATAATTTCGGCGCTCCGTTTCACTAAAAAAACTAGTTGAGGTTACTTTCAGAAACTGCTACCGATATCAGATAGTGTCAACGTGCAACATCCTAGCAACTGTGCTGTCACGCTTATAACTACTAGTTTTGATAGCCACGTGACGAATATTTTTTTCTCATGGTTGATTACCCCAGAACAGCATCAATCTGTATATGAACTTTATGTGCGAGACCAATCGTTGCTTCATTGAGGCCAAGGGCGTTTCATTATCCGTGGACAACAAAGCGGATCGCACCATTGAAGCAGTTCATTTTGACTTTTTGGCGTTTGGTTTGCAAACGATTGCTATCAGCCGTGCTCCTACGTGAAGTGAACATTGCCGCTTATGATGTGACGGTAGATCTAGTCAGCTGACCACGTTAATCAGTGTATTCGATACGTAATACTAAAGGCTGTTGAAAATATATCTGTACAAGAGATTTGAGTATACCGACGTCTCAGAAAACAGAAACCATTTTGTGGTTTGGAGCGTTATTTTTTTGTCACTATAAAAAGTGATTGTGTATGAAAGACAGATGTACGTAAGGTCTCCTGCATTCCGAAGCAGAATTCCGTCTAATGAGCTACACTATTTGCAGAGGTAGACATAAATTCCATGGTAAATTGCTATGTTGTGAGTAAACTGAAAACGTTCTAATCTCATTTCAATACTTCGACACACCAATTAAGCTACGTAGTCGATGCCAAGTTGTAATGAAATCATACCCAACTAGCCGAATCTTTTCTTAGCATTGATTTTGTCGAGTACGTGCATGGTGAAAAACAACTGTCTCGATGTCCTAGAGCACCTTCATTTCAAAGCGGATGCATATTTTCTGCGGCTTAGCTAGCCTTCACCAGCATTAAATAGCTTTACTTTGTACCTTTAGTAATTGACTACTCCAAATCGAGAAGCAATCAACACCGTATTGCTAAAGAGCGGGTACACGGCGGGCTAGAGAGAAGTGGCCATTGGCATGTGTCGGCGGCGGAGCAGGCTAGTTCTTGCCGGCACGTAACTTTGCCTCAACTGCAGTGACGCCAGTGTTTGTCCTCAGGGCTAACAGGCTGTGAATCAAGCAAGCGTCTTTTTGCTTAATGGTAACTTCATTAGGTTTTCGTTTTCTCTGTGCTACCTTTTCCCTTTCCGTTTCTTTATAGCATTCGTGCCCGACATCTCTGACAATATCTGAAACGCATTGGTTTTTTCTTGTTTATCAGGATATAATATTTATGCTAATAAGGCGAGACACTTCTCGGAAAAGAGGGCAATGCAGCCTCGTGGGTGAAGCCTATATTTACTTTTAGGTCATTACCGATCATTGTAGTAGTATGCGTAAAACCTAACGCGTCAATTCGAATGAGGATTATTTTGAAAGAATATTTTGCGCCTATGACTAGCATTTTCTAGTGGCTATCATCTCACCTCCGCCGAGAACTAGCAGGTTATTTTAGTGGAGAAACAGTAGGAAAAAAGCTTTTTCTTACATGATGCTCCATGGCGATTCCGCATGTTCGTTCCTTATCCAGTCGGCATCCTAACCTCTCTATTTTGTCGCCTTATTTTTATATTCGATATGCTCTCCTTGGTTCTACTCTTAGCGCACAGTTACCACAAGTATTCATCATGTTCTTTATTCGCCGAGATATAGAAGCACCACCAAGCGTCAACGTGGGTGCATCCATGTTAAATTGTGATTCATAAAACTAATAGACATTATTTCAGCTCTATTATTCGAATGCACAGCAACCGTTCAACTATTTTGTTAGGACAACTTTCACTGCTTTGTTATTCTAATTTTATGACGCGATGTCTATAATGTTTTTTCACATTTCTTTTCGTCCTCCACATATCGCGCCACTTGGAAATGTTTTGTTAGAAACAAATAAGCTTTACTGGACATCAGTATAGCCTATTTTAGTATAAAGTACAGTCATATTCGAGCTATTAGAAATTTACAGTTGGTCGTGCACAATAATTAGGAGGTATTACTGACGTTTATAAGCAATACTTTTGTTCTTTATGTAAACGATTAGTGTACACCGACCCAAATGTTTAGGGATTCAGTACCTACAATTCTTAAGGATACATAAGAAGTACGCTTGGTTACGCCAGCCAGATTCCAGTCTATTTACCGCTAAAGCCAATTGTTTTAAGCTTGAATATTTATTGAGAACAAAGCACACTGTCGAAAACTTTTTATTGATATTTCATAACTCTGTCATTCTGCATAAATGGTTCAAACGAACGTACGAGTTACTGCGTGAGTTGCATTAACTTAGAGAGCCTCTTGCGGATATCATGCTGCTTAGAGCCTTTATATCATTAGTCTCTTGGCCATCAATGACTTTGTCGGGGACACGCTTCATTTATCTTTAACTACAGGGTGTTTGCGATACAGGTCGATACGCTTTGTTAGATTTGTTAGCACTTCTATAGATCACTAGTACTCGAGCACGCAGTCAAACTTGCAGAACTGCATTACTTTCAGTAAGACCGGAAATATCTTTAAAAAAAACACAATAAGTTTTTACGTAACGAAACACGCATTTGTGATTTTATGTGGACCAGGAGATTTTCTGGCATAGAGTTCCTAAAAGCAGGATCAAGACACGCCATTCAGTTATCTGTTTCACGCATAGTTTAGTCACATTCAGGAAGCTGTCATTTGACTGGGCATTTGGGGGTGAACACCCAGACAAAAAGAAATGAATGTGTTAAATACTGCATGCAATTTTTCAGCTGCAGTGCCTTTTGTTTTCACTCATATCGATTGCTCTGCCTGGTTTAGCTGGGTAACAGTAAAATGTGATTGGTGTTGTCGTGATATAATGTGTTAATGTGCATGTGAGAAAAAAATTACTTTTTGCTTGGCGCAACAGACTTTAAAATTTGTAGTTGTGCGGTTTACCGAATACGATCACTAGATGTTCCCACTTTTTTTTGTTTCTGACAAACAATTTCACGCGTTACCCAAAGATTTGGCCTCGCCAAAGTGTGTCTTTGCACTAAGAAAAAATGCTGCTTTTATTTTTAGCCACAAGTGTTCGACTTCATCGCAAGTCCAACCTCATCTCCAGGTAATATTGTTTACAAATTGTGTATTGATTTATTTTTCATTTTAGCTTTCACCTATCTGGGATTGGAAAATTGAATGAGAACCAGTTCACGAGAGAGAGCTTGTCTCCCTAGGTAGTGTGAGCATCTATTGAGTGAGAAATCAATAAAGGTCTAAAATATAGGTAACAAGGCCTCCCTTGAATGCTGGTCGTCAGGGTTACGCGCTGAGATAATAAATACGTGAACCAAATACCCCAAAGTATAACGTGGCGATTTTGCTCCCCATTGTTGCTGGTTAGGTTATCTAAGGCTGTTCCTACTAAGTTGAAGTCACAACAAATAGTTGTTTTGTCCGATCGTCTATTCTCTGGAGGTGGTAGTGTAGTTTCTAGGGTGACATTTGTACTTATGTATACTATGTTCCTGAAATGTCAGACCATCCTATATACCGATGGCTGCCTCGCCCGCACAGATATAACAATCTTTGTGAAATAAACTATAGCTATTCAGAATTGTTTCCGAAATATGTATCCCGGGGATGAATTCAAATCTGGATAATTGTCAAAATATGAGCTTTATAAGTCAATAACACGTCTGCGTGGTTCGGTGAAAGCACAAAACCACATTCCGATGGCTCGGCTAGAAATCATAAATTTTTTGCCAACCCGACCAATGCTTTTCTCGGTCTTCGCTTTTACTTTCAACAAACTGTTAAAGATATGATTCCTGGCACACTGCCTCAAAAATACCGAATCTTCGTCTTCACTTTTTCCGATACTACGTATCACAATGCAGCTGTGCCTCCTTATGTTTTTCTAATCGTCCAGTTATATATTCGTTGTACAACTTGCTTTTCAGTAGTGATAACTATTGCTTTTCTTTTTTCAACAATTCTTAACAGTTGCTGAGAGTTTTTCATGTATTCTCGATAACAGATGAGTGTTTGTAGTAGTTTAGGAAATTGGGCTGGTTAGAACTTAATCACTAAAATCACTGCAAAAGGACACGATAAACGAGAAAGGGCTAGTGTTGCGCATTCCCTTTTTTATCGTGTTCATTTTTTTTGCCCTGACCATCATGAGAATTTACGGATTCTCTTCATTTTAATTTGAAGTTCACAGTCGGAAATTTAAAATAGCGGCATGGTATTTGTCAGAACATTGGTCCCAGGTAGCCCGCTGGCTTTGAACTGATCCAGGCCTACGTTTGGCAAACATCAGCAGAAATATTAAACCTACAGTGGCTATTGGGGTTTCGGTACATTTGAATGTGTATTCGTTCAATATTGGAAGCCAATTTATGATCACTATTGCCAAAAAGGGCTGTAATAATCTTTCTCTGTTCAACATATTACCGATACTCACAAAGATGCTTTAAGCCAGCATTGTCTGCATATAAATATTGGCAACACCATTAGTGGCAAAGCTCCTCTTTTTCCAACCTTGTCCTGCGTCGGGCGTAACCGAGAGAAGAAGAGACGAGAGAAAAGCAAGGCAGTATCTCCCGAACAGTTTAATAGGCAGCGCTGTTTTATACAAGTACATAAAAACTGCAGTTGAGTAGGGATATTCTAGATAGCACGGTACCGATACTTTTCGATTGGCTGCTGCGCAGCTTGTGCCTGCGTGCATGAAATAGTAGTGCTTCTCTCAGTCTGCTGGAACGTCGCCGTACGCCGCAGGTCATAGGTGGGACTTCTACGAAGCAGAGCGACGAGCGCGCAGCGCTGCGGTGGCTCGTGCTCGTCGCCTCCTTGTTAGGGTACGGATGAAGCGGAGTGGAGGGCCTCGGTGGCTCGTGCTGGTCACCAGACAGACGTATAGACGGTGCCAAGGACAGACGCATGCATGGACGGACGCACAGATGGATGAACGGATAGACACACAAACACACAGATGAACATAACGAATGACAGACATAGATAGACAGACAGACACAGACAGTTGGATGGACGAATACACAGACACACAGACAAACAAAGAGACAGACGGGCACGCGGACGGATGAATGGACGGACCACGCATAGACGATTGGATGAACAGAAGGACAGACAGAAACGCACAGACAGACATACACACGAGCGCACAAACACATAGACAGTTGGACGGACGAATGGACAGACAGACGGATGGATGAACGGACGCCTCGCGTCACTGATTATTGTTCAGTCCGTTATTGTGCTGTGATTTTTTTCGCCAGCATTTTTTATTGGCTGCGCCATCATTCTTTCTTTGGAACGCTTACCGCCGGTTCTTTCAAGCTTTTTCTGTGGCTATGCTAATATTTTTCCGACAGTTTAAACTGAGTGTGTAGTTTAACAATCACACTTCCGCACGTTCAAGGTAAGGCATGTTCCCCACGCTAATGCATATAGGTAAGTAGCAGCAATAATCACCTAGGAATGTTGGGAGCAAACAGTAGCTTATTCTGAATATATACACTGTACATAATAGGAGAATAGTGCATGTATTGAAAAGAATTTCCTAGTTCGGACATCGTTCTGCTGATCGCCTGCTTATAGATGACAGCTGTGTAGAATCCTCGTCGTCATCATAATAATCATCAGCCTGGCTACTTCCACTGCAGGAAAAAGGCCGCTCCCTGGATGGGCCACTCAACTCGGTTCTGTGCTTCGTGCTGCCACTTTATACCCGCAAACTTCCTAATCTCATCTGCCCACTTAACTTTCTGTCTTTCCCTTAACCTGCTTGCCTTCACTGGGAATCCAGTCAGTTATCCTTGATGACCATTGGTCGTTATCCTGCCTATGCACTACATACCCGGCCCATGTACATTTCTTCTTGATTTCAACTATAAAATCATTATTCCCGCTTTGTTTCTTGATCCACTCTGCCCTCTACATGTCTATTCAAGTGACACCTGTTATTTTTCTTTCCATCGCTCGCTGCATCGTCATCAGTTTAAGCTTAGCTCTTTTTGTGAGCCTCCATGTTACCGCTCTGTAGGCAAGTGCCGGCAAGATGCAGATGTTATATACCTTTCTCTTGAGGGATAGTCGATAGTGGATAGTGGACCAGTCATCATTTAAGAGTTATTGCCGAATACGCTCCACCTGATTCCTATTCTTCTCGTTACTTCAATCTGCGCCAGTACACGTAGTACACGTAGTTTTTTTTACAACTGCCTGTGCACTATTACCTATCTTGAAGCGCTGTTCTCTGCTGAGGTCGTTGTACATTGCTTTCGTTTTCTGCAGATTATTTTAAAACCTAACTTTCTGCTCTTCTTGTCTAATTCAGTACACTGGAGTTGCAGTTCGTCCCCTTAGTTGCTCAGAAATACAATGTCATCGGCAAAGTGCAGGTTAGTAAGGTACTCTCCACCAATTCTGATTTCGAACTCTTCCCATTCTAGGCCTCTGAAAACCTCCTGTACTTGTCAAGTCCTTGTCATCTTCTTTCTTATGTATTAAGAAGATGGTAGCATTCTTTCCAGGTCCTGGTACCCTCCCAGTCTGGAGACACATTGTAAACAAGGTGGCTAGTTTTTTAAACACAATCTGTCTTTCGTTTTTCAGCAGATTTAATGTTATCCAATCCTCATCAGCAGTTTCCCTCTTTGCATTTTTTCCAAGGCTTCTCTGACTTTTTTAATTACTGTTGGGATGTCACCTGGGTTGCTGCTAGTTCTTAAATTATGGTTACGGTCGTCCCGACTACTGTACATATCCCTGTAAAACTCTTCTGTTATACCTTTTTACATGTTATACCTTTTTACATCGCATACCTTATGCCTAAGACTTAGCTTCGAAAGCTCTACCTGTCCTGTTTTACCTGTTGTGTTTAATGCTCTCATGCTTTGACGTTTCTTAATGAGATTCTTTGTCTCCTGGCACAGCTTGCCAGTGTCTTGTCTAACTACCGTACCTCCAACTTCTACATCACACACGGCAATGATACTCGTCAGATTACCATTCATTTATTTATTTACAATACTGCTAGCCCTTGCGGGCTGTAGCAGGGGAGGGAGGTGAACAGTGAACAATACACAAACTATGTTAGGCAAAAAACAAGTCCAGCCGTCGTTGAAAATCCTGTGAGGATCTACATCCTGTAAGTACCTCGGGAGGAAGCGCATTCCAGTCAACAATAGATCGCACCAGAAACGAAAACTTAAATACATCCACCCGCGGTACATAAGCTTGGACAGAAAATGAGTGATTGGTACGAGCCGACACTCGTCCTGGGGGGCGCAGGTATACACTGGGATCCAGCTTGTAGTTCTTATGATACAGGTCATAAATAAATTTTAACCGAGCTATTTTTCTACGTGTAGCTAACGATTGAAGGTCAGCCCTAGCAAGCAAATGTGATACAGACTGTGTTCTCATGTAATTTGAATAAATAAACCTCGCGGCCAATCTTTGTACTCGTTAAAGTTTGTTAATTTCAGATTTAGTATGCAGATCCCAGATGATAGCTGCGTACTCCAGCGTTGGTCTAACAATAGTCTTATACGTCAACAATTTAACAGAGGGCGGTGCATTACGGAGTTTCCTTCTCAGAAAACCCAGCTTTCGCTTCGCCAGTCCTGTAATGTTGTCAATATGCTTGTCCCACTTTAAACTACTGGATATAGTAACACCTAAGTATTTAAACTCATTAGAACTCTTAATTTCTCTATTGTTTATTGTGTATTTATAGTTAAGGGGGTTTTTTATTTGAAATTGTCATGCAAACAGTTTTATCAAAATTAATTTTCCTGTCCCATTTTTCACACCAGTTGTCAATACATCGAAGAGCATCATTAAGGAGCATTTGATCAGAAACACTTTTCACATGACAAAACAAGAGACAATCATCTGCATATAACCTTACATCAACAAAAGGAGGCACAACCGTTGCAATATCATTTACATAAATTAAAAAGACTAGAGGTCCCAACACGGAGCCTTGTGGCACACCTGAGGATACGCGTAAAAGAGAAGAACGTGCGCCACTTATTTCAACAAACTGCAACCTGTTGCGCAAGTACGCTTCAACCCATCTTACAATTGCGGGATCAATACCAAGTATTAACATTTTTTGAATAAGTTTCTGGTGACAGACTCTATCAAAGGCCTTGGAGAAATCAATTGCTATGACATCGACTTGTTCTTTTGAGTTTATCGCTGTAGCGAAAACATGAACAGATTCAAAAAGCTGAGTGACGGTTGAAAGGCCTTTTCTAAAACCGTATTGCTTATTATAAAACAGATTATCGTTTTCTATATATTGAAATATATATTTTGAAATTATATGTTCTATTACTTTGCATGCCGTGCATGTGATAGAAATTGGACGGTAATTACAAACATTAAGGCGGTCACCAGCTTTGAAAACGGGCACAACTCTTGCTAATAACCAATCAATCGGAACAGCGGCAGTACACAAAGATAAATTAAAATTTTTAACTAAGAAACTAGAAACCCAATCAGAGTAGCGCCTCAAAAATTCGTTGGGAATCATATCCGGACCAGGTGATTTTTTATGATCCAATTCAAGCAGTCATGCCATTACGCCCTCTTTAGATACGGTATCATCGAACGTACAGCCTTTTTTTTAATGATCAATACTTGGAGAAAAAACAGTACTGAAGTAATGATTGAGTGCTTCGGCAATCTGAATCGGTTCGCTATAGTAGGTCCCGTCTATAGAAAGCCCAGTTATTTCAGACTGTGAACTAGACAGGTACCGCCAAAATTTCTGGGGAGAGTTGGATATGTATTCAGACAATATATTAGTTAGAAAATTACTTTTAGATTTCTTGACTTCTCTTCGTACCTGAGCACTAATGTGAGCAATAACAGACGAGTTTCTTGGTATTTTCTGACAGGCGCGACATAGTCGTCGTTTTAGGTGATTGATGCTTCTGGCAATCCATGGGTTAGCTTTCGCAGTTCTCTTCTCTCTTTGGGGAACAAAACGTGACAAACAGTCATTTACTACCTTCTTAAAGTATTCCCAGAGGTCATTTACATCATCTGTAGGTGGGATAGCGTCAAAAGCCATTTCTAAGTAATCAAGAATTGAGGTATCATCTGCGGCCTGAAAATTGTACACCTTTACTCTGGTTATTTTTTCTAATTTTTTATTTGGTTTAATTTTTGGTTTTTGTTTAGGTTTTTTTTTATTTGGTTTTATTCATTGCGTCAACGCTAAGACTACTATCTGTTCTGAAGCGAGGCTGAATTTTTGTGCTTTCCCTCTCAGTGCTAGCTCATTTATTTGCCTCCTCCGTATCATTTTCTGTTGTTACTTCTTAAAGTTCCGGCGAATTCAAGACCTTGCCATTTTATGTTCAAATCATCGTACCTTTCCAAGAACTTCCAAATCTTGTACGGTGTTTAGGTTTACACTCAGTAAAAACCTTACTTTGTTTTTACTTGCGCCTTTAGGGCTCCCCTATATTCACTTACGGTTCCCTAGTTTTCGGTAGAAGGTATTCAAGTTCCGTAAATTACTGCGTTCATTGAAGTAAACGAATAGCTCGCCTCTGACATTTCCAGTACCGATGCTATAATCTCCTGCTGCTTGGCCTCCGACCTGCTTTTTCCCTACCTTTGCATTGAAGTCGCTCATCAGTATAGTTTAATGTGTGTTTACCTTACTCATTGCCGATTCGAAGTCCTCATAGAATCTTTCATCTAGCGCGTCAACATGGCTGGATGTAGGCGTAGGCCTGTACCACCTTCATCTTGTATCTCTATTAAGTTTAGGCCTGTACCACCTTCATCTTGTATCTCTTATTAAGTTTATTTATGACGCCTACAATCGTTTCATTATTGCTATAGTACTCCTCGATGTTACCAGCTATACTTCTGTGGATAAGGAACGCCACGCCGAGTTCTCTTCTGTAAACCAAGCCACGATACCAAATGACATGTCCATTCTGTAGCACTGCATATGCCTAATCTGTCCTCCTAACTTCACTGAGCCCTATTGAATCCCATTAAACACCCTGTAGCTTCTCAAATATTACAGCTAGACTTGCCTCACTAGATTATGCTCTAGCGTTAAACCAAGTCAATTTCAGGTTTTAATGGCGGCCTGTCTGTACCCGAAGATTCTGAGCACCCTCTGATGCGTAGCAGAACTGACCACCGCCCTGGTCAGCTGCCTTGCAGTCGCTGGGGACTGAGGGCTGTGTGCTAATTGACGTATGCATGTGGGAGGTACTGGCCGGATACCGCACTAGGATGGCCAATCCTTCTCTGTGTATAATAAACACAAATTGTTTTGAATAACATTTTCGCATTACAAATCGCGGTTAAACTATCCCTCACAAACACGCCACCGCAGTTCCTTTCAGATGTGGCCCAACTGAGCTGTCAGCTCACTGAAAGCCGAAAAGAAATTGAGTGACAGGCAAATTGTGGTAGACACAGAAATATATGAGCGTCCACAATTTTGAACCAGCATCTGATACAACTGTAGTGTACACCCACCGTGAACTACCTGAAGCGACATGGTCCATTTATTTATGAAATGGTAACTGCTGCTACAGCTTGAAAAAATGTGATATATTCAATCTACTGAAAATGTGAGTGTCCCGACGACAGAATGACTTTTCCCGAAACGAGTGGCGAAGCAAATGAAGAAACAGGACAACGTGCGCAAATGCTGACAACTACGCTGAGGGCGAGGACTTGACTAGCCAACTTCAACGTTCTCCCCATGGGCACTCACAAACTAACCAATCTGAAGAAACTGCACAGCACACATTCACAGAGAAAAAAATAGGCGGATCTCACGTACAGTGGGAATCGATCATATGCGTAGCACGAATGGGGAACGTGTAAATGTCACTTTAAAATCAGCACATTGTTATGAGGCGGAGGTAAATTGTGCCGTAGGCATAAGACTTCCATGTCAAGATTATCAAGTATTAACGTTTCGTTTACCTTCGTCGTCTTTTCACGTCACCTATTATCGCCTTTGGTATAGGTTGAGCTATAGCAAAAACAACCGCGCGCACGCTTCAGCGTACTATGTAGTCATGCTTTACATGACACGCATATCTTGATTATCATGTTTGAACGTGTCACTTACCTTCGTCGACTATTCACGTCACCTATTATCGACTTTGGTATAGGTTGAGCTATATAGAAAAACAACCACGCGCACGCTTCAGCGTACTATGTAGTCATGCTTTACATGACACGCATATCTTGATAATCATGTTGGAACGTGTCACTTCGTCGACTATTCACGTCACATGATACCAAATTCGGTATATGCGTAGTTAGCGAAACAGCCACGAGTGTATCATCAGCGATGTATTTTATAGTGTTCTTACACGACATGCGTGTCATGATTATGTTTGCATCAGTCATACACCTTCGTCATCTATTTACGTCACGTAACACCAAATTTGGTATATGTGGAGCTATGGATACGGACACGAGCGCATCACGAAAGGCCCATATACTCTGACGTAACGTTGACGTGCGCGAACGCTGGGCACAACGATGCTACCCTAGCAAAACGCGAGCACTCTGCAGTTTGACGCCAACCGCGACCGGCGTGACCGGCGTCCGTCGGCGTGGGCTAGTGGCAACCGGCGTGAAATACGACAGGCTGCATTTTGCGCCAATCACGTTTCCCAGACAGCACTGCGTCAACCTCTCTTCGTGACGCCGGGCGCGCACGAACGCGCATGAGTCAAAGCAACGCAGAACGTCGTGTGCCTACGAGTGTATATGACAGGTAGATCGGCGCCTGGTGTGTAATCGCCGACGTGACGCGACAAAACGAACGCTGGTGCGCACGTGCGCCGAGTTATGTTGAAGTGTATTGGCGCCTTGAGTGTGGCATGTAGTCATCTTCTCACATGACAAGAATCTCATGCTTATTAAGCTTGCACCAGTCACATAACTTCGTCATTCATACACGTGGCGTAATACCAAACTTGCAATATGTGAAGCTAGTGTATTGGCCGCCAGCGCCTCATGAGCGTAGCATGAAGTCATGTTTTTACATTACATGCATCTTATTATCATCATGTTTGCATCCATCAAATACCTTCGTAGTGTATTCAGGTTCCCTAATACTAAATTTGGTATATGCAAAGCTAGCCAAACGGCCACGGGCACATTATGAGCGTGGCATGTAGTGATGTTGTTACATGACACCCATGCCATGATTTTCACGTTAGTGTCTGTCGCTTGTGTACGCAATGCAGTGATGTCATACCATACCAGTTTTGCAACATGTCCTGTGAACGAAACTACCGCAAGAGCAGCAAGACAAAGAAATGTGAATAATGACAATCATGACATATATGTAATGATTTTCATGTTATGCCATATTAATTTGGCATTGATGCCATTATTGCAATGTCCAGGAGAGCTGAAAGTTGTAAGCAGCTAGACAGACAGACAGACAGGCAGACAGACAAACAGACAAACAAACAGACAGACAGACAGACAGACAGACAGACAGACAGACAGACAGACAGGCAGGCAGGCAGGCAGGCAGGCAGACAGACAGGCATACAGACAGACAGACGGCCGGACGGACGGACACACGGACAGACAGACAGACAGACAGACAGACAGACAGAATGACAGATAGATAGATAGATAGATGATAGATAGATAGATAGATAGATAGATAGATAGATAGATAGATAGATAGATAGATAGATAGATAGATAGATAGATAGATAGATAGATAGATAGATAGATAGATAGATAGATAGATAGATAGATAGATAGATAGATAGATAGATAGATAGATAGATAGATAGATAGATAGATAGATAGATACGCTCAAAGTGGCCGAAGTTTTCCGGCAGACCCCACATACCTTGGAAATCGATGTTATATGAGATAATAATGATGATGTGATGATATGTGGGGTTTAACGTCCCAAAACCACCATATGATTTTGAGAGACTCTGTAGTGGGGGGCTCCGGAAATTTCGACTACCTGGGGTTGTTTAACGTGCACCCAAATCTGAGCACACGGGCCTACAACATTCCTGCTTTCATCATAAATACAGCCACCACCACCGGGATTTGATTCCGCGACCTGCGGCTCAGCAGCCGAGTACCTGATGATATGAGAAGCATACGAATAGAATGTGACTTTGTTAAGTGGAAAAGCTGCAAAGTGGCGCTCTAAATATGCACAAGTACACGCACGGACATGCGTTAAGCAGCAGAGTATTTTTTATTAGCATTTGTTCATATTATGTACTGATGCCAACAACGACATGAAAATCAGCAACAGCAGAAGTGGTAGGCTGATTTGAAGCGCTGGTGTTTTCGCTCGTGCTCGCAAAATGTAGCCCTGAACCCTTCTAGATAATTAGAACTCAGCTGATGGGGTCTAGCTGCCATTATGGTAACTCACACATGATGGCTGTATCATAGTCGCACATATGTAATATTTATTAATCAGATAGCCACTACTGCAACCACAAGTAACGTTTTACTAACACTACGGTGTGTTTGAAAACTAGTTGCGAGACCTGGCATGGCTCGGTGGTTGATTACTTGATTGCCACGCAGAATATTATGGGTCGATTTTCACTGGGACCCCGACATTTATTTTTTGCGTGCATCCAGTAAATACTGCCCGTGTTAGCTTTTTCTGAATGCTGCAAGGAGCTGCAGTTCGCCCGACGTCAGCCAGCAATGCTGGAAAGAATAAACACTTTTAATTCACGACTCAAAACAAGTCACAGCGATGCCACAAAGGCGAAGCAGTGAACACGATAGCAAGTAATTGCTAGTTCACGGGCAGAATGGCAACCAGATCAAAACGTTCCCCGTATTTTTCACGCACAAATGACGCACAAAACGTACTCACAAGTACAGATGAGCGCGAATGAGCGTCTCAGTTTTCGCTTCAATGTGTCTCTAAAGCCCGCCATTTTGCGAACGGAGACTCTACAGTGAATGCGGCGACATTTGTTTACCCGGTAGCCACAACAGAATTGTTGCGGAGAAAGCTCAAGGTCAGGCAAGGCGAACGACTGTCCCCTCCGCGAGGCGAAGCGCGTGTAAAAGATGAGAGCGTACGCCATGGCGTCGTGAAGTTGTGGGAAATTGGCGGCATGAGACTGCCAGGCATAAGATTACGGTTATCCTTTTTTAAACGGTGGTCTTTCTTGGGGACCTTCGACGCAAAAACTTTGGTCTGTCTGTCTGTCTGTCTGTCTGTCTGTCTGTCTGTCTGTCTCTGTCTGTCTGTCTGTCTGTCTGTTTGTCTGTCTGTCTCTCTGTCTGTCTGTATGTATGTATGCATGTATGTATGTATGTATGTATGTATGTATGTATGTATGTATGTATGTATGTATGTATGTATGTATGTATTGTCTCTCCACTCTTACCCGGCATCGGGTACTTGAACCGGCCGACCCCATGCGCAGCGACCACCAATGTTGCTCAAGGTTGAGCGTTCATGCTTGTGCAATTGTCGCGCATGTCTGGGGTACCATAACACCACGCATATATTCTGCATATGCATGTCTTATTAGAAAACGCATACATAAGTAATTTTAAGGACCGTAGCGCTTATCACTTTGCGCTTACCGTGCAACGCCTGCACAGAACGGGGAGTGTTTCCAACGCTTTGCAAAGACGAGATGGTAGTGGCACCAACCCGTCGCCTCGCGTTCTACACCTTATCACCTCTGAGATGAGCGCCTCCGGAATATCATTCTGCGATTTTCTTTTTTATATGATTTTTCTCAATGCTGCCGCTCTGGGCTTCTGCGACTTTTTTCAGCCTGTTGTGAACTCCCAACGTGAGCATGCGTTCCGTGCTGGTGAGGGGCATAGGCCAGCTGCCGTCTTGTAGACCTTTCTGATAATTGCGTCGATCTTGATCTTCTCGGCCACTTTCTAATTGTGGAACAACACTACATAAGAGATGTGCCTGACTGTAAACGACTGGGTGAATCGTAGTAGACTGTTTGCTCTCATGCCCTGGTACCACGTGACCATCTTCTTCAGTAAATGGGTAGCCAGCGAGAGATTTGCGTGGAGCTTTTGTACCGTTACGTTGTTGCGGTTCAGATCCTGGTGGTGCAGACCCAAATCTTCGAACGTAGACACGTGCGGCACCGGCGTTCATCTTGGGTTACCACGTTGATATTCGGTGCTGTCGGGCGTTATGCAAGTTGTGGTGAGATTACTAGCAGCTCTGACTTGGTTGACGAACATTTGAGTCCGGCGGGTCGAAGGTGTTCTACTACGGCGACGACGGCTTCTTGGTGGGCTGCCTTGATCTGACTGTCGCTTCCACCCATTGACCACAGCGTGATGCCACCCACGTAGATCATGTAGTTGATGTTTCTAACGCGTTGCAATCATCTTGCTACGCCTATCATGATAAGGTTGAACAACAGAGGAGAGATCACCAAGCCCTTCGGGGTCCCCGTGCTCCCCAGCTGCTTGAGTGGTAGTTGTAGTTCTCCAGCCACAAGCCGCGTGGAGCGGTTGGTCAGAAATCTCTTATTGTAAGTGAAGGTCTTTTCTCTCATGTTAAAGCGGGACACCTGCCGAAGGACGGCCGAGATGTTTACGTTGTTGAATGCTCCCTGGAGATCGAGTCCGAGCACCGCTCTGTTGTCTAACGTGGGAAACTGTCTGTCCACGATTTCGTTCTTCAGTAACAGCATGCCGTCAATGGTGCAAAGTTTGGCCTGACACCTCAGCATTGTTTGTGGACATTTGTTGGAGGCCGCCAGACAACGTTGCCATCTGTAGAGTAGGACTTGTTCCGGCACTTTTCCCACGCACGCCGTCAGAGATGGGTCTCATGTTGCCTATGCAGAATGGTTTGCCCGGTTTGGGGGTTAGGATTGTTTTAGTGGTCTTTCATTGTTAGGGCAGCTTGCCCGTCCACCAGCACTGTTTGCAATAGTTGGTGTGAGGGCTTTGAATGCCGTGTCGTTCAAGTTCCTTAATGCCTAGTTGGTAACATGGTCCGGTCAGGGCGCCAATTCACAGCTAATTGTCTGCAGAACTGCTCGCACTTCCCATTCTTAATTGTCGGCATCCACTCTCTCGTCGGCAGCTCCTTCATAGCTGGGGAGTGGCTTCGTCGGCACTTCAGGAAAATTCTTGGCAGCCAGGTGTTATTGCCGGATAACAATAAGCAACGCCATATAATATCAGCAGAAAAATCATCAGTCAAGAACCAGGCAACCAAAGATTTATGGTCCACTATGTGCATGGCATTTTGGAACGCCAGCGGCCGAAAGCGGCACCCCCACGTGTTTGACGTGAATAGGTTGCTGTTCCTAGACGTCCGAGCACGCTAGAGTCTTCCTTGAATTCTTCTACATCTTCCCCCTTCATACCGCATTAACACTAAAGTTGTTCCACTCAATGCTGCCGCTCGTGACGTGCATAGGCAACGCCGCATGTGTTATCCTGGCACCTGCTTCCAATGTGCGTGCTGCACACACTCCCCCACAATGGACAACAATGAGCGCCCATTGTGGGGGATTGTGTGCACAGCAATAATTTAGAGAGAGTGTGTGTCTACACGCAATGATAGGCACCACATATAATAAAAAAGAGTAAACTGAGCAGCCCCTGATCAGTCTAAAGCGTTTGTCGGGCAACACAACACATAACTATTCGTTTGATATCCTTGTCCGGTGTGTCACCCCGAATAAAGCACGCACCCCCACGTCTCACGTAACGTCACAATTCGTGACACATACTTGTTCCACTCGTTGCACAGAACGGAAAGTGCAAGTAGTGTGCGTCTGCGTTCACGGCAGCCCGTGTCGGCGCTCCGTTACTAGTATGAGCTTTGTGCTCTGTCGTAGGCTATAGGTGGCACTGCAGTTGTTGAACGGTGTTCTGCGTAAGGCAACATTACGGACAGCATATCGCTAACGTGTTCAACTTTTGAAGGCCCTCAAACGCCTTAAGGTTTCCTGAATTTTCAGAGTATGCCAACCTATGAATTCGCTACGCAATTTCTTAAGGACCAACCTATCTTGATGCCAAGGAAGCAAGCAACCCTTATGCTGCATCGCTGAGCGGATGCGTGTAGTGGAGTGAGTACCTCATCACCAATGGCAAGCTTTAGTGGTTGCCTGCCCTCGTTATATCAGCAGTGATGTTCTGGGTGGGCTACTTCCCTATTCTCTCTGGCATTCAGTAGTTTCGCTTCAGCGACTAATAAAATTTCGCGCGAACGCACCGTACCAGCAGCACGGTCATTCGAAGTCATAGGTGTGCTCATGTTGATAGGAAAATTGAACTCGCCACCTAGTAGGATAGCTGCAGGAGTAAGGACAGTTGACAATACCATTTGGTTCGCGTGGGGAATGCCATTTCCTGTACGCGAGCAGTCTCAGTCCCTGTGCCGGTCAGTGAAAGCCAAAAACATTGTTTTAAAGTTTTCGACGAAAAGCTCAGTATTGTTTGCCTCGAATGGTAAGGTATCGTTCTTTTGGGATGTACACCAATCGCTTTGTATAGTATGGTGTGGAAAAATTTTAGTTAAGTCCATTGGGTGTGAACTAGCAAGTAGTGGACCTCTCCCACGTCGGAACACATAGGCCTAGCCACTCCTTGACGTCGTGGACCCGTTGTACTGCCCTTAGCTGCGTCCTTCTATCCGTATCGCATAGTGCAGCTTCCCACTTTGTTGACCCAAAGTCTTCACCCGTAACGCAGGCCACTGCCAGAACATATATCATCTAAAGGGGCAGAGTCTATGCAAAGTGTGCGTACCGCATTGTGCGGGCAGTGGCCAGGCCACTGCATATTTGCTTGCACTCTTCGTCTCGTTTCCAAGCATCGAGTAGTTGCTGTCATGAGACCATTGTTCCTAGGCATATGCAGGCACTTTTACATCTGCAGAACCTCGGGGTCCGGTTCACCATCCTCAGACAATGGTGCGCGGGAAAGCGCGTCGGCCACTTTGTTGACATTGCTTTTCTTCAAAGTTGGAGAAGAAACCAATGACGTCAAAGTTTAAGGAAGTTACAACGACGTCTTTGATGTACACAAGGCCAGTGTGCTAGTTCTGCCCGCCAGTACTGTATTCATAAAGTGTTAAAAGATAGCTGAGGCTGAAAAAAGACCAAAAAGCATCACCTTGAACTCAAACAAGCCGCCTGGTGTAATAAAGGCAGTCTGTTTGTTGTGTTTTTCGTATACACCGATTTGCCAGTAGCTTGTTTTGAGGTTCATCGACGAAAAGCACTTAGCGTTGAGGAGTTGATCCAGGTTGTCGTCTATCTGAAAAAGGAGATACACGTCCTTTTTCGCCCCGCCGCGGTGGTCTAGTGGCTAAGGTACATGGCTGCTGACCCGCAGGTCGCGGGTTCTAATCCCGGCTGCGGCGGCTGCATTGCCGATAGAGGCAGAAAGGTTGTAGGCCCGTGTGCTCAGATTTGTGCGCACGTTAAGGAACCCCAGGTGGTCGAAATTTCCGGAGTTTTCCACTACGGCGTCTCTCAAGATCATATGGTGGTTTTGGGACGTTAAACCCCACAAATCAATCAAGACGCCCATTTTTGTGACTTTTGATGGGCAACATTGGTCGACGCAGAAGCGTAGGGCTCCATCTTTCGGTCTGACCAACACCGCGGGAGGCGCCCAAGGACTCTTCGACGGCTAAGATATATCACTGCATAACATTTCGCCCATGTTGTTCCTTAATGGCTTCGCGTTCACGCGTTGAAACTCGATGAGGGCTCTGGCGGATTGGTCGGGCACATTCTTCTGTATATATCGATGTTTTGCAACTGGGTTTTGTCGAATTCTTGATGACACGTAGTAGCAGTCTCTGAACTCCAGGAGCAGAGTTTTGAGCTGGTGTTGCTCGTGCTTCTGGAGGTTCGGTAAGTCAGATACTTGGGCTAGTTGGTGATTGGGAATCAACACATTAGCGCGGCGCACGAATACGAATAGTTACGATGTAACTACCGAAGAAGAGACAATGGCAAAAAGAGCGCTGACTTGGGCAAACGGGCCGGTGTATGAATGAGCGTTTAAAGGGCATCATTACAATGTATACTCCGTTGTTCAAGGTCATTTGGGTATCCATTGTAGAGATTGTGGTTGCAGATCGGAATTCGAAATGTTCACTGATGTAGCCAAACACCGTCAGCAGCTAACACGAGAGATTATTGAGGCCAATGAAATGCAAATGCTGGGTGATCGATACATCAGCATGCCTTCGCTTGCTCTGACTAAGAAATCGAGTTGGTGGCTTTTACGAAATAGATTGTGAATATGGGCTGAGGTGTGGTGTTGTAACCATATAATGAGAAGACGATTGTCTTGCTGCTGATACAATAGGTTACGCGATTGAGCGGTGATGTTCTGTGACGAGTATATATGTTTCTAGCGTTTGCGCTTATAAAATTTCAGTTGACATCAGCGCTCTTTCTGTGCTTGTCTTTTTTGCAGTTATGTCGTAACTACTCGTAGTCTTGCGCTGTGCAAATATATAAGGAAGGTTTGGGTTGGCAACGTCGGGTTGGGAAATCGAGTTGGGAGCGTGGATTCGTCGAAGCAGGTTCTAAAGTGTCAGAAAAACCGAAATAATTACTGGCATTGAATTTTATATGAGTGTTTGTCGTACTATTGTGCAGATGCCTGGTTTCATGGCTGAAGTTGGTCACCATTACGTTCACTTTTCCGTGACTCAGTTCAGCGATGCATCTTGCATCACAACTGAGATGGATTAAAAACAGGTACTTGTTGCCCTCATTAACGCCTTCTCAGCCTGCGGGTGTTTCAGCACCGACGGAAACGATATAACACTGGAGCCAGGCGGAATTGTGACTTTGTGTGATTTGCACAATCAGTGCGTGATTTTTTTAGGCGTTGGGTGGGACGGAGGCATGTTTTCTGACATCAGTGTTATTGACTTTCTCAGTGTTATTGACCAGTGTTATTGTCCGAGTGTTATTGTCCATCAGTGTTATTGACCCTCGACTTTCTTCATGTACGGGTCGAAGAGTTCACTGGCGACGTAATTGTCGGCCTCATTATTGACGTGAGCGTGGACACTATGGCCGTTCAATAGTACGTCGAGGTCACTGGTTCGTCTTCTCGCGTCACGGTTACGTCGCTGTGTCGGGTCACTGCTACGTCAGTTTGCTCAATTGCTTCCACGTGGCACCGGCAGGTATGTGCGCGGCTACGAAGCGTCGACATTGAGCCTCTGTTCCTCATGCCACATCTTTTTCGATTGTTGTTGCAGCGTTTCCTACGGTGGGGGGGGGGGTCTTCGTTATTTTGTCGTACAGCATTTTTACCTACATCCGTTGCTGCCCTTAGTTTTCTTGATACGGGCTAGGTCACCAGCCCCAGCTTGCACCAGTGTACTGTCCACGGTGCGGTGACGAGTAGCGGCCGGGTGGTTGTTAATGAGATCTCCACGTTTCCTCTACGCTCCAGTAATATAGTCGACAATGTCACATTGTTTTTTGCCTTGATGGCGAACCGAGCGTTGATGGTGAAACCACGTAGTCCCATCTGGTGGTACTGGCAACAGTGGTACGTGTGCCCGGCATCACCACAGTGGTAACAGAGTGGGTGGTGGGGGCACATCAGACTTGAGTCTTTGTGGAAGCGTAGCGGTGGCCGGCGGGTGAGCTGTACGCCACTGTGGTTGTGGTGGTGGTGTCTGGCGTAATAACTGCGGCGGGTCAGTCTCCTGACGTGGGCGTGAAGGAGCGTGGCGGTGCACTGCAGTGGCATAGCTCGCAGCTTTTGGTTCAGGCGGCGGTGCTTCGGGTGGTCCAAGCGACTGGTGAACATTTTCGCCGACAATGTCGGTGATTGAATCAGGTTGAGGCTGCGGCGAAGGTAGCATATTCTCCTCCCACACTATCACTTGAATTGTCTCGCGCAGGTTGTCGGTACGGAAGACTTCGGTGCAGTTGAATGACGCGTGGCAGTTGTACTGCAAAGTCCGCATCTCAAGCGCCCTATATAGTCGTGGCCTCGGTGAGAACTTCATTGACAGTATTGGGCGGATTTCAGACAGGTCCCGTAAACAGGTCTTGCTGGAGCTCTCACGTCAAGAAACGGAGCTTTTTCTCCTCAGTCATAGGAGAATCAGCGTGACAAAAGAGCATGGCCACTTCTTCGATAAAGATGGTCATGCTTTCGTTAGGGCGCTGCAGTCGTGTCTCCAGAAAAGTGGCGGACCTTTCCATGTGGCCGACGCTCGTGAAGGTGCTCAAGAGCGTCGTTCAAAAGAAATCGCACGTGCGAAGCGTCGATTCCCGGTTCTCGAACCACGTCTTCGTGGCGTCTTCTAAGTAGAAGAATAAATAGGTGGCACAGTTTTTCTTCGGCGCCCAGCTGGTTAAGGCGGTGACTCAGTCATACTGTAAGCACAATATTCACAGCGTTTGACCTTCATCTTTTTATCTGTGTATAATCATCATCATGAGAAACGTCGTCTTCGTTCGAAGCGTTGATCAGGTGATTCAGCCTAATAAACGCCGTCGCGACCCCAACACTCCTGCTGCCTTATAGATTGGGGGAGGCTGCTTCGATCCCTAAGTCCTCTCTGACGTCACGTTTTGCTGGAGCTTCATTCGGTTCTCCGATTGCTTCTTCCGTCCGCTGTCATGGCTAAAGAACCGCTGCCAGGAACATCCAGCATCCCTGTCCAACAAACCACTCCTGCTTGGATCGTCAACGCCCGGCACCACGACCCACTCATCTTCTCTGGTCTTTCATGCCAGGTATGGCTGAAAGATTACAAAATGACCAGTCTTTATATCCAATGGGATGACCCTCAAAAACTTCGTCACATCACATTATATCTGTGCGATGTCGCGAAAACATGGTTTTTGTAATCACGAGAGCAGCTTCTCCGATTGTCCTGCTCTCGCTCACCTAGTTCGTAGGACTTTTGGTAAACTAAATATCCATTCCGAAGTGTCAAAACGAAAGCTCGATTGGCGTGCCCAACATCCTGAAGAGACGTTAACTTCGTACATTGAAGACGTCCTTGCCCTTCGCCACCACGTAACCTCAGCGATGACTGAAGCTCATCGTGTTCGCCAAATCATCAAAGGAATAGTCCCTGTCGTGTTTAACGCGTTGGCTTTGAAAAACCCCATGACCGTTCAGGACGTCATCCCCACATGTCAACTTCCTGATGAACTCTAAGCCATTCGATTGCACCCAGCCTACCCAAACGCCAGTGACAGCCGACCTTTCACGGATGCAGATTTACGCGCGCTCATTCACACTCTGATTCGCGAGGAACTTCAATTGCAGGGCTGTCATCTGCACCCGCCCCTCGGCCTCTCTCTCCTTCTGCTGGTCTGCGCGACATCATCAAGAGGAGCGTTTATGAATAGCTTGCGCTCTCCCATCGAACACTCTGACGCCACCAACGCCTCCCATGACGTATGCGCAAGCCACTGCCGTGCCACCTGCCTTGGTTCAGCACGCATATCTTGTTCCAGCGCAGTCTAATGTATCAGCATTTGCACCATACTCGCCTGTCCCAGTGCTAGTACCAGCGCCAGTCACAGCTCCAGCACTCTACGCCCCCTCGTGCTCGCCTAGCCCATTATGTTACTATTGTGGCATCGGGGCCGTATTTCGCGATTTTGCCGCAAACGCCAGAAGGGTGACCAGGCTACGGCGTTTACGCAAGAGAATTGGTGCCCTCTCCGAATAAGTACCGGCGCCGCCCTACGACACGTTCCTTCTCTCCGACGTCCCCACTCACTGCATCTCGCCCCTATTATCCCGGACGCAGCCAGTCCTCTTCACCTTTGCGACACTCAACCCTTCCTCTAAGATTGGCTGCACCTACTTCTGTCTACCACTCGGAAAACTAGCTGGTAAAGTTTTTGGAAGTAAATCTGCATCGCCCGAACAAACACTAAGACCCCCAGAGAGCCAAGACAATTTGTTATTAGTGTGTACTGAAGGGGTACCAGATAGAGCATTGGTGGACACGCGGGCTGCTATTTCGGTTCGTCATGCGGATTTGTGTTCTCGTCTACGTAAGGTTACCACGTCTTATGCTGGCACTCTCTTACGTAGCGAGAATGATTCCAGATACGGCCGTCAGCACAGTGCACCGTTAGAGTTTTCATTGATGGGATCCGGCATCATATTCAGTTTGCTAAGTTGGCTTTTTGTGATTTTATGCTTATTTCAAGATAGGAGTTTCTTGCTGACGCTACTGCTTCTATCTCTTGTCGACAAAAACTAATACATATGCAAGAGACGGATGATATCTCCCAGAAATCATCACGTAACCGGCTACGAAGAGCCAACAACTTCCTTGTGCCACCTAACTACGAGCACGTTATCACTGTTATGTCTGACTTTATTGACCACGGTGACGTCCTAGTCACTCCATCAACCCGTTGTCTATCCAGAAGGTTGCACTTCTATCCAGTCTTGTTCACTTCACAAACGACACTGCCTTTCTCGCTGTACTGAATATCACCTATGAGCCAATTCTTCTTACCAAGGGCACTGTTGTAGAGTACAGCGAGGACACACAACCCATCTCTGTAGTGGCTTCGGATACCAGTCTGGTAAAATCACGTTTATTACCAAAAGATGCTCCACCAACTACGGCTCTCGTCGATGCCATTAGCACGGATCTAACTCCTCCGAAGACAAGCTACTGGCGGTGTTGTGCAACCCCAAATCGTCTTTCAAGGAAAATTCCACTGCTCTATAGGCCAGACGTTTATGCTGGCTCATCGCATACACACTGATGGAACTTCTGTTGTCCGTCGTCGACCATACTCTGTCTCTTCGAGCGAACGTGAAATCATCGACAAGAACGTTGTCGATATGCTCAAGCAAAACATCATACACCCCTCTTCAAGCATTGTGTCTTAACCTGTCGTTCTTGTGCAAAAAAAACGACTCGGTGCAATTCTGCGTTAAATACCGCGCATTGAACAAAGTAACCATAAAAAACGCATACGGCTCGCCTCGCACTGACGATGCCTTAGCTTTCTTACAAGTAGCGGACTGTTTTTCGAGTTTTGACCTGCGCTCCGGTTATTGGTAAACTCCAATGCACAAGGATGACAAAAAAACTGCCTTTGCCACTCCGAACGGGCTTTACGAATTTAACGTCATGCCTTTAGGTCTCTGCAATGTGCCAGGAACGTTTGAACGAATTATAGAGACTGTGTTGCAGGGTCTTAAGTGGAAAACAGGCTTAAGTTACCTTGACGACACCCACATACTTTTTTCAACATTCGAACAGCACTTGCAGCGCCTAGATGAAGTTCTGACGTGCCTCGCAGCTGCCAATCTTTATTTAGCTTAACACCTAAAAGTGCCACTTTGCAAGCAAAAGAATTTAAGTACTTGGACATTTCTTCAGAAAAGCGGGCATCCCACCTGATTTCGACAACATTATTGCCGTTATTCGCTTCCCGGTGCGTCAACGTGCCAATGAGCTCCGAAGCTTACTTGGCCTTGCGTCGAACTTCCGGCGCTTTATACGAGACTTCACGACTATTGCTGCACCACTTCGCCATCTCCTTTTTTGGGAACGTCATACATATAGTCGGACGTATGCCAAATGGCTTTGACACCTTGAAACGTGCCCTCACGTCTGAGACAGTGCTTTATTATTTTGATAACGCCACACCCACTCTCCTCCGTACTGATGCCAGTGGACACGGACTCGGCGCTGTACTTTTGCTATGAACAGAGCGTTATGGCGAACGTGTGGTCGCATATTCTAATCGCACCCTCACAGCAGCAAAGAAAAAAAACACCACCACCGAGCAGGTGTTGCTTGTTGTTGTCTGAGCCATCGAGAAGTTTTGGCCATATTTTCACGGCCGTGACTTTAACGTCGTCACTGACCACCACGCTTTTTGCTGGTTGTCGACGTTGAAAAATTTGTCTGGACGTCTCGGTCGTTGGATACTTCGTCATTAAGAACACGAGCTTGGCGTTACCGTCGAATCTGGCACGAAACATAACGATGTCAATGCCCTTAGCCGCCGTCCTTTACCATCCTCATCAGACACTCCTGGCGTGTCGCCAACTGTGAGTGAACCCACCAAAGCATCTCCGCCAGTTCATTCACTCAGCGCTGTCGATTTTCTTTCTGCCTTCGGCGACGAGAGCTTTGCATTGCACCAATGCAGCGACACTTACTTTCGCTCTATAACGCAGCTCCTTCAAGACTCCTCTCGTCCTCCCAATGCCCACACCCAGCAACAGCAGCGGAACTTCAAAACAGAAACCTCAACCCCTTACCCCTTTGTCTTCTACTCCAAAGGACAGCGCTGGGTTCCTGTCGCTCCTCGTTCCCTAACGGCGCATAATTTGGAGGCGTTTTACGACGACCCCAAGGCTGGTCATCCTGGTTTTCAAAAAAACCTATGAACGCATCCGCAGTCGTTTTGCAGGGCCTGGGCTTTCCACCTGCGTAGCGCGATATGTTGCGTCATGCTCGTTCTGCCAATGCCACAAGTGACCCACTTCCTCCCCGGCTGGTCTCCTACAACCTCTCCCGTGTCCTGACGCTCCCTTCGATGTCATCGGCGTTGACCTCTACTGACCACTACTTATATCAGCTGGCGGCAAGCACTGAATTGTCACAGAAGTTGACCACTTGACAAGGTACATCGGAACAGCTGCTCTACCTTCAGGATCGCAGAGGACATAGCCACAAGTTTGCTGGCGGCAATCTTTTTGAGACATGGTGCGTCAAGCTGCCTCTTGAGCGACTGTGGCTATGCGTTTTGCTCGAAACTACTCGAACACTTTCTCCGCGCATGTAATAAAATTCATATTACTACTTCCAGCTACCACCCCTAGACTAATAACCTCACAGAGCGCTTGATATCTATGTACATCAACGATATGAATATCTATGTATGTCAAGGCCGACCACACCAACTAGGATATCATCCCGCCATTCGTGAATTTAGCGTAAACGCCACTACGCAGCGCACCACGGGCTATTCCTCATTCTTTCTCGTCTATGGCCGTCAACCGAAATCGCCACTCGACGTCTCCCTTTTTGACGCCCCTGTGAACTCGTCGTCTTCATCGAGTGAGCACTTGAATTCTCGACTGGCCGATTGTCGCCGACGCGCCCGCCTCAATACAGAGGACAGCCAACAAGAGCGGAAGGCTCCCTACGATGGCATCCACCGCGTAGTTCACTTCAATACTGTAAACAAAGTACAGTTGTGGACCGCAATGCGGGTTCCCGGCCTGTGTGATAAATTTCAATCACGTTTCATCGGCCCCTACGCTATAGTCGAGCATATGTCTCCTGTTAGCTACCGGGTAACCCCTGTTGTCATGCCTTCCGACGGCGTTTTTCTGGTACGAGGTTTTTCACGTGTCGCGCCTAAAACCATTCATGCGACGTACTCTACCGTCATAAACAGTGGCTGCCTTGGCCGCTTCCGCGGGAAAGGGAAGTTAGTCTAAGCACAACATTCTCAGCGTTTGAACTTCATCTTCCTCATCTGTATATAATCATCATCACGAGAAACTTTGTCTGCGTTCGAAGCGTTGATCAGGCGATTCAGCATATTAAACGCTGTCACGACCCCAACGCTGCTATCGTCTTACAATATGCCTACAGTGAGATCTGTGGATTTTCACTAGGCGATCCATGGAAGCTCGGTAGCCCTCTGGGTGCCTGCATCATGATTTCCGCAGGCATTGGCGCAGCGACTGGCATCGTTAAGCGGTTGTCATCACGGTGGTCTTGCGAGTCTTGTCGGGCAGAGGTGCCTACTCTAGTGGTAGACCTTGTCGCCGACGGCTGACTCACTGGTCGTGGTAAACGTTGGTGTCTTCTTCGCGACATGGAGTTGGCTCACGCTTGGACGGGGCATAAAGTACATGGATCAGGAAGCACTTCCACCAGATGTCAAAGATCGTGACGTCGAAGAGGGAGGAAACTGTAGGTCGAAGATTAAAGAGTTTATTTGGCTGTACTTGTGACCTATAATGGAAAAGTAAATTACAGTGATACACACTGGCACTAATAGTGGCGAAAGAAGCGTCGGCCGTCGATCAATTGACAAGTGGAGAAGAACACCTGCATTTATGCACGGGCTTTTGGATATTCCAGCGTTATCGCTATCAGCCGCGTAGGTTGCAGAATATTCAGTAATGTGTGGAGCACACATAAGAAAACGTCTCAACACGCCCTTCTATTGCTGAAGTGAAAAACACACTGACTTGTTTATTTTCCGCGCCCACCACGCAAGCATTGATGCAGCATGCACGAGATTACGCTCGTCCTCTTCTTCCTTTGAGGCACCATCCCGATGATGTCAGTAGTGCTACATAACTTATCCCCCTTGAGCACCATTATCTGCGAACGGAATCAGCACTGCCGAAACTCTGGGTTAAAAGTAGTATCTGTACTGATGGGAACGCCGACACGTGGGACTGAATTGAGCCACGCAACTATGAGAATAGTCTCAAAGTAGGCTTGCTTCAGTCTCTGCAGTGCGATGGTTGTAGGTTTGTCGTGAACATCCACGAAATATGTCCACTCGCGCTTCTCCAGTACTAGAAATGACCCGAGGTAGTGTGGATAGAGAACCGGTTGAATAGGTCCACTATGCAAAAACACGTGTGTTGCATTGGTCACGTCGGATGTGATGTAAGGTGTGAGTTTTGAAAGAGGGACGTATCAAACCGGGTTCAAGATCTCTGAAGAGCCCTCAAAGAAGATGAACGTATTCGTGAGTAGACAGAGCTAAGTCGCTCGGTAGACGTAGCCGAGTGCCGTAGACGAGCTCCACCCTCAAGCACCCGAATTACAATTTCAATGCGCACCGGATGCTCTGAAGTACCAGTCGCAGATGCTCAACCCATAGGGATGGCGTGCCATGAGCAGTCAATAAGCGTGGCATTGACTAATACAACAGTTGGCTGCCACTAACACTAAAATCTAATAACTGGAAAGTAACCACGCGTGCGTTGGCGCAACTACCACAACAACATCAAACAGATGGAGGCTTGTGTCACCTAAGCTGAAAACACTGCCTCAATGGACGTGGTTTGGGGCACGAAGCGTAAGGTTGCTGAACCAACAGTCGTAAATACTACAGTAGACTAGAAGTCCAGCCGATAAATCAACGAATTGGAAAGCTAGAGAGCCTGTTTGAGAAAATGTCTAGAGAACAAGCAGCTCACGGATAGTGTTACTTCCCTGGGTACAGCTTTTGATAACCTTACAGCTAACTTATGTTCACTTCCCACAATGACAGAGTGCAGTTGCGGCAGACGTAATTGTATCACAGACACCAATCGTTTGATCTTCCGTTTGCATGCGACCTATTCCTACCAAAGGTCTAAAAATGCCTTCAAGCCAGTCGGTCAGGACACGCCATATATACAACAAGATGGCGAACGCGACTAGCACGCACTTCTGGCTGTGGGATTGCAGGAACTACCTAATTAAATGAGTGGCCTTGCAATTTCACCTCCAAAACGTCGAGTAGCTACCGGAAACATATGCGTTGTAAGAGACAGGCTATCCTGCGAAATCGACTGAATATGCCACTCTCAGCGAATTTACAACTTCCGATAAGCGACCGGCCGCTGCCATACTGGTGCAAGAGAACCTCAAGGCAATCCAACATGACTTACATTAACCAGAGATAGCTCATACTTTTGTGAACTTTTTCCTAAGAAATGTTCAGATAGCAGCGTCTACATTTTAAACGTGTACATTCTCCCAACAGACGCAAGTATACACGCAGCCACTCTCATAAAAAAGTCAGCTAATTACCTTGTCACTCAAAACTGATATTAATGGGTGGCTTTAAAGCGAATTACACCGAATGGGGTTACAACAAATGTGATCGCAAGGTAATTAAAATATGGGAAACGATTCGAGACCTGAAACTGACCCAACTAACGCTTCCCGGCCAACCGACCGACCAGAATGGGAACAGCGTCAGTCGCAACGCATCCACTGACTCAACACTTGTAAAAAACACTTATTCTGTTACATGGAAAAGTACTGAATGACACCTAGGAAGTAATCACTATCTATGTTCATCCAGCTACCCACTAAGGCTGTACGAGAAAAACATTCACTGCAAAACACATAAAATGGGACACTTTTAGATATCTAAGACACAAGTTCTCCATCATTTCTCTTGAGGATCTCGATGAGTGAACTGCCGATTTTTGCAATCATGCTATCGGAGCTACTTGCGAAACTCCAATGGAGTGGGACGGCCTGTCCTGGACTCGAAGCTTGTGCACTTATGGGAAGCACATGCCCGTTTACATCGCCAATGGCTCTGCCAGAAACACAATAGAAACTTCAAACCACGACTAGCGTAAATCACCAGGGATATCGAGGAGTATTCAAAGAAACTTCATCAAACACAATGGCATCAGCTGTGTGACAGGATCAACAGACAACTAGGAAATAAAAACACGTGGCAGCTCCGCAGGCACTTATCTGGTGCTGAGCAGACTAAAAGTGCGTCGCGCAACAAAATGCATCAGCTCATCAACAAATATCTGGGTACGAACAACAAATTGGTGCAAGAAATAAAATCTAAATATCTAAACCTACGTGTAGACTCATCGGTAATGCCAAAATACCCTGAAAATACTAACCAGGACCTAGATCAAGACATCACCAAAGCAGAATTACGAGCGCTATTGAATAGCATACATATGACGGCCACTCCAGGAAAAGACTTAGCTTCAAACCAAATACTCCGTAACCTAGACGACACGTCAATAGAGCAATCACTGATCTTTGTTAATAAACGCTGGTTGCCTGGGACACTACCTGCAAGTTGGAAACATGTGCCAGTAATCTTTATTCTTAAGCAAGTCAAGACACTAAATCCAGATATTCTTCGGCCTATTTCTCTCACCTCATGTCTGAGGAAGGTGATAGAGCACAGTTATTCTTCAAAGACTAGCAGCTTTTGCGGAGTCGAATGGCCTGCTACCCCCTACGATGGTGGGATTTTGGCAACAGTTATGCACACAAGATATAATGCTGCAACATAAAAATGACGTACATAAGCCGAGACACACAGCGGCAAGCAGGAATATCCTAGGCTTGGATATCATTAAAGTATTTGACAACGGCACCCACGCTGCTGTGCTTGATAACCTGGCCCACGTGAACGTCAGTGGTTGCACCTACAGTTACATCAGAACTTTCCTGCATGAATGCACGGCCGAGCTAAGCCTGAGCGACGTTAAAAGTGACAAAATCACCCTGGGAACAAGTGGCACCCAACAAGGAGCCACGTTATCCCCATTCCTCGTTAAGATTATCATGCGTGGCTTGTCCGTGCTTTTGGATCAGATTCTAAGCATTAGGCACTCACTGTATGCTGATGGCATCACCATTCGGACCTGGAGACGCTTGTGGTTAGCAGCGGCAGTCAGACGCATGTCACGTCGGCTCCGTCGGAAATTGACCAATCGACAAATGTTGTGAACTTTTGGCAAATATTCACCAGAAACTGGTTTCAGCGTTTCGGTGAAGTCGTCAGGAACCTCTGGATACCTATTTTATGCAGGTAGGCCCATTTTCCGGCAATCTACGACTGGGTTAACATCACGCAATGCCCGAGCCCGGCTGAGCCCAACGCCGACTAGGCTTACGGCCGGGCTCCCCAGCCATGGCAGCGTCCACGAAGACAGGCTATGACCCCAGCACGATGCAGTGGGTTGACATCGAGGTGGCAGAAACACTGGAAGACCCCATACGAGGTGAAGACCAATATCTTCAGGTCATGGTTCGCCAACTGCAAGAGAAGCTCACTAAAATGATGCCTTGAGGCTCGATGGCCGCCGCCCAGCCACAGGCTCGCAAAACAGGATCAACACTCGCAGCTCGCGTTGAGTCCCCGCGGCAGCTGGTGACGTGAAAGTCAACACACACGCCTCGAATCCGGTCGGACGAGTTGGTTATTGTGCTTAAACCAAAAATAACCATGGATCTGCACGCTGCGTTCGGTCCAGGCGGGATTGGCACCGCAGTGCAACACTTCACTGACAGCACCATGAGCGCTGGTATCTCCGCGTGGCCGGTGTGGGACCAAAACATCGTTGTTGTAAGTGTGAAAACAGAAAGCCTGGCCTCGAAGCTCATCGGGGACACCACGCTGACGATCGGGGACCGCCAGGTACCGTTTCAAGGACATTTGAAATCAGCCGGAAAAACCTGCCAGGGTGTCGTCACCGTCACAGACAATGAAATTTCGGAATCCCTTCGACGCAAGCTCTAGTGGATCGACGGCGAAATTTTGTATGTGCGGAAACTCGGAACATCTAACGTTGCAGTGGTGACCTTCAAAGGACGCCATGTTCCAAGATTCATTCACTACTGCTGTGAAAACGTGCCAGTGCGCTACTACAAGAAAACGCTTCCGGCATGTTACCGGTGTGGAACGGTGGGCCACAGACCAGATGCGTGCCCCAATCCAGACAATCAGCGATGCATTCACTGTGGTGCGAAGGTGGAACTCACTCTGGAGGGCCCAGCGAAGCACGACTGTCAACCCGAGTGCCTTATATGTGATGAAAACCATTTCACCGGCTCTGCGCAGTGCGTCGGAAAATTCCGGAAGGTATGGAAGCCCGCTCCACCACAGCGGCAACATGGACTAAAACACAAGCAACAAGAGCCCTCAGCACCTCTCAAGACTGACGAAAAATCGAAGCTCATGCATAACAAGCCCAACCCAATCAAAGCCCCAGCCGGACAAAAGTCGAGGCCACCTACCTTCGGCGCCGAGGATTTCCTGTCACTGGCAAACCCACCCAAACAGGTGAGCAATTGAGTAGGGGTCTTCTCTCGGTGTCCCACCACCACCACCACTGCATCCCCTTTATATACTGAAATTTTAAAAACAATTGGAAGCCATAAAAACGCATTGAAACTCTGGAACGCGAAAATCGGGTGCCGAAGGCGTCGCACGCTGCTACTCCTGCACCACCGTCGGAACCGGTGGCTATGCACTCCTCCGACTGCTCGGACGATGAGCAGGACACTCAGTCATACGTATCGGGTAACACTAGTTTGTCTAAAACTGTAGTAAGTGCTTTGAACGACATAGAAGGTCGACTAAGCAGACTAGAGACTAAACTTGAGGACCAGAGCAAAATGGTCCTAGAACAAACCAAGCTTACATTACAAGAAATTATTCCGCAGCAGCTGAACCTATCAGTCAGAACGGTAAAATGCTGTAGCTAAAGACATGAATACAAGGAAAGCATGGCGCCTTTTTTGAACTATCGTGAACCCAGCCCAAACCAGAGGAGAAGTGCAAAAGCAGCTGCGTCAATCCCTGCATAGTTTTCAGGGAACCAACTCCCAGCTGGCTGATTCTTCATGTGCTAGATGCCTACGTCACAACACGGATCCCAACAGGAACGCATATAAATATGCAGGTAGAGAAAACTGTTAGCTAGATGCCCCTTTTGAAATGTGCGATCTGAAAGCATCACTGAAAAAAACGGAGAAGGGCACTGCCCCGGGCCGACACCTGATCACGGTAAAACTGTTAGCAAATCTGTCAGACCATTCTTATCGGCATCTATTGCAGTACATCAACGCGATCTGGGATGGCCAACCACAGCCAACTGAATGGAAAACAGCAGTTGTCACATTCATCCCCAAACCAGGCAAGCAAATCAGCACGGACAACCTCAGACTTATATCATTAACTTCATGTGCCAGCAAATAATGGAAACAATGGCTAGAGTCCGTCTCGCCACGTACCTCAAGCGCACGGGGCATTTCGCGGATTCCATGTTTGGCTTTAGGCCACTACTGTCTGCGCAAGATATCCTCTTGCAATTAAAACGAGACATTGCCCAGCCCATTCCCTCGACGCACAACGACAGGGCAATCCTTGCACTTGACCTTAAAGGCGCATTCGACAGCGTTGAACCTGAAAGCATCCTGAAGAACTTGAGTAGTACTCATTGCGGTAAGAAAATCTTTCCCTACATCAGAGACTTTCTCTCTGAGAGACTGGCGTTCATTCGCATAGATAATGAGGAATATGGACCATTCAAAATAGGGACGCGGGGAACCCCGCAAGAAGCTGTCCTATCTCCGCTGCTATTCAACATTGGCATGATGAAGCTCCCGTAAGCATTGGCAGTAGTGGAAGGAATATATGATAGGAATATATAATGATATGAAGGAATATATATATATATATATATATATATATATATATATATATATATATATATATGATACGCCGATGATATAGCAATCTGGACGAATCGGGGCAGTTTAGGAGAAATTGAAGACCGCCTGCAGCAGGCCGTCTCCATTGTGGAGGACTATGTGGCTCATTGAGGGTTGCAGTGCACTCCAAACAAATTTGAATTCCTGAATATCAGAGGAAACATTAAAGATAGGACAACCCTAAACTTGATGGCATCAGGATCAACCATGCGAGAGGTTTCAGAACTACGAATCCTTGGCCTTCTAATTAACGACAGAACAAAAAAGAGCACCACGCTAGACAAGCTACGGAAAATTGGAGAACTGGTAGGGCACATGATCCGCCGAGTGTCAAACAAGTGCGAGGGGCTACGAGGAAGGGACGCGATTCGGCTCGCCCTTGCTTTTGTATCCAGCAGGATTCCATATTCAATACCGTACTTACGAATGACTAAACACGAAGAGAACAGAGTTGATGCTGTTCTTAAGAAAGTAATTAGGCGCGCACTTGATTAACCCATCAGCACTTCAAATCAGAAGCTCTCTTCATTGGGAGTCTTTAGCTCTATACAAGAGCTCCAAGAAGCCCACCTCACAAGTCAATATACGCGTCTTACGCAGACACCCCCCGGGCGGCGCCTACTGGACCACCTCTTGATCTGGCACGAGTGCGAAATTGAAAACGCGGAGCGTATTACTGAACTTTGGAGAAAACTCTGGGTGTCCCCGCTTCCCCGCAATATGACCAGGGAGGCGCACCAGGGTAGAATGCAAGCGCGCGCTGAGGCACTTGAATAACGGTTTGGCTCCCGTAATGGGGTCTTCTACTTCGATGTGGCCGGGCCGTCACCTAAGGGATACTACACGGCAGGCGGTAGTACATCAAGGAATGCAGGTAAACAGCCTCACTTTCAAAGCCACAAGCCCAGGTAAGGCGGAGGAGGTGGCCATTGCACTGGCAGTATCCCATCCAAACTCAAAACAAATAGTTACAGACTCTCGAAGAGCCTGCGAGAGCCATCTTGCAGGGGAAATCTCGTAATTGGCTAATGTACTATTAAAATTCAGCATCAGGAACCGCGGTCTTACCCCAAAACGTCTTATATGGACTCCGGGACATCAAGGTCTACGGGGTAACGAGGCCGCACATGCAGCGGCCCACGTGCTTACTTCCCGGGAAGCTCCCCGTTTTCCTTATAGACCTGAACGTCCCACACCTTTAACATGGTTTGGAGAAATCGAAGAATATTACATTGAGCAACGCCGCTTGTATCCCTCACCAACGAAGGAACTCCCGAAAACGAAGGAGCGCGTCCTGTGGTGCCTACAGACAAACACGCTGCTCTGTCCAGCCATACTCAAATATTACGACCCAAAAATAAGTGGGCAGTGCCAGTACTGTGGGGAAGTGGCCAACACTTACCCTATGGTCTGGGCTTGCCAAATGAACCCAAAATTAACCCCCTTTTCCAACCCCATCAAAGAGGACTGGGAGACGACCCTAATCAATACCTTCACCCTAGAGGAACAGCGAACTCTAGTCCAACGGCCTCGGGTGGCGGCCTCGACTAATGACGACCCGGACTAGGGGTGTCAAACAGCCCGGTGGGATAAGGGCTATCCGGCACAGCCAGCATCAATAAAGGTTTTTTTCTCCTTAATACGGACCTGCCACAGGCTCAGATGGGCAAATTTACGTAGCATTCCAAACAGCAGCAGACACTGTACAAGAATACGTACAGAAAATGGGCCTTAGTTGTTCCCCCGAGAAATCCGAGCTCTTATGAATAAGAAACAGTAGAAAGGACGACCCGTACAATGAAGTCCGCTTTGTGATTCATATTATAGTAAATGGAAACATTGTCCCTACTATTCCTACAGCAAGAGTGTTTGAAATGCTCATCCACCATATAATTCATAACGCAGAAGCTATAAAAAACTACAGGCATCAGTACAACAAACCACAAGGCTTCTATGGAGAGTGGTAACTAAAAATCAAGGAATGGAGGAAAAAGACCTTTGCAAATTATTTCATGTCTTTGTAATCAGTATGATCACCTACTCGTTCCCCTACTATCCAATAAGAAAGGGAGATATAAAAAAACTAAACTCTCTGATAAAACAGACATATAAGCGTGCTCTGCGACTTCCTCGGTACGCAAGCGCCGAAAAACTAGTGCGTTCGGCTATTCACAACACAGTGGAGGAGTTAATCGAAGGGCACCCAACAGCCAAAGAAGAAAGTCCTTCACGCGCCAAGGCAGGCTTGCAGATACACAGCCGCCTCGGGCGACGCAGTAGTTAGCACACTCACTGACAAGATTATCTTACAAGTGGCAACTCGTGCACACGTTAAAATTAAACTCCTGCAAAAAAAACATGCTGGAAGGAATAAATGCCGAAATGAGAAAAGTAAGAGCAAAAAACTCGTGCAAATCTTTCAGGATCGCCAAAACGTACTTTACGGCGACGCTACCCGACAGGCGAGAGACCGTTACACCGTCTGCGCGATGAACGGCCATGGGAAACGTATCACTGCAGCCACTGTAAAAAATTGGCCCGAATATACATGTCACACTGTAAATGTCGTCGAAAGACGATAGTCTTGCGTTTGGCGAGAGTGAACAAAACGTTTATTTGATGTTCTGCACAAGAAAATCGGTGAATGGTATTCTGAAGGCGCTGCGTTAGAGTGCCTCGAGCGCGTAACAGAGACAGACTTGTGCATCTAGGCACGTTAAACTTGAGTGCCCTCTGGCAGTTATCTTCGAAAATGAAGGCATGCGCGACCACGGAGAAAGATGCGCGCCAGTCACGGAGGTGATAAGGTGTAGAATGCAAAGCGACGGGCAGGTGCCACCACCGTGCCGTCGTAGCAAAGCGTTGGAAACACCTTCTTGAGCATCGCGTTGCACTGTCAGCGCAGCACGTTAAACGCTCCAGTCCTTAGAGTGTTTTGTGTGTGTCCTCTTTTAGTATAAAGGCAGACATACAAAACATAGACATGTTGTGGTGTCTCAGATATGCGCAATATTTGCTTTTATAATTGACAATCGCACACCTATGAACCCTAAACCTTGAGCAATATTGGTGGCGCTTCGGATGGGGTTTGCCGTTCGGTGTCGTTTGAGGTATCGTTAGGGCGAAGAAACAGACAAATGTACAGAAAAACAGACAGACAAAAATTTTTTTCGTCAACTTTTTCCAAGAAAGACTATCGTCTTCAAAACAGCCTCTGCTTTGAGGCAGAAGCCGTGGTCACGCTGGCCATTTCTGTCAAAGCAACTAGTTACATCTTGTTTGATTCTAAAAGGACCCACACTAACTTTATGATGGGCTGTGTTTGTCTGATCGTGGCCAACATCCTCAAAAATAACCAACGAAGCCAAAAGGTTGAAGATGCATGGGTGCCCGTTCACTCGGGGAATCCAGGGAATGAGGCAGCTCACCGAGTAGCCCGAAGTTTGATCAACCACCAGGTGAAATATCTTCAGCTCTGGACTTCTCGCAGGAAGAGATCACCACATACAACGATATTACCGCTTATTACCGATAGAACCGCAAAACATACGTGGCGCCACATACTGCTCACGAGTTAACAGGCTATGATCTGGAAGCAAATTCAAACAAATTGTTTTCCGAGATCTTATCGGCTGTCTCAAACTTACCTAGAAGACATTCGACACTACCAACATTGCGACTGACTGCTTGAGAGATACCCAAAATCACATTCTTTGGGAACGCGAGGCGAACACTCCCTCCAAAACATTACTGCCAGCTTCCTTTCTCGGGAAGTGGCAGTCACTCCTATCGATGACGATTACTGTGTTCAGGTAGAAGCAGTTACCTGGGCTAAAGTGGTCGTGGCAAGCTACTGGCCACCACCCTCCACACCACAGCATATTGAGGTCAAGGACCTCGTTGTGCCTTTAAGTAAAGTTGTTTCTCTCTCATTCCACGAGGCCATTGGTGTATGAATGTTAGCGGCCGTGCGAAGTTAATGTGTACCAAGCAAGCGCAGAAGTTATTGAACAAGGGCAGACAAATCGTTGTCATCTGTCAGTCACTGTTTTGGTAAGGCATCTGAAACGTGCAACTCATGTTGCGACAAATGCTGCCGCCATCGTTGCTGTAGAGCTGTCTGAAAGCGGAGTCGCTTCTAGTGAACGAATAAATTTGCCGACAGCTGTAAGCAGGCAGCGAAATCCATCGCATGGGAGTGGTCCGACAATGTCCTTGTGGACAATGTTGAAACAATGGTCAGGCTGCAGACACTTTCCCGTTGGGAAAACGAGGTACCAGTGGCCTTGGGTACGATGAAGGGGTGTACATTCGCGTACCCAGTCGCGTACAACTGCGTTCATCCGGGGCCATACGTAGCTTCATGAAACAAGGCGTTGCGAGGCACGAACGCCGGGGTGAGCAAGCTGGTACAGCTCGTCGAACAGCTTCTTGCATAGCGAAGTAAGTGCGAAGGGTCTGGGTGTGCCTGTCGACGTGTCGCAGACAACATTGGCACTATCAGGCAGGAGGTCGCCCATTTGATGTGCTGTTTTAGATAAGCGCAGTTTTTGAGGAGCTCGGGATCATTAGCTTGGTGTGCTGCGAGCGGCTGCTCATTGAGTATTGCAAGAGTTTCAGGTGATGTCTCTGCGTCCACACTGCTGAGAGTGTCGACAGGTATGTTCTGGCCTCGGCTTGTGTCTCGGATACCGGTGGGTACCTCCGATATTGACAGTGGTTGACGGGTTTTTTGTAGCGTGTACGTCGACAACTGTCTGCAAAGCGCATATGTCAAGTGCATGTGGTCCATGAAAATAGTAAATGTTCAAACGTCCACGAAATGGGGGAAATGTTGGATGGCGAGGTGAATTCCTAGTAACTCTTGACCAAATGTGCTATACCAAGCTTGTATTGGGCCGAGTTTTTTGTGGGAAAAAGCTAGAGGTTGGATAGAGTTGTTAACGTGATTCTGGAGAACCGCTTCCACGGTTGTACTAGACGCGTCGCTCATGAGGGCGAGCGATGTGGTGGGGTTGGGATGCGCCAGAAAGGCGGTGTTGGTGAGCGCGCCCTTGATCTTGATCAATGAGTCTCCAGCAGGGTCGTCACAATGTAACAACGACGTCTTGTCCTTGCTAGTAAGCAGACAGTCCAAAGGGGCCACTATATCAGCGGTAAAGTTAACCATGCTGAAGAACTGCCGCAGCTTAGGGACTGTCGTAGGTCTCGGAAAGCTCTGTACCACTTGGATTTTTGAGGAATGTGGGCTGAGGCCTTTGGTGTGCAGTTGATGTCCCAGAAAGACGAGGTTAGAGACACCAGACTCACTTTTTGAGACGTTGATGACGATATCGTCGTCAGACAGTCACTGTAGGAGACAACGAAGACGTTGTAAATGCTCTTCAACAGATTTACTGGCCAATAACAAGCCGTGTACGTGGGCGAAGACAATGGGTAGACAATGCATGAGTGTGTCGATGAAACCTTTAGATGACAAGCGGCCTTTTTAGACCAATTGGCATTCGCTGAAACTTGAAGAGCCCGGAAAGTGTTGTAAAGGCCACCCTAAATATATCTGGCTCAACGACGGGAATTTTGTGGTAGGTGTGGACAAGGTCAATCATCGAAAAGGTGGTCGCGAGGTGAAAAGGGGCGGTGAAATATTGTATGTTGGCCAACTGGTACCAATCCAGAATCACCTTAGTGTTTAGAGATCGGTAGTCTCCGCATGGTCTCCAGTCACCTCATTTCTTGGACGCTATGTGGAGTGGAGAGGCCCAGTTAGTTGCAGATGGGCAAATGATACGTAATTCGAGCAAGTGCTCAAATTCTCCAGGTTGAACATTGAGGTCATGCGGAGCAAGTCGACGTTGCCGCTAACAACTGACATGCTCACGCACAAGGCGGCAGCAGAGTCACGGCGAACGCCGGAAGAGTGACCTTCCAAAGCCTTTTCTAAACGCTGTTTTTGTAACTGCTACAAGCACACTTGCTGCGTACTTACTACGTTATTATTAATCATAATTTTAGGGTAGTAGGCCAAAATTCACAGTGCTATCCTTCGTCATTCAATATATTGAGAAGCATGGTATTCGCCAAATGCTTGCAAAAAATTTAGCACCAAAGGATGGATGGTAAAACTTTATTTCGTCAGAAAGCAACTGCGCATGATTCCATGTTAGATGGCCATCAACCCAAGGTTGGCGGCGATCTGTGTGGCCCACTCCATGACCCTTAACTGGAAGACTGGGTCTGAGCTGGTCGACACGGCCTTCCAGTGCTCAAGAGAGGGATCACGCATAATATACACCGGTGGTAGCACTATGCTACATTTCTGAAGTATGTGGTCATTTGTTGCCACAGCCTGGCACCATTTGCATTCTGGCTTTATCTCCTTCTGGTATATTTTGTTCAACACGTAAAGGTTGGAAAAACATCGCATCTGCAGTTTTCTCCAGACGCATTCCTGCGCCTTAGTCAACCGCTTGTGCGGGTGCGGATAAAACATCTGCTCTAGTTTAAAATGATTTGATACGTCGTGAAAGTACACCAGTCTATCTCTCGTGGACCTCCCCGGAAAGGGCGGCTCACCGGCCGGCCGACAAAACCTCGAGCATTCAGGTGAGCCGCCTCGTTCTCAAGGTTCCCAGAGTGTCCTGGTACCGAGACAATTTCTACTTCTCGATTTTCTCGTCCCATGGACCCGTGCAGAAGTCGTGCGGCGGTCGCCGATATTTTTCCCCTCGCCAGATTTTGGATTGCTTGCTGTCTTTGATTCACTGAGAATCAAGCCTAACTGCGAATTCGTTATAGCTAGCCCTATTGCCGCTTCCTTTGCAGTTTCTGAGGAGTGAGTTTTGACCGATACAGAGGCGACCAAGCGTTCCCGCCTGTCCACCACAATAATCACAACAGCGTCTTTGTCCTTATATTCCGCGACATCTGTATAGAGTGCCGCTTTGTACTCTCCGAACTCAACATGTAAAGCTCTGGCTCTTGCCTGCCTGCGTTGCATATGGTGAATCGGGTGCATATATTTGGGCAAAGGTTTTATGTGCAGGGCCTTATGTAACTCTCGCCGCAACTGAATTTCAGTGTTCCCAGTGGGAGCCTCCCCTCCAATCACAATCCTTTTCACTATAATCCTGCCCACTTTGTTTGTTGGAAGCCTAGCGTGCTGCATCACCAGATGCGCCTCCCATAATTCGTCCAGGGTGTTGTGCACACCTAGTTTTAACAGCCTTTCTGTAGGCGCGTTGTTATGCAACCCAAGCGCTGCCTTGTAAGTTTGCCGGATCATACACTCTCTAAGGCAAAATTACCCGAAAAAGGAGTAACGGAGCCCAATGGGCGCGTGCGACGAATAAACAGACCGTTAGAGAGCAACCACAGAGGGAAGCGTGCAGCGCGAAACCACTTAGTATCCAAAGGGATGAACCATCCGGGGATTGCAGGCAGCGCGAAAAGCTTTGTCAAGGTGACTAGCCCTCTTTTTCCGCAGAACATCTGTCCTTCTCCTCCTCTGGTGGCTTAGTCTTTTCCCGTATTTTGCCGGTGACGGTTTGCGGTGCGTCGCGCTCGAAGTGCTCGACCACGGCTGCCTGCATTCGACGATCTAAGAATTACAACGTGGTGCTTGTTTGTACGCTTGTATGAGCGTGGGCTGCAGCTTTTGCGTTTCGCTGCACCCATGAAGTCTGGAGCAAGCCTCCACGCGTCACCACGCCGCACTGTATATTTGTGGCCTCAAGATAGTCACGACCAACACACGACAGCAACAGTAGGAGAAGCCAATATGGCTGCCTAGAAGTCAACAGGCCTATCGGATATATACTTCTGTCCGACTCAGGGCAGAAAACAGCGCTGGATTCTAAGGCAAGTAGGTATTCATTCTTTATTCTACTCTACTTGTCGCGTGTGCGATACGGATCGCGCTTGCCGGTAACGGGATCGGTCGTGTTGTATATCGCACGCACGAAATGCATCGCGAAGTCAGCTTCGGCGTCTGCAGTTCGCCTGTGCTTTGCGACCGCCTGGAAATTGGCCGCCATTGCCATCAGCCTCCCGTACGCTCACTCATCGAGTGCTCACCTGTCTTCGTCGCCGCGATGAGCTCCGGGCTGACGATATTGGGCTGAGACCTCGTCGCTGTGTTGACAGTCGTCGAAAACAAGTTGCGCGTTCTCGTAAATAGCTTGGTTGTAGTATGTCGCGCGCTGTAAGGGCACCAGCACGGGCTGGCGGGGATTTGCTAGCGTCGGAACTAACTGAAAATCGGTCGCCATTACAGTCGGTCGCAAGCAGCTCGGCGCCGTTCGTTGGCGACGGCGGCGGACTCGCGTTTGCGCGCTGCACTCGCTCGAGTTCGTGGAAAAGGGCCGCATTACGGTCGATTTCTTTGGCGCTAGCTCCAAATCAGCTTGGCGCTGTTCGTGGCGGCGGCAAAGCGCACGCTCGCTTTCCTGTTCGAAGTTTGCTGGCGGCAGACACTCCGCGTGAAACGCCGTGTTTGGTCTCGCGTTCGCTTGCTCGAGCTGAACGACGTCGCTCGCTTAGGACTTGCCGACTTGATAGCGGCACGGAGGTTCGCGGAGTTGTAGCTGCAGCTGCCGCTCCTAAGCTGTTGCGCTAAGGGGATCGAAATCAGTCTTTGACGATGTGTGACATCACGGTGAAATTATTAGCATGTCATATGTCGCGTATGTTTTCATTTCACCTTGCATGTATTTCTCATATGCATTTGTATTCATGATCTGTCACGTGTGACTCACTATTTTGCATACTCATTGTGCAGCCGTGGGCAGTCAGCGTGCTGAAGACTGTGTGAGCTGGCGTCTGCGATACCTGTCATCCATCTCTTTCGTCAGAGCAGCTTCAGAAGGACTGTGCGAGATGTGAAGGTAAAGTTACTTGTGTGTCGTATTTTGACGCTTGTTTTTATATTAACCTGCACGCACTTGTCATATGGGTGCATCTTTATCTTTCACGTGTGTCTAACTATTTTTACTACTTATTGTACGTGAAGCCGTGGGAACACAACCGGTAGAAGGCTGCGTGCGCTGGCGTCTGCAATACCTGTCATCTATCGCTTCTGTCGGAGGAGCTCCCCAAGGAGTGAACAAGATTTGACAACGACACTAGACCTGTACACTTCACCATGAAGTCACTTAAAAGAATAGGGAAACTTCATGTGTATGCCGAAAAATAAAAGATTTCGATGTCTCACTTTTGTTGTTCGTTGTTGCCGTGACTGCGAAAGCAGTTACACAAAGATGGCTGAGTACTTTGTCGCGTGTTCTTTTCCGCGCAATTTGTTTCTCACTGCGTAGAAAAACGGACGAAAAAAGTATTAGGCCTGCAGAAAAATAAACAAAAACAATGTTTGAACTGGGAAAAAAGTTCATCCGATTGGAGTATTTGAGTAGATCAACCGTTCATCCGGCAAGATGCAACTGTGAGAACTAACGGTTGCCCGGTAAGGTGTAAATGTGGAGGTTAACAGTTGCTCTATAAGGTGCAAACATGAGGACTGAATGTTAGTCCTTTGAGGCGAATTGGGAGACTAACGGTTACTCACTAAGGTGTAAGTGTGAGGACTAAATGTTAGTCCCTTGAGCTCATCTGTGGGGACTAACTGTTAGACCCTGTGCCGTTTGTCCTTCAAGATATTGATGGTGGTGGCAGCCCCATTAGTCCACAAAAGGACGTACCACACACCTTTTTAACACCCGTTTGCCTTAGAGTGTAGCCTCGATCTTGCCTTTTTCTGCAGCATCCAACTTCATGTAGGTTGTCGCGTAAGTAATTCTGCTAAGCACAAACGCCTCTACCAGCTTACGGAGTTCTTTTTCTTTTACCCCGCTCTTAGGGTTAGCGATTCTCCTGATTGGCCTGACAGTAGCATTCACGTGGTCTTAGGTTTTTCAAGGGCCACCCTATTCTTTCTGTTAGTTTACAGATATAGACTAAGAATTCTAATCGTTTGAGCTTCAGCTACCGGCCTACCCCCTACTTTTACCTCCGACGGTGGCGGCGGAATATAGTGTCTTTATTTATTTATTTACACTCGTACCCACAGTGCCATTTACGAACTACTGTGGGGGGGGGGGTACACAGAGAATTAATAAATCATACATTTCAAGAACATTGGTAATGAAAACTAGAGAGAAATAGCGGCATACATTGTTGTCAATACACATCATACAGATCAGCTAACCAAGACGAAGAGAGAAAACTAAAATGAAATTCATACTGTACAAACATAAAAAATACAAAAACTATGTGATAAGAACTAAACACTGCATTAAATTCGACTGCAGCTGAAGACAGAATGGGATGTGAAAGAGCGGCCGCAAAAGCTTCGTTATCTATTATGCTGACCTTGTCAGCAGGCAGACTATTCTATTCAGAAATAGTTTTGGTGAAAAAAGTACTTTTTAAAAAGATTTGTCCTGCAACTATATTCTCTAACCTTGAGCTCATCTGTTCGTCTTGATACATAATGGGGCTGTAGAATATACTGATTATGGTCTATTCCAATGTGGCCATGGTATATATTTGAAAAAGCTTCAAGCGCAAAATTTTCTTTCTTTTTTTAGAAGCTCCCATTTTATTGTTTCTTTTGTAGCAGTAATGCTAAGGTTTCTCACATAGCTACCGATAACATATCTTGCAGCCATGTTCTGAACTCGCTCAAGCTTGTCGCAATCGGCATTTGTGGGAGGATCCCACACAGTGCACCCATACTCTAATAATGGTCTGACGTAGCTCTTGTAGAGAAGATCGCGGGCCTGCTGAAGAAACAGCTTTGTGTTACGCCGCAAGATTCCCAACACCTTACATGCCTTTGCAGTAACGTAAACGACGGGCCTGTGCCGACACATGCATGATGTAAGGAATACGCCCAAGTACTTATACTCTGAAACAGTTTGTAACGGAGAACCAGAGAGACTATAAAGTGTCGACGCCATACGTTTTTTTGTGAAACGCATATTGTCACGTGCTACAAGAGGTCTTCAACTAGGAAGAACTGAGCCGGCGGGGAGACGCACCGAAAACTGGCAAGATGGCTGCTTCAATAATAAACAACTAGTCAGAGCACGCGCTGCCCCAGAACATCGTCTTCCATTCTCGCGGGCAGCCATGGCTTGTGCTCGCCGTAACTAGCGGCCAAGTGGCAATATTCCCTCTCTAAAAAAGGCCTCACTCTGATGCTCGGAAAGTACAAAGGCAAAGTCGGGGCGAACCAATACAAAATACGCACATACACAAAAACAGCGATATGGTTCATGCGCAGTCACACTACCGCGTGAAGTACGGCTTCAGGCGCACCAAATGGACAATCTCTGAGTAGTGCCTTCGCCATAGCGGCAAGAAGGCGCCGTCAGCAACTACCTCGCTGTTCCCATCGCTCACGCGTCGCAACACTTTGTATGGTCCGAAATAACAACTAAGCAGTTTTTCTGACAATCCCTGGCATCGGATTAGAGTCCACACCGAAACTTGATCGCCTGGCTGGTATTCAACTTGTCGATGGCGAGCGTTGTAGCGGCATGCGTCTGTACTCTGCTGGTGCGTAATGTGTAGGCGTGCTAACTGGTGTGCTTCTTCGGCGTACTGGGTAAGCTGCACAGCATCAGGAGTGATCAAAGCATCGCAATTGTGTGGAAGCATCGCATCCAGCATGGCCTGGACCTCACGTCCTTAGAAAAGACGGAAAGGCGTGAATCGCGTCGTTTCCTGGACGGCAGTACTGTACGCGAGTATAACGTATGGTATCACCTGGCCCCAGGTCTCATGCTGGACATCTACGTACATAGATAACATGTCAGCGATGGTCTTGTTGAGTCGCTCTGTCAAGCCGTTGCTCTGCGCATGATATGCCGTGGTCTTGCGATGGCTCGTGTACTCGTATAGCTGAGCTTGAATACGTCATGAATGACCTGGGCCGTGAATGCTCTTCCTCTCTCTGTGATTACGCACGACGGGGCGCCATGCCGAAGAACGATCTGGTCCATAAAGAATTGGGTGACGTCGGAAGCAGTAGCGCGTTGGAATGCCTTTGTTTCGGTGTACTTCGTCCAATAGTCGGTGGCTACTACGATCCACTTGTTGCCGTCAAGTGATAGCGGAAAGGGCCCCAGTAAATTCATTCCTACTTGATCAAATGGCGCTCTGGGTGGTTCTATAGGTTGAAGAAGCCCCGCGGGCTTTAGTGGCGGGGATTTGTGGCGTTGACATTCCCGGCAGCTTTTCACGTATTGCTTAACTGATGCAGAAAGATTAGGCAAGTAGTATGCTTGTCGAACTCGGGCGAGAGTTTGAGAGGAACCTAAGTGACCAGATGTGGGCTCATCGTGGCAGGCAAGAAAAATGTCGTCACGCATGTCAGCTGGCACGACTAGAAGATAGGTTCTCTCATAGCCGCTGGAGTTTTTCTTATACAGGACCCCATCTCGCAGACAGAACGACGACAGACTACGAGAAATACATCGAGGTATGGACGAGTTGTGCCCTTTAAGGTTTTCGATAACTGCGCAAATTTCATCGTCCGCACGCTGTCGCGTAATCAGGTCTGTTGTAGTAAGGGCCCCGAGAAAACCATCGTCATCCTCGGGGTCGTGGCCACAAACTTCGACAGAAGCGCGGGATAAGGAATCAGCATCTTCGTGCTTGCGGCCCGATTCGTAAGCGATCGTGAAATCGTATTCCTGCAGACGAAGACTCTATCATGCCAGTCAGCCACACGGGTCCCGTAGGTAGGCTAACCAGCACAAGAAATGATGGTCGGTCACTACCTTGAAGTGGCGTCCGTAAAGGTAAGGCCTAAATTTCATCGCAGGCCCATACAACAGCCAAGCACTCTTTCTCTGACGTGGAGTAGTTGATCTCGGCGTGGCAAAGAGTGCGGCAAGCGTACGCTATCACTCACTCTGTGCCCTTTTGTTGTTGTACGAGGACAGCACCAAGACCCACGTTGCTGGCGTCAGTATGAATTTCAGTATCAGCGTGTTGGTCAAAGTGAGCGAGGACTGGTGGTGTCTGCAAACGCTCCCGTAGTTCAGAGAAAGCTGCGTCCTGTTCTTCCTCCCAGACGAATGGAACATCTTCATGAGTGAGTCGAGTGAGCGGGTCACCAATCCTAAAATAATTGGCTATAAAGCGGCGATAGCACGCGCAGAGCCCTAGAAAATGACGCACTGCCTTCTTATCACGTAGAACAGGAAACGACGCCACGGTGGTACTTTTGTCAGGTTCTGGTCTAATACCATCCCCACTGACAACATGGCCGAGAAACTTAAGTTCTTTGTAACCGAATTGGCATTTTCTGGCTTCAGTGTCAGGTTAGCAGAGCGGAGCGCTTCCAGCACATTCTGCAGACTCTTCAGGTGCTCCTCAAAGGTGTCAGAAAACATGACATCATCGAGGTAAACTAATCACGTGTGCCACTTTAGACCGGTAAGAACAGTGTCCATCATTCTCTGGAATGTCGCAGGTGCAGAACAGAGGCCGAAAGGAACCACTTTGAGTTCATATAGACCATCCGGTGTAACGAAGGCGGTTTTTTGCGACCTTGTTGATCAACTTCGATCTGCCAGTAGCCCCTTTTCAAGCCTATCGATGAAAAATACTTGGCCCGCCACAGTCTGTCGAGGGAATCGTCGATGCGAGGCAGCGGATATACGTCCTTTTTAGTCACGCTGTTAAGTTTACTGTAGTTCACGCAGAAGCGCCGTGATCCATCTTTTTTCTTCCCGAGCACAACTGGAGATGACCAGGCACTTTTCGAAAGTTGGATAATGTCATCTTGCAACATCTCTTTGACTTGAGCATTTATAACGTCAGGTTCCTTTGCCGAAACGCCGTAAGGGGCTTTTTTATGAGCGAGGCGTCGTTATACGTAAATATTCGGTGTTTAGTGATCGGTGTCTGGCGAACCTTTGAAGTGGACGCGAAGCACTCTTTAAATTGATATAGCAGTTCATGTAGCTCGGTCTGTTGTTGTTGCGAGAGGGTCGAGTTGACATCCACTTTTCCAAGTAGTGACGTCACGTCGCTTGGTGTCGGTCGAAGCCCGTCGTTGTATGATGTAGATGCGAAGCATTCAGAAACGTCTGCGATAGGGTAGGCGAAAGCGATGGCGGTGTCACGAAACAGGTGCCGGTACATGTTACTCAAATTAGTCACAAGTAGGGCAGAGTGTCCGTCACTAAAGCGTGACGAGGCTGCGTGCAGGTCTGTGCGAACAAAAGCGTCAAGTTGCCTACGGCGACAACCTCACCATCCCATAACTTGCCAGACACCACATCAACTAGGGCGCTTGAACGCGGAGGCAACGTGATTCTGTCGGCAGAAACGCGAAGCGTGCTGTCACGAATGTCCTCAGGTTTGTCGGAGACTCCAGGTGTAGAAAACGTCACGGTGCGCTCTCGAAGATCGATAATAGCGCCATGCTCCCACAAAAAGTCGACTCCGAGGATTAGGTCTCGGGAACAGTCACGAAGTGCGAGGCAGCTAGCGAGAAACGTACGTCCCCGAATGCTCACTCTGATAGTGCCCATGCCGATTTGGATGACTACGTGCCCGCCGGCAGTACAAATTTGTGCTTCGTACTAAGGCGTTACAACTTTTTTATGTGCGCTGCTAGTTTCCCGCTTATGATCGAGTAGTCCGCACCTGTGTCCAATAATGTACTAACGCCGTGGTGTACCGTCGACTACCACATGTATATCCAGAGAAAATCTGCTTCTGGCGTTCGTCGCTGTCGTCGGGGAATCACTCCGTGTCCGTGCTTGCGTCGGTGGGAGGCCTTGCTTGCGTCGAGTGTCAGCGGCCTCGCTCCCGAAAGTCGCTGTCGTTAGTCTTCCCGCCTAGGGCTTGGCGAGCGACCGGTGCCACTCCTGGGAGGCTCCGAAAATTTGGAGAAGATCGCCTTGGGGATGGAAACCGCGACTGCCGCCGCAGTGGCATGCGCTGCTGTGAGAGGTAATCTTCAATAGCTCTCGGTCTTTCGCCAAAGCTCGGCCGTGGTGCGTCGACGGCAAAACCCTGTAGTCCGAGGCGACGATAGGGACATTCCCGGTACATATGTCCAGCTTCACCACAGTGGTAACACAGTGGCCGTCTGTCCGGTGTGCGCCATACGTCGGGTTTTCTGGGAAGCAGTTGTCGATTTTCTAAGTGCTGAATTGGCTGCAGTGAAGGAAGTGCATCCTGATGCATAGGATTAACGAAGTGCGGTGAAGCAGGGATATATCGGCTTACAGCTCCTGCGTATGATGCACGATGTGGCTCCGCCGGGACAGGTGGGACAAAGCTGGAAGGTGGCACTTGGAGAGCATTTCGTACTTCGTTTCTGACAAGGCTGCAAATAGACCCTGCAGTAGGTTGGAACTGGCACGGAATCTTTTGTAGTTCGTCGCGCACCACCGATCGAATGAGATCGCAAAGAGACTCGATATTCATGTTGCCTGCCGCACCTCCGATCTGACCTATTGACGAAGCGGCATTCACTTGCCGGTCGTACACAGTAGAGCGCTGCAGCACTTGCTCCATGGTTGTGGTTTCGGTCGAAAATTCTGTTACGGCCTTTGGGGGGCATCGAACGAGGCCAGCGAAAAGCTGCTCCTTCACTTCTCGCATTAAATGACGGACCTTCTTCTCTTTTGCCATGTCGGGGTCAACTCGACGAAAGAGGCTCGTCATGTCCTCGACGTACATCATGACGCTTTCATTCGGCATTTGGAGGCGCGACTGAATCGCTCGCTCGGCTCGTTCGCGGCGATTGGGATTGGCCCAACTTTTTTCACAGAGGGGGAATATTGCCACTTGGCCGCTAGTTACGGCGAGCGCAAGCCATGGCTGCCCGCGAGAATGGAAGACGATGTTCTGGGGCAGCGCGTGCTCTGGCTTGTTGTTTATTATTGAAGCAGCCATCTTGCCAGTAGGTATCGACGAAAAACGCTCCACGAGGGAAAAGGCTCATGGTTTTCGTACCAAGTACGAGTGACATCCTCCAAGCTGAAATACACGTTCCTCATTTTATCGAAGTTGGTCCAACCATTGTAATCCTAAACCCGTTTGAACTAGGCCAGCTAGTCTTCGACATCCTCCAAGACGGAACCGTGGGGAACACCTTGGGCACACGTGGCTTTCACAGCGTATGATGCGTGGCCGCAGCGCTTTCCTGTGCGATGGAAGCTGCAGCGCCTTCCGTAGCGTCCGGGGGTGTGACAAACGTCATCTCGGGAAGAGGTCCACGCTCAGGAGGTAGTCTTCGGAGTCTTTCGGCTTGAGCGGTGGACAGGTGTTGTCACTGCAGGTACAGGGCTACCTGGCGGCGTTTGGAACATCGGCTGCGGGTTACCCAGCACCTCCACCAGTTGTCACGTGCTAAAAAAGGTCTTCAACTAGGAAGAACTGAGCTTGCGGGAAGATGCACCGAAAACTGGCAAGATGGCTGCTTAAATAATAAACCACTAGCCAGTGCACGCGCTGCCCCAGAACATCGTCTTCCATTCTCGTGGGCAGCCATGGCTTGCGCTCGCCGTAACTAGCGGCCAAGTGGCAATATGAACAGTTTTCTGCACGTTTATTTTCATATGTGAATCACGCCACCAGTTCTCCATTTTCGTTAAATCATTTTGTGAAAGAACGGTATCATCGACGCTTGTCAATTCCCTATATATTATTAGATCATCAGAAAACAATCTGATAAAAGAAACGATGGTGTCGGGAAGATCATTTATGAATATTAAAAAGAGCAAGTGGCCAAACACTGAGCTCCGAAGTACACCAGATGTTACGCTAGCTGTATCCGATTTCGCGCCTTTTACCACTACGTACTGAGAACGCAAAGAGAAGTATTCCAGAATGCATGTTATCACATGTTCATTGATATTAAACCAACGTAGCTTACATACAAGCAGCCCATGATCTACGAGGTCGAACGCTTTCCTGAAGTCTACAAATATCGAATCAACACAGGAGCTTTCCTACAGTGAACTGCAATCTTCAAGAACAAATTCTGTTAATTGAGTTATACAGGAAAGCCCTCGTCTAAAACCATGCTGTCTCGGATCAAGAAGATTTTGATTTGTTATGTGTGTCATTACATTGCCGCACAAGACGTGCTCCAATATTTTACAGGCTTTACTTTTCAGGGATATCGGTCTGTAATTGTTGACTAGTTCACGAGGACCTGATTTACACACAGGCACTACGCATGCCACCTTCCAGTCGCGTGGCAGGCTTCCCGTTCTCAATAATTTCGAGTATAGAACCTTAAGAAAAGGCGCGATGAACGGTGCACACATTTTGAGAAAACCGCCTCTCAATCCATCTGGTCCTCCTGCTTTGCTAGGGTCTAAGTGTTCGAGAAGACACTGGATGCCGTTTTCATCAACAGCTGCGTCATCCATATCTGTCTTACAACTGTTAGTAGGCGTAGGCAAAACGCTGTTTGACGAACACGACGAAAATATGGAGGGAAAACCAGCCGGCCCATATCTTTACCGTCATGCATAAGCGAAGGAATACACACTCAATCTTTTTATTACATTTGACTAAATTCCAAAACAACTTTTTTGTTGTTTTGAATCCAAAAGACAGATCGTTGAAAAAATTTTTTTTTCGCATGACGAATTTTTGTTTGCAGAAGTTTTGCGATGGCTTCAAGTTGCTGGCAAGTCTCAGAGGTGGGGTTTTTCTTAAATCTTCTATATACCCTATTCCCTTTACCGGTAAGGCGCCGCAGCTCACCATTAAACCATGGCTTCGATTTAGTACGACGTGTAGTCTGCACCCACGAAGGCACGTATTTTTCTTGTACGTCAAGCATTTTTGTTTCAAAAAGGAGTCATAACTTTTTAATGCTGCAAGCACCGGAATGGTGCTCGAATTCTGGAAAGGAAGCTTCCAATGCAAAGCCTATCTGGTTTACATTTCCCTGGCTGCAATTATACACCTTTCTTGATGCGGCTGTCTGAGTCTCTTCGTATGTTCGCTTCATTTCACACAAAACAGCTTTATGGTCGCTAATGCCAGGTACCACCAAAACCGTTTTACCCAGTTTGGCTGACTAGTTAAAAATAAGTCTAAAATATTATTTTGTCTCGTGCTTTGCTTTACCATCTGGGTTAAGGAAAAGCTGTTAAGCATGTCCAACATTTCCCTTGCTGCTGCAGATATAGCCCCCGCGCTGGAAGACTGATCATTCCACGAAAGCTCTGAGTCCCCGCCTATAACAAGCTAATCAGTATGGACTGTCTCCAGTGTCTTTGAAAAATCAGTCATGACAGTTGTACAACTTGCAGGAGGCCTATAAAATGAGCACACTGATAATGTTTTCTTTTTCATTTGGCAATCTGATCTTGCACCATATATCCTCGCAAGTGCCGCCACCTCGATAGAGTACGGAACAAGACAGTGAACTATCAACTAGTATGAAGACCCCACCGCCATGACAATATTTATCGTTCCTAAAGCAGTTGTAACAGCTTGAAAAGACCTCGGCGTCTCTTATGTCAGCATCTAGCCATGATTCGGTTCCAAGCACAATGCTTGGTTTTACCATGCAAAGCAGGTTATGGAAATCTTCCACTTTGTTTTTGATGCTACGGCAATTGACAACCAGGAAAGCTATATCTGCTTTAGAGCTGCACATGCGTCATGTAGTTTGCACAACCTGACGGCAACTTTCATTGTACACGTATATTTGCCCTTTGAAAACAGTTTATCATATTTCAGATTTAGGCGAGCGCCGTTAGAAGCATTCCTTTTGCGGAATTTCCAGAGACACTTTCTTTTCCTGCGCACCGCCTCTGAGAAATCTTCCCATATACTAATACTGGAGCCTTTTAGCTTCTTAGCATTGGCTAAGATCGTTTGTTTATCTTTGTACGTTGAAAACATTGCAATAAACGGTCGAGGTTTGTTATTCTGATACTATCCAAGCCCGGGTGCCCACTCAATCTTCACTGACGATAATCCTAAACTGGATACGATTCCTTGAACTTTTTTCTCAGAAGCAGTGGGCAATTCACGACTTTCACTGTCCGCAACACCATAAAATATCAAGTTACATCGCCTGCTGCGGTTTTCCAAGTCATCTACTTTAGCAGATAAATCCTTTACGATACTATGCGTATCTTCAATTTTCTTTCTGCATTTTGTCACAGTTTCTTTTAAGTTTGCGAACTGAGCTAATGCGCTTTTCATTGGACCTATTCGTGACCAAAGCTCTTGTATAGCTTAGTTACTTTGATTTTGCGACGTCTCAATAGCCTGTAATTTGGCCTTTATGTCTTTCTGACCATTCAAAATTTGATTTATTACATCTGTCGTAGTCGGACCACTGTTTAACTCGACGTCACCACACAGAAACAAAAGCAAGAAATAAAACGTGTATCTGCATAGTAAAACAAAGCGACGTCTAGACTAACAGCACCCAACACGGCATTTTAAGTCCGTGCTTGAACTACGGAGCGTGACCGGCATCATGAATACATAAAAGATGAAATCCTCTATTAAAGAAGCACCAACCTGCGTTAGCAAAAGAAAATGCGTGAGTGGCATGGTTATGTTGGTGCCAGCCTCACGCCCTGTTGCTTTACTGATCCAGTCTTACTTTTGTACTTGGTAGACACGGCCTTCACCCGCCCAGGGTTCGTTGATCGGCAGTTGACACTGCCCAAAATGGGTAGCTGGGCACACACCGCAATCGTCGTCCTGGCCTCGGTCCTCGGCTCTGCACAGTGTAGTCGCCGATGTATGTCGCTCAGTGCTTGCACTGCCATTACGATGATGCGCATTTAAGACGGAGCAGTAGATAACCTGCGTTAACTAAGAAAATGCGTGAGTGGCACGGTCATGTTGGTGCCGGCCTCACGCCCCGTCCCTGAGGCCATGTGGTCCTCTGGGTTTGTCCAGAACTACATAAAGTTCGGACTTGGGCTGAGAGCATTAAAGTCCCGCCTCTCTGCCAACTCTTTGACAATATTCACTGCATGTTGTAGTTTCTTTCATATACGCGTGAATACCCCTGGTTACCCATAGAGTAATATCATTCCCATAAAATGCGTGCTCGAGTCCTGGTATTTCATCCAGCCTCGGCTGTTTTTAATTAAGGTGAGGTTAAACAGGACCGGCGACAAAACTCAACCCTGTGGCATCCCTTTGCCTCCCAACGCAAATGAATCCGATTTGATATCTCCTACTGATCTTTTTGCGGTTCGGCCCTCCAAGAATGATATGATGTAGCGGAATGTCCTGGCCCCTGGGCCAATTTCTTATGGCTTATTCAATATTGATTGCCTCATGCAAAACATTGTCGAAAGCTCTATTCAGATCAAGTCCCAATACACCTTTGGTGGCCGTGCTATGCCCGGGATCAACTACACCATGTTTAAACTGTATCATGACATCCTGCGTGAACAATTTGGCCCTGAAACCTATTAGAGTTGGGGGAAAGATCACCTTGTCCTCTGCATAAACCTGACACCTGTTGAGAACCACATTCTTCATTAATTCGCCCACGCATGAAGTCAGTGATATGGGGGCGCAGGTTCTCCAAGTAGAGTTGCTTGCCTGGCTTATAATTAAATATAAACCTAGCATGCTTACATTGAGCTGCGATCTCACCGGCCATTCAATACTCATGTATTAGCTAAGTGATCACCCTAGCCGCTTTGAAATCTAGGTTTCTCAACATTTCATCAGTAACCCCATCCAGACCTGCGACAGACGTGTTACACAGCTGCCCCATGGCACACTCCACCTCAGCAATTGTAAACTCTTCATTTAGTTCCAAGTTTTCCACTCCCGAGTACTGTGGTAAGCAACCGTTTACAGCATCAGTTACGTACCGATTCCGGAGTTCCTGTATAAACTCTCCAATTGTGCCTTCATATTGATGCATTAATCGAGTCATTTGTTCCCGTTGCACCGATTTGGTTGCTGCCGAATCCAACAGATGCCTCAAAAGCTGCCATGTCTTTTAGCATCAAAACTGTCCATTCATGCGATCACAAATCTGGCCCACTGCTTGACTTGCAACTCAATTGCATAACTTTTTAGTTTACTTTCTAACTTGGCAGTCCTTAAGTGAAGGACGCCATTATGTTTTTGCTTCTTCCACCTTCTCAAGATACTCGCGTGTGCTTTCAACACGTGTAATAGTCTAGAGACTGCCGTAAACTCCTCCTGCTCGACTGGCACTTCTACTATGGTATTCTTTACATCCTCCTTCAGCGCCTCTACCCTTGTGTCCAGGTCCGTAATTTTCCCGTTCGCAGTGTCTACTCTGTTTTTCCTAAGTCTGTCTTAATTCGTATTTCTATGCCCCTTCACATTGTCTTTATGCTTCACAGCGCTAAACGTCGTGGAAAGAATATAGTCATCACTTCCTCGTGCTTGTTCCGTGTTAATTCACTTTGCATTACTGATACCTCTAAATACCGTAAGGTCTGGAGAGGTATCAATGCTTATGCTGTTGCCTATCCTCATATGATCTTGCGGATTGTTTAACAGTGTCCATCGCAGATTCCGGGCAACTTGCCAAAGCCGATTGCCCTTTAGGCTGGCTCGAATATAACCCCGTTCCGGGTAAGCCGAATTGAAATCTCCTACGCTGAGCACGAGCTGCTATTAGTTGAATTTGAATCGGGAGTAGTGGCAAGCCAAATCCTTTATTTTTTGAGAACTATACACATTAAGTAAAAACATGCTATTCTCATACTTTCGTTTAGGCGAAATATGTAGCAGGACGTAGTCATCCTTGCTGCTATTAACGGAATGCTGAATGGCAGTGATGTTGCGATGGGCTAGCATGGCTTTGAAGACGCGTGATGCGCCCTTTGAATCAATCCCAGGCATTGTATATGCCTTAAATCTGGGTAATTTTGCAAAACCACTAGCCTCCTGCAAGTCTATTATGTCTGATTTACTATCCAGATTTTGTACGTGCAACTGCAGGTTACTCCGCGTTTGACGAAAGCCCCTGCTGTTTCACTGCCGAACCTTAATTCGCTGGCGAGAGGCACAAGGTTGACTAATGGCGCTTGTCCACCCACAGGAGGCAGTCTCGCCTCCAATAGAGTGTGAAGCTGCTGAAACATGCCCATGACCTGGGTTTGGGAAGCCTTAAATAACTGGAAAGCATGCCAAGGTGCTCCTCTATTGTGTCTAATCTGGCATCAATATTTTAGACTCGAGGCTCCAGCCTATTCTGTCTTTCCCTTTGTTTTGCTACTATTTCCGCAAGGGTGCCCCGCCGCGGTGGTCTAGTGGCTAAGGTACTCGGCTGCTGACCCGCAGGTCGCGGGTTCGATTCCCGGCTGCGGCGGCTGCATATCCGATGGAGGCGGAAATGTTGCAGGCCCGTGTACTCAGATTTGGGTGCACGTTAAAGAACCCCAGGTGGTCTAAATTTCCGGAGCCCTCCACTACGGCGTCTCTCATAATCAAATGGTGGTTTTGGGACGTTAAACCCCACAAATCAATCAATTTATCCGCAAGGGTAGTCAAATCTGATTTATAGACTAGCGACCTTAAAAACAGGCTGCGGCATGTACACTGGTGACGTTTCAGCTAATCGTTTTGCGTTAGCTTCCTCATCAACTGGCAGTGGTCTCTTCAGTGTCCTCCGATTCTCCACTTCCATAGCTGCACTCTTATGTACGTGAGCAGACGACTCTTGCGTCGCGTTTTGTAGGCCTTGCACTGCTGATGCCTGTGTCCCTTGTCGTTGGTCGTTTTTAAGTGCGCATTTCATCTTTGGAATACTATTTTCCATTCTTTTAATCAAATCTCCCTACCACTGAACCAGCGCTGCTAACTCCCTCTCTCGAGCAGTTTCGTTCTAGGAGGCGGTGCCTGACAAGCTCAACTTTTTGTTGGTGTCGCGTGAGCAGCTGTCGGGACTGGATACTTGTCCGCCATCTTGGCCGCCCCCATGCCCTGGCAATGGCAGGAAGCAACTCGACCGATCCCTGCTTTTGCTCATGCCTTTTTTATCTCTCGATGAGCGCTTCGTGGCCCTCGAGGACCGCTCATTGTTGCCGGCTTCGCTCTCTTTTTTGATGCTCTGCTGCCGGCCTGTCGGTGGCTTCCGAGCCAGGTGATACTTGCAGTTCTGGCTCCATGTGTGATGCGCACCATGGCACACGATGCAATCCGGCGTGCACGTCAGTGGCTTTCCTTCGGGCGGGACAGGATGGTCCTTCTCGCAACGGTCAGAGAGGTTACTCTTCGTGCGATAGCAAACGTCCACTCAATGTCCGACTTGTCTGCAGTTGTAGCAGGTCTCGACTAAATTTCTATAGGGGATCACAGCAAATAGAGAGTTCCAGTAAGTAACCTGCCGTGGTATGCGTTTTCCCCCGAATGTAAACTGGATCGCCTTCAACTTTTCCAGGGGTCTCGCGTCCAGAAAATTTATGCCTTCATTCTTCTTCAGCAATCCCGCCTGAACTTCTTCCACTTGGCATTCATAATAAGCATTGTGAATCACTGCGCGCGCGGAGTTCTCCCAATGCACCACGAACGCCAAAACTGGCAGGTCACATGAGCGTCTTCACAGTCGCATTTGCCCCACTGTGATTCATGCACGGTGCGCTCACCGTCAACTTGTTGTTTGTGCCATTAACCCACACAATGTCTTCTTCCGCGGCAATCGCACTCGTCAGACGCGCTGCTGCTCTCAGTGCACATCCGAGTCCTCTCGCTGTCACGACACTCAAGTCTTACTTTTGGTGCCTGTACACAATATTGAAATCCGTGGCTGGCGTCTTGAGAAATGGTCCGCATTTTTTTCACACAGGCGCTTTCCCCCGCTTGACTTGCTGCGCTCCGTGCGTCTTCCGCCCGTTGCTGCCGGCCTGCTTCTCGCAGAGCTTACTCTTGGCATTGTCGCCATGCAGTCTTCTTAAATCGGTCCTGTGCCTTCAGCACTGGAGCCCACTCTCCCGCTTCAAAATCTTCGGGCGTTATAGTCTCCCCTTCGACGTAGTATTGCATCTTAAGCCTAACAAGGCCCATGTTCACCAGGCGCAAGCCGTAAGCCAAGTGTCGCGGCCCAGGCTTGGCCTAGGAGATAGGCCTAGCCTTGCCACCGCGGGGTTGATATGAAAATCTTGGAAAATTCTAAAACAGGGACAAAGTTGCCTATACAAGTGGTGTCCGTAGGTACAGCGCAACCTACTGCAGACGAGCCCACTAACAGAGTCCATAACAAAGCGCGTCCGCAGATAGTCATTCACCTGGCTGGAGCTCATGCGAAGCACGTTCGCACAGCATCTCACTCAAGCCACTTCCCTTGGTACCAATGGTTCATGCAGTGGCTAACGAGGATGAGAGACTATGACTGATGTGGGTATGCACCGCAGTTATTAGGTGATGATGGACAAACTTTTTATGGGGTTGGAGCATCGAAAGACCCGCTCGTTACGCTATTTGCATTTTGTAACGCCTGGCTGTTCTTTTGCTGTTCTAAAACGCTTTATTGCTCATATTAACGCAACTTCTTTCCCGACAGCAAGCCTGCCAAATGCAAGTTTGTGAACTTCTCCCAAGCACTAGCGTGGCTCAGTCACTCTGTTTCTGGACACGGACGCGTTCAGCCGCAGCATGTTGTGCTCCGTCGGAGCGGTTGAAGCGGTTGAGTCGGATCGCGTTAACGGGAAAGCTGCAATGGAAAATGACGAGCACCGTTTGGTTCTGCCTAATCTGCCCAGTGGACGCGCTGTTTCAAACACTGGTCTTCATGCATGGTGATGTACGAGCAAAGCCTCTCCGAGTGGAAGACTTCAGAGACACGTTGGACTACATGCGTCTGCTCCCTGAAGTGGTCGCCTTGGGGGCCTACCAGATGAACTACGTTTGGGCAGTAACCTTCATAAGTGACGAAGGGATTAAAAGACTTTTTGCTAGCAGTGAAGTTAAAGTGAAAGGTCAACGTTGTGTCGTCATCAACCCGGCAAGTAAGGATCTCTGCATCAAAGTCTATTGGCTTCTGTGAAACACAGCCGACGAAGACGTTAGGGTGGCGTTTCTGCCCTACGGCTGTGTCATAGACATCACTCATGAGCGATGCCATGTGAATGGCGTCACGAATAAAGGGTCAACTACGAGACCTTTCAATCTGAAGCTTAAAAGTGGCATCACCATCCAGGATATTCTTCATCAATAGCGAGTTGCTGGTGAACAAGCCCTCATGGTCTTCCCGGGTAGGGCTCCACTGTGCCTGCGATGTGGAAATAGTGGCCATATTCGCCAAGATTGTCGTGTACCATGGTGCAAACAGTGCCGGCGCTACGGTCACGAGGACGCGGTCTGCGCTCGAACGCACGCCAGTGTTACGGCACCTGCCGGGATAACGGTGAGTGAAGACACTGTAGAGCTCATGATCGATGAGACCGATGCTGAGAAGGTTGCTGGCAGTACACCAAGGCCTGCAAGAACAGAAGACTAGGAGGAACGCGCGGCTAGCGTAGTCCCTTACTTCCGAAGCAGGAAAATAGCGTATGCTCATGGACATTGCGGAAACCCCGGCGCTAGTGACAGCGACGCCGACATCAGAAGCAAGTAAGGTAATAGAGGTCTTGACCGGAGCGAATTTGTAAGTAGATGAATTGGTGATGGAAACTTCCAGCGGCACAAAAAGTAAGCGGGCATGGCAGGACGTGGGAGAGAACGGCGTTGTAGGAGACGCTGGCGTCAAAGAGCCACCACCTAAAGCATTGCCACCGCCTGGATTGGCGTTGCACCCACGGCCTACTATCTCGCTGGACAGGCGTACGGTGGCGGCGTCGCCTTCGTAGCATTGAGGGCACGTCTACGGATGGGGAACAAGGCACGCGGCTGGCAGGCTCAGCTGCTCTGAGTGGTGGAGGTGAGCATCATGCTCTCATTTCCAGGCGACCGCATACCATGGCTACGAAAGCTTTTTCCGTTTTGCTTCACTTAACGTGCGGGGTCTCGCTGGCAGAAAGAAACAGAATCAACTGTATCGACTAGCTGTAGAGCAAGATCTCGACGTTATAGCTGAACAGGAAATCAAAGTTGAAGGTGAACAAGAGACTAGGAACATGGTGCGGCCTTTTAGTTCATGGTTCAGTGTTTGCATAAGTCATGCCATTGGTTCCTCAGCCGGTTGTGCTTTATTTGTCCGCTAAATACAAGGGCTGGTCGTTGAATCTGTTACATCCAGTGTATCGGGGAGATTTATAGTATGTCATTTCAGGCACTTTTCTTCTAAATGGTGCACAATTAGTGTGTATGCACCTAATGTGGAATCCAAAAGATGTGATTTTTTCCAATCACTAGATAGATATTGCGATACCGACATGCAGGTTCTGATAATGGGAGACTTTAACTGTGTGTTTTCTGCACATGACAAGGCCAGCAGTGCACCGTATAGGGATCCCAGTACGGCAGCCATCTGGGGCAAAGCATTCAACGGGGCAAAGCATTCATTTTACGCACTTTCTGAATTTCAGTCACGCTCGTCTGGACAGAGCTTATGTAACAGCAAGTATATTACCAATGTGTTACAAATACGTAGTCGAACCAGTCTTTCTTACGAATCACTGCCTAATTAGCACTATTATCCGTTGTGGTGGCGCTATACAATGTAAGTTTTCCTGGGACCTTTGGAAGCTTAACTCACAGCTACAGAAGGGCGACATTTTTGAAGGGTATACAGGTACTAGAACATGTCAGCAAAATGAACAAAAGCAGCGAAATAATGATCGGTGTTCAGTGGGAATATTTAGAAAGTGATAATATTATGATGGCAATGCAAAGAGCCTGTACAATAACCCGAGAGGAGAGAAAGGGGGACGAATTGCTAAAACATAACTTTACTGCATTGCTAGTGGCAGGAACATTCACGGAAGATATTCGCAAGGTTACGCATAAGCTGGAAGTTTTTGACATTGAGCGTTATAGGGAGGCTATAATTCGAGCTGGTGCTGAAAAGTTGTTGGTTTGTGAAGCACCAGCAAAACGGTAACTGGTTTAAGAAAAGAGATATGCCCGCAAAAATGTCATAGCGGAAATACATCACAATGGTGTAGTTTACACAGATGATAAGGAAGTAGGAAACGTTTTTACTAACTACTATCGAGATCTGTTTAAACGATGGGAGGTTGGCGTTGGAATGTTTTGGAAGAAACTCTTACCTTTGATGTCAAAAGTGCCCGAAAGTCTTTTTGTAGGGTTGGAACTGCCTATTTAAAACTTGGAAGCTGAAAAATCTATAGCATGGCTAAACCCAGGAAAGTCACCTGGACCAGATGGGTTGAGCGCAGCCCTTTACAAAACGTTTACGTCCGAATTTCCTCCAGTTTTGGCCATTCTTTTCAATGAAGCTTACAAGTATAAGCTGTTGCTTCCCAGATTTCTGACGGTGCACACTATTCTAGTCCCCAAAACAGAGGATAAACTAAACTCAGCCTAATGAAATGGTATCGCCCCATTAGATTAACAAATGTGGATTACGAGATCCTAATGAAAATATCAGCTAAGCAATTAAAGGGTGTAGTAAAGGAAATAGTTGGTCCACACCAGACGTGTGGAATCAAAGGACGCACAATTGGGACCAATATACATTAGGCCAGAGCTGTTCTGGAGGGCTGCGATGCGGCTGAGACATGCGTAGCAATGCTCCGGTTGGATTTAGAGAATGCTTTTGATCTTGTGTCACGTGACCGTGATGTTCTGATGAGTGTCTTGGATTTTGTACATGTGGGCTGTATTATCAAAAAGGGAGTGGCTGTGGCATATAAGGGTTGTACAAGGCAACTAATTTTTAATAAGCTGGTGCGGGCGCGCATTAACTTGCAACGCTCCATGCGTCAAGGGCTGCTTATCTCTCACCATTGTTGCTCAGTTTGTTTTATAGCCTTTCTCTGTGAGTGTTATGAACAGCAATGCCATCCGTGGATTCAAACTGCATAGAATGAAGTGCTATCACTTGCACGTGCTGATGATGTGGCAGTTTTCTGTTCAGATTGCGACAGTGTTAACGAAGTAGTCCATATTGCGCAACAATTTTGTACGGCCAGTGGGAGTTCGGCAAACTGCGAAAAAGGCTTGGGATATTGGAATGAAGATTGACCTTCCACTCCAGACATTTTTGCCAACATTCCATGGGTGAATCAGCCTGCAATATATTTAGGTGTACCACTAGAATTTTATCGTGACAGCGCGCCATACTGGCGGTGGCAAGCCACTGCAAATGCGTGAAAAATTGGATAGTGTTTGAGGATGCGATTTTTCGATTTTCATGTGGGCAACCATATGTAATCTTTGTCTCTAAACTTTGGTACACATTACAGGTTTTACATTGCTCGCATATAAACGTGCAGAAGCTGCACCGTGTGTTTGCATTATTATATGAAGATCAGTGTGCGAATGGTCCAGTCGCACTAACATTTTTCGTCGTGTTTGGTTTGGTGGTCTCAGTCTGCCACATTTGTTTTTAAGACAGGTTGTTAGTCATTTTATTTTTCTGCGAAACACAAGGGACCGTTTCTACGTTCAGTTATTCAGCTGAGGCTTGGAAGAGTTTTATCTTCACTCATTGTCACCACGGACTATGTGCATAGGGCACTTTATGGTTATCTAAAAAAAGTAGTTGGTGCATGCAGTTCTTTATTGGCATGTTTCTCCAGCTAATATCTAGCGGGAGTAATACGAAAAAAGTTGTATAGAGACCTTCTCGGCATTGTTTTACTGGTACCACTTTACAGGAGTTTGTATCTTGCTGAACGAGGCCAGAATGTACTGGCCCTAGTAAAAGATGGCTGTCTCATCTAGTTCAAGATCATGTTTCTTTCAGCTTCATACAGGGACTCTAAAAACTGTTTGTATTGTGGGGAATGCACTGTTTTCTCAGTCGTAAATCTGAAACCATCAAGCATGTCTTTCTAGATTGTTGTAAAGGGGTGTTCTTCTGCGACATTCTGCAGAGAACTATCAAAAATGATTTACCGATTGATGCCTACGGGATAAGATTTTTTCCATTCAATGAAGAAGATGATGGAGCCCCTTATTATACTGTTATGTTGCTCGGCCTTCACGGTATTTGGAAAAAGTACATGGCAGTCCGCCATGCCGACATCAATACACTGCCCATTTGTGAGTATTCCAGCCAAACATCACGAAGTTTATTGAAGAGTGTAAAACTAAAGACCCAATCCCAGAGTAGCTTGAATATCTTAGCCAAATATTCGTATAAAGGAACTCTAGTCACTATGTAACCATTCCGTTTGTTATTACTGTATGTACTGTTTATGCACTGCATTATTATGTATGATGTGCAAAAGTGAATAATAAAGAAAAAGAACTGGCGTGGCTCAGTGGTGGAATACTTGGCGGCGCACGCTGTGAACCCGGATTCGAGCCCCACAGTGTTTTGGCGTTTTTTATTTCCTGAGATTTTTTTTTATTTCTTAATATCCGATATGAAAATTAGCAATGAACATATATCGTGAAGGTAAATCTAATCGAATTGAAGATTTCAGGAAGTTTCACGAGTGGGACCACAGTCATAATTTACGACGCATAAGTTCCAAGAATAATACGCTTCGTACAAATTACGGTACATGGTACACAAAAACTAACTTACCGAATTCAACACTTCCTTAATGAACAACTCACTGTGATGACATCAACCGAACAAAGTTCGTCTATTTATGCCTTTGAAAAGAAGATACACACATTTCTCCTAAACTTTCATACCTCTTCTGATAAATCTTTTCATTTATGTAGTTTGCATATCCAGCCCATACCTAACCTTTTATTCATTCTCTTTGATTTTGGCTGCCAGCGTTGTGCATAAATAGTCTCTCATTTTTTAATGTGCTAATAGCAATTAGGTATATTTTGTCAAATGGCTTGATGTCTGAAAAATTGCTGTTTGATTGTATTGTATAAATAAAATTTTGTACTGCTATATAAAAGCGCCTATTTATGTGTGTACACAGAGAGTTGGCGCGTTGTGAGACTTTCGTTGCTTTTACGCTCATCCCCGAGGCAAACTGTGTATACGTGTAGTCTGAAGTAAATAAATAAAAACTTTCATGCCATAGTGGTTACGGACTCCGGCGGTGGCGGCAGACAACTACGGCGCCACACGTGACTCATGTTGTGATCTCGCAATAGCTTTCGCTGTGAGAGGCAGGAGGTACAGAGGTAATTATGTGGTGACGTACGGCGCGGCACACTTGCTTCATTTAGTTAGGAGGTGTGGTAATATTCTGCGATTCTCGTACCAGAACCGCGAGGGGTTTATTGGAAACCGTAGCACAAGAGAGAGCTAACTCTGTGATTTGCAGCACAGCAACGCCTTTCACAGTGGGTGAAGCTTCTCCAGTCTATCGCAGTTGTCATGTCCAGTAGATGTTGTCTCTTTACGGACAATGAGGCCATAGTCCGTGAAGAAATCATCACCGATAATGGCAGATGAAAAGTCAGCAACCATGCCTCATCAGCGAAATGGTGTTCGTCGTCCCAAGTTGAGAGTGAGTGAGCGTTGTCGAAATACTGGAATGCGGGTTCTATTCAATGCTTCCAAGCACACTATTGGAGTCGGGGCGCGATCCATGTAACAGGTAGAATGCTGACCTGTGCGCCCATGTCGATTGGAAAGCGTTGCCCAGTCACCTTGCCGTTGATATAGAAGAGGCGACATGGGGTGGGCCCATGACCGCTCAGCGCCGCTAGCAGTCGGCCGGGCGGTTTTTCAACTAAGCGTAAGAGATGAGACAGCGACGTGCACGGGAACCAAAATGACGGTGATACCAGCAGATGTTGCACTGTTGTGCATGACCGTTGCACTGGCTCTTGATGGATGGGCAGCGTTGAGAAAGTATGAAACGACGTCGATTTGGAGAAGGAGAAGTGCTCCTGCGTGTGGTGGCAACGAGAAGCTTCTCCAGTCTATCGCAGAACTCAGCGACAGGAAAGGAGGTCGATGCTAGCTCAGGCAGGTTTGTCAGCGAAGGCGTGATGTCATGCAATGTTGAAGTCGGAAGTGCAGCTGCGATTACGGGAAGTGGATCGGCAAGACCCATAACGTTGTCAGCTAATGTATTGAGCTGTCACAAAATCTCAGTTGAAGCACTGGCCAGCACCATCTCGACTTGGGTGGGCAAGCGCTTAAGGAATAGCTCGCGCATGAATGCACTATCTGTTGTGGAAGCGCGTAGATTGAGAAGAATAATGAATGGGCGCAGAGGCTCGCTTGGGCACTTATTGGCAATTGGTTCGATTGAGAGTAGCTGTTGTTACCCCGTGCGTTCCGGGGGAGCCGTGCGGTTCAGTATATTGGCCTTGATTAAGTCGTAACACGACTCCGGTATTGCATGAATGAACGAATAAAGAAGGTCGGAAACCTCGTTGGTGACGATCGCTGTAAGCGCGTTCACCACAAGGAAGTACATGCGAGTGTGGGACGTAATCCGAGAGAGTTCAAAACGGGCCTCTGCTTTGATGAATCACGCCGAGGTATTCCGTTCCCAAAACTGTGGCAGTCTGATGGTGTTCGAATCAACCGCAGCGCAACGTTGATCTCGGCGTCCACCAGGTTGGTTGAGGTTTGCTGACGTTCGTTGCCGGTAGTTTACATGGACACATCTTGGTGATTCTTGCAAAGGCCCGCGGTCACCAGTTGTGGAGCACATATGAGAAAACAACTTGACACGTGCTTCTATCGCCAGAGCGAAAAAAATCGGTGGATCGCACGTATAGCGGGAATCAATGATATGCGAAGCACGAATGAGGAAGATTCATATGTCACTTTAAAATAAGCACGACGTTACGAGGCAGAGTTAAGTTATGCCGTACACAACTTCGGTGTTATGATTACTATGTTTGGATGCGTTGTTTACCTTCGTCATCTATTCACGTCACGTGATGCCAAATGTATTAAATGTGGAGCTAGAGAAACAGCCACGAGCACGCTATAAACGTGGTGTGTTTTCATGTTGTTACATGACACGCGTGTCATGATTATCATATTTGCACCATTCATATGCCTTCGTCATCCATTGAGGTCACGTAATACCAAATTTGGTATATGTGGAGCTAGCGAAACGACCATGACCGCATCATGAAGGGCTCAATATACTCCAGCGTAAAGATGACGCGCGCGTACGCTGGACACAGCGACGTTATGCGTTAACAAAACGTGAGAACTCTTTAGTCTGATGCCAGGCGCGAATGGCGCAACCAGCGTCCGTCGGCGCGGCACACGTCAACCGGCCCGAAATGTGACATGCTGCACTTCACACCCACTACTTTACCCAGACAGCACTGCGTCTGTCTCTTTTCGTGACGGATGTACGCCGGATGCGCTGAAACGCGCATTCGTCAAAGCAACGCAGCGTGGCGTGCTCCTGCAACTATTGGCAGGACCGGCGATTGGCGTAGCAACACCACCGCGACACGACTAAATGAACGCCGGCGGGCACGCGCACTGCGTCACTTCGAATTGTATTGGCGCCATCACTGTGACACGCAGCCATGTTCTCACATGAAACGCATTTCATGATTATCATGTTTGCGCCAGTCACATACCTTCGTCATCTATTGGCGTCACGTAATACCAAATTTGGCACATTTGAAGCTAGCGAAACGGCCGCGAGCACATCATGAGTGTGGCATGTAGTCATGTTGTTACTTGACACGCATGTCGTGATTATCATGTTACAGAAAAGCAAGTCGCTCTAACTGTCTCCAAAATTGGGAAGCTTACAAAAACATTTCAGCTGAGACACACAGTATCATTTTTCAAGCGAAAGAGAAATACTTTAACAAAACGCTACCTTACCTCATGAAAACAGACCCTAAAAAATTTTGGAATATCGTGAACCCCAAAAGCACCCACTCAACAGAAGTATTAGTGAAGGAAGACGGCAGCACCTTATCCGTAGAACACTCCGCTGAAAAATTTGGTCAACAAACATTTCACTACGGTATTCACTGACGAACTTCTACTGAATGATTCCATTTCACTGTCCCAACTTCCCATTGCATACCCTTTTCCAGGAATCCTAATAACAGAGCACGGGGTAGCTAGCGCTATCACTCGCCCTTCCCTTAAAACCAGTCCCGGCCCCGATGGCATCAGCGCCAAACTACTTAAATTAACCTGTAAACCTTCAGATAAGTTACTTGCATTCATTTTCCAGCAATCCCTTGACTCGGGTTGTATACCAGATGACTGGAAATTAGCTAATGTGGTACTCATGTTCAAGTCCGGCAACAGCCATCACCCCAATAACTATAGGCCGATTTCACTCACGTCCATCTCGTGTAAGTTACTAAAGCACATCATACACTCCCAGGTCATGCGTCACCTCAACCGTAAGTATTTACTTCTCCAAACCTAACATGGTTTTCGAGAAAAGTTATCATGTCAGACTCAGCTTTTCGAACTCGTGACAGACCTGCGCACAGCTCTTCATATGTCTACCTGCATCGATGCGCATGGTATGTTGTCATTTTCTTAAATGACACGCTTGTCAGCATCATCATGTTTGCATCAGTCATATACTATCATCACCCATTGACTTCACGTAACACCAGATATGGTATACGTGGAGTAATATATATGGCCGTGAGTGCATCATGAAGCGCCCAATATACCTCCAATGTAGTATTGTTGCGCGCGCACGCTGGGCACAGCGACGCTACGTTAGCCAAACGCGAGCACTCTTTAGTCTGACGCCAGGCGCGACCAGCGTCCATCGGCGCGGCTCGATGGCAACCGGCGCAAAATTTGACATGCTGTGTTTCGCGCCAGTTCTTTACCCGGACAACACTGCGTCTCCCTCTTTTCGTAACGGAGGGACGCCGGACGCACTGAAATGCCCATGCGTCAAAAGAACGCAGCGCGTCGCGCTTGCGGGTATATGGCAGGACCGGCGCCTGGCGTCACAATGCCGGCGTCACGCGACGAAATGAAGCCGGCAAGCACGCGTAGCGCGTCACGTCAAAGTGTATTGACGCCTTGACTGTGGAATGTAGTTATGTTCTCACATGACACGGATCTCAAGATTATCACGTTTGCACCAGTCACATACCTTCGTCATCCATTGGCCTCACGTAGTACCACATTTGGCATATGTGAAGCTAGCTAAATGGCCGCGAGAGCATCATCAGTGTGGCAGGTAGTCATGTTTTTACATGACGCACATGTCATGATTAACATGTTTGGTTGTGTCATTTACCTTATTCGTCCGTTCGAATCGCGTGATACCAATTTTATTACATGAGAAGCTAGCGAAACGGCCGCGAGCACATCATAAGGGTAGCATGTAGTCATGTTGTTACATCACACGCATCTCATGTTTATCATGTTTTCACCAGTATCATACTTTCGTCATCTATTCACGTCCCGTAATACCGAATTTGGTATAAGTAAAGCGAAAACGGCCGCCTGTGTATCATGAGCATGGCATGTAGTCATGTTGTTACATGAAACGCATCTCATGATTATCATGTTCGCACCAGTCACATACCTTCGTCATCCATTCACGTACTTTATTACCAAATTTCGTATATGTGACGATAGCAAAATGGCCGCGAGCGCATCATGAGCGTGGCACGTAGTCATGTTTTCACATGACACGCACCTCATGATTTTCATGTTAGGGACTGTCACTTGTGTTGGCCATGCAATCATGCCGTAACATAACCAGTTTTCAAACATGCCATGTCAACGAAACCACCGCAACATCTGCAGGACCATATATTTTAAATCATGACATTCATGACATACATGCCACCATTTTCATGTTATGACTAGTCAAATATATTCTTCAGGCAGTCATGTCTTGTCACAGCAAGTTTGGTATCGATACCATTATCGAAACGGCCAGGAGAGCAAATAGCTGGAGGCGGCAAGATAGATAGATAGATAGATAGATAGATAGATAGATAGATAGATAGATAGATAGATAGATAGATAGATAGATAGATAGATAGATAGATAGATAGATAGATAGATAGATAGATAGATAGATAGATAGATAGATAGATAGATAGATAGATAGATAGATAGATAGATAGATAGATAGATAGATAGATAGATAGATAGATAGATAGATAGATAGATAGATAGATAGATAGATAGATAGATAGATAGATAGATAGATAGATAGATAGATACGCTCAAAGTCGCCGACATTCGCTCAGAAATGCTTCGCATTGAAAAAACCAGTACCACAACCAATGAACACAATCTTGCTCTTCACGACAGCATTCACGTCTTAGAGGAAGCTGGGCTGCAAGTGTGTATCACCTTTATTATTTTAGGAGCCCTTCGAACATATGTACAAAGCTAAAGCGATTGAGTGCAGCCCTATGAGCTTTGGCGCATCGTTCTGTAAGCTAGAATGAGCTTTACACAAGTAATTAAGACAAAACAGTTCTGGGTGTTGTTCATAAACTGTCACAAGGCACAAATAAATGTTGGGAAAGCTGTTGATGCCCCTCACTGTGGGGGTGTCCATTTCGAAATGCAACTAGTAATTTCTCACGATTCACATGCCAACTATGAAGTGATCGTGAGTCGTACAGTAGTGGGCAAATTTAGATCGATTCGGGCTTCCAGGGGTTAAAACAAATGACATTGTAGCATCGCTGGAGACAAGACTGTTTGTCGAAACATTTGCTCTGACTCCTCATGTTCATAGATTTTTCATATTTTTGAGCTTCCATCTTTTAAGGGTCAGTTTAGTTCACCTGCACCAATAGGAACTCGTTCACAGCTGTGCATTGGAAGTTCAGAACTTGTGCAGCACGAATTGAGCAGTGCGGTATCACAAGCGAATGACAAGGTGCCGACTAGGTGGAATCCTTGTTTTTGTTCGCTTAATTTAATGAGGTGCAAACATCTTGGCAAAACATGCCGCGTTTTTTAAAGGTGAGTACGGTACCTACGTGTAATGCTATGTTATTTTGGGAAGCGGTGCGTGAGGCTTCACCATACCCGCGCCGTCAGAGTAGGAGGTGCAGAAAAATCATTGACTATTTTTGGTGCTGCACCTCTCCTGCGCTTTTTGAAATAAATGGCATGGTTTAGAAGATTCTATTGCTGCATAATTTAACGAATCAAGAGAGGTGCAGCACTTTGTAAAATGTATCATGTGATGCAGATGAATCGAACAAACCCTTAAGCACTCGAGCGTCTTAGCATTTCACCCTCATCGAAATATGGCCACTGTGGCTGGGATCAAGCCTGCGTTGTTCAGCTCAGCAGCGCCACACAATCTAACAGTGGTACAGTTTGTAACGGTATCGATGTGTCGATTCCATGTCACGATAGAAAGCTGATGCTTGTGGCCAATCTAAAGCGCCCCTCCATGATAGGCACGGTAAAACATCCACAAATACAGCAATGCATGTGTGAGGTTCCAGATGACCTGTTGTAGTGAACATTAGGATGTTTCAATGTGCTTGTAGAGCGGACATTCGGGGGTAGTCATCCTGTCGTTGCATAGGATTCTGCAAAAGCAAGTAACATCACCAGGCATCAATGCATGAAATTTACCAAAATAAACAAATAAACTAGGTTCCCTAGTGAACAGCAGTATTTTATACATATGCGTAATGGTAGCTCATAACACGTGTATCACTAAGGGCTGCTGCTTCACAAGGCATGTCATGTAGCAGGTTCTTTGTCCATTTTACACAGCTGCTTCCATGTCAGATGGGCAAAGAGGCTGTGGTAGAAAAAGAAGTATTTTTGGTTTATGGAACGCTTTTTTTGTCACTCTATAGCAAAACCACACCCATAATTATGTGACGTTTCTCAAATGCGACTGCGGCAAACTATAACTCGTAGGTTTTTTTTTAGATGCGGAGCATCTAATACTCGAGGCTTGTAGTGCGGCGCCGTCCGCAAGCGTCCTCCTCCTTCTTCCACCATCTGTGCATCCCTTCCTCCTCTACATACCACGCGCGCTTCACTCCTCCACCATCTGTGCACCCTTCCTCCTCTACACACCGCGTGCGCTTCTCCTCTTCACGAACATTCGCTAGCTGTATAATGTAGCGCGCATGCGCCGTCACGCTTCGAGAACATCGGCAGCTGACACGCGCGCATGCGCCGTCGCGCTTCGAGAACATCGGCAGCTGACGCGCGCGCATGCGCCGTTGCGCTTCTACCCCTTCTCGAACATTCGACAGCTGACGCGCGCATGCACCGTCACCCACCATCTGTGCCGCGCGCGCTTCTCCCCTTCGAGAACATTCTACAATTCTCCTGATTCTCCAGTGGACGCGCATGCGCCGTCGCGCTTCGAGAACATTCAACAGCTGACAGTGCATGCGCCGTCGCGCTGTATATATACTCAAGGTTGGCGCTCGCTCGCTCAGTTGCCGCTCGTCGGTTGGTTTGTACGGCGCGTCGACGTCCAAGGTCGCGGTGAAATGAATTCCAACGAATGCACAAACACAATGATCGACGTCCCTTCGTCCAGCGCCGCCCTTTCGCATACGTGTGTACGTGTTCACTCATTTAACACCTCCTACAACCACGTTAACCAATTTAGCCATCGACCCAAGTAAGTCGCAAGTTAACACCCCATTTCACAACCACGTTAACCAATTTAGCCATCGACCCAAGTAAGTCGCACTTTAACAGCCCGTTAACCAATTATATGCTCCGCATTCTCCTCAGTGTTCCCCCGAAGGAAGCTGCGGGCAATTTTTTACAAATATATGGACTAGCAATGAGGACACATGCGAGGCGACAGTAATTTATTTGCCTTCTTTCATCACAACAGCCTGGTTGGTGTTACCTAGAGATGGAATTTCAAAATTAACTATTAAGTCAGCGACTCGTTCGCACGTGAAGCCGCGCCGCAAGCAACGCACGTTTTTCCAGTGACAGATTGAGATGTTAAAAATTAAAATTTAATATTGCAATGCACTGTCACCGTGTGACGCCTACGCAGTCATTGGCGAAAAAACCACAAATGTTGAAATGGGCTAGCTAGCCCAGCAAGCAACCGTCCTTGAAGAATTGGCACATCCAAGTTACAGTGGGAATCGATGATATGTGAAGCATGAATAAGAAATGTTGATATGTCACTTTAAAATCAGCACAACATTACGAGGTGGAGATAAATGCTGCCCTAAATGACTTCCGTGTCAGGATTATCATGTTTGGATGTGTCGCTTACCTTCATCATCTATTCACATGAAGTGGTAACAAATTTAGTATATGTGGAGCTAGCGAAACTGCCGCGAACACGCTTTGAGCGTGGTATATTGTCATGTTTTAGGGGCGAAGCTTTCTAATGCGGCACCCGTTCGTCCCTCGTAGCTGTTGTTGTATGTAACAAGTATAACATTTTGGCTTCCAATGTGGTGCCGGTGAGAGATTTCTTCTGTGCGTTGTTTAACAACAAAAAATAGTGCTTAATGTACATGCCAATGGATGCTAACGGGGAATGACAGACAGGAGCATTCGGCTTTTAGTTAACGCCCACGCTGCGATCCCCATTAGCAGCCATTGGCATGTACATTGAGAACTATCTGACAAAAAAGGGTTGCTACATTGTACTCGCTGGGTGTAACCTCCTTAGTTTTCGAAAAGGTTAGCGAGCGTTGAGCCGCAATGCCATGAATACAATGAACTAGTATATACCATGAACTCGAGGTGGTTAAAGGTGGGAAGTAGATACGAAGCGCAAGCCGTGAAAAATTAGAAGCCGAATTTTCCTGTCTCTCGTTCCCAATTACCAGCCGTTTGCATGTACATTGAGCACATTCTGACAGGAAAAGGTTGCTACGTTATACTCGCTAGGCGTAACATCCTTGGTTTTAGAAAGTTTTAGCGAGCGTTGAGCCGCAGTGTCATGAATACAGTGAACTAGTATATACCATGAACTCGAGGTGGATAAAGGTGGGAAGTAGACCCGAAGCGCAAGCCGTAAGAAAGTGTGCGTGTGCCACCGTCAATTTAGTCCTTCGAATTTCCGCTGGATGGCGGTGCTTCTATATGGGGAATATTTGATAAAAAGATACGATATGGTGGTACTTGGAGTGTTAAATAGATGCACGAACGGACACACAGACATGCATGGATGGACGCATGAACGGACGCAGGGGCGGATGCATGGACGAACGCAGGGACGGACGCAAGAACAGACGCACGCACGGATGGGCGGATGGACGCATGGACAGTCACACAGACGGACTAATGGACGGACGGAAGCAAGAATGAATGGACGGACGAATGCTTCGCCACACTCTCCATCATGCACTCCGTGGATATGCTGCCATTTTTTTACATGACACACGTGTCAAGATCATCATGTATGCACCAGTCATATGTTTCGTCATCCATTGACGTCACGTAACATCGGATTTGGTATATGTGGAGCCAGCAAAATAACCACGAGCACATCATGAAGGGCCCAATATAATCCAATGTAGCGTTGACGTGAGTGCACGCTGGGCACAGCGAAGCTACGTTAGCGAAACGTGAGCACTCTGTAGTCTTACGACAAGCGCGACCAGCGTCCGTCAGCACTGCCCTACGGCAACCAGCGCGTAATGCGACGTGCTGCATTTCGCACCGATTCATTACCCAGACAACAATGCGTCTTATTTTCTGGATGGAGGGACGCTGGACGCGCTGAAATGCGTATGCGTCAAAGCGACGCAGCGCGGCGCGCGCCTGCGTGTATATGGCCGGACCGGCGCCTGGCTTGGTAACGCCGGCGGGACGCGACGACGAAATAAACGCCTGCGAGCACGCGCACCGCGTCAGGTTGAAATGTATTGGCGCCTTGACTGTGGCATGTGGTCATGTTCTCACATGACACGCATCTCATGATTGTCATGTTTGCACCAGTCACATACCTTCATCATCCATTAGCGTCACGTAAAACCGAGTTTGGTACATGTCAAGCTAGCGAAACGGCCGTGAGCGCATCATGAGCGTAACATGTAGTCATGACACGCATCTCATATTTATCATGTTTGCCCCAGTATCATACCTTCGTAATCCATTCACGTCTGGGGGCGGAAATGTTGTAGGCCCGTGTGCTCAGATTTGGGTGCACGTTAAAGAACCCCAGGTGGTCTAAATTTCCGGAGCCCTCCACTACGGCGTCTCTCATAATCATATAGTGGTTTTGGGACGTTAAACCCCACATATCAATCAATCAATCATCCATTCACATCCTTTATTATCAAATATGGTATAAGTGAGGCTAGCAAAACGGCCGCGAGCGCATCATGAGCGTGGTATGTAGTCATGTTTCATGACACGCATCTCTTAGTTAACATGTTTCACCAGTCACATACCTTCGTCATCCATTCACGTAGGTTAATACCAAATGTAGCATATGTGACGCTAGCGAAACGCCAGCGAGCGCATCGTGAGCGTGGCATGTAGTCATGCTGTTGCATGACGCGGATTTCAGTATTTTTATGTGAGGGTTTGTCGCTTGTGTTCGCCATGCAATTGTGTCATACCATACTATTTTAGCAACATGCCATGTAAACGAAACCACCTCAAGAGCTGCGGGATCATGAAATGTAAATCCTGACGGTCATGGCATACGTGTCAAGATTTTCATGTTATGGCTAGTCAAATATGTTCTTCATAGAGTCATGTTATGCCACGTTTTGTATCGATACCATTATCAAAACGGCCAGGACAACTAAAATTCGTAGGCGGCTAGATAGATAGATAGATAGATAGATAGATAGATAGATAGATAGATAGATAGATAGATAGATAGATAGATAGATAGATAGATAGATAGATAGATAGATAGATAGATAGATAGATAGATAGATAGATAGATAGATAGATAGATAGATAGATAGATAGATAGATAGATAGATAGATAGATATAGATAGATAGATAGATAGATAGATAGATAGATAGATAGATAGATAGATAGATAGATAGATAGATACGCTCAAAGTCACCGAAGTTCGCTAGGAAATGTTTCGCATTAAAAAAAACATGTCACACTGGGCTGCGCACAACATGGCCCGAGCTTCACCAATCAAGTGACCAATTTTTTTCTGCTCACCCTTTGCGTATTCACACAAAAGCACTCCACAAGGAGCGATCATCTTCCTGTGAAAAAGGAACTACCTAAAGCTCAGGTGCGTCACCTAGCCAAAGGAAACAATGTTCTAAGGTGTGCTTGTTAACAATAAATTTTTTTATTGCGAATCAAAACAAGACCCGAAACAGTTGTTATAATGCATTGTTGTAAACAGATAATGAGTCACTACTCGGGAAATTATTGCACAACCAGTGTGCAGAAGTTATAATGTTTTCCACCAGATACCGCTCGTGGTTCTCGTCTCTGAGTTTGAATATGCGTCAGCAGAAATAGCTAGAGCAAGCCATGCAGGTCATCAATGGTGGGGCTTTATTCACAAATCAGTGCTTGAAGAAATTATGGTTCGCCGGTGACGGTGTTGCAAGCGATGGCTTACAACTCAGTTCATCATTCCATTCTTTTACCGCTTCACATCTATAATATGTTTCAGTGCCGTCACGAGCTCACTTTCGGCACCCTGTTGATATTTCAGTTGAGTCGCGCACCCACGTAGGCATCATGTAAATCTAGAAGCTATTCAACATCTTTTTTTGTTCACCATTTGATGCCATGCACGAGCAACAGAAGATAATTTAAATGTTTCACATTGCCCGTGCGCGTGATTGATTGCCGTCTCTGCGCAGCGCATTGCTGCCTTGGGTGACGTGGATGGATAACGCGATTGATATGGCTGTACCCATTAGATCGGGCGGAGGCTAACGCCACCAAGCCGTATTACTTTGTGAACCAAAAACTAGATTTATTTTTTTCCTTTAAATAGTTAGGTTGAGGACTACTACATTGAAGTGAAGGGTATAATGTTCACTGGTGCCTTGACTATAGCCAACAATCAGATAAGCTCCTTCTAGGTGCAGAAGACTGAGGCACAAAAAACATATCGTGAAGCAGAAAGAGCAGAAGAGAATCTTCTTTTCTTTTCTGCTCTTCCCGCTTCTCGATATCTTTTTTGCGCGTCAGCCTTCTGCACCAAGTATGCACCAACTTGCCCAAAAACAAGTTCTTTTGGAAAACCTCCTTCTAGTTAATTCTACCCGCTTAAAGTCAATTTCGCCCTTCCGGTCCCTGAACCCCAGTGCTTTCAAAAACTCTGCGCCATCATGCAAACTATAGGGTGAAGCCCTTTACAGAACATTATCAAGTGTTCGGCAGTTTCCTCCTCCTCTCCACACGCACTTCATACCGTGTCTACCCCTCCTCTCCACACGCACTTCATACCGTGTCTACCCCTTCGTATTTGGTTGAATATACTCTTGTCCTGGCCTCCAACACTACAGAACTGCCAAGAGTATTGTCATAAATCCTTTCCTTGGAAATTTCCTGCTTAAAAGTTCGATAGATCTCAAGTGTGGACTTCTTAATCATGCCGATACTCCACATACCGGTCTCAGCATCCTTCACCTTCTTCTCAACCAATAATTCTTTTTGGTTTGGCTCTTGCTGTTTTCTAAGTATTTACCAGTGAATTTTCTGGTGCGCTTCCTTCATTTTCTATCGACATTCTTTATGTATAAGTAGCTGAATACCTACCTAGCCGAAAGCTCCTCTCCCATTTCTCTTAATCGATTCTCAAATTTTTTCTTGCTGCTAGATTCCATGCCCTCAAATGATGTCCATCTCATATCCCCTTGTACTCCCTGATTTGGTGTATTCCCGTGAGGCCCTAAGGTAACCCTACCTATTGCACAGTGCTAAATTTCTAATTTTGCTTGAACTTCTGATCTCATGCACAAGACCGCATTGCTGAATGTCAGACCAGGAACCATGACCCCTTTCTATATCCTTCTCACTGCATCATACCTATTGTAAATCCAGTGCCCAGTTTTTAATCAATCTGCAAATCTACCTTGTTGACGACCATTAGCACTATGTCATCTGCGTACATCAATGCTGGTAGTGCCTGTTCAATAAATTGTTCTTGTTTGACAAAAGAGAGGTTGAAGCCCGGTCCACTTCCTTCTAAATTGGCCTCTAATCCCTGTAGGTACCTCATGAATAACGAGGGTGACAAAGGACACCCCTGCCTTGGATACCCAGCTTGGAATACCCGTTTTTCCCACTTTATAACTACCTTGTTAGCTTTATAGATATCCTTTAAAAGATTAGTGACTACATCTTCCACGCCTAGTGTGTCCAGTATTCTCTACAATTCCTCTTGAACCACGTTATCGTACGCTCCCTTGATATCCAAAAATGCTAGCCACAGGGCCATGTGTTCCTTTTCTGCTATTTCGATGCACTGCGTCAGTGAGAACAGATTTTGTTCCAACTTCCTGTGTTTCCGAAACCCATTCTGCAGTTCCGCCAGCAGCCCCTCATCCTCTATTCATGTCTTCAGTCTTTCCTTTATAATCTGCATCGCCAGCTTGTATACCACTAATGTCCCTGTTATAGGACGGTAGTTGTTTATGTCAGCTTTGTCCCCCTTTTCTTTATACATCATGCTCATTCTGCTAAGTTTTAATCCATCGGGAACTTCACCACCGATTTTTATTTTGCTCACTGCCTCTCTCAAAGCTTGGTTAGACTTCGGACCTAGCTCTATCAGCATGATTGGAATGCCATCTGGGCCTGTTGATGTACTATTAGGAACCCTCTTCTCAGGCCTTTCCCACTGTCGTTGTGAAATGGAGCCATTGCGCCACTTCATTCATCCTTGTCTATTGTGCTGCATAAGGCACATTTTGTTGAAAATTTTCTCTCACCCTAGTTTTTATTTAATCAATAGCTTTGTCTCCTTCTAGCCTAGCACCTTGAGCTGTAGTTATAAACTTCTGCTCTAGGCTTGTCTCATTTCTTAGAAAGTTTACATGGTTCCGAAATTTCGCAGCTGCCTTTTCATCTTTTTTATGTACTTCTGCCAGCTATTGAGCTCCCTTTCTTCTAATATTTTTATTGATCAGAAAGAATGATCGCTTCTACAGCTTAGAAAGGTTTACCGTTTTCTTTCAACATCTTCTGTCGGTTCACCCCGCTGCTTAGTATGTCTGTGTTCCCTAGAGGCTTCCTGACGTTTTCCTATGGCTCTCTTAACTTCCTCACACCACCAACTCTTCGCTTTAGTGTCTACTTTTCCGGGCTGACTTGTCACGCATGCTAGCAAGCTCAAGCTCAAACAGTCTAATTAGATTCGTGTATGTCCGCACTGTTTTATTATCCTCAGTGATTACTTTCTGAATTTGTTCCATAGCTAATAATATTTGCCATTCTGAATAAAAATTTTCCTATAGTTGCTCATCTGGTCTTCTTTCAATTTTTACTGCTCTTCCAAAATTTAGCTTTATACGTTTGTGATCACTACTCAGACATCTGGAGCCACGTTCATCTATGTGTATTCCTCTGAGCCTACCATACATCCTATGTGGCATCCCTGCGTAATCTATAGTCGACTGCAGCCTTCCTACCTCTCTTGTTATTTGCCCTTCACACATCTCAGTACTGTTGCAAATGGTCAAATCATGCGTTTCACACATATCCATGATCATTTTTGCCTCTTGGGTCGGTATACCCATCTATATCTTCTATGTGCGCGTTCATATCCACTAGTATAATTATCTCGAGCTCTCCTTCTCATTTGTCAATGTCTCTTGATATACACTCTACCATTGCCTGGTTTTCCTTCTAGCATTTGCTCCCGCCGACAAGTCCAACAAACAGAGGAGTGTCATAGCCCTGCCACTTTCTGTTTTAGCCAGAAATGTTCCTTGCACTCCTGCTTGACCCTTGGACAGTCTGTACTTTTATGAATAAATGCCCCAATACCACCACCCTCCTTTCTGTTGACTTCTGTTCTAATACAATATTCCCACGCCTAGTCCGTATTGTTAAGTAGGTTGTTCCATGCCCCTGAGATGTATTTCTACAAACCCGTACGCTATCGGCCTCTCCTCCATTAGCCGTTATTCTATCTCTTCCCACTTCAGCCTGTTCCTGCCACCCTGCATGTTGATTTACCCTACGTCTGAATTGGCTCGGCCCTCGTGCCTACGTCTATTTCTGCCCCGGACTCTGCCTGTATTAGATATTGGTACCACTTTGAAATCGTCTCTATACATATCACCTGTCGAAGAGTCTCTCAGGTTGTTTTCCTCGTTACTAGCTATCCTGCACCCCGAAAGGCCCGCGTGTCCCCCAAAAATGCTAAAGTGCGTCCTGCAAGTCGCCAACCCACCTCGTGACCTAGCCGCCCATTGAAGTGAATTATGTCTCGTTGAAAACAACCCCACTTATGCACCTTTCTGTTTCTTTCATCCACATCAAAGCCTTTTTCTCGACTCATCCACCATATTTCTTGGTTTGCGTTGACAACAGGTCTCTGCATGTGGCCATCCCGCACCGGTTTCTCTGGTATCGTGCGTATCACTACCTGTACCTGAGGAGAGGGGGCGCGCATGTCATCGACCCGTTTCACCATTGTGGTCATTAGTGTTGCTGCATCTTCAACTAGGACATCGTGTGAACCACCTGACATCATCACGAGATTTCGTCTATCAGCTGTAGTTTTGAGTTATGCACTCGCATGCCTCATGACTGCTTCAAGCTTGCGTCCTGGAAACGTCCCTACTGCAACACTCTTGTCGGATCTTACCCTCTCTTTGATACTTTCTGCGCATCGATTTAAATTCGAGCCCAAGTGATCATAATTCCATGACTTTTCAGCTGGCGTGTCCTGCACCTTGGGTACACTAGCACCTGTGACGCCGGCTGCTTTGTCCCCTCTAAGCCCCACCACAAATTCGCTTAAGCTGAGTCTTGCGACCATTGAACCGGTTGAACCTGCTTTTCCAAGCTTGCTTGCTCTTTCTCTGCCGTTCTGGTTGCTGGTGCCCTACTGTTCTCTGCGTCGGCCGCTCCTTTGTTTACCTTCGCTAGTGCTTCCTCGGCGGACTTCAGCCTTTCTCTCATAGCCCTCGTTTTCTCTTGCTCTGTCGCCAGCGCAGTCTCCAGCTCAGTGATTCTCACCAGCAGTTCACTCTAGAACACCATTCTTTGCTTCAATTTTTTTTCGACCTCACATTGCTTACACTTGGCGCCGCCTCCTCTCTCTTCGCTTTTGAACTTGGGTCCATTCTCAAACCCAACCTGCATCTTGAACACTTAACAGCCTTTTTAACTATGTTGTTCTGACACCAATTGTTCTTAAGAATTGTCTCACTCGATAGTTACAAAACTTGATCCCTGCCCTACGAAAAGGAGAAAGTCTAAGCTCTACTACAAAAACTTGCGTGTTCAATGTACGTGCACCTCCCCCATGGGCTGGTAGAACAAAAGACACGCAGGAACAAACATACACACGCACAAACCAGCAAATACCTGGTGTTTGACTCCCGCAAAAGCCTTACAGTGTAATAGCTGCTACAAAGATTTTTACTGCTGCGTTTTCATTATAAAGGCACGCTCAAAACGTGAAAGACCGCTTATCTGCGCAGTCGATCCGGAACGCTCCAAAAACACGCATATCCACCTCACCAGTCTGACACGTTTCGATCGATGGATGGATAACTGGATATGGCTGTACCCTTTAGGTAGAGCGGTGGCTAGCGCCACCAAGCCGTAATACTTAAAGAACCAAAAACTAGATTTAAGTTTTCTTTTAAATAGTGAGGTTGAGGATTCGTACTTTGCAGTGAAGGGTTTATTTTCACTCATGCCTTGACTTTAGCCACCTGATCAGACAACCTCCTTCTAGTTAATTCTACCCACTTAAAGTCTATTTTGCCATCACTGTCCTTAAACCCTAGTGCTTTGAAAAACTCTGCGCTATCATCCTGAACTGTAGAGTGAAGCCGTTTACAGAACATTATCAAGTGTTCGGCACTTTCCTCTTCCTCTCCACGCGCACAGCCTACCGTGTCTATCCCTTGTATTTGGCCCGATATATCTTGGTTCGCAATACTCCCGTCCTGGCCTTATAACAGTGGAGAACTACCCCGAGTAATATCATAGATCCTTTCATTGCCATGTTCCTGCATGAAAGTTCAATAGATCTCTAGTGCGGACTTCTTAATCATGCCGACTCTCCACTTATCGGTCTCAGCTTCATTCACCTTCTTCTTGGCCGATAATTTTTTTTTGGTTTGGTCTCTTGCTGTTGTCTAAGTATTTACCTGTCAATTTTCTGGTTCGCTTCCTCCATTTTGTATCGACATTCTTCATGTACAAGTAGCTGAATACCTTCCTAGCCCAACGCTCCTCCCCCATTTCTCTCAATCGCATCTCAAGTTTTATCTTGGTGCTAGCTTCCTTGCCCTCCAATGATGTCCATCCCATATCACCTTGTACTCCCTGATTTGGTGTATTCCTGTGAGCTCCTAAGGCAAGCCTACCAATTCCACGTTGCTTTATTTCTTATATTGCTTGGACTTCGGATCTCATGCACAAGACGGCATTGCCGAACGTCAGACCAGGAACCATGACCCCTTTCCATATTCTTCTCACAACATTACACCTATTGTAATTCCAAAGTGCCCTGTTTTTCATTACTGCTGCATTCCTGTTACCTTTAGTTCTCACATATATTTCGTGTTCCCTTAGGTACTCGGCCCCATTGCTTAACCATACGCCCAGATATTTGTATTTATCTGTTATCTCTAGCATTGCCTCCTGTATTTTAAGCTCACTACCTACATTGTCATTAAAAATCATGACTACTGATTTTTCCTTGCTGCATCTGAAATCTGACCTATCTCCCTCATTACCGCAGATGTCAATCGATCTCTGCAAATCTTTCTTGTTTTCGGCCATTAGCACTATATCATCTGCGTATATCAATGCTAGTCGTGCCTGTTAAATTTTTTAACGAAAGAGAAGTTGCCACCAAGTCCATTTCCCTCTAATTTGGCCTCTAATCCTTGTAGGTCCATCATGTATAACAAGAGTGACAGAGGTAACCACTGCCTAAGCAACCGTTTTGCCTCTGTGGGCTTAGATACTTGTTTTTCCCACTGTATAACTAACTAGTTACCTTTATATATATATATATCTTTTAAAACTATATTGACTGCATCTTCCACACCTAGTGTGTCCAGTATTCCCCAAAAGGCCTCCTAAGCGACGCTATCGTGTACTCCCTTGATATCCTAAAGTGCTTGCCACGGGGGGCCTGTGTTCCTTTTCTGCTATTTCGATGCACTGCGTCAGTGAGAACAGGTTTTCTTCCAAGCTCCTGTGTTTCTGAAACCCATTCTGCAGTTCCCCCAGCCCCCCCCTCATCCTTTATCCATGCCTGCAGTCTTTCCTTCATAACCTGTATCACCAGCCTGTAGGCCACTGATGTCACAGTTATAGGATGGTAGTTGTTTATGTAGGCTTTGTCCCCCTTTTCTTAATGAATCATGCTCATCGTGCTAAGTTTCCATCCATAAAAGACTTCACCATCGATTATTATTTTGCTCACTGCTGAGACGTCCCCCGCTACGCCACCTATCGCCAAAGAGAGGGAAGAACACTCAACCCTTTTTCTATCCGGTTCCCTCTTGGCTACGTGTCTCAATCACTTTCCGCATACAGGGATTCGCGCTGGGGCCGGGAAGTAAGAGACACTACGACCTGTTTCTGTTTATCGATTCAATTTAATTTAATACTAACTACAAACATCGTATACCCGCGTACATCAACCACTACACAAAGTTATAACCCATGATTTAAACACTCGCGACATTCGACACAGGATACATAAGGGAACTAATAAAATGATGCCAAGATACAAAGTAGACGCATCACGACACAAATGGTAAAGTCATTAATTAATAAAACCCCGCAATGTCTCAATTCGCCACCTCCCTTTCCCGCAAAGCTAATCTAAATAAGGTGCATAAAGTCCGTCTCACGAAAGGTCCATGTTGACGGGGCCTCGGAGCTGGCTGTTCGAGTCGGGGCTCAGGGCTTCTTTCTGGGGTCATTGTCCAATTCGTCAGCGTCTTGATCGTCTTCGTCATTGTCGCTTTCGTCGTGCCTTACAGTGATTTCCATCTTAGTCTTCTCTCGTAACGTTCCATTCACTCGACACCTATCCTTAACTTTGATTTCTCATCGTGCCGTCCTTGCCCCAGTCATCATCTCATCGCCTCCCATCGCTATCTCTTCGCACCGTTATCTTCCTTTTCCATCCCGTCTCCCTACCACCTCGAGCTCATCGCATCGCATCTCTCTTACCCTCTTCACATCGTACCTCTGACTCCTCTCGTATCGTCTCGTAGTCCCTTTTTGTAGGACCCGACTCCGCCCTACCGGGGCACCAAACCAGTCGCCACTCCACGCAGCATATTTTCTTCTCAGTCGGAGTGTATTATCTTCGGCGGCCGCCCTCGCGGCCTACACCAGTAGAAAACCCTCTCCCAAACAAAGCCGAGCAAGTAACGATGTACAAACTCAAGCCTCAGGGAGAGTGATGGGCTGAGCCGTCCGAAGACACTTTAATTACGGTCGAACAATGGTCCCGATGCTTTCGGCACTTGGCGAGCCGATGTCTAGACCAAGTCTCAACGTTTTCATGCAGCTCGGTGTCTCCCGCCAAATTCTCCGTAGCCGCCGCTTCTTCGTCGTTCACCGCCGCGGGCGGCCATCCGCGCAGAACGCAGTAATAAGCCCTGGAGCCACGGAGGTTGATCGAAAGGCATACTGGACCCGACACAGGCGCTTGCCGCAAAGGTTGCATTCCCCGAACCAACAAAAGGTGTTCTGCTGCTCCTCCATGCCGCAGATCTGAAGGGAGCGCGCTGATTATCTTCACCGTGCGCTGTCACACGGTCTGTAGACGACAAGGCGCCGCCCATCCACTATTTTTCGTGGGAGAGCCCGTGAGAATAGTAGAAATAATCCTTCTGGTACTTAACTCCGGAATGCCCTTTCCGCGTGGATTTAAGAAACGAGCGCACACATCTCGAAAGGAGCGGGGTTCAGTCCGTGTTTGCGCGGACGTCACAATTCCTTCATCTTGCAGAAGAATTTTCCCAGCGGGGAAGTTCAAACACGAGAAATGCGGGCGCATAACGCCTTCGGGTTGCGCAGCAAAATTGAGACATTGCGGCAGTCTTAGGAATACGATACGCAAACACAGTACACTTGAGATTCAGCCGTGGCGGTGGCGCGTCGCTGAGAGGAACCAATCTGTGGTTGTCGCTGAATCATCACCCACCACGAAGCAGCTTGATTCCGTATTTCTACCGCGCACAACACACTTGAAACCTTGAGTATCACCGCAGAAACTCGTGGATGACGCGTGGACAAAACGCACACTGGCCACAGCAGCTCGTCGGATGGTTTGGCACGCAGCGTTCAGTCATGAATGCGGAAAGTTCACCACCATGCGAGCACATCATACACTTCGCCTGCACTGTCCACTCTCGGCACAACCGAACAGAGGATACACATATTTCAATACACTTTCATTTCACACATGCACAAAATATTAAGACCCCGAATGTTTCAAACCAGACGAAAAACAGAAAGGCGGGAGAACACAGGTCACACAGGCAGTATGACCTATGTTCTGAATCTGAATATGCACTGAATCTGAATTCTGAATATGCACTTAATTACCTTCACATACCATCTCCTGCCCGGCCTCTGCTGCACGCACCTGTCGGTGAGGGAGAGGGACCTTCAATGCGATTTGCGTGTTTGCATTGGCTGAGAACGCGAGATATATGCTGTCCTATGCAACTGTGACATTGGGCGTTGTACATCAATACCGATCACGACGCCCCCTGCCTCCTCACGAGGCGCGACACTTCCGTGCGGGGAGACGCCGGGAAACCATTTCAATTTGAATATTCTAAACTTTCTCGTTTCTTAAAACAGTCCCTTTTTCACCTTCCTTTTCGACAAATGGTGCGATCTCGGCAACCTCACATTTACTGACCCTATGTTCTTCCCCAATCATTAGGGATTCATCGATCCCAGGTGGGACCACTCACTCAGTGGTCAACATCAGATGCCGCAAACAACACAAAACCACAATAACCAAGCGAACTACCTGCCTTATTTCAAAACACAATCAACAAAATAAAACAAGTGTACAGGCCAAAGCAAAACAAAATAAAAGAAAGCTTTAACTTCGACACAAGGTCTCCACTAAAATAACAAGCACAATGACCGAACAAAAAATATAGAAAAAAATGACATACAACATTGCGGACTTATGACACTAGCCGATCCCCGAGCGCTCAGCGTCTACCCGTATGTAGACCTTTTTCCCGACTCCGAGTCCCGGACCATCGTTAGATGGTCCGAACTTCAACCTACTGAACCCAGTCGCGGACTGGGGCATGTGCGAAGCTTTCCTATAAGACCACCGCTGCGCGTGCCCGGGTTTGGTGCGGTGTACATCAAGTGTGCTGCCGTTCCCCTCTGGCCCCACAAAACCCACCCCGTTGCGATCTAGGCATTCCTCAATCTCATTTACCCTCCCTAACGTTCGGTCTATCACCGTGTCGACCAAGACTCCGACAACTGCATCCTCAGAAAAACCATTCTCATCCAACTCCATATCTGCCACTCCTACAGGTAATGCCTCATCATCTCGTGGGACCTTCGAGGTAGAAACCGCAGCTAAACCTTCTGCACACGCTCCAGCGACCTCGACAACGTTTCTTTCACGCAGTGGCACCGGGAGTGCCAGCTTTCCTCTCAAACACACACTCGCTCAATGGCGGAACATCCTCCTCGATCACAGAAATTACATTAACCACTTCCGCACACGAAGAACCGCGACTCATATTTATGGAGCTTGTTTTCTCGCGAATACTTACGACTGCGATTGACCTCTGTGCGTCAACGTCATGAGGAGGGGTCGCGTCTAGGTTTCCAGATTAGAATTTTGTCACCATGTTCTTGTCTTTATGAATGCGGCTGTCACCCATCTGATTCCAATTTCGTCGCCGGTACCGGTGGCATTCTCGCCGAAGGGGACCGATTCTGCCACAGTTATAGCACCCGCCGGGATAAGGGAGTTGCTTCGGTAATTCCTGCCAATTTTGTTCCGCCTTATTGCGTACTGCCAAGCTCTCCACAAGTTTTTCGAGGCGGTCAAGGCGGCTATGCATCTCATGAACATCCATGTCCTCTTCTACGTATCGAATGGGTAACGAATGGCTCCTCGACACTTTCTCATTCTGTTCCTCCTTGACGCTATGGCAATGGCCTCGTCAAACGTTTTTGGGTCTCGAGAGAGCAAATCTGAGGACCGGATCCCTCAGGTCTAATAAAAATTGCGAGAGTAATTGTTCAGCTAGAATTTCGCGGCGCAGTGAAGCTTTCACCGTATCCTGACTATCGGAGCTCGCCAGGGTGGCGGTCCCGAGGATGTGCAAGCGACTTGCAAATGACCGCACCACCTCCTCTGCCCCCTGCCTCGCGTTTAAAAACCGCTTCGTTTTAAAGATAAGTGGTTCCGTATCGAACCTCTTGAGGGCCAAATATTTGAACTCGGAAAAATTTGCAGCCGCAGCGATGTTATCATCCCACCACGCAAAATCGTACGCCGCGCCTACCATCTTGCATCGTGCTATGCAGACCAGCTCACTATCCCGCCATCCACTCAAGCGACCAACCTGTTCCAAACTTTTCAAGAAAACCCCAATATCCGGACCCATATCACCTCCCGTACACGATGGAACCATGTCCGCTAACATTAGCGCGCTCATTTCGAGTAGGTCGTCTCTGTCGGTCATCTTAATAGCCTGCTCGTTCATTTAGCCGCCTCTCCTTCCCTAGTACGAGGGTGAAATCTCGCACTATTGCCCCAGCAGTAATCCCACCGCTGCCACCACTTGAGACGTCCCCCTGCTACGCCACCGATCGCCAAAGAGAGGGAAGAACACTCAACCCGTTTTCTATCCGGTCCCTCTTGGCTACGTGTCTCAATCACTTTCCACATACAGGGATTCCTGCTGGGGCCGGGAAGTAAGAGACACTACGACCTGTTTCTGTTCACCGATTCAATTTAATTTAATACTAACTGCAAACATCGTATACCCGCGTACATCAACCACTACACAGAGTTATAACACATGATTTAAACACTCGCGACATTCGACACAGGATACATAAAGGAACCAATAAAATGATGTGACGATACAAAGTAGACGCATCACGACACAAATGGTAAAGTCATTAATGAATAAAACCCCGCAATGTCTCAATTCGCCACCTCCCTTTCTCGCAAAGCTAATCTAAATAAGGTGCATAAAGTCCGTCTCACGAAAAGTCCATGTTGACGGGGCCTCGGAGCTGGCTGTTCGAGTCGGGCTCAGGGCTTCTTCCTGGGGTCATTGTCGAATTCGACAGCGTCTTCATCGTCTTCGTCATTGTCGCTTTCATCGTGCCTTACAGTGATTTCCATCTTAGTCTCCTCTCGTAACGTTCCATTCACTCGACTCCTATCCTTAACTTTGATTTCTCATTGTGCCGTCCTTGACCCAGTCATCATCTCATCGCCTCTCATCGCTATCTCTTCGCACCGTTATCTTCCTTTTCCATCCCGTCTCCCTACCACCTCGAGCTCATCGCATCGCATCTCTCTGATCCTTTTCACATCGTACCTCTGACTCCTCTCGTATTGTCTCGTAGTCCCTTTTTGTAGGACCCGACTCCGCTCTACCGGGGCTCCAAACCAGTCGCCACTCCACGCAGCATATTATCTTCTCAATCGGAGTGTATTATCTTCGGCAGCCGCTCCTGCGGCCTACAGCAGTAGAAAACCCTCTCCCAAACAAAGCCGAGCAAGTAACGATGTACAAACTCAAGCCTCAGGGAGAGTGATGGGCGAGCCGTCTGAAGACACTTTAATTACGGGCGAACAATGGTCCCGATGCTTTCGGCACTTGGCGAGCCGATGTTTAGACCAAGTCTCAACGTTTTCATGCCGCTCGGTGTCTCCCGCCAAATTCTCCGTAGCCGCCGCTTCTTCGTCGTTCACCGCCGTGGGCGGCCATCCGCGCAGAACGCAGTAATAAGCCCTGGAGCCACGGAGGTTGATCGAAAGGCATACTGGACCCGACACAGGCGCTTGCCGCAAAGGTTGCATTCCCCGAACCAACAAAAGGTGTTCTGCTGCTCCTCCATGCCGCAGATCTGAAGGGAGCGCGCTGATTAATCTTCACCGTGCGCTGTCACACGGTCTGTAGACGACAAGGCGCCGCCCAGTCCACTATTTTGCGTGGGAGAGCCCGTGAGAATAGTAGAAATAATCCTTCTGGTACTTAAATCCGGAATGCCCTTTCCGCGTGGATTTGAAGAAACGAGCGCACACATCTCGAAAGGAGCGGCGTTCAGTCCGTGTTTGCGGGGACGTCACACTGCCTCTCTCAAAGTCTGCTGAGACTTCGGACGCAATGTACTTATCAGCATAACCGGAATGTCATCTGGGCTTGCCGATGTACTCCTAGGAACCCTCTTCTCAGTCCTTTCCCACTCTCATTGTGAAAATGGAGCCATTGCGCCACTTGGTTCATCCTTGTCAATTGTGGTTCATAAGGCACTTCTTTGTTGAAATTTTTCTGTCACCCTTGTTCTTATATGTTCAATAGCTTCGTCCCCTTCTAGCCTAGCACCTTTAGCTGTAGTTATAAACCTCTGCTCTAGGCTTGTTTCATTTCTTAGGGAGTGTAGACGTTTCCGAAATTTCGCAGCTGGCTTTCCATTTTTTATGTACTTCTACCAGCCCTTTCCCTTTCTTCTAATATTTTCCTTGATCAGAAAGAATGCAACCCTTCTACAGCTTAGAAAGTTTGACCAATTTCTTTCAACATCTTCTGTCGGTTCCCCCCGCTGCTTAGCTTGTCTGTGTTCCCTTGAGGCTTCCTGACGTTTTGCTATGGCTCTCTTAACTTCCGCATCTCACCAACTCTTGGGTTTGTGTCTTCTTTTCCCAGATGGCTTGTCACGTACCTTAGCAAGCTCTAGCACAAAGAGTCTTATTAAATTCGTGTATGTCCACACTGATTATTTATCCTCTGTGATTATTTTCTCAATTTGTTAAGTAGCTATTTCTATTTGTTTTTCTGAATAAAAATGTTCCTGTAGTTGCTCATCTTGTCTCCTTCCCACTTTCCTGATCTTCCAAAACTTAGCTTGATACGTCTGTGATCACTACCCAGACCTCTGGAGCCACCTTCATCTCTGTGCATTACCCTGAGCCTATCATACATCATATGTGACATCGGTAATGATAGAAGAAGTCAGAAAAGCTTTGGAGAGCATGCACAGAGGCAAAGCTGCTGGTGAGGATCGGGTAACATCAGATCTGCTGAAAGATGGAGGACAGATTGTGTTAGAAAAACTAGCCACTCTATTTACGAGGTGTCTCCTGACGGGAAAAGTACCAGAGTCTTGGAAGAACGCTAACATCATCTTAATACATAAGAAAGGAGATGACAAGGACTTGAAGAATTACAGGCCGATCAGCTTGCTCTCTGTAGTATACAAGCTATTTACAAAGGTAATTGCTAACAGAGTAAAGAAAACATTAGAATTCAATCAACCAAAGGAACAAGCAGGATTTCGAACAGGCTACTCAACAATTGACCACATTCATACTATAAATCAGGTAATAGAGAAATGCTCAGAGTATAACCAACCACTATACATAGCCTTCATAGATTACGAGAAGGCGTTTGATTCAGTAGAAATATCATCCGTCATGCAAACACTGCGGAATCAGGGCGTAGATGAAGTATATATAAACATTGTGGAAGAAATCTACAGGGGATCAACTGCTACCATAGTGCTTCATAAAGAAAGCAACAGAATACCAATCAAGAAGGGTGTAAGGCAGGGGGACACAATTTCCCCAATGCTATTTACCGCGTGCTTACAGGAGGTTTTCAGAAGCCTAGAATGGGAACAGTTAGGGATAAGAGTCAATGGAGAATACCTTAGTAACCTGCGCTTCGCCGATGGCATTGCATTGCTGAGTAACTCGGGGGACGAATTGCAACTCATGATTACGGAGTTAGACAAGGAGAGCAGAAAGGTGGGTCTTAAAATTAATCTGCAGAAAACGAAAGTAATGTACAACAACCTCGGCAAGGAGCAGCGCTTCGAGATAGGTAATAGTGCACTTGAAGTTGTAAAAGACTATGTCTACTTAGGGCAGGTAATAACCGCAGAGCCGAACCACGAGATTGAAGTAACTAGAAGAATAAGAATGGGGTGGAGCATATTCGGCAAGCACTCTCAAATTATGACAGGTAGATTGCCACTATCCCTCAAGAGGAAGGTATATAACAGCTGTATCTTGCCGGTACTTAGCTACGGAGCAGAAACCTGGAGACTTACAAAGAGGGTTCAGCTTAAATTGAGGACGACGCAGCGAGCAATGGAAAGAAAAATGGTAGGTGTAACCTTAAGAGACAAGAAGAGAGCAGAGTGGATTAGGGAACAAACGGGGGTTAAGGATATCATAGCTGAAATCAAGAAGAAATGGACATGGGCAGGGCATGTAGCGCGTAGACAGGATAACCGCTGGTCATTAAGGGTAACTGACTGGATTCCCAGAGAAGGGAAGCGGGTTAGGGGGAGACAGAAGGTTAGGTGGGCAGATGAGATTAAGAAATTTGCGGGTATAAATTGGCAGCAGCAAGCACAGGACCGTGTTAACTGGCGGAACATGGGAGAGGCCTTTGTCCTGCAGTGGACGTAGTCAGGCTGATGATGATGATGATGATGATGATGATGATGATGATGATGTGACATCAGTGCGTAATCTATTGTCGACTGCAGCCTTCCTACCTCCCATGTTATTTGCCCATCACACTTTTCAGTAGTGTTGCAAATGATCAAATCATGCCTTTCACACATAATCATGAACATTTTGACTGTTGGGTTGGCATTCACATCTATATCTTCTCTGTGCGCGTTTATATCTCCTAGTATAATTATCTCGCACTCTCCTCCTAACTCCTGATTGTCCTTTGATATACACTCTACCATTGACTGGTTTTCATCTCTGGCCTTTGCTTCCGTCCGCAAGTACACCCAACCAAGGAGGGTCATTTGCCCTGCCACTTTTTTTTTGTAGCCATAAACGTTCTTGGCACTCTTGCTTGACCCTTGGCCAGTCTGTACTTTCATGAATAAATTCACCGATACCACCAACCCTTTCTGCTGCCTTCTGTTCTATTACAATATTTCTCGCGTAGTCCGGATTGTTAGGAGGTTGTTCCATGTCCCTAAGATGTGTTTCTACAAAACCGTATACCATCGGCCTCTCCTCCCTTAGCTGTTTTGATTCCTTCCCACTTCAACTTGCTTCTGCCACCCTGCTTCGTAATATACCCTATGTCCGAATTGTCTGGGCTTTCATGGCTACGTCTACAGGCTGGTGCACACCAGCGACTAGCAGCGGTCGTGCAACCATTTGCGACTTGCGACCGAAACGCGACTGATGTTCACACCGGCAGGGGCTGCATGCGAGCGACCGGAAGTCGCAAAAGCGGAGAGTTACATCCAGATCTCGTTATCAGCGAGAACTCTAAAGACCGGCGCCGGTTAGCTGATCACTGCCGCTGAGTGAGCGGAGCAAACCGGGCGCGCCGCATTTATTGTTTTCGTCCGTTCTCGCACAGCGTTCCCAACAGCGTCAAACTCGATTCAAGCGTACAATAAGACATTGTCATGGTGCTGATGCGCTGTGCCAAGGTGTCAGCGCAGGCATCACAGATGCCTCCAAAGAAAAAAAGCCGGTAGTGGGTGTGATCGTCCTTTCGATCGCGGGAGATCGCCGGCCATGCAAACCGCCTGCCTCTCGAGCTGCGCTGAAGTGACGAGGAGTATTACCGAGAGTCGTACGTATTCAGAAACGGTCCTTGAATTTAAATTGACTTGCGACAGCCTACAATACAGCACAAACGCATCTCGAACGCGGTGTCTTAAGTCGTTGCCAAGGCATGAAGCACAAACGCGTTCCAAACGCACTGCATTGAAGGCGGTGACAAATTAAGTTCAAGACAACAAAACGGTTCTGAATACGGGAAAAAGATAGGGCACAATTTATTTTCTCTTTACTTCGACGGTGTTTACCCTATTACGAATACCGCCACGTGAATTCGACACTTTGCTTGAGCTGCTGCACCCCGCCATCTCCAAACCAAGTATTCCGTGGTGGCCATGGTGTCATAGACCCAGAGGAACGCACTCGTTTGTATCTGGCGGCAGGAAGCCAGCCTAATGAAAAAAACAAAAGAACGAAAATTGAGCATCCCTTTTTGATTCCAGCAGCTTTGCAACTGCAGTCGCGCTACTGAAAAATCGGTCACGAAGCGACTAGCAAAAGCAGTCGCTTTGCGACCATTTGCTACCGTTCGCGACTGTTTGCGACCAGTCGCAAATGGTCGCGCGACTAGTGCTAGTCGCCTGTGTGCACCAGCCTTATTTCTGCCTCGGACTACCTATCTTAGGTACTGGTGCCACTTCGAATCGTATCTGTTCATACCACCTGTCAAAGTGTATACCTGGTTGTTTTCCTCGTTACTAGCTATCCTGCAGCCCGAAGGGCCCGCGTGCCCCCCAAAAAAGTTACTGCGCGTCCTGCAAGTTGCCAACCAACCTCATGACCTAGCCGCCCATCGAAGTGAATTTTGTCTCGTTGAAAACCACCCCAACCTATGCACCTCTCTGTTTATTTCCACCGCCTCAAAGCCTTTCTTTCTACTCATCCACTATATCTCATCCATCAAGACGAAGTTCTTGCCCGGTCCTCTTTACGAGCGTCTTGCATTTAATTAAAGCGAGCTAAGCAGAAAGAAGGCAGCGAGTTGCTTCTTCTTAATAATTTTCTTAACGGCCAGTCTACAAGCGTTCACACGATGTTTGCAAGGACCCTGCCATCATTCTGCTTGCGCAGTGGTGTCCTATATAAAAAAAACTTTTCCTCCAGCGGTAGTGCGCACTTACTTGTCGTCACGACATCCATTCGCGATCAGATCCTGAGTGCTTGCCACGATAAGCCAACCTCCGGCCACCTCGGATACACGCGCACATTGGCCAGGATCCAACAGAAGTGCTACTGCCCGAGGCTTCCAGGCAATGCAAAGCATTACGTCCGCGCGTGCCTCGATTGTCAACGACGAAAATCACCACCTTTAAAACCAGCCGGATTTTTGTAACCAGTTTCAAGTGCACACCATGCCTTTTGCACAAATTGGAATGGAGCTCCTTGGACCATTTCCGACTTCGCATACTGGGAACAAGTGGGTAATTGTCGCTACGGACTATCTTACTCGCTACGCAGAAACAAAGGCTTTATCAAGCGGAGCCACAGTAGAAGTGGCACAATTTTTCGTTGAAAATATCGTTCTGGGGCATGGTGCTCCTAGGATCATAATAACGGACACAGGTACCGCTTTCACAGCCATGCTTATTAAGTCAGTGCTTGAGCTAAGTGGAACAGCGCATCGAATCTCCTACCACCCACAAACCAACGGCTTAACAGAACGCGTCAACAACACAATTGCCGACATGCTGAGTATGTACAGTACGATCCACTGTTAGGGGGAACATGCAAGCGCGTGGCCGGTGGTCCGCGGGGTGCCAACTGATGGCGAGATTTGGAAATGCGGAGCACGCGCACTGAATCGCAAGGGCGGTACTTGCCCGTATTATCTGCTACTTCCCCGCCCTACGTTCGGCACACGCCAGCATAAAGATTGCTGTGCTCGCTTCATCGACGATCGAATTCCTAGTCTGTTATCAAAAGCGGCTGGCTGGTTCGAACAGCGTTTGGAAAGCTGACAATTTGCTTAAACTTACATTTGTCAAAAACACCAGGTTACGCGAGTGATGAACTACATTATCACTTGCACAAAAATCCACAGCTGGGGGCGTATTTATTCGCTGAACGCATTTTCGGCAGAGAAGTGGCATAGCTAGAGTACCTGAGGACGAAAGGGTTCGAAGAGTTGAGCTGTACACCAAAGAATAGAGCCATCGTGCTGTCACTTTCATTGCGAAAAGGCCACTTTCTCATTACCAGCGTTATCATCAGCATTTCGAAGAAATTTTCAGGGCCTAGTTCTGTAATGCGTAGTCCGATTTTGCTTACACAGATATGCATTTCATTTTGTGTTTCGAGGCTACAGATCTCAATGTTTCGAGGCTACAGATCTGACCTTACTCGACCTGTCTGTCACAAAGGTTTTAAAAATACAATTTCTTTGTTTACTACGTAGTGTTCTACGTACACCATTTTTCAGCGCGCGTATTGGGGAAATGTAATGATTTTCAGAAAATTGAATGCTATCGCATATTTGAAATAAGGAGCTTCTAGCGTTTTCGCTTCAACGAAGAAAACGAAATGTAACGCGAGATATAACTAACATTGGCTGGATACTGCAATCCACAATAATTATATAATTTTGTGTCTCGCCGTAGTGAGATACATAAAAGCATTTTCAAACACATTTGCTGGATACTGCAATTCACAATAATTATATAGTTTTGTGTTTCGTCATAGTGGGATACATAAAAGTATTTTGAAACACGTGTTCTTTTTAACGTTTTTCGAAAAGCTTTAGGCACATGTTTTTTTTTTTTTGCAGTTCGCATGTATTTTGAAATCGGATGCTGTGGCCTTGAATGGAATCGCAACAAAGCTGCTGCGAAAGCACGACAACAAACGAACGACACTTTTTTTCCATGCTCTGTGGTGCGTTATATACAAGTTCCAAATCAGGACAAAGGTGGTCTGTTCCATTGAGTCGCACGCGATTGGCCCATACAAGCTGTGACAAATGCTGTGATGTTATGAGTGAAGGGGGCTGGGGTGTCACGTGACTGTTTTTGTCTGGTTTTTGGAGAAAGGCGAAGGAACGGTCGAAGAGACCGTCCGAAAGCAACCGGATGGATTGAAATGGCTGCAAGTTGGCCTGGATTGGATTGAAATGTAAGGGATTCGCAACTTTTCGGCATCGGGGCACTTAGACAACATGGCGTTTCCCACTGACACGGTACTTCGTCTTGCCTGTACGGTAGCTTTAACCGAGCAGAGGTGACGACGCGAGGTAAAAGATGCATTTGAAGAGTTCAGCGAAGAAGAGTTCCGGCAATGTTTTTGTCTGTCCAAACGAACAATGCGTAACTTGTGCGACGAACTTGACCCTATCATCGGATGCCAGCGAGCCAGTGGCCTTTCCACAGAGAGAAAAGTGTCGTGCTCGCTGCGATTTTTCGCCAGCGGTAGCTTCCAGAAGAGCATTGGTCGCGAGGAACACATCGGCATGTCTCAGTCGGCGGTGAGCAACACCATCCACGAGGTGACGAAGGGGATCATTACCATGGCTACTAGAAAGGGGTGGTGGACTTCCCACTGACCACCGTTGCCAAGGATGAGGCTAAGGCGGGGTTTGCACGACGTGGTTGCCATCCCAGGCGTGCTGGCGTGTGTCGACGGCACGTTGGTCGCCATTCGCCATCCAGAGGGATACAGCCTGGCCGAACACGGTGAGTTTCATGTCCAGAAAGGGCTATTATGCCCTGAACGCCATGATCGTAAGTACCGTTAGGATCCTTTCTTACTCGCCCATCAGAGTAGTTGTTCAGTTTTGACGTCGGAGTTGGGAAAAGTACTAATTCAAAGAATAAGAGAGAACCTGCGGAGAAATGGGTGCGTGCTAGTTGGTGGCTCGCATGGCCTTGGATATCATAAGTGGCAAGTGTTTGTTTAAGTGAGCCAGTTGTCGTATTTTGTGTCTTCGTTCTGGCATGCATGCGCAACGGAGTTGAGCATTTTGAAGGTAATCAGAATTTGGGCTGTAGTTGTAGCAGAATTATATACACGATAGGGAAGTATTTAAACACGAAAGTATTTATAACCATGATTGCATGGGCTAGCTGTGGTATTCACGAGTGTTCTTTTCCAATAGCATGGCGTAGGTTTTCATTTATCGATCATTCAGTGGCAGTCGTAGCCATGTGTATTGGGGAATGGCCATTGCCCCCTTCCCTCCTCAGTTGCTACACCCTGTCCCTGTGTTCCCCTCTAGGTGAAACTGCCTGTACCAATGACTGTACTAGTATGCATTGTTTCCGGCTTATGTGTAGAAAGAAGGGGTTTGTTTGGAGCATAGATGCAGTACTATTTTGTATCACTCATTGCAGGTGTGCAACATGCAGCTACGCATCCTTGTCGTGGACCCACGATTCTCAGGTTCGTGCCACGACTCCTGGGTTTGGGAACACAACCCTTTGCGTTCATGCCTAGCTGCACAGCTGCAGCCTGGCGAATATCTGCTTGGTAAGTATTAATGTGAACTAACTGGGGTAGAGCACTCAGCCGCCATTTTTCTATTGCAGGAGACGCAGGGTATCCCCTCGAGCCATGGCTCCTCATTCCAGTCCCTGGCAGTCAACCCGGCAACACTTGCGAAGGCCGACTCAACAAGGAGCACGCATCCATGCGCAATGTTGTGGAAAGATGTATCGGAGTGTTCCGATACATACAGAGCAAGTTCCGCTCCTTGCAGCACTTTCGAACGATGCTCTACAACCCCGATCGAGCAGCTCAAATTATTTATGCTTGCGCTGCTCTCCACAACATTGCATTGGACGCGGGGGACTGGAACTTGGATGAGTATGTTGGGGACATTCCACCAGCCTAGGATGACGATGGGGAGCCAGGAGAGAGTCATATGGTCACACCATGCAACGTGCTGCTCAGAGGACTGCAGCAGCGCAGCGCTGTCGTGGGTCTTTTTTGAAGTGCACAGGAACGGTAAGCTGTCATATCACACACATAATTTATTCATACTAATTCTAGTGCACCCAGGCAAGACAGGGCTGTGTTTGCCACAACACAAAGTACTTACCCATGCTTCAACATGATGCATGGTGGGAATGTAAAAATGCTGCATTTTCTTTAAATGTCACATGAATTAGGCAACGGAAACACCCTCTTCAATATCAGTGATCACAGTCACAACAGACTAGATTGAAGCAAGCGCATATGAGGGGCACCCTGTGCTGACTGTTGCCATAAAAAGATTGTGAGAACAATGCAGCAACGTCACACAACCTCTTTCATGAAAGCGCATAAACATTGCGGTTACATTAAAAACATGTTACAAGAACGCATGATAAATATGTCCGTCTCTTCTCATAGTCATTGACTGCAAGCATTCAATTGTACACGCTAGGCTTGCCGAGCACAATGCCGTGCCGGCTTTTCGTTCATTGTTCTCAATATTGTATAAATATTTAAATAATATTTCATTTGATTTGAATTCTCGACTGCAGTTATACAGCAATACTACAAAATACGTAAATCAAAGCAGCAAATAACATGTGGGTTGTTTTGATAACATACGGCATCAATATTTGGCTCAGCAATCTCACTGCTTCCAAAGCATACCGCGTTCAACATTAATTCCTGCAATGAGTAATTTACAATGACAACTAGATGAAAACAGTCGCTGGCATGTTGCTGTGATGATGACCATTTTCATTAGTGAAACTGTGCGACATACCCACTTGCTAGTTTAGTAATCTCGAAAAAGACTTGGTTACAGTTGTAGCTTAGCCTCATTGCGCTGAAATGACAATATCACAGAGTAAGCAATTTTCGGAAGGTAAACATGCTTCGTAAAGAATGCAGCGAGCTGCGAAACCGTGTGCGGCTAAAAGATATCACAGTCCAACACTATGTGGTAATGCTGCATGAAAGGAGCAGTGAGCTGGAAAACAGTGAGGCAAAACAAATATCACCGTGCTAAAAACATTAACAAAAGTGTCAATTATACGCTCTTGGTCTTCGTGTGGATGACTAGACACCTTTAGGATGGTGGGGGGAAGGGGGAGACGCTGCCTCACGAGTAGGTCGAACATAAATTGAGAAACGCATATATCGAACATCAAAAGAGTTGAAAGACATGTGAAGAAAAAAATGCTGTACTCCTTGTACAAAGTAAATGCTAACCTAAAGCTAGTAATATGTATTAAATGCAAAAAACAACGTACGAAATAGAACATTGACAGCACCACGTAAACATATAAAAACTTACAAACCAATAATGCATGATAAAAATTTAAAACATTGAAAACATGATGAAAAATTTAAAATATCTATGTAGCTCTTTCCCGCAGAGACATGGCCCGGGCCAAGTATTGGACCGCCTGCAGGATTCACTCCTGCACGCACGCCCGCTTCTGTGCTGCTGCCATACGCCGCGCTAGAGATGTGATGTGGGTGGCTGACCTTTTGATCCCCCGCACCACCTGCAATGATTCATCATGGTCGGAATGTTTGCATGAGCTGCTGAAGAACTCTCGACCATCTCGTGGCTTGAAGCTGTTGCTCCTGAGAATTGCAACGTGCACAACAATTTCCCCTCAGTTGAAAATTCATTGGCCTGGTGGCATCCTTTGAAAGTGTGAAGCTTCGTGTACAAGTTATGCCCTCTTCGTTTGGATCAACAAATCATTGCTGAAACTACTCTTCATTCATCTCCTCAAATGCATCTCTTACCATCGAACAGCACTTTTCAGGGCTAACCAACCTTTCGCGCGGCAGTTTATCAATGCAGATGTCAGATACCGTGCCCTCAATACAATGCACGTTTCTTATTTACAGTCCAAGTTGGTTTCAGTCATCATAGCAGAGCATCAAAAATGTTCACACCCTTTAGGTCAAATGTAAACAAACGGTCTACTCACATCAAGCAACTGCTCATTCTGCTCGAGCTATGGTCGCACTGCGAAGGCACCCGCAACAAGGTGTCGGCGCGCCGTGGCCTCTGTCGACGGTGAGGCCGCACAGGAGGCTGAGACACTGAAAACAAGCAGCATCTTCGTCACCGCATGCTGTGGTAGGCTTTAAGTCTATGGCCATGTTGCGAATAATTGGGCAATTCGAATAACATACGAGAGGTTATTTTCTCAAAACACTCTGATGATCAATAACTTACCAGGTGCAGCGGGCGCGCTTTCAGGGTAACTTGGGGGGGGGGGGGGCTTCTGTGGAATAAAGAATAAAAGTTCACGAACTGGAGGCACATACGTCCCATAATCAATAAAACACCAAGTTCTCAGAAGCTTACGTGTCACTGTGTCACTGCCACCTGCAGCCGCTTCAGTGGATTCCACCTCCACCTCCACTGCAGGAGCGAGAACATCCGCCTGCTGGAAAGTGTCGTGGGCATAATCTTTCAGAAAAAGGATATTCGTTATTCTGGCTATTTTGCAACCTTACGTACTAAACATCTGCGGAAATGTTCTGCAGCTATTCAGTGGTCATTGATATCATGTATTACCATTTTAGTGTATGCACTTGTCCGCAGGCATTGCGTGTCTGCTATGATAAATAAATACGCCTTTTACTGCAAGGGCTGCAAAGTGAGATTTCAGTTGATAAACCTACCCGCTTTTGATTCTTTTCTCTGCACTATCTTACTGTTCAACATCATCATCATCATCATCAACCTGACTACGTCCACTGCAGGACAAAGGTCTCTCCCATGTTCCGCCAGTTAACCCGGTCCTGTGCTTGCTGCTGCCAATTTATACCCGCAAACTTCATAATCTCATCGGCCCACCTAACCTTCTGTCTCCCCCTAACCCGCTTCCCCTCTCTGGGAATCCAGTCAGTTACCCTTAATGACCAGCGGTTATCCTGTCTACGCGCTACATGCCCTGCCCATGTCCATTTCTTCTTCTTGATTTCAGCTATGATATCCTTAACCCCCGTTTGTTCCCTAATCCACTCTGCTCTCTTCTTGTCTCTTAAGGTTACACCTACCATTTTTCTTTCCATTGCTCGCTGCGTCGTCCTCAATTTAAGCTGAACCCTCTTTGTAAGTCTCCAGGTATCTGCTCCGTGGCTAAGTACCGGCAAGATACAGCTGTTATATACCTTCCTCTTGAGGGATAGTGGCAATCTACCTGTCATAATTTGAGAGTTCTTGCCGAATGTGCTCCACCCCATTCTTATTCTTCTAGTTACAGCAATCTCGTGGTTCGGCTCTGCGGTTATTACCTGCCCTAAGTAGACATAGTTTTTTACAACTTCAAGTGCACTATTACCTATCTCGAAGCGCTGCTCCTTGCCGAGGTTGTTGTACATTACTTTCGTTTTCTGCAGATTAATTTTAAGACCCACCTTTCTGCTCTCCTTGTCTAACTCCGTAATCATGAGTTGCAATTCGTCCCCCGAGTTACTCAGCAATGCAATGTCATCGGCGAAGCGCAGGTTACTAAGGTATTCTCCATTGACTCTTATTCTAACTGTTCCCATTCTAGGCTTCTGAAAACCTCCTGTAAGCACGCGGTAAATAGCATTAGGGAAATTGTGTCCCCCTGCCTTACACCCTTCTTGATTGGCTGTTCAACAAGGTTCCCCTAAAGGCACCCCTTACAAAATGGGCAAACGCTCTCATGGCACCGCTCAGGAACCCGTGATACTGCGGCGGCAGAGTGCTTACCTGTTGATATTCTAGGCAAGCGAAGACGCCACCGAAGCGTGCCAACCCGGTTAGCTGCAACAAGCGACCACGGAAGCCTGGCAGACGACCCCCTTCAGTGCCCCTGAAAATATACACCAATGTCAAAGAACAAATCGCCCGCACATTCGACGGTCACTCACGTTTGTGCCTCCTTGATGACGGCGGCGTCACGGCGGGCCTCGTGCATCTGCCTGCGCCACCAAGCCTGCCACTCATCCACGTTTTTCTGCGCAGGGCCTTCAAGGTTCAGCGCGTCACTGAGCTCTTGCCGTAGCCGCCGCCGGTCGGCGACTGTGACGCCATGCTGCAGCTCAATGGCTTTCGCCGCGAGCGGTGGATGTTCAGCCATGAAGGCGAGCACGAGCCCGCGCTGACCCTCGGAAACGCGGATGAGCCACTGCTGCTGATGGCTAGCGGTACCGCTGCCCTCCGCCATGACTGCGCTCGACCGAGCCAACGACTTCGAAAGTTGCACCGTTTAGTAGTGGAGATTTGAAAACAGTAACTGCTTGAAACAAAGTTGTACCTAGCGCCACCACTAATCGTCTCCCTAAATTTAGCGTTGTTTAGAACAATAACAGGAAAAATACGTTTGGATTGTGTCGTATTCCTTATTAAACATTTGAAAACTAGGGCCAACACATTTTAATAGTGCGCACTAATAGTCAAACACTTCTGAACATGATACAAACACTTTTTACTTTGCTATACGGTCCCCAAGTCGACGTCGAAATGATGACGCAGGCCTTCTTATCCCTCATTGGCTCTTTGCTTTCCCTCGTCCTCGCGACCACTGCGGACCGCCCACTTTTTGACGTCACCGACAGAACGCCTCCGTCCGGATTTAGAATTCGTTTATAATTGCACCGCTGATTACCCGGGGAGGAGCAGGAAGAGTGGCGGGTACTCGAATTGCACCGCGGAAAAGCGAACGCGGTATCCAACGCAAGCGCCGGAGCGGAAAGTAGCAGACGAAACGCGGCAAGCCCCACCCTTTCGCGTCTATGCGCATGCGCTGTGTTTGCAAATCTCGCCGCCAGTTTGCGCCACGCGGGCCGCGAGCCACGCGTTGCCGTGTTCCCTCCAAAAGTGGACCATACTCTACATCGACGTAGATCATAAAAATTGGGACGACGCTCTACCATACGTGACATTTGCCTACAATACGGCGCAGCAGTAAACTACCCAAAGCATGCCATTTAGTCTTCTTTAAGGCCGTGAAGTGACGACAATTCTCGGTGCCATGTTGCTGCATGGCTGCGACGATACAGACGCGGATGCTCAAGCCTTTACCCAACGAGCTGGAGAGGCGTGGCAGTTGCATCGCGTTCGATTCGCTGGCAGCAGAGTTACGGCACACAACGTTATCACCTGCGACACCGACACGTCGCTTATCAACCAGGCGAGAAAGTGTGGGTCTGGAGCCCTATTCGCCGACGCGGCCTTTCTGAAAAGTTACTGAAGAAGTACTTTGGTCCCTGCAGTGTTGTACGGCGCCTGAGTGACGTGAACTATGAGGTCATCCCTCACAGTTGCTCGCGAACTCGCCCGCAAACATCAGAAATTGTACACGTTGTGTGGATCAACCCATTTTGCAGTGAGCCAGTTGCATAATACGTCCTACGCACGCCGCGTATTTTGTAGCAGAGCATCGGAACAATGCTCTTCTTGGAGGGAGGCATATGCCTCATTCAACCTGCAGAGAAGAGCTTGCGCAGTTAGAAAGAAAGACGAAGTTCTTGCCCGGTCCTCTTTACGAGCGCCTTACATTTATTTAAAGTGAGCTCTTCAATATCCGACTTCTGCTGTGGCTGCTTCGTGACAATATATATTGTGTAGACAGTGCAAAGCACGTTCACGCAGAGTAATATCATTTCTTAATTTATGAAAAATTGACACACTTGGCACACGCTAGCAAAGAAAAGTGCATGAAGGCTTTGCCGAAAAAATAAATGTTGACGACTTCATGGCATTGCGACAAATGTTTATGCAACCGATCAAGAAATGCCTGATGATTAGTAATAGATGCCATTTCATTGGGAAGATCATTCCACGAAGCAATGCCTCGGGGAAGTGCTGATGGATTAAAAACGTTAGTGCACCCCCTTATGCGCCTAATGCTGTATTGACTATGCCAGCGGCGTGGTATGCGTGTGGGAATTTCCAATGGAACGTGAGATGGCCTGAAGCTGTAGTGGTATTTACGGAGCAATGACAGAATAGCAATGGAACGACGTGCACCTAATGGGGCAAGCGAGATGTCGTGTTTGATCTGCGTTACGCTGGAACTGAGGCTGTAGTTGGAGGTATTGAAACGAGCGGCTCTGTTTTGTACAGGCTTCAGCTTGTTAGGTAGACTTAATGAGGAGACCACAATTATGAAGCGTATTCTCACTGCGGACACACAATGGTTTCGTAGGCGAGTTGTCTGAGATTTCTTGGCGAGTTCCACAAGCTCTGGCGAATGTATCCAATTGACCTGGAAGCCTTGACAGTAATGGAGTTGATAGGCAGGTTTTATGAAAGATCAGGCTTGAAATATATGCCTAAATATACTTATAATGATGCCTGGGATACTACTGTACTATCTATTATGTATGAGAAGTCGGAATTTATGTGCTTGTGAAAAGTTACAATCTTGCATTTAGTTTATTAAGTCTCATTTGCCACCTTTCACACCACTTTGTAATTATTTTGAGGTCATTTGAAGAGGTAAATAATCTTCAGTGGCTTCAAATTGACCGGTAAATGGTACAATCGTCCGTGAAAAGACGTAGGTTAGAAGATGTGCCAGTGGACAAATCGTTAATGTATATAAGGCACAGTAAAGGGCTAGGACACTGCCCTGAGGTACAGCTGATTCACGTCACAGAAAAAGGGGGTGAAAGTGTTAACTGAAGTGAACGGCTGACGGCAAGCAAGAAAGTTACGAAGCCTTGATAATGTTAAAGAATCTCAACAGTGAGCGGATAATTTCGAGAATAACTTTGAGTGCGCAACGCAGTCAAAGGCTTTAGCCAAATCTGAAAATATACATATAGTTTGTTAGAAGACCTCCAGTCAGTCGTGAATTCTATAGTAGTGGCGTGTCACATGATATACCTTCTCTAAAACCATGTTGCTGGGAAAAAAAGAATCAATTATTTCCGAAGTAAATGTAAATATGAGAAGGAATAATTTGTTCAAGCAAGTTACAGCAAATGCATGTTGGCGATATGGGTCGTTAATTTTGCGAAGAATGTTAATTACTGCTTTTGAAAACAGGGATGACTTTCTCGATCTTCCAGTCGATGGGTAATAAGCCTGATGATAATGATTGCTGAAAAATATGACAAAGGATTTGACTTGATTAGAACCGTGTTTTCAAATACTTTAAAAATAATGTTGCCAGCTCTAGCACTGGTTGAGATCTTGAGGTTTTTTATGAGGTTAGCGACATCTTCATTGGAAACAACAAATGCACTCTGGTACTGATAATTAGGGTCAAGAACAATGGGTATGTTGTAGTGATCTTCCCTCGTAAATACTGTGGCAAAATATATGTTATATGCATGTAGGTTCTCGCTATCTGGAAGGTGCTGTTGGTATTCGTCATACAATGAAATGTGATTACTGATGCTGTTGGGACATACAACACGCCAAAACTTTTTCGGATTTGACTTCAAGAGGCAAGGAAGATCGTGAGAAACTTATTTATTTTTTTTAAATTTTGAATAACGGAGCAGTAGTTTTTAAGCATTCACAATAATTTTGCAAGACGATGCCGTGGATTCAAGCTTAACTTTTTTGTACAGGTGCTTCTTTTTATTACGATGACGATTCAAATGTTCCTTAAGCCATAGATTAGCTTTATCGTTTAAAATGACACACACGGGAAAGCACCGGTGAAATACATATGTTAGCATGTTTTGGAAAAGCACCCAGCCCTGCTCAACTGTTCTATCAAAAAACGAACGCAACATTTCTTGTACGAAAATTTTTTCAAGTGCGATATTCATATCTTTATTAGTAGCTCAATTGTAATCGCTGATTTCAGTGATAGTACCACAATGAAATGCATGAGAAATATGCAGTTGTAACTGGATAAGACTGTGATCGCTAAAGCAGTCAAGGCACAGCACATCACCAGTTGATTCGGGAGCATTGTAAAAAACGAGGTCCAGAACATTAATACCACCGGTTGGCTCAATAATAAGTTGAAAAAAATTTAAGTCTAAGGAGAGGCTTATGAGTTTTGTTGCACTGTGGCAAGGAGGTGACGACTGAGACGAGTCTATTTGCGGAAAGTTAGTCTCCAACCAGGCAATTTATGTCAGCTGGGCATTTTCGTGGGCCTGAAGTAATGGAACTCCGCAGATCATCAATGAAAGAAATTTTGCAATCCGGAAGACGGTAGCAGACACCAACTAGTATCTTCGCCATAGATTTAAAACAGGTGGCCCACACTATTTCAATGCAAAAGTCGGTATTCACCAGAAATGATGCCAGTCGTTTTTTTTGAGCTATAAGAACACCACCGCCTTTATCAGCAGCATGATATTTTCTATATAGGCCATACTTATATGGCTTGGCAAACATTGCAATGTCCTTTGCGTCAGGTTGAGGCCACGTTTCTGTGAATGAATGATATCGCTATCAGCATCCTCCAAGAAGGAACACAGATCATCACGTTTTCGAAAAGCTTTTATTATAACTAAAAAATAAAGATAATGATTTCAAACTATTGCTTGTGGGTCTAGGTATTGTTCAAGTTTGTTTGTTTTTCATGGTCTAGCTATCTAATGGATGCTATAACACAGTCTGTTGTGCTGTCATACACGTACATTTGTTCATCGATCTGCAGTTTATCAAAAACCAGCTTGTATATCTTATCCTGCGTACTGACAAATTCAAGTAGCTTTCGCCTTGCTAACCTGGTTGCAGCAGAAAAGTCTTCTCAAACATACTAAGTCGAGCCTTTGATCTTATGCGCAAATGCAATAACTTGCTGCTTATCTTTGAAGAATGCCAGTTTGGCGACGATTTATTTATATGTAGAATATAAAGTCCCAAAACCGCCATATGATTATGAGAGACGCCGTAGTGGAGGGCTCCGGAAATTTCGACCACCTGGGTTTCTTTAACGTTCACTCAAATCTGAGCACACTGGTCTTAGCATTTTTGCCACCATCGAAAATGCATCAGCAGCCAAGTACCTTAATAAACAATTGTATCGGGCCAGTTGGTAAGGATCTATCTTGCTAGGAAGCGCAGCCACCACTACACAGAACACACGACACAAGCGCTTACTTCAACTAAACGCTTATTGCAAACGTCAGAGTATATAAAGGGAGTGAAAAGGGAAAAAGAATATTAAAAGGTAGACAAAAAAAGCACACGTGCCAGTGCCGTAAATTACTATTTGTTATTGTCTATCACCCCATCCAAAAAACATAGTTCTTTCCACGTGAGTGAGATAGAGGGTGCACTAACACACTCAATATCATCGCGTGTCATTTCTGCCGCTCCTACTATCAAACGGGTTAATAAATCTCTGTCCCGATATAACACGCACGTGTTATCGAAATAAGGCACACAACTGCTCTCCTTACAATGGATCGCCAAGTGACCATCGGTACGCTTCTGCACTTTATTGTGGTGCTCTTTTAGCCTCTCATTAATGCATCTTTCAGTTGTTCCCACATAAATAAGACAACATGACAACGGCACTCTGTAAACAACCGACTGTGTAAACTCAACATATTTATTGCGACGCTTAATTTGGCATCCTTTCTTTTCTTTTGAAACAGGACAAGTTTTGTGACATATTCTGGACAGTTTTTCAGGAGCAGCCATGACCACTCGCACGCCCACCTTATTACCAAGCTTTTCAAGATTGTGTGCCACACTATGGATATGGGGGACAACAGCCGTTTTACGCTGCTGCAGGGAAGTGTTAATACGCTGCCTATTTTGTTTCTTTAGGTCCCTATGTAGCGATTCAGCGACGCTTATAACCATTCGTTGCGGATAACCTGCTGCCTTCAGTCGCAAAACCTGTTGCTCAAAGCTCTTCTTCATGAGGTGAAAACAGGACTTTTTTAACGAATTAAAAGGCACATTCGTGCAACAGACCTACTACTTCACTACTTTCGTATGGGCAGAAGAGAAAGCCAACAAACGTGGTCATCCTGAAATTGCAACAAAAGATCTAGGAACCTGAGCGTATCACCATTGGGCACTTCATGTGTTAGTTTCAGAGGCTGACAAACTGTCTCAAATACTCCAAATGTCAAAACAGAAACACTTTGAAACTCTTTGGCATCACACCTCAAAAAAAACTAAATAATCATCCACAAACCTGAAGCTCTTTAAAACCTTAGTTCCCGACAACCTCTCATCAATTATTCGATCTAAGTGGGCCATAAAAATATCACTTAGGACGGGTGCATTAGCCGAACCAATACAAATACCCTGTTTTTGGATATAGGTGTTCCCATTCCAATTAACGAATGTGGACGTTAAGTACAAAGCCAGTAAATTCAAAAAACCTCTCAGTTACATACCACAAGTTATCTGAAAGGTCACTGCATCATGCTCAAGTATGCACTATTTGACAAATTCTAGAAGTATTTCATGAAGTAAAGAATTGATTGATTGATTTGTGAGGTTTAACGTCCCAAAACCACCATATGATTATGAGAGACGCCGTAGTGGAGGGCTCCGGAAATTTTGACCACCTGGGGTTCTTTCACGTGCACCCAAATCTGAGTACACGGGCCTACAACATTTCCGCCTCCATCGGAAATGCAGCCACCGCCGCCGGGAATCGAACCCGCGACCTGCGGGTCAGCAGCCGAGTATGAAGTAAAGAATAGTACACATCTTTCACCTCTATGGACAACGCCTTAGCGACAGTTTTGGCATTCGATACCAAAAAAATTCACAATCTACTCAGATTTTTTGTCGTGAAATGGGTCATTATTTGAAGGATATTCAGTTTTTCCTGTAGAAAAAACGCCACAGTTTTTTGCCAAGAACCTTGTTCCGAAATAATTACCCGAAACGGCATTCTATCTTTGTGCGTCTTGCAACTAAAACATGTCTAAGCCCAGTTTATCTGTTTTCCTGATCTGTTTAGCCAAATAATGCAATAGAAGGCTGTTGCGCAAGTTTTTTTGCAGCCGTTCGAAAAGATTTCAGAGACACTTTTGGCATAATATTGAATACCGACTCAATCACCACTTGCGCTTTTTGAAAAAAAAAACCATTCGGGAAAACACAGAACCCACCTTCTTTGTCAGAAGGAATCACACAAAGTCCCGATTCTTCGAGGTATGTGACCGCCTTCCTTATGGGCAACACTGGATGCTCTGGCCTGAACTTTTCAAGCACATCAACGCCCTCGATAACACACCGATCCTTTTCACAATCCGGAGCACAACCAGAAAGTTGTCTCACAAGAGACAGGAGCTTAGGCGCTTCAAGTCTTGGTTCAACAGCGTACTTGGGATTTCGTCTTAACGTCTCTTTCACATATTCAGGAAGAACGACGTCATCCGTGATGTGAATAATGTTGCCCTCAGCAGGTTTCTTCAGCTGGTCCTTGGACCTGAGCTGTGACAGTATTGTTGACCAAAGGCGTTCAGTTTCGCAGTTCACAAGGCCCCCCAATTCACGCCATTTTTTTCTTTTTTTGGTTTGTTGAGCCGCATTCCACGTAGATAAGATTGCGCAGAATATCCCGGCAGAGGCCTGTCTGCTTGTGACACTCCGAACGCAGGATCGTGGCAAGCGCTTGTGTTGTGTGTTCTGTGTAATAGTGGCTGCGCTTTCTAGCAAGACGAGTACCTTAGCCACAAGACCACCGCGGCAGGGCGGTTTGGCGATTATAGGTCTGCGCTCATTCACCGCAAATTTCCCTAGTCAATGAACGCGTTCAAATCAGCCCTCAGTGATAGTAACGCCCAACTGTTGCGAGCAGAAGTAAATAATTGTCTGCTTACAATCATTCCACTTTTTTTTCTCGTCGTCCTCGAGCACGAAGAAATACAAGTTTGATCGGCGAGACCTGTTCTCAGCGTCGTCACATCTTTCTGTAACGTTATTTACTTTTGCAGCTAGGTCACCCAAGGAAGGATCAAGGCCATTGGCCTTAGGTCTGGTAATTAAGCCATGTTCACGCTGGGCAGCTATCTAGCACACCGCGCTGCAAAAGCGAGCACCCTGCACAATCGGGACGAGTAAATAACGCATGTCTGATGCAGCGTTGTGTGCAGTGGGCATCATTGCACGTCCATGTTTTCCTGTTTCCCTTTTTCCTTTATTTCAGAGGCGTTTATTTTTTGAACTTTTCTCCAGACGACTGCTATGAAGTTTTTACAGCTGCCCATGTATATCGCAGTCTTTTTTTTTCTTTCTAGGACTTTGTGCCCGGTGAACAGAGGTACGAAGGTGTCATGCGCGTGTGCTTCAAGATTCCAGATGGCATGGCTATGACAACAGCGGAACACGTCAAAGGCGTATGTACTGGGCATTAGTCTTTTTCTAACAAAGCTTTTGTACAAGCTACCTCAAGCGTGCTGATATATATTTGTAACTTGTTGGTTCGCACTCATGGAATATATAAACATGCGTGCTCGTTAGAACGCGTCGATGCATGTATTTATTGCTATAGTGATGGGATTCTGCTATTGTGGTGCAGTTTTTTTCTGCGTGCCTGAGCGGCAACACTGACATGAGTGACTCAAGCCAGGTGATGGAATGCTCAATAGCCCGTCGGGGATACATGGATGACCCAATGAACACGGATAACTGCTGGAGAGAAGTTGAGCTGTGGAAGATCCACTACAATGTGAAAGAGTCATTGGCAGAAAAGTTCCAGGTATGTGAATTATACGTGTTATGACAATTCATCTTTTAGCAAGGGTCGCAATACTCGAGGGCGTTCCTCAAATAATGACACCCACTTGTATGTATGTATGTATGTATGTATGTATGTATGTATGTATATAGTATGTATGTTGTATGTATGTATGTATGTATTATAATGAGAGTGGGAGAGGCGCGTCCAGATCCCGACTTTCTCCTAAGTTCGTGTCCTACTGCCGCTACTCGTATCCTACTGCAGCGCCCGGCTACCTCTACTGCTATATATGCTGGCATTAGACTGAAACCATGTCACTGGTTTCGCTAGAACGACGGCCAAGACTGGCTTACGACTTACAACCTTATGGGTTCGGCCACTCGCTAGACCCAAGCCGCGAAACTAAGCTATCTGCCATTCTATTTCACCGCAGTAGCCGAAATGTGGTATTTCAATCACGCATCTGCCTTTGTCGATTGTCCAACTTTTGCGAACAAGCTGCGACACTCCTTAGATGTTGATAGGGTTGTTCTGAAACCGAGAAACAGAAGCTTGCTGTGCGTGTTCTATTTGCACACGAGTCATACACTTCGTATATTGACGATGTCCGGGCCGTCTGTCGCCGTGCGAACAGTGATATGACGGAAGCCGAACGCGTTTGCCACTACCTTAAAGGAATCGGCACGCTTTCATTTAACGCCTTGGCCCTTAACGTTCCAACTACGGTTAAAGACACCACATTCACATGCCGTTGCTTTGACCAATTGCAGTCCCTCCACCTTCAACAATACAGTGATCCTCGCATTATGCCTCCCTCTGATTGATATACCCTTTTCCGCACATTCATTCGTGAAGAGCAGTGATACCATTAGTAGCAGTGCTCCATAGCCCCTCACTTCGACACGCGCAGCCTTGTAAATGAGAAGTTGGCGGCCATGATGACACCGACAGTGCCAGTTGCTCCATCAGCACGCCCGATTTCTGCATTGTTGATGTGGCGTTCATGATGAGACCGATAGCATCGGTTGCTCAATCTGTGATACCCACATACGTGAATTTTACTGCCATTTCACCAATTGCAGACACATGTGGGCACACTTGCATCGCTTGCGGCTGTTTGGCTTCTGTGCGGAGGGAGTATAGCCACGGCATCTTCACCTTGCGAATATTCACCCCGACATTTCGCGATGGTTAAAAGCGTTCCTGACGAACCATTCTCAATTCATTGCAGTTAACAACCGTGAATCTAGCCCCTTCTCAGTGACTTCCGGCATACCGCAAGGATTAATCATTGGACCTCTACTTTTCCTAAAATTTATAAATAACCTACCTCTGCTCGTGTCTTGCAACGTTCGTTTGTTCGCAGACGATTGCGTCATTTATCGAACAATTAATAACTCGTCGAAAGAAGACTTGCTTCAGAAAAATGTAGACTTTCTATGGCAATGGTCCGACCGTTGGTTAATGGATCTTAATTCTAAGAAGCGCAAACTGGTTGTATTTGCTCGTCGCCGCGATCCATTTCTTCACCAATACACAATCAGTAACATTCTCGTTTGTGCTGCGCAGTCATAGAAGTTCTACATGTTACCTAATCGAACGGCTCATTCTGGAACACACACGTTCCTAACATCATTTCGTCTGCTAACAAGCCAATCTGTTTTCTCACGCGTCATCTCAAAGGCACCCCCAAAGCTCTAAAACAACAGGCCTACCAGGCAACAGTCAGACCGAAACTTGAAAATGCATCTGCCAAATGGAATCCTCACCAAATGTATCTTATAAATGCACTCGAAGCCGTTCGGCACTGTGCCACAAGGTTCATCTCTTCAAGTTAATCATACGATGCAAGCATATCTTAGTTAAAAGAAGAATTGAATATGCTTCCTTTTTGCACACGCCAGCGCACTGCAACCCTGTCACTTTTCCACAAGTTCTATCACACATCACTTAATCAGCCACCCCAGGAAAATAAAGCGAAGTGGCCTCACTTGCGTCTTTGAACATCAGACTCCCGAGTTTCGCCGACACGTAGTGCCACCTATCGACGCTGTTCTGGGTAGTACACAGCCCGACATCTTTGCACAAACCAGGTGCAATTAGCGCGTGCGAAACAATTGAGATAAATTTTAAGTGTGTTTCTGTATTGAACACTCAGAAAAGAAGCTTTGAATTTCTCTCCACCAGTGGGACGTGTCAACGAATCGCCATGAAGTGCCCGCTGGTTTACTCGCCAGAACGTAGGCAGAAACAAGAGCAGACGCAACAGCTCTCCACTCTATATAGAAGAGACCTAAGCCATGCTTTACGAAGAAAGACCGGAGTTGTGCTACTGTTGCGTCGTGCATTGCAGCAGACGTAAATGAATTCAGTTTTACCCATTCATGTACAACTATCGTGAAGCAGAACGACGAAAACGCTGAATACGGGCTGTTGCGAACGTGTTTGATAAGCGAATTACTCGCGTTCTCTAAGGCCAGTCACATGAGTAAGTGTAATAATGTAGGTCTCCTGTTATTGTTTTGAGTAGCCTTGATGAAGAACCGTGGTAACCTCGCTGATTAGGCTCATCAAAGCCTCTGACCACAGCGCGTGCCGGGTGGAAGGCAGACTTGTGACGCGTGCAATAGCCATTGCAGAAGCCGTGACCACCGATAATCTGAAGTGGTCACCACCACACAGCATCGCGCACGTAGGCTTTGATGGCTGTAAGTTATGGCTTCAACTAGCAAATCCTAACATGTACGTCATACAGGTAAATAGCAAAATGTTGGTGGTCACCACAGTAAGGTTGTTCTTGCCGTCGGTCTTTGCAATTACCGGAGCTATCTCGAAGGCCACGATATTTTGATTTTATTGTACTCTGAAAAAGTGGACACACATGTATCCTAATTTGCAGTATATACAAACGGAAAACAACTGTGAACAGAGCCTTCTAGGATGCGTAATTTAACGCACGAGATGTGAAAGATGGATGGAAGATGCAACTGCAAAGGCGAAAATTGCCAGTGCCATCTGATAAAGCGAGTTTCTTGCCACTGATCGAAAACTACATTGCTCGCGTAAGTACTTTGTCGCTTTCAAATCATGTGTACACTTAACAATAATGCATTTAGGCGCTACAGAAAGCACGTCGGAGTGCTTGCCTCGAACTCGATGTCATCCGACGCTCGCTTGCGCCTAAATAACGGAAGCATCCTTGGTGTTGTATCCGCAGTTCGCTTTATCGATCTTCTTACTTTTTTGAAGCAACGTAGGATTGACCATACAAACTTTTCCACTAAACCTTTTCCCACTAAAATGCAAGTTGCACGCGTTACCGTCCTCTTCAAGAAAGGCGATAGAAATAACATGTCGAATTACCGGCCTGGGTCCATTCTGCCAGTCCTATCGAAGGCATTAGAAAAACTAATATTAAAAAGGCTGACTAATTTTGAAAGGAAGTTTCAGTTGCTTCATGACTCGCAGTATGGTTTCCGCAAAGGCTTCAGTACAGAATATGCTCTCATGGCACAGAAAGAGTACATTTATCAGCAATTTGAACAGGGAAACGTTGTGTTGGGGCTGTTCGTAGATTTTACGAAAGCTTTTGACCACATTAACCACAAATTACTTATAGAAAAACTGGAACGGTACGGTATTCGGGGAACGGCGGGATCATTAATACAGTCTTATTTGCAACACCGTAATCAGATTGTTAGCCTGGGTGGTTGCAATTCCGATTCTTTGTCAATCGTTGCAGGAGTTCCACAGGGAAGCATTTTGGGACCTTTCCTCTTCAATATTTACATTATTGATATCGTGAACATCTCCTCTGACGTAAAATTTATAATATATGCAGATGATACGAATATATTTTTAACAGGAAAAGCAGTGAACGAATTAATAACACATGCAAATCTTCTGCTCATTAGATTAGAAAAATGGACAAGAGAAAACGGTCTAAAAATAAATGTTGCAAAGACTAAGGCTATGGTATTTCATGCTAAAAATAAAGCGGAAATTGTAAAACAAACGATCTTTTTAAATTGCACCCCTGTCGAGATAGTTCCTTCTCTTAAAATATTAGGAGTAATATTTCAAGAAACATTATCATGGGATCACCACATACACTTCTTAGCTACGAAGGTCTCTCAGGTAGTCGTTCTTGTGTACCGAAACAAGCACTTGCTTCCTCGGAATATTTTGTTGTTAATTTACAATACCTTATTTTTATCAAGAATCAATTACTGCCATCTAGTTTGGGCTCTAACTTCTAAAGAAAACATAATCAAACTTCATATGTTGCAAAAAAGGTTTGTACGGGCGGTAGAGAACGTGCCACGTACTTATCATACTCGTTCCTTATTTGAAAAGTACAACCTAATGCCAGTAATAAAAATGTATGATTTTCTTCTGTCCAAGAAATATAAGCAAGACATAAAAAAACTCTAATCTGTTTCTAAAGCAGTTGGCAGATTTAATACTTAACCAGCCTAAGTATAATACCCGGAAAAATGAAGTGTGGACTGTTCGAACCTTTAGAACCACATACGGTCTTCAATCGTTGGGAAATAAACTTCCAAGGTTAGTAAATGAACTTAGGGATAACGAAATTGACTTAGAAAAAATCACCTTTAAACAACTGCGGAATCATTTCCTCCAGATGTCATGATCACTCGTTTCTGTTACTTGTAATTTTTTAAAGAATGTATTTTTGTATTTTGTTTTTGTTGACGTGTATTTTGTATACTGCTTTGTGTTTTTTACGATATGTTTTTTGGTGTCTTGTTTGTTTTTTCTGTTTTAGGAAACGAGTATGCACTTGTGGTGTTGCCAAAGCAATAAATTAGGCATATTTCTTTTATGATGCTTTTTCTGTGTTTTGCAAGGCAAATGCGCCTGTATTTTCACATTGCGAAATTATTTGTTTATAGCATTATATGTACCAATATGTTACACCTGTACAGTGTTGATTGCTCATTTTGTCGTATACATGTTTGTATGCTTCGCTCGGATGTATTACGCAAATGCTTCCTTTTTTTAAGGCAAATACGCCAACATTTTTTGCATCTTTTGAAATAGATTTTTTGTCGTTGTTGTTTAAGCATTAGACGTTTCGTTTTATCACACATGTACAGTGATGATTTTTTTCTTGTCATAGACCTGTTTATGTTTATTTTACGCGTATGATCCCGAATGTTTTTATGAAAGTGTTACCGCTGCTGCGATGTGTTCGGGGAGGGGGAAGGGGGGCCTGCGGCCTTGTCAAGCTGGCATCACGCCAGCTTTTTCTGCGGGTCTCCTGCATCATGTATCCTTGATGCGAAATAGAGTCATTATTATTATCATTATTATTAACTTGCCGGGCCCTTGAGTATGAGGTAAGTGCGCCTCAGCACCAACGAAAAAAAGAGGGCCTATGCACGTTCGCAGGCGGATTGCTCTCTTTGCACTACCCAGTTATGGCCAGTGCGGCCATGAGGGCGCAGGTGGTGGCGTTTCTCGCAGCGGTATTTCTCGCAGCGGTATTTTTACTGTGGTATTCCAGGCCCCACCAGCAGCATAAACCAAAACGTTATGCTGAGTTCGAGCAATACCTGTTATGAAGACTCATTCATTATGACTCAGACTTCTTTCTACCTGTTCACGCAGCACCGGTTTCCGTCTCCTCCAGCGTCCACGCGTCAACATCAGGGTCATCGTCCCTATAGACCATGCTCTTCTGCGCCATACCGCCGATTTGCATTGACGCTTCTCCCGTCTAGCATCTCGTTGAAAAACATTCGAAAGACTGAGGATTTAGGGAGGAGAATCTCCGTCCCGTCGATGATCAAAAATATTTCTAGTGCACCCAGCCAACGCGTTGTCAGTGATCACTGAAGGTGTTCCTGTGCAAGCGCCTGTTGCTACCGGTGCCGTTACTTCTGTTGTGCGTAGAGACTTGTGCTCGCTACTCCGTAAAGCCACAACACTTAATGTAGGACCTGTTGCGCAGCGCAAGTAATGTAATCATCCAACCCGATGCAGAGTGTACTGCTCACGTTTTCATTGACTGCATACGCCACTACATCGAGGTGATTGTGCTGTGCACTTGCGTTCATAAGCTTATCCTGGATTGAGATTTTTTTACATTCTGCCTCCACTGCCATTTCAAGTGAATAACACGTCGTTCACACCACGGATAGATGGAATGCATCCACGTGAGCACCGCCAACGTCATTTTTCAACTTGACGGTCGCTGAAGAGATTGTTTTGTGCCCTGGTCTCGAACGCATCGTAGCTGTCACATCTAGCCAAGTAACCGATGGTGACGACGCCCAAGCTGCCCAGCTCTTCGCTGCGCTTCGCGCAGTATTCTAGTCGCCTTATGTCGCTTCGGATGTCTCGTGGCCGCACCCTTCTGCATGTTTGCATCACAACTGCAGGATCCATAATGTTCATCGAGAGAATGACTGGCGATGATTGACGGCTCTGTACTGACCTCCATTCTAACTCTGCTCGTCTTCATCGTCAGTACCAGGTTCAGGTCCGATTTCTTACTCTTTCTGAACAGTATTCGCTCCCGTTTTGAGATCGGCACAATTCGCCGCGCTATGGGCACTTCAAGCTAAGCATATGTCCTGCGTGAATAGCTGTGCCACGACAATGAGTCTTACTCCGGTGGCTGTACACCACACTGAAACCGGTGGTTTTGTCTTACGTGCTCGACCGTATCGCTTCTCCCAATCGGAAAGCAAAGTCATTGAAACAAGTTGAGGATACGCTACCACGCAAGATAATACGGTCCTCTTCCAGTTTATCGACTTCTCCGGTCGTATTACTGAAAATGAAAAAAAATGGTCCCGCTTGTTTCTGAGTTAGTTACCGCGAGCTAAATAATATCACATGCAAGAATGAATACCGTACTCGGTAAAAAATTACTTCCACGTGGGAGCAAAATGCCTGTCCTCTGGCCACTCTCCTGTCTGGAGCAATGTTCTCGCTCCGGCTGGCGAGAAGAATTGCGTAGAGCAGCCGGAGTACTTTCGCAGATATTTCACTCTGGCGAATCAGAGTAATTTTATGGCGCCGCCGGAGTACTCTTTACCGGCATTGCACTATGGCTGACCAGAGGCATAGAGTTTCCTAATATACACAAGAGGGAACTGTGACGCTAGTGTCTATGTATGCTGCAATGCACGGCGCTTCAGCGAGCATGGGAATGATGGGTAGTACACACATTTGTCTAATCTTTGTACTTCTGGCCTGTTTTTGGCTCTGTGTGCGTTCGTGTGGCTTGGAGCTGTTTTCTCACGAAACAAAAATCAGCAAATTTTCAGCGGTTGTGCTTCGCCGCCTTATTCTTTTAGACTTTCCTTTCCTAATCGGGTCACTAAGTTCAAAAGGGTTGAACCTCTCTTTCAAAACAAAGCCGAAACACAGCAATAAACGAAGCCGCAAGTACGATTCGCTGCCCGCAAGTACGAAGACTAAGCAAATGTGTGTACTATACCAATCATTCCCATGGTCGCTGAACGATTGCAGCGACAGAGTTCACTCTAGTTAATTTTAGGAAACTCTGTGGCCGGGGGGACTACATGGCATCTTTAGAGTACTTATCGGGGTTTTTCACTATACTGGGCTACAACTTTCCCTCGCACTGAAGGGAAAGCTACGGAGGCGGAGCTTCTGCACATGCAGCACTACGCGAAGTAATTCGTTTTGGGGTGTGTCTCGTATATAACGCTGTGGAATATGACTGGGGCGCACCATCAGCGTTTTGGTAGACGCAGGCGCCGGTTTGCGTTTGAGGTGCACGTAAAAAGGGGGGACTTTCTTACGCGCTCTAAAACATGAAGCCACAAAAAAAATTGAAAGAAATGCGAATATCTTACTGGTGTGAGCTGCGTCCTGTGTCAAATAGCTCCACGTAAACAACAAAGGAGAAGCATTTATATTTCACGTTGAAAATACGGGTGCTACGTTGGAGTTACGTCACTGGCAGTAGTATGCACGCGATTTAGCTTCGTAGATTTCCCTTCAGTGCCAAAAAACATTGTCGCCGAGTATATCTAAAATTTTGCGTAGCATCTCCGGGGTATTTGACGGAAGTTCTTAGTTCGTCTAGACTGAATTCAATTTAGAAGGATGAGTAGTATTGCTTTTTTTTAATTCTGCGCTGTGCTGTCTGCTTATCTTATTTGAATCATGTCGCGCGTTCATTTGATGAAGGAATGCTTAATTCTCTTGCAAAGCAAACACTGTAGAGTTACTGTGTATTGTTTTTTTTTTTCAAAAGCTCTAGCAGATCGTATTCAAGAGAACGCCTGAGTCCTTCAGTATTATGGAAAGACGGGCTTGTTCGTTTCGCTGCATACTGAAGCTTTAGCGCACACACACGAGGACACAGACGAAAGGGACACAGGGACCAGCGCAGTGTTTCAACTTTTCTAAAAAATTATACTTACCACAGGGGCTACCTTGAATACAATACACACTCCATTTTTTGGCGGGACAGTTTAGTTTAACATAGTACAACTGTGCTTTCTAGGTACATGCAGAGTAATTCAAGAAAGGTTGCTAGTGATATTCCACTGCTATTACGGAAAGACACTTCATCATGTTTCGTTCAATGCACTCATTCACGGAACCTAGCCGGGCATCTTGCGGCAAAAAGTAGTATAAGTTTTGAATATAGACACCAAAACCATTGTAACTTCCTTCTTCAACTCCAGATAAATGCAATGCCACTTCCACAGAATTCCTGACGAAAAATGATTATCTAAAAACAAAGATTGCAGATTGGTAGCACAGTGGAAATTGATTATATGCGAAGCACGATTGAGGAAAGTTGATAGATCACTCTAAAATCGGCACAACCTAACGAGGCGGACGTAAAAGTACATGCAGTGGCGTATTATCCAGGCTTCAAAAGATTCAATGGAACCTGGCCTTCCAGTTTTATGGGGCCCCCCGAAAGCCAGAAAAAATGGCCAGCTTCGTTGTTTTGTCCAAAACAGTATAACTTTCCCGCTAGAAGTAGAGAAAAGATGCCTGCAATGAATTTGTTTCCTTCACCTATATCCCTATGAGAGTGCATATTGCCTTAAAAAATTTAACCCTATTACACGTTTGAAAGCGAGCGATTTGTGCATATATGAAAATGTGTGTGGTTGTTTTTTGAGTGTGAATAAAAACGCTTCTGTGGAAGTTATACAAGGATCTCATTTTGAATGCACCATCTTTTCCAGAAGATTTGGCCCACCCCCTTCCCATATTGAAAATATTTTAATTTTAAACCATGATTACTTTTTGCGATCAGTAGGTATATACAATATGCATAACATCACTATAACTAGAGGTGCTTAAATGTGTGTTGTGTGAAATCTACAGTAACTAGATGATCGGTAGCGTGTTTACTGTGTGCACGTGCGAACAGTTTCTGAAAAAGGTCCACCTGTCAACTTCAGCAGTGCTCGCACGCAGACAACCAAAGCGTGCGCTACCCAATCATTGAAGCTGAAGCAGTTAGAGGAAGCTAATTTCCACAAAGGCGCTCACTGATTTCAGAGCGAAGATACTCTCTCTTTAAATTAGGGTAAACAATGCCATAGGTAAAGACGAATGCAAGAAATGGGCAAGGTGCTTGGACTGCACTTATAAGTGTCGCATTCATTCCTTCTTTAAGTCTTGATTTATCGTACAGTTTAGTCTTCTTTCAGTATGATCCAACGTAACGCAGTAATCTTAATGCTGCCCATGTGTCTTCGTTACCTGATATAGGTAAACATTATGACGACAATTTCTCTATGTGCTACGCAAGAAATAGAACGCTCAGGCAATAATAAACACTGCGCAGAGGCTTAAAATGAATATGGCTTGTGTACTTTGCAGCTAACTCTAAAAAGCGTCAAGACTTAAGCATCACCAGATGACAAAGCGAGAAAGAAAGAAGGTGGTCGAGGTGGGAAGGGGCCACCTTTACTTTTTTTCAAGCAGGCTCTCCACACTGTTCATCCGGCCCTGCGTACATGACTTGCTTGTCATGATATCATGTTTGGACGTGCCATTTACCTTCGTCATCCATTCGCGTCACGTGATACTAAATTTGGTATATGTGAAGCTAGCGCAACGACCACGAGCGCACTATGAGCGTGACATGTAGTCATGTTGTTACATGACCCGCATGTCATGATTATCATGCTTGGACGTGTCATTTGTCCTTGTCGTCCATTCGCGTCACGTAATACCAAATTTTAAATAAGTCAAGCTAGCGAAACGGCCGCGAGCGCATCATGAGCGTGGCATGTAGTCTTGTTACATAATTCGCATCTCATGATTATCATGTTTGCGTCAGTATAACACGATTTTCATCCATTCACGTCCCGTAATACCAAATTTGGTATAGGTGAAGCTAGTGAAACAGCCACCAGAGCATCATGAGCATGGCTTACATGACATGCATGCCATGATTACTACGTTAACGTCTGTCACTTGTGTTTGCTATGCAGTGTTGTCACACCATACCAGTTTTTCAACATCCCATGTGAACGAAACGACCACAAGAGCAGCAAGACCATGAAATGTAAAGCATAACATTCATGACATACATGAAATGATAATCATGTGTAGTGAAGAAGGTGAGTGCTGCTCGGATAGGCAGGGAGTATCACTCAGTCTGTGAAGAAGACGACGTTTGGTTGGCTGGTTACACAGGCTGGTACCGCCATTACCACATGACGTGTCGTGACCACTCTCCTGTTTTATAAAAGAGTGCCGCTCTGAAACGCCTCATTTTAATTGGTGGAAGTGCTGGGTAACGCATAATCCTGGAATTTCGAAACCGCAACAACTAATTTCGGCTCCAACTACTGCAGCTCCTGTTTGTCTCGGCTCCTTTCGGCAACGCGATCCACCTACCTTCAGTGGAACCGATGACAAGGATGTGGAAGACTGGCTCGACGAATACGACTGCGTGAGCAAGCACAACAAGTGGGACGATGCGCACAAAGCTTACTGTCGTCCAATTTTATTTGACCGACGTCGAGGGTTGTGGTACCGTAATCACGAGAGAGACCTCCCCACCTGGTCGGCCTTCCGAACGGCGTTTGCGGACTTGTTTGACCGACCAGCGCTTCGCAAACTATGGGCCGAGCAGCGCTTGCGTACTAGGGCTTAGAAGAATGGCGAGAATTACACCAGTTATATCGAAGATGTGGTAGACCTTCGCCGGCGTGTCAACTCGGCCATGACAGAAGCCAAGAAGATCAAACACATCTTGAAAGGCGTGACTGACGACGCATTTCAGATGTTTGTCGCCAAGAGCCCGCAAACGGTAGCGGAAGTGATCCAACTTTGTCAGAGTTATGACGAGCTCTACAAACAGTGTGACATCACTCGTCGTGCCAGCACGCCATGTGCAACAATCTCCGCGTTAACGTCGGCTGGCAGTGCTATCGACCACACCAGTTTGCTTCTCGAGATCAAGCAATTTTTACGAGAGGAGGTCGCACGCCATACGTTCCTCAAGCCTTATACCTCCGAAGGCACCCCATCTACTTTAGTGCCATCAATACAGCGAGTAGTTCAAGAGAAAGTGTCCGAGGTGTTACCAACAGTTCACGCACCACCTGTGGCTGCTCTATTTACCTATGCCGAAGCACTGAACGGAACCCGACGTCCGCCTGTCGCGAACGCCCACGTTTCTTTGTCGCGAACGCCTACGTCCACGCGCCCCTTTGTCGTACCGACTTAGCCTATGTACCAGGCTGCCCGCCCTTTCTCCCGGCCACCACCACCACGCTTTCAGAACCCTTGGAGCACTCAAGACAACCGCCCCATATGCTTCACCTGTGGAATTGCGGGTCACGTGGCGCGATTTCGTCGACGGCGTGAGTTTTTCCTGCGTGGCGGCGTCCGGCCCAAAAACTATGATTTTTCACCACGACCAGAGCCTGCTGTATCTGGCGAGCCTGCCACCATTGACACATTTTCACCTCGCCAAAACTTCAACAGACACCGGTCGCCTTCACCTTAACGCCATTCCCTTCCCACTGTGCTACGTCGACCTCGCCCTGTCCGTGAGGAAAACTAGGAGCCACAGTTCCGGGGGCAAGAACTGCGGATCTTTCGAACTCCGCAAGACCTTTTTTTTTTCGCCGTCCAACGTCGTTGCTGTCTCCGTTAAAGGTATACGTGTTTTTTCATTGGTCCATGCTGGCGCCGCAGTGTCTCTAATGAATGAAAAACTTTGCCATCGACTAAAAAAGCTCACAATGCCTCTTCATGACTTCATTTTGAGCACTGCGAGCGAGCAACGAATTCGTCCTTTTGCTGCATGCACAGCACGTGTCGCTATTGCTGACGATATTTATATCGTCGAGTTTGTAGTGCTCCCGCAGTGCTCCCATGACATTATATTAGGCTGGGGTTTTCTCCGCACTTCTCATGCCGTCATCGACTGCGCTCGCGCTGAAGTGGAGTTCACGCCGTTAAGCGACCCTGCTTCACTCGACTGGCTCCTTTTAACTGCAAAAGTTTTCGTTGCCGCCGGCACTTCGATACCCCCGTTCTCATCCGCCATAGTTCCGCTTTCCTGTGACGTCTCTAGTGGCTCAACTCTTCTTTTTACGCCTTCTGAAACCGCTGTTCACCGCAAGTGCTTCCCGATCCCTTTCGTCATTCTGAAAATTCACGATGGATCAAGTGCAATTTATGTTTAAATCTGTTTCCCTTGCCTTCCAAGTTACTGTGCGGAGAGTGCCTGGGGTTTGCCGATAACATTGATTCCTCGAGTGCACGTGTAGTTCCTGACCACACGACTACGCTAACTATTGACGTTGTTGATTGCTGCGCGTCACCCTCTTCCCTATCATTCACCGACGCAATTTCGCGCTGCATCGACACCAACCTTACGGCCGAGCAGCGCACCGACATCATCACCCTCCTCGAGTGCTTCCGAGCCAGCTTCGATCACCAGCAACTGACTTTGGGCCGTGTTTCCACAGTATCTCACCAAATCGACACTGGCCTTCACGCTCCTTTACCTCAGCGTCCATATCGGGTATCGGCATCTGAGCGCCGTATAATCGCAGAGCAAGTTGACTACATGTTGAAGCGTGGCGTTATTGAGCCCTCTAACAGCCTTTGGGCCTCCCCAGTTGTTCTAGTCAAGAAAAAGTATGGCTCAATCAGATTCTGCGTCGACTACCGCCGGTTGAATAAGACCACGTGCAAAGATGTTTACCCGCTACCTCGTATAGACGATGCCCTTAACTGCTTACAAGGCGCGGAGTTCTTCTCGTCACTAGATCTGCCTTCAGGTTATTGGCAGGTTCCAATGGCTGAGGCTGATCGCCCCAAGACGACTTTCGTTACCACCGATGGCTTATACGAATATAACGTCATGCCATTCGGGCTCTGCAATGCGCCTGCAACTTCCGAGCGCATGATCGACCACATCCTCCGTGGCCTGAAATGGCACGCATGTCTGTGTTATTTAGACGATGTCGGGATACTTTCAAGCGACTTTTCAATGAATCTTCTGCGCTCCGAGACAGTGCTTACTTGCCTCATCTCCACCAGTCTACAGCTCAACTTGAAGAAGTGTTGCTTCGGCGCTCGAAAACTGCTAATTTTGGGCCATGTTGTATCTAGAGGTGGCCTTCTTCCAGATATGACGAAACTCCTTTCCGTTGTAGAATTTCCTAAGCTGAACACCTGAAAAGAACTTCGCAGCTTCCTCGGTTTATGTTCATATTTTCGTCGTTTTATTCGCAACTTCGCCTCCGTCATATCACCTTGACTGAACTTCTTGCTGGCAACAGCGACCTTCCTAGTTGGTCGTCAGCTTGTGATGCTGCATTTGCCAGACTACGCCACCTTCTTCAGTCACCTCCTATACTGCGACGTTTCGATCCTCTTGCCCCGACGGAAATACACTCGGATGCTAGCGGTGTTGGTCTTGGTGCTGTACTTGCCCAGCGCAAACCCGGATTTGATGAGTACGTCGTCTCTTACGCCAGCCGTGCACTCACAAAAGCAGAAGCCAACTATTCAGTAACCGAAAAGAGTGTCTGGCAATCACATGGGCCATAGGCAATTTTCGACCCTACTTTTACGGGCGCCCATTCAGCGTGGTTACAGATCATCATGCATTATGTTGGCTCTCCTCGTTAAAAGATCCCACCAGCCGGCTCGCCCGTTGGGCGCTTCGGCTACAACAGTACGACATTGGGATTTGGAGCCAGCACGCCGGCCGACATGCAGTTAATGCCTATGTTGGTATTGCAGGTTCTTGTCGCTCTCCGAGCTGCATGGGATTCCGACGCGTCCGGTCAATTGGCGGTGATCCCTTTATTTCCAAAGGCGCTTGCGGAAACGACATCGTGCCACTTGGCTGCAAGGGAACTGCTCCAATGAATTGCCAGTTATCTTCGACGACAGGAACGCCAGCGATACCGTCTGCATTGAAAGTGATATGGCGGAAACTCACCAGTATCAAGTGCCACGTGACCATGTGCAACCTTATTTAAGCGCACGAATATATGCCTTCGTGGGATTTGGTGCCGGCACGCTGGCCGACATGCAGTTAATGCCTATGTTGGTATTGCAGGTTAGTGAACACTGCTCTTTTCATGTACGTAGATTACCTTGCGCACTGCCGGCTCCTCCCACGACGACATGCTCTGCTTAAAGTTGTAGCAAACGAGTGAAAGAACGTGCTCGTCATACAAGATTCCACTTGTTTGCTAACCGGGTACTGTATTTGACTCTATTACTGTTGCTTTCCGGTGATGTAGAGATAAATCCTGGCCCCCACAGTGAAACTGAACTAGAATTACTCAAGAGCTTGCAGGCAGGTCAGAACAGCATCATGAAGAAGCTAGATACTGTCCAGGAAGAACTAGCAAAAGATGGAGCTATGCCCTCTGAAATAAATCATAAATTGGGCAAAGCTGAAGGACAGATTGAAGTTCTTAACGAGACGGTAGAACAACATGGAAACGTGGTCAAACAGCTCGAAAATAAAGTTCATGAACTGTCAACAAAAGACGTCGACCTTGAAAATAGAAGCCGAAGGGCCGACCTGGTCTTTTATGGCATTAAAGATGACAAGAGAGAGACGTGGCTGCAGTCTGAGAAACTGATTAAGGACATCTGTCTCTCGTCTTGCAATAGAACTGACGTCAGTACAAAGAGCACACCGTATCGGTCGATTCAACAAGAAGTTCAACCAGCCAATTGTTGTTAATTTTTCCACCGACAAGAAAAAAATGGATGTCCTTAAAAACGCTAAGAAATTCAAAGGGTGTGATTACAGTGTAAATCAGGACTACGCACCAGAAACACAAGAAATCCGAAAACGATTGTGGAACTATGCTAAAACTGAACTAGCAGACAGCAGTAGCAAGGTTAAACTAAGTTTTGATAAACTAATTGTTGATGGCAAGGCCTTCACGTGGGACAAAGAAAAAGAAAAGGTAGTTCCAGCTCTAAAGAAGTGACATCCTGCTTGTAAGACCGCCTCATCTTCACGCTACCTAACAGCTGTTGTTGTAAACTGCAGAAGTATTGTGAATAAAGTAGATGAATTCACGGGCTTAATTGAATCGACAAAAGCAGAAATAGTGTTTGGGACAGAATAATGGCTGATACCGTCAATCAATATTAGTGAGGTGTTTCGTAGCCACTTTAACGTTTACCGAGAAGATAGGGCAAGAACAGGTGGAGGGGTATTTTTGTTAGTTCACTCTTCCTTACGGTCATCTGAACTTGATATCGGGCACGATGACGTAGAATCGGTCTGGTGCATGGTGACACTTGCTGATAATATGAAATTTATTGCCCGAACGTTTTATCGACCACAAAATTCTGACCAGGATACGTTGCAGCAACTGTACGACATAATTTACAGAACATCAGATCAGTTTTACTTGCCGGTGATTTCAATCTACCGGATTTGACGTGGCATAATGGAACATGTATTTCCTTGACTGGTTGTCGCGAAAACATCAGCATGAAAAACATCGCTGATATGTTCGGTCTTACTCAATACATTACTGTGGCCACAAGGAATAATAACATTTTAGATTTGCTTTTTTGTAATTTGCCAAATATTGTAGACTCTGTGACGTGTATACCCGGTATCAGTGACCATCTCGCGGTTGTAGCAACTATTAAACATGTGATCAAGAGACCCAAGCCCTGCCAATCGAGGAAGGTATCTTTTTATGACAAGGGTGATTACTGTGCTATTTCTCAGGAATTATTTGCTCATTTGCCTGTTTTCGATTGTCATTGCGAGAGCACCGGTGTTCTATAACTGTAGTCTCTATTTAGAGCAAAAGTCATAGAACTAACGGAAAAGTATGTGCCAAGTACAAGCGCGGTTAAACTCAAAAAGTGCAAGAAGCCATGGGTGACACCAGCGATTTTTAGATTAATAAGAAAAAGACGACGAGTATACAAGGCATTGAAGAGAACCCATAGTAGTTATCAGTACACCAAGTTGGTCGAGATAACTAATGAATATAAATCTAAAGTTTGTAGCGCAAAGGATCAATAGTTTAATCGACTAAACGAAAGTATAAAAACGAACCCGCAGCATTTTTGAAGATACGTAAGAAGCTGTGGAGCTGATTCAACCGGAGTAAACGAAATTTTCCATGATGGTCAGATCTTGTCCAGCGACATCGATAAAGCGTCGTGTCTTAATGATTTCTTTCACTCCGTTTTTTTTTACCTCAAACGAATTTTGCGAAATTATCTACGCTGGCGGAGCCACCTCTGGGAACTCAGCCATTAATGCCACCGGTTGAACTCTGCGTGAGCGGTATCGAATCCCTTTTAAAAAATATAGACGAAACCAAGGCCCCTGGTCCATATGCTATTTCCCCACGCGTGTTGAAGCGTTGTGCCTGGCCAATAGCATCTTATCTTCACCTAACATACAAAAAATTTCTCTCTACTGGGGTTCTGCCTGAGGACTGCAAAATGGCTTTCGTGGTTCCCATTCACAAGGGTGGTTCCAAAAAAGAGGCCAACAATTATAGACCTATTTCATTAACATCTATTCCCTGCAAAATACTAGAGCACATTTTCTACAAAGACATAATGAAACACTTAGTTCAACATCAATTATTAGTTGATGATTAACATGGTTTCCGCAAGGGCCTGTCTTGCACAACACAGCTGATTGTGTTCTACCATGATTTAGTGTCCGAGGTTGATGACAACGGTCAAACGCACTGTGCTTTCTTAGATTTCAGAAAGGCGTTTGACACCGTGTGCCATCCCTTGCTTCTTCGCAAACTCGAAAGGGCAAATATTGATAAGAAAGTACTGAATTGGATAGCCTGTTATCTATCACAGTGTCGACAATGTGTCATTCTCAATGGTACTACTTCTTCTACGGTGGAAGTAACATCGGGGGTCCCTCAAGGGTTCGTTTTAGGACCACTACTGTTTTTAGTTTACATTAATGATATTCCTGATGGCATTACTTCTCGAATACGTTCATTCGCTGACGACTCAGTTGTGTAGAGAAAAATAAAAAATGAACAGGATCGCATTGAATTGCAGGCTGATCTTACCCGAATTGTGCAATGGTGTGATAAGTGGAAAATGCAACTTAAAGTGAAAAAATGTGTGCACCTGTCTTTTACTAAAAAAAAGAAAAAGGATGAAGTGCGTTACTTTTTGAACGGTGACGTCATTGATCATCAATCAATGTATAATTACTTGGGTGTAGCACTTGCGAGCGACTGTTCATGGACTGCGCATGTGCATGCGGTAGTTGCAAAAACTGCCAGAGCCCTAAATTTCATTCAACGAAATCGGAGATCCTCCCCTGCTTTCCTAAAAAGTGCTGCGTATATTTCATTTGTCCGCCTGATCTTGGATTATGCATGTTGTGTGTGGGATCCGCGCCAAAAGTCCTTGATTGATCTGATTGAGAAAATACAGAACAGAGCGGCAAGGTTCGTTCTCAGTCGGTATAAGCGAGGTGACAGCTGTACTGAAATGAAAAACGAGCTGGGATGGGAAGCGCTCTCCTCTCGCAGAAGAAAATTGCATTTGAAATTGATATTTCAGATATACCATAAGAAGACTGGCATCAATAAAGACACCTTAAACCACCGCATTATCTGTCTAGAAGGTCTGATCATGACCTTAAGATTCAAAACTACTGGACTGGAACGAACCTTTATGCTATTTCTTTTTTTGTTCATACTGCACAAGAGTGGAAGTGTCTTGTAACCAAGTGTGCTGTCATAACGAAGACTTGTTTTTTTTTTTCAAAGCTGTAACCCCCCACTTACACGCCTTTGGACAAAGCAGGGTATTTCTGAATAAAATAAATAAAGACATTCACGTCGTTTACCAATCTGGGCGGAAACATTCCGACGCACATGCTTTGTCCGATCACCTCTACGACGTAGTGACAAGTCGCCGTCTTCGCCTGCCCCTGACATATCTGCACTTTGTGTCAGTGACATGCTACAGGAGCAACAAAAAGATCCTTGCATTGGTTCACTTATCAACTGGCTGAGTCGAACTCCCTCGCAAAATATCCGTAGAGGTATGCGCCGTCAAATAAAGCACGTCGTTATCAGAAATTGTTTGCTATACAGACGGAAATATCTCTCCGAAGGACGCCAATGGCTCCTAATTATTCCCAGACGTCTGCGCTCAGACATATGCGCCTCCTTTCACGCCGACCCCCAATGCGCCCATGCTGGAGTGTTGAAAACCTACACCCGCCTGTCCCACTGCTACTACTGGCCTGGAATGCACTGCTTCGTTCGTCGCTACGTACGTTCTTGTCTCGCCTGCCAGCGCCGGAAGAATCCCACAAGTTCTCCAGCTCCACTACAACACATACCTTGTCTTTCCTGACCGTTTGACCATGTTGGTATCGATATGTATGGACCTCTTCCAATTACAGCTGCTGGAAATTTCTAGGTAATCGTCGCTATCGATCACCTTACGCACTACACCGAAACGTCACCACTTTCTTGTGCGTCAGCGAGTGACATCGATCGTTTCATATTACATCAGATCATTTTACGTCACGGTGACACATGTGAACTCCTGAGTGACCAAGGGCGTGTGTTTTTGTCGGACGCCGTCGAATTGCTTCTCAAGGAGTGCCAAGTCATTCATCGCACCACCACCGCATATCATCCTTAAAATAATGGCATTAGAGAACGATTCAATCGTACATTAGGAGATATGCTGTCAATGTACGTCGCAACCGATCATTCCAACTGGGACAGTATTTTCCTTTTTGTGACATACGCGCATAACACTGCTGTCCAGACAATCACTGGTTTTTCTCCATACTTCCTCTTTTATGGTAGCGAGCCCTCTTGCACGCTAGACACCATCCTTCCTTACCACCCGAATGTTGCTGACTCGACGACGATGTCACAAGCTGCAAAATACGCGGATGAGTGTCGTCAGCTTGCCCGCTCCCTAACAAGTGCTGAACAGCAACGCCAGAAACACCACCGCGATAGCCCGACGCCTCCGGCTTCTTTTGCATCGGATGGCCTGGTCTGGCTTTGCATCCCTTCAACCAGCCCTGGTCTCTCAACGAAACTGATGTACAAGTATAACGGCTCTTACCGTATGGTTAAACAAACTTCACCCGTGAATTACATCGTGGAGCCGTTTGAGCAACACCATGATCAACGACACCGTGGACGTGAGACCGTCCACATAGATCACCTAAAACCGTATTACGATCCCTCTATTGCCTCCCGCCCATGAGTCGCCAGGATGGCTCTTTTCCGGAGGGGAAGAAAATGTAGTGAAGATTAGTGCTACTCGGATAGGCAGGGGGCATCACTCAGTCTGTGAAGAAGACGACGTTTGGTTGGCTGGGTACTGTTGCGAAGCGCGCCTTCGACGACGTTACGAAGGGCGCCATGAATCTCACCGCTGCAACCACTATTTCGAAAGACGGCGACGCCAACACGGTCTCGAAGGCGCCACTGCTTCGAACTCCGCCGGTAACGTCACCAGCCGTTTGGTAGCGTAGGTTTCTCAGCACGCTACAGCTTCTGCGCAGAGCTAATAAACGAGCGGACGAGACGACGGTGAATTAAACAAGGTTTATCTACAGCATATATACAGAGGCGTTACAAATTCGGCACTGGGGCCGACAGCTTAGAGACCCGAAGAGCCGAGCTCTCCTCTCTAACACATAGGTCTGCTCTCAAATGGGTCTGCTCTCAAATAGGTCTGCTGCTCGCGACGTGCCGCAGGGCTTCTTTTATATGCACAGGGTGGATTCTTTGAATAACCAAATGTCCAACCAGAAGCGCCGCTGGTCATGTGGTCAGAATCCTCCAATGGGGTCGCCGCTGGGCCGCGTCATTCTTTCTCATCGAGTCTAGAGAGGCTGCACTGCAGGTGACTGCACCCAAGGACGAGTGACGTCACCAGGCATTGCGTCAGACCCGCCAGATAGAAAGGCGCCGGTTGCTTGCCCGACGGGCTCGCTGGCTGAAACGACTCACTGTGCGTGCGCGGCAGAGAGGCACCGCCGCGTGTTGACGCCGTTGAGTTGTTCCCGTCAGGCGGGCTCGCGGGCTGGCCTTGACACAGATTGCCTTTTTCAGAGGCATGGGCGTTCGTTGTGAACACGCAGGCATAACAGCAACCCCGCCACCAGACAATGCACCGGAAAGACGAGCTGCTTCCATGTGGCTCGGATGTCAGGTGCGCTCGTTCGCCCGGTCCCTTCAGGTTCGCCTCCAGGGCCATGGGGAGAATGCAGCTCCAGACTCTCTTCCGGGAACACATCTTATTCTTGAGGACAGATCTGAGCTCCACTGGATTGTCGCCACAACTTATCGACCCACTTCGCTCGTCTCTTCTGACGATCCTTGGTTTCAGCACTTGTCGATGGTTCTGTAACTTGTCAAGAACGATTCGACAACAGACAACACACGACACAAGCAAGCGCCCTCGGTCACCGGACAGAACACCAGACAAAGTATAGTACAACATATACCTAGCTACGTGTCTATCGGAATTTCGTTCCCTCTAAATCAAGAGGCACATGTGGGACACAAGACACTTAAAATGAGAACTCATTTTTTTACACGTACAACAACGTAACGAAATAGAATAGAACATAGAGTTGGCTCCTTGAGCTCATTCTGGACGAGAGCGCTCAGATAAGGCCGTGATGAAGACAAAATTTTGCCCCGAATCGCCAGCGAGAAACCGAAAGGTAGAGAAGGTACTAACTAAACGCACGGCTCAATGCATCTGCATTAGCGTTCAGCTTTCCTTTTTTGTAGCGAACGTCAAAGTTGTGCTGTTGGAGTATCATGCTCCACCTTAGTAACCGGCCACTTTTAGGCGACATGTTATTTAACCAAGTTAGAGGACAGTGGTCCGACGATATCAATTACTAGGCGTCGAAAAAGGTTCTGTATTGGCACAAGTTTCATGGGTGCCTTCCACTTGTCCGCGGATTTCCCCGCTCTCTGACAAGTGTCGCATGAGCGTACAAAGTCTTCGATATCCTTCCAGCATTTCGGCCAATAAAACTCAAGGGAAACTCTAGCCTTGGTCTCTTTTATGCCGAGATGCCCTGCTCATGCGTTTTCATGCGCCAGTTCCAATAGTTTGCGACGATACTTTTGTGGCACCAAGAACTGCTCATACTTGCGACCTTGCGCATTTGTGTAGCTCCGATACAAAAGCCCTGCTTTCACAAAAAAGTAACATTCTTTTTCTTTTTTCCCAACTTTACGCTTTTCAGTAGCGCTTTTATCGAGAGGTCTTCACGCTGCTCTCGAATGAGCGTGTCTCGATCAACCCTCGACAGCTCACTCCAACTTTCCTCTACAGTCGAGAGCGTTGCCGCCCTCTCGCTCTGATTCAATGGCGCCATGTCGTCTCCCCCTGCTGCGGAAACCGCGCCGGTCACTTCGGCGACGGGCCGCTCGAGTGAATGCTCACATGACTCACGCGGAAAATTTCCTCTCTGAGGTTCCGTCGACCCGCCGACAAGGTCACTTGAGAGTTCACCACTTTGAACAAGATCAAGCACCTGCGAAAGCTTCCGCGCTTGCGATCGCGTGAGGGCCATGTACGCTAAGTTGGGGAAGAACGAGTTACCCTACTCTTTGAGAAGCTGCTCTGAGTTGTTAGAGAAAAGATAAGGAAAACGATCGGGAAGCGCGGCAGACACAGCCGCTTCGGTGCGAAGCTTACCAAACGGGCCTACAATGACAACCGTAGCGATTGGTAAGCAAGCACTCTGCTCCTCGGCGGCTTGCCTGATCCACGCGCATTCTCCTGTAAAGTCATCCGGAGACACCAATGAAGGATGGACAACGTCCATGGTTGCCGCGGAGTCTCGAAGTGCTCGACACGTTTTCCCATTCACACTAAATTTTTGGATATACCGCTCTAACAACTGCATGTTCTTTTCCGATTCTAGGATTGTTGCAAAAGCAAACTTTTGCTTACAGTTTATCGCGATGTGCCCTTCCTTTTTGCAGTTGTAGCAGATTAGCGACTTCCATGATTCAAACGCCCGTGTGGTAACAGTGCGTTGTTTAGGAACCTCACTCGATTTTTTCGCTTCCGTTTGCCCTTCCCCTAGAGTGTCCTTCGTAAGAAACGGGTCCTTCTTGAAAGTACGGTGCTGAGCGGGTTTCCGTAGATCAGGTTTCTTTGAAAAGCCCTCTTTCCTTTCATCCTTTTCCACGCGCATTGCCCTGCTATGCAACTTTCGGCGAGTATAATACTCCTCAGCTAACTCTGCTGCCTTGTTTAGCTGTACTTCACCAAGTTTGTCCTGAAGCCAAAGTTTGACATCCTTCTCGAAGCAGCGGTAGAATTGCTCCAATGCAACGCATTCCACCACTTTATCGCGGTCGTCATAAACACCTTCGCCCTTGAACCATTCAATTAAATCGGCTTTAAGACAAAACGCGAACTCAACGTGTGACTCATTCCCCTTTTTAGCATACCAGAACCTTTGCCTGAAAGCTTCGGGTGACAAGTTATAACGTCTCAAGAGCACTTCATCAACCTCGTCATAGCTCTCAAACGCTTCCCTCGACAAGCAAGTTATCGCGTCGGACACTTTGCCGGGAAGAAGAGCTGACAGGTTCTGCGCCCAAAGAGACCGCTCCAAAGCACTTCGCTCACAGACGTGTTCAAACTTGACGAGATACTTCGCCATGTCCTCGCCTACTACGAACGGTGGCAATTGGTCCCGAATTCTATAACCACTGACCTGAATCGTCGGAGAAGCTACGCTAGGCGCCTGCGAACACTGTAGGATTGCCAATTCTATTCGTTTCAACTCGCGCTCGCGACGTTCGCGCCTTTCAGCTTCTTCACGTTCGCGAACTTCTCGCCTTTCAGCTTCTTCACGTTCGCAAGCTTCTCGCCTTTCAGCTTCTTCACGTTCGCGAGCTTCCACTTCTCGCCTTTCAGCCTCCTCGCGGCGTGCTGTGATATCCGCCCAGGCCTCATCGACTTCCTCAGCCGACACTCCTTCATTCCTCGGGATCTCAAGGATCACTTGCTTTCGTTTCGCACGGCCCAAAGTAATGCCGAGTTCCTCACAAATTTCGATGAGTTCCTTCACTTTAAGGTTCTCTACCGTTCACACTGGTTTCTTGCTGTTTGCCCCTGTTAAAAATCTACTTGCCGTACCAACTATAAGCCTACTAGCAAGACGCGCAAGCAATTTTCATCACTCCCGTGTTTACACCCTCCGCATTAACTTTGGTTTCAAAGCGCTTCGACTTGGCTTGAAACGATCAAAGCTCACTCTAATGCTTCACACAGCCCTTCTCTAAACTACTATAACCTGAGCTAGAGTAGTCTGGTGAACTGAGGGGAAAACATCACGCACTCACCACATCAATGTCGCTGACGCCGGCCGATCCCGCAGCTGCCAACCACTGTTGCGAAGCGCACCTCCGACGACGTTACGAAGGGCGCCATGAATCTCACCACTGCAACCACTATTTCGAAAGGCGGTGACGCCAACACGGTCCCGAAGGCGCCACTGCTTCGAACTCCGCCGGGAAGGTCACCAGCCGTTTGGTAGCGTAGGTTTCTCAGCTCGCGACTGCTTCTGCGCAGAGCTAATAGACGAGCGGACGAGACGACGGTGAAATAAACAAGGTTTATCTACAGCATATATACAGAGGCATTACAAATTCGACACTGGGGCCGACAGCTTAGAGACCCAAAGAGCCGAGCTCTCCTCTCTAACACATAGGTCTGCTCTCAAATGGGTCTGCTCTCAAATAGGTCTGCTGCTCGCGACGTGCCACAGGGCTTCTTTTATATGCACCGGGTGGATTCTTTGAATAACCAAATGTCCAACCAGAAGCGCTGCTGGTCGTGGGGTCAGAATCTTCCAATGGGGTCGCCGCTGGGCCGCGTCATTCTTTCTCATCGAATCTGGAGAGGCTGCACTGCAGGTGATTGCACCCAAGGACGAGTGACATCGCCAGGCATTGCGTCAGACCCGCCAGACAGGAAGGCGCCGGTTGCTTGCTCGACGGGCTCGCTGGCTGAAATGACTCATTGTGCGTGCGCGGCAGAGAGGCACCGCCACGTGTTGACGCGGTTGAGTTGTTCGCGTCAGGCGGGCTCGTGGGCTGGCCTTGACACAGATTGCCTTTTTCAGAGACATGGACGTTTGTTGTGGAGTAGCAGGCATAACAGTACACAGGCTGGTTCCGCCATTACCTCTTGACGTGTCATGACCGATCTCCTGTTTTATAAAAGAGTGCCGCTATAAAACGCCTCATTTCATATGTTATGACTAGTCGATTATGCTCGTCATACAGTCGTGTTATGCCATACCATACTTGGTATCGATACCATTAACGAAACGGCAAGGAGAGCTAAAAGTCGTAAGCGGCTAGACAGACAGACAGACAGACAGACAGACAGACAGACAGACAGACAGACAGATACGCTCAAAGTAAGCGAAGTTGACTGGGAGGTAGCTTTACCTTGATGATATCGTGACTGCGATCAGCGTCCCATTTCGTTGATGTTGGTGATGTCCTGAGACAGGGGTAGTTATGCTCGTCCAAGAGAGGCGTGTTATCGTCATTCGGATTCGGCTGCGTCGCTGATGACTCGGGCTTTAGCATATTTTCAGCTTGTGCTGCGTTAAAGGGGCTCATAATGCTTGAAAACATTGGTGCCAACTGCATAATTCGTAGTGGCGCTCTCCACAACTACTGCAAGCGGAAATGACGCCGGGAGGTTGCCGCCATATGATTGGATAAATTTAACGTTAAATTTGATCGCGGCAATGCATCAAAACAGGGATTACTATTGGATTTGTTTTTATTAGCATGATTTTCTCTGAAAGCGACAGAGAATAAAGCTCTCCGACTTTTCCAGCTTGAAAACTGCAAAGCTGGTCAAAAAATGCGCCAAACCCCATGTGCTCGCAGAAACGTGCTGGCGACGCTCCGGGTGTCGTATTTGAAGAAACTAAAAAATAAAAATGGCAGCATATCCACGGGGTGAATGATTGAGAGTGGGGCGAAGCATCCGTCCATCCATTTGTTCTTTCTTCCGTCCATCCATGCGTGCGTCTGTGACCGTCCGTACATCCATCCGCCCTTCCGTGTGTGCGTCTGTTCGTGCGTCCACACTTCCATCCGCGCGTCCGTCCTTGCGTTCGTCCATGCATCCTCCCCTGCGTCCGTCCATGCTTCCATCTGTCCGTGCAGCTATCCAGGCGTCCGTCCATGCATCTGTTTGTGCGTCCATTCATCCATCTAGTCAACACTTCAAGTACCACCATCTCGCATCTTTTCATCATATATGTGTCCGTCTCTGTGACCGGCCGCGCGTCCATCCGCCCCTTCATGCGTGCTTCTGTTCGTGCGTCCACACGTCCATCCGTGCGTCCATGCGTCCGTCCCTGCATTCGTCCATGCCTCCGCCCCTGCGTCCGTCCATGCGTCTATCCGTCCGCGCAGCCATCCATGCGTCCCTCCATGCATCTGTTTGTGCGTCCGTTCGTCCATTTAGTCAACACTCCAAGTACCACCATCTCGCATCTTTTCATCATATATTCTGCTTATAGAAGCACCACCATCCTGCGTATATTTCAAAGACTAAACGAGAGGTGGCACACGCACACTTTATTACGGCTTGCGCTTCGTGTCTACTTCCCACGTTTAACCACCTCGAGTTCATGGTATATACTAGTTCACTGTATTCAGTGCACTGTGGCCCAACGCTCGCTAAACCTTTCTAAAACCAAGGAGGTAACGCCCAACGAGTATAACCTTGCAACCCTTTCTTGTCAACTAGTGGCCAATCTACATGCCAATGGCTGGTAATTGGGAACGAGAGACAGGAGAATTCGGTTTTTCAGTAACACGCACGCTGCGATTTTTTTATTTTTCAACAACGCACAGGAGATGCCTCCCACCGGCACTACCTTGCATGCAGGTCAAAGCGTAAGACTGGTAACGCACTACGACTACGTTACACTCGGAAAACGCGAACACTCTATAGTGCGAGGCCAGACGCGACCAGCGCCTGTCGGCGCAGCCCAGCGGCAACCGGTGTGAAATGCGACATGCTGCATTTCGCACCAACCACGTTACCCAGAATGCACCGCGTCTGCCTAGCTTCGTGACGACGGGACGCTGGGCATGCTCAAAAGCGCATGCGTCAAAGCAACGCAGTGCGACGTGCGCCTGCGAGTATAGGCCAGGCAGCTCAGTGCCTGGCGTGGCATCACCGGCATGACACGATGAAACGAACGCTGGAGCACACGCGCACCGGGTCAGGTCTAAGTGTAATAACACCTCGAGTGTGGCATGTAGTCATGTTCTTACATGATAGCATCTCATGATTATGATGTTTGCACCAGTTACATACCTTCATCATCCATTCACGCGATGTAATACAAAATTTGGGCATATGTGAAGGTAGCGAAATGGCCGCGAGCGCATCATGAGTGTGGGACGTAGTCATGTTGTTACATGACGCAAATGTCATAATCATCATGTTTCAACGTGTCATTTACCTATGTCGTTCGTTTGCATCACGTAATACCGAATTTGATACGTGTGAAGCTAGTGAAATGGCCGCGAGGGCATCATGAGCGTAGCACGTAGTCATGTTGTTACATGACACGTATCACATGATTATTGTGCTTGCACCAGTCACACCATTTGTCGTCTATTCAGGTCCCGTAATACCAACATTGGTGTATGTGAAGCTAGCGAAACGGCTGCTAGGGCATCATGAGTGTGGCTTGTAGTAATGTCACATGACACGCATTCCATGAGTATCATGTTTGCACCAGTCACATACCTTCGTCATCCATTCGCATCACGTAACGCCGAACTTTGTATATGTGAAGCTAGCAAGACGGCAGCGAGCGCATCATGAGCGTGGCGTGTAGTCATGACTCATGAGTTACATGACATGCATGTCATAATTTCCACGTTAGGGTCTGACGCCTGTGTTCGCCATGCAATCTTTTCATTGCATATCAGCTTTGCAGCATGTCATGTGAACGACACCACCGCAAGAGCAGCAAGACCATCAAATGTAAATCATGACATTCATGACATACATATCATAATTTTCGTGTTATGACTGGTCAAATCTGCTCGTCACACAGTCATGTTATGCCCCGCCGCGGTGGCCTAGTGGCTAAGGTACTCGGCTGCTGACCCGCAGGTCGCGGGTTCATATCCCGGCTGCGGCGGCTGCATTTCCGATGGAGGCGGAAATGTTGTAGGCCCGTGTACTCAGATTTGGGTGCACGTTAAAGAACCCCAGGTGGTCAAAATTTCCGGAGCCCTCCACTACGGCGTCTCTCATAATCATATGGTGGTTTCGGGACGTTAAACCCCACAAATCTACTCTAATCACAGTCATGTTATGCCTCACCGAGTTTGGTATCAATACCATTATCCAAACGGTCAGGAAAGCTAAATGTCGTAGGCGGATAGATAGATAGATAGATAGATAGATAGATAGATAGATAGATAGATAGATAGATAGATAGATAGATAGATAGATAGATAGATAGATAGATAGATAGATAGATAGATAGATAGATAGATAGATAGATAGATAGATAGATAGATAGATAGATAGATAGATAGATAGATAGATAGATGCGCTCAAAGTCGCCGAAGATCGCCAAGAAATGCTTCGCACTTGAAAAAGCGTGCATGGGCTTCGTAGCCTTGGCTTTGCTGCCACAAAACGTTGTCGCCAAGTGTAGGCGGTCAAAGGCTGGCACTAGCCTAAAACAGGTGGTCATGCAAGCTCCCTACCACCGGAGCGCGCAGCCAAGCGCTCCTGTGTTCCTTTCATAAAAATTGACTCCGTACACGGATGTATAGGGTTGCTATGCAGGATGGCCTGAGCTGAGTTTGCTCTGAGCTCGCTCTGCGGCGGCTATGGCATGAAGACAGCGCTGAGTGCAAGATAGAAGCGTGGATAAAATGGCTGCAGGAAGGTGCATGGCGTTGGAAACATATGCCGTTGGCGACATATGCGGTGGTTATCAAAGAAACACCACGTGCGCACACTTCAGCACCGCCCCTCCGTCAACATTTTAACAGCGCAGCGTCGTAAGCTTGATTGTAGCGCTATCTTTTTGCCCACTCAACAGGCGCCTCCCACAGGCGTGTTCGTATTCGCATGTGTTCTTTCCGGCCAGCTCTTTCGTTCCACCTGTAGCGTGCATGGAAACTTGCAATCTCGAAGACAGCAAGAACGCACACGCAGCACTCTAGTGCTGCTCGTATCGCCTCTATCAAATATTGCAGATAAATATAAGGACAAGTGGTCACCAGGAGCACTCGCAACATGGCGACAACGCAGCTTTGATTGGATATGTCGGTAGCGCGGTGACATTGAATGCGAAACATCATAGCCGCGTGGTGATGCCACTTTTACTTCTACGCGCGTGTGTGCATAGCCTGCGCGATCAAGCTGAAAGATTGATTGTGCTGCTCCACGTGAAACTGCTTCTCGGCAAAAGCAAACGTGGTGGGCGTACCCGATATTTGCCGTGGGCGTCTGTCAAGCTGATTGACGCCTGAACCCAGATACAATTTCGTTGATTTTGAGAAGGCCCGAGATAAACTTGTAACTGTGATGGTTCCAGTGTGACTATCAAGCGTTTGATGCAGTGAAAGCTAAGCGGCAACTTCTTGCCATATAATATAATTTGGTGAGCTTACACCACTTGTGCAAGGCTTAAGCCATAGAGGAGCTTCGATTACCTAGCTTCTTCCAGCTTTTTAAGTTGGTCGTCTCCTTATACGCGTGCTCGGCTTCCAAATAAAGACCACATCAGCTCCGTCTTAATTTTGAAAATACTAATTGGCTGAGGCTTAAGGAGCCATTACACTGATCTGCCTGGTCTTCATAGATAAGGCTTCAATTGAAAAGCAATTTTCTCGGGCCCAGTTAGCAAGGCCATGATAAGTATGGAGCTAATAAACGTAATTCTGATTACCATGGCTTTAGCCTGCTCATGATTAACCTCCCCATTCCAGATATCACTGCCGAAATGGTTGCCCATGCTTTCATCGGCGACTTCGTAGCACGATTCGGAGTTCGATCAACCGTGACAACAGATCGCGCAACGCTATTCGAGTCTGCCCTATTCGGGAACATCATGCGGTTCCTAGGAATTCAGCGCATACGAACAACGGCCATCGCATAGCAAAGGTATGGTGGAAATGTTCCATCGCCAATTGAACACTAGCCTGACAGCAACTTGAAGTCACAGTTGAGCCGAGGCTCGACCTCTGGTTCTGTAGAGAACTGGTTGGCTCTGAATGCGGACATTGACTGCTGCTCGGCTGAACTCGTATACGGCACAACAGTTCAACTTCCGGGGTAGTTTGTCACCGACAGTAAAAACGTGAGCGCCCAGGCTAACAGCTAGTATACGCCCTGCGACTGCAGGACATTATGAGCAAGCTGCGCTCTGTTTCACCACGTCTGCCAACACCACGGCCTGTCCACGTCCCCAGTGATCCTCCTATTTGTTCTCACGTGTTCGTGAGGCACGACACAGTACAGCGCCCACTCCAGCATCCTTATGATGGGCTGTTCAAGGTGTTGAAATGAAGAGAAAGCCACATCCAGATCAACAGAGCTGGCCCTCATGACGTGGTTTTACTTGACCACGTAAAACCTGCGCACGTGGACAGCAACTGTGAAGTGCGTGAACCATATCGAGTTCCACAGCCAGCAAGACTTTACCAGCAGACCTGACTGAACCAGCCCAACCATTCATCTAAACATTCACGCGGAGTGGAGGACGCACAAGACTTCTTGTGTTAATGAACCTATGAAACACAACGCGGTGTTGACTCATTTACTAGGGGAGAGGGGGAGGGATGTTGTAGCGCTGTGAAATGGCGCTTCTGTGCGTCAAGGCCAACAGCGCAAGCACGAGGAATCACGTGTATTTTCTTCCTGCCGTTCAAGGGAGCTCGGCCAAGCAGTGCAATCTAACAGTTCCGTGTGATCATGTATAAGTTAATTCTGCAGGAGCTGTGACCACAAACTGCGGCGGCTGCATTTCCGATGGAGGCGGAAATGTTGTAGGCCCGTGTGCTCAGATTTGAGCGCACGTTAAAGAACTCCATGTGGTCGAAATTCCCGGAGCCCTCCACTACGGCGTCTCTCATAATCATATGGTGGTTTTGGGACGTTAAACCCGTCCTATCATCATGTGACCACAAACATAATAACCATCACATACTACAGCGCTTCTCGGCTGGGCATTTTCAGGTGCTATCGCCGAATGTTATACACCAGGGTCGACTTGCTTTATCTATTATTTATTTCCTAATTCACTCCTCAATTGCCCAATAGACACTGTATGTTTCCTTGGTCATTTACTAATTCTATGATGTAGTCGATGATGGAGCACTCATGCACTCATTTGGCATTTGCAAAAACCAGTTTTACGTGGAATATTCACCTTGAATGCCGGAACAACCAAGATAACAGTGTGTGTTTGGGCGTTCTTCTTTCATTTCAGACGAATGTTGTATGGAGGTTGGTGACAGATGACCTGTTTCTCAAGCTTCCATCCGGCCACAGCAACCTCTTCAATGAAGTCTGGAATTTCCAGGGGACGCTTACAACTTAGCGGGCATTGTATTCAAATTTATAATCCCGTGTGCATAGTGTAGTGAAAAACACTGTTCAATCAATACAAGTCTCTTACGTTTAGATTGCCTTTTCTGCAAGTTGAACTTGCGAAATAAAACATCTTACGTGAAGCGCTTTCGCCTGCTTCTCCGTGGTGTACTTTGCGTGTTGTTTGGTGGTTTTTCTTTGTTCATGTTTTACGACAAGTGCATGAAACTTTCCATGAGTTTTATTTATACGACACTAATATGAGCCTACTGTGAGATGCATAAAAACATTAACCATTGTTGTCGCTTTTGTGCTATTTCTAACGTGGTTTGAATACATGAGAACTAAAAGGCTTTTTACGAATGCCACTTAAACGACGACATTATAGTGTCAGCTCTAACGAGCAAGCTACACGTCTTTTATATTTCGGTTATTCTGGCAGAGCCGTGTCCACTGTCACTTAATGTTTAACGAAGTCTGTTTTGTTGAGCACGAGAATGGGTGCAAGAAGCATAAGAAAAATAAACATGTAGTATAACCATTCCTTAATTAAATTCCTTATCTCAGAGACTAAAGAAAGTGGCATTAATATATTTTTAGGACTTTCAATGAACTAACAAGACTTGCGCCACTGCGCAGAGAAAGAATGAGCGAGTAATAGACAAGGAGCAGACTGACATTAGTTTTCTTAAACACATCAACAAATTTACTGCCTAGTATACAGGTGTGTCGTATGAGGTTCCTTCCAGCTGTGGTTGCTTCGTTAGACAGACTGGCCACTGTTTTAACCATAAACAATTACAAATGATTGCTCACTGGACGATTACCTTCTGATCTATCGTTACACTGTCGGCAGATTAAGTGCGCGACAAAATTTGATGAATGCATAGTTTCATACTGACACTGTAATGAACAAAGGTGCAGTACTGAAAAATCGGAATAGGAAAACCAATAACCTGCTGAATTACTGACACATATTGGTCGATTGGGTTGTATAGGTCTAATGATGCCGTTTTTGCCTCTTGGTTCTGTATGAGTGCAATGATTACGTATCTGCGTATTTGTTTTGTATAGGTGTAATGGTTTTGTATTTGTCTATTTAAAAGTCAATGTCAAACTTGATTTGACCGAAAAATTCAGGATAGTCTCCAGAGCAAAAAGCTGCTCATGACTTTCTCCCTGAAGAACTTTATACAGCGGTAGCGTACGACGGTTACAATACAAATGCGCATGTACAATCGCACTTAAACATATGCGAGTAATACTGTAAGAGTTGCTGTTAGGATAACACAAAACGAAAGAAATAGCATACAGGAAGTCACGGCGAAATTCGCATTGAAACGTTTATTTATTGCAGCATAAGCTAATTCATAATACAAAAAGGCACTGTAATTGCAAGATCAAAAAATAATGACGCGCGTCTTCACAGAACTTATCTATAGTTATCCATTTGCTTGTAGCGTCATCTCCATCGACCTGCGCAACCATCTCTTTAAGTCACAGCTCCCCGCCTCTCACACCACTCTTGCTGACAGCTCGAGGCCGTGCCAGTCAGCGAACGAGTTGTCACGCCCGGCAGCTAGGACGCAGTCTTGCACTCTGTTTTGGCCTGGTAATATAAAGTGGTGAGATTCTCAATGTCGCTCCGCCTATCGCGACATCATCATCAGCCTGACTACGTCCACTGCAGGACAAAGGCCTCTCCCATGTTCCGCCAGTTAACCCGGTCTTGTGCTTGCTGCTGCCAATTTATACCCGCAAACTTCTTAATCTCATCTGCCCACCTAACCTTCTGTCTCCCTTTAACCCGCTTGCCTTCTCTGGGAATCCAGTTAGTTACCCTTAACGATCAGCGATTATCCTGTCTACGCGCTACATGCCCGGCCTATGTCCATTTCTTCTTCTTGATATCAGCAATGATATCCTTAACCCCCGTTTGTTCCCTAATCCACTCTGCTCTCTTCTTGTCTCTTAAGGTTACACCTACCATTTTTCTTTCCATTGCTCGCTGCGTCGTACTCAATTTAGGCTGAACCCGCTTTGTAAGTCTCCAGGTTTCTGCTCCATAGCTAAGTACCGGCAAGATACAGCTGTCATATACCTTCCTCTTGAGGGATAGTGGCAATCTACCTGTCATAATTTGAGAGTGCTTGCCAAGTGTGCTCCACCCCATTCTTATTCTTCTAGTTACTTCAATCTCGTGGTTTGGCTCCGCGGTTATTCCCTGCCCTAAGTAGACATAGTCATTTACAACTTGAAGTGCACTATTACCTATATCGAAGTACTGCTCCTTTCCGAGGTTGTTGTACATTACTTTCGTTTTCTGCAGAGTAATTTTAAGACCCACCTTTCTGCTTTCCTTGTCTAACTCCGTAATCATGAGTTGGAATTCGTCCCTTGAATTACTCAGCAATGCAAAGTCATCGCCGAAGCGCAGGTTACTAGGGTACTCTCCATTAACTCTTATCCCTAACTGTTCCCATTCTAAATTCTGAAATCCTCCTGTAAGCACGCGGTAAATAGCATCGGGGAGATTGTGTCCCCTGCCTTACACCCTTCTTGATTGGTATTCTGTTGCTTTCTTTATGAAGCACTATGATAGCAGTTGATCCCCTGTAGATTTCATCGAGGATGTTTATATATACTTCATCAACGCCCTGATTCCAGAGTGTCTGCATGACTGCTGATATTTCTACTGAATCAAACGCCTTCTCGTAATCTATGAAGGCTATGTATAGTGGTTGGTTATACTCTGAGCATTTCTCTATTACCTGATTGATAGTATGAATGTGGTCAATTGTTGAGTAGCCTGTTCTAAATCCTGCTTGTTCCTTTGGTTGATTGAGTTCTAATGTTTTCTTTACTCTGTTAGCAATTACCTTTGTAAATAGCTTGTTTACTACAGAGAGCGAGCTAATCGGCCTGTCATTCTTCAAGTCCATGTCATCTCCTTTCTTATGTATTGAGATGATGTTAGCATTCTTCCAAGACTCTCGTACTCTTCCCATCAGGAGACACCTCGTAAACAGAGTGGCTAGTTTTTCCAACACAATCTGTCCTTCATCTTTCAGCAGATCAGATGTTACCTGATTCTCACCAGCAGCTTTGCCTCCTTGCATGCTCTCCAAAGCTTTTCTGACTTCTATCATTACTGGTGGAGTGTCATCTGGGTTACTGCTAGTTCTTATAGTATTAAAGTCGTGGTTGTCCCGGCTACTGTACAGATCTCTGTAAAACTCCTCCGCTATTTTAACTATCCTATCCATATTGATAGTTATTTCGCCTTCTTTGTCCCTTAGTGCAAACGTCCGATTTTTGCCTATCCCAAGTTTCCTCTTCACTGCTTTGACGCTTCCTCCGTTTTTCAGGCGTGTTCAATTCTCTCCATGTTATACCTTCTTACATCGGGCACCTTATGCCTATTAATCAACTTCGAAAACTCTGCCAGTTCTATTTTTTCTGTTGTACTTGAGACTTTCATGATTTGATGCTTCTTAATGAGATTCTTTGTTTTCTGGGAAAGCTTGCCAGTGTTCTGTCTAACTACTCTGCCTCCAACTTTCACTACACACTCCGTGATGATACTCGTCAGATTATCATTCATTGTATCTATGCTAAGGTTGCTTTCCTCACTAAGAGCCGAGTACCTGTTCTGAATCGTGACTCTGAATTCCTGTACTTTCCCTCTCAGTGCTAGATCATTGATTGGCTTCTTGCGTATCAGTTTCTGTCGTTCCTTCCTCAAGTCTAGGCGAATTTGAGACCGTACCATTCTATGGTCACTGCATCGTACCTTGCCAATCACTTCCACATCCTGCACGATGCCTGGGTGTGCACTCATTATAAAGTCTATTTCGTTCTTATTTTCGCCATTAGGGCTCCTCCATGTCCACTTGCGGTTTCCTTGTTTTCGGTAGAAGGTATTCGAAATCTGTAAATTATTGCGTTTTGCGGATTCTACTAGTAGCTCTCCTCTGGTGTGTCTAGTACCTATGCCATAATCTCCTGCTGTCTGGTCTCCAGCCTGCTTCTTCCCTACCTTTGCATTAAAGTCTCCCATCAGTATTGTATACTGTGTTTTTACCTTACTCATTGCCGATTCCACGTCTTCATAGAAGCTTTCAACTGAAGCGTCATCATGACTGGATGTAGACGCATAAGCCTGTACCACCTTCATCTTGTATCTCTTATTCAGTTTAATTACGATACCTACCACCCTTTGATTATTGCTATAGTATTCCTATATGTTGCCAGCTATGTTTCTGTGAATTAGGAACCCAACTCCCAGTTCTCTTCTATCTGCCAAGACCCGATAGCAAAGGACGTGCCCATTCTGTAGCTCCGTATAGGCCTCATCTGTCCTCCTAACCTCACTGAGCTCTAATATATCCCATTTAACACCCTCTCGCTCCTCGAATAGTACAGCTAGACTTCCCTCACTAGATAAGGTTCTAGCGTTAAACGTTGCCAAGTTCAGGCTCAAATGGCGGTCTGTCTGGATCCAGAGATTCTTAGCACCCTCTGCTGCGTTGCAGAACTGACCACCGCCGTCGTCAGTTGCTTCGCAGCTGCTGGGGACTGAGGCCCGTGAGTTTTTTGACGTATGAAATGCGTGTGGGAGGTAGTCGCCAGGTATCGCGACATACATATAGGCAATGTAGCGTTTTTGTGTCTGTGTACTTGCCATTTATTCGCTCAACATGAATGCTCTTGCACAGGTGCGTCGTCTGTGTCTATGTTCACGCAGAAGGCCCACAATGGTGCTATTGAGACGATGAGTCAAAAGCTGGGCTGGTGACAAAAAAAAGCCAGCATCAGACTTTAGGTCCAAGATGAAACTTTATTACGCTAACTTGTGGCCAGTGAACAGAAGGTAAGATTACAACTATACACGCTGGCACTGAGCGCGCCGAACAGAGCATCAGATGCCTATCAACTGAGAAGCGGCAAAGCAAGTCGGCATTGATACATGTGCCGTTGAATATTCCAGCTGATAGGCAGGTTGTCGCGCAAGCTCTGGAATAACCTCGAGCGTTCGCTTCTTGCGCGCAGTCAATCTACAATAATCGCAAACCTTCTCCAAAAACGAGGTGCAGTTTGCACCAGTATTCCGAATAGGCTTTGTGGGCAAAAACCGAATGAAACAAAAGGAAAATTAAGAAGTGCACGTGGCATCAAAAAAGCTTCGTCCCGATGCTTAAAACAAAACAAGGGTGGGGGAATGCATGATCGATGAAAAATTGGCAGATCCCGCATACGGTGGGAATCGATGATATGCAACGCACGAATGAAAAATGTTGATAAGTCACTTTAATATCAGCACAGCATTACGAGGTGGACTTAGGTGATGTCGTACATAACTTCCGTGTCATGATTATCTTGTTTGGATGTGTCGTTCATTTTCGTCATCTACTCACGTCACGTGGCACAAAATTTAGACTATGTGGAGCTAGCGAAACGGCCACGAGCTCGCTATAAGCATGGTATGCTGTCATGATCTTACATGACACGCGTGTCACAATTATCAAGTTTGCACTAGTCATATATTTGGTCATCCATTGACGTCACGTAATACCAAATTCAATATATGTGGAGATAGCAAAACGGCCGCGAGCACATCATGAAGGGCGCAATATATGTAGCGCTGACGCGCGCACGCGCCGTGCACAGCGACGCTACGTTAGCAAAACGCAAGCACTCTGTAGTATGACGCCAGGCACGAACGGCGCTTGTCAGCGCGGCCCCACGGCAACCAGCACGAAATGCGACATGCTGTATTTTGTGCCCATGCGTTACCCAGACAACACTGCGTCTCCCTTTTTTCGTGACAGAAGGATGCCGGACGCGCTGAAATGCGCATGCGTTAAAAAATGCAGCGCGGCCCACGCCTGCGAGTATATGGCAGGACCGGCGCATGGTGTGGCAACGCTGGTGTGACGCGACGAAATGAACGCCGGCGAATACGCGCACAGCGTCACGTCGCAATGTATTGGCGCCTTGACTGTGGCATGTAGTCATGTTTTCACATGACACGCATCTCCTGATTATTATGTTTGCACCAGTCGCATACCTTCGTCCTCCATTGGCGGCGCATAGTACCAAATTTGGCATATGTAAAGCTAGCGAAATGGCCTTGACCGCATCATGAGTGTGGCATGTAGTCATATTGTTGCATGACATGCATATCGTGATTATCATGTTTGGATGTGTCATTTACTTATGTCGTCCGTTCACGTCGCGTAATACCGAGTTTGGTACATGTCAAGCTAGCGAAATGGCCGCGAGCACTTCATGAGCGTAGCATGTAGTCATGTTGTTACATGACATGAATCTCATGTTTATGTTTTTCTAGTATCTTAGCTTCGTCATCCATTCTCGTCCTGTAATACTAAATTTGGTATAAGTGAAGCTAGGGAAACAGCCGCCGGCGCATCATGAGTGTGGCATGTACTTAAGTCATGTTGTTACATGACATGCACTTCATCATTATCATGTTTGCACCAGTCACATACCTTCGTCATCCATTCACGTACCGTAATGTTAAATTCGGTATGTGTGACGCTAGCGAATGGCCGTGACCGCATCATGAGCGTGACATATACCCATGTTGTTACATGACACGCAAGTCATGATTTTCAAGTTTGAGTCTGTCGCTTGTGTTCACCATGCAATCACGTCATACCATACCAGTTTTGTAACATGCCCTGTGAACAAAGCCACCGCAAAAGCCGCAGGACCATGAAATGTAAATCATGAAATTCATGACATATATGTCATGATTTTCATGTTATGACTAGTCAAATATGTTCTTCATACGGTCATGTTACACCATACCACGTTCTTTATCAATACCATTACCAAAACGGCGAGGAGAACTAAAAGTCGTAGGCGGACAGATAGATAGATAGATAGATAGATAGATAGATAGATAGATAGATAGATAGATAGATAGATAGATAGATAGATAGATAGATAGATAGATAGATAGATAGATAGATAGATAGATAGATAGATAGATAGATAGATAGATAGATAGATAGATAGATAGATAGATAGATAGATAGATAGATAGATAGATAGATAGATAGATAGATAGATAGATAGATAGATAGATAGATAGATAGATAGATAGATAGATAGATAGATATACGCTCCATATCGCCGAAGTTCCCTAAGAAGTGCTTCGCATTTACTACAACAATAAATCAAGAACGCAAAATATTAAGTAAAGGCGTACTATATTAGAGAAACAACAACAAAGAATATGGTTATGTCAACCCGCATAGAATGGGTCTAGGCGGGTGGCATAAACGATTCAAGGTCGTGCATGCCACCGTTGAGAGCACGTCATGCCGTCGGGAACAACCTCTCTGTCGAGTTGGTCGAGACATCGAACTAGCCTGAAATGTACCGTCGCAAAAGATTTTGACTGAGGCCCCGTCGGCTTATCGGCCGCGCTCTCCGGGCTGGTATTCCACGAAGCTTTGTCGAACATTCTAACGGCATCTACGTGTCGTCTGCTGATTCTTCAAGCGCGGGAAGGCGAGTTGACGAGCTTCTTTGGCGTGCTTAAAGCGATGTCGAGTTTATTCGTCAGCGACATTTGACAACATGGCGTCGGGCGTCGTGCACGGACAGGTTCCTTTCGTACACCAACTTGCATGAAGACATCTGCGTGGAATCCTGTACTGCGTGTTGTATGGGAAGATCACGTAGAGAAGGATAACTTCCCATGTCTTGTGTTCGAAGTTGACATGGATGGCCAACATGTCAGCGATTAGCTTATCAAGACGTTTGGTGAGACCATTTGTCCGTGGGTGGTAGGTGGTGGTGTGGCGGTGGCTTTTCTGGCTAAGTCACAAGATCGCCTGAGTCAAATCATCAGTAAATGCCGTAACACTATCGGTGATATAGTGACAATGATAGTGACTTTATTTTCGCATCAATACAGTGAAGGATACGAAGAGGCAGGTGGAAAAAGCTGTCGTTCAGACAAACTGACGAGGCCGCTGGCCCCCTCATTGGCACTTAACAGCAGCGATGCAGTAACAATAAACCAACACAATTCAGCAATATATAACACAACACATATAAAGAAAAATAACAACAATGTCTAACTTCACGAAACTGCAATCCTTTGCAGAGACAAAGGAAAAAAATAAAGAACCGCAATATAATAACGTTACTCACACGTAACCTAAGTTATAGTAGACATACACGTGTGCAAGATCTAGAAGTGAGAGGCATCAGAATTGTTTTTAAGAATATGTGTCTTGAGTTCCAAATAACTGCGCAAGGCTTTAAAAGACAAGTTCTCAAATCATGGCCCTTCGCAAATTAGTCTGTTTATTAAACTTGGTAAGTCATTTCCGAGTGTTTGTTTTTCATATGTTGTTCACACCGTTGGTAGTTTCTAGTACTCTCTTTTACGTGTTGCACATACAGGGTGTTTTTGTAACCTGGAAAGGCGCCTAAGAAAATATGATCTCGTTTTTAGCTCTTTATACGTCTTACACAAACGGTAATCATACAGCTGGAAGTATCTTATATTTCAAAAAGTACTCGCGTCTGTAGAAATGACTTGACACATTTTCAATTGTGCGCGAGAACTTTTTTTCTAGGACGTGTATACTGTGTAGATTTTTTTGAGTAGTGGTGCCCCAAACTAAATGACAGTAATTAAGCCTGCACTGAAGCAAACTGCTGAAAATTAGCATCATATTATTTTGTGGCATTATATGATGACTGCGATAAACAATACCAATCACAGATAGGTTTGATACTTGGCAGTGTACATGTGCATTCCTGCATAATATTTCCTGAAAGACGACGCTTAATGTTTACAATCTGGATATGAGGGCCATGACGAGGAGTTTAGTGTGTTAAGGGGTTTTTGCGGAGCAGAACGCATACGAAGAAGCAGTCGAATCCGACGTTGGGGCTTTTAAATAAAAGTTTAACTTAGATTGCTATTTTCTTTCGCTACAACTCGTTTTACGGGAGTAGGCATCATTATATTAAATCGGGCTTTATTGAGAGGTCACCACGTTGTTTATGACGGCGTCGGTAGAATTATTGCTCTAGATTGTACCTACTTTTCTTTTCGAATGAGGATACTATGTGTGTATGTGCCTGCACAAACCGGACCGTCTAATGATTTTTTTCGAAATTTGGATGTTTTTTCCTAGACGGTCGTCATGTAATTCTAATTGGAGACTTTAACTGTGTAATAGTGAGAAAACAAAATATGGTGAGGACAATTGTAAGGAAGTCTAGAAGGGATTGAGTTGAGAGAAAAGAGGCCAGCTAGCCCGACTATTGGAACGTCAGTACAGATCTGAGACAACCATTCTCGGAGATTCGGCCATATATGGCCAATAAGTCGAAGCAGCAATTCCGCACAGAGACAGAGAAAGATGATATCAGTAGAGATTTAGGGGGAGGTAAGATGGAGTCACCCAAAGAGGAGTGTGAGGGCCAAGACCTACGAGACCCGAGAACGAGAACGAGTGCAATCCCCCACTGCGATAAGGAGTTCCTCGATCTTCATTGAACGCCGCGTCCAATGGCGGCCGCGTCAGCAGCACGGGTAAGTGAGCTCTACACATATCTACGTATAACTTTAGCAATATTGGTTCTATGAGGCTCAGAGTGGTGTCTATTTGTTCGTGAAGATACAAGGAGTTCAACCGCTACAAATATTCCTATTACGAACGAAAATTTCAAATTTTAGGAGCGCAAGACAGTGATAATCTGTGAAAACAACAACCTTCAGACCACGGGTTCTTTTTTTTTGAGGTATCTTGCAATCAAAATTAAACCTAATCACTGGAAAAGTGAATTTGTAATATCATCTACGATATGTGTTTCTGAATTGTGGAAAGTTTTTTTTAATGTCTCTGATTATTAAAACTTGGGTCTACAATATATTTCATATTTACTTTATTCCGAAATGTCTTAGGCCACTGCATAGTTTGCATTAGCAAAGTAGTCAAGCTCATGTACCGCTAGTGAAATCAAGCTTGATGCTAAGCTAACCATTTTTACACTTGAATTAATTGAGGAATCACTTGTTGTTAATTCAAAATTATGAAATGATATACAGGGTTTTTTTAACAAAAAGGTTAAAGGCAAGTTATTATGCATTGAAAAGGTGTTTTTAAGACTTGGTACGCCATTTACTGCAGTGAAACTGCCTCTACAGGGGGTACATGTGTTTATGACACATCACCTGCATTGCAGTCATCCTCGTACAAAGTGCGGACTTGGGATAAATAAGATAGACTGGAGCTTGGAATTGCTGCGAGAATAATATATTATCAATATGGTAGCCTGCCGAGCTTTCAATCGAAGGGTACTTATTGATTCCATGTTGCAATATCAAATTTTGATGGGCTTTTGGGAGCAAGAAGTTTCCTAAACTTGGATAGTTACAAGTAAATAAGCCTATCCTAATAATTTGAACTAATAACTATAAAGTCAACTGAACACCGATGTTATCACATACCCTTGAAGTAAAGTTGTAATAAACATTCATGAACAAATTTTAATTTTATGCGGGAAGTTCACTCACAATGTTCAACAGTCAATAACTTTAGTTTAGTCATGTTTAAACATACCGCAGGGGTGCCTGCGCAAGTAGGCGTTTGGTGTGTAGCGACACCACGAACCCGAGCTAACGGGGAAGTTTCGACTCCCTCCCACGCCTAGCCGTGCGTGGCTTTGCCGTGTCCGAGGAAAAGGGGATCCTGGGGGTTGAGCCGACGCTGGGTGATTGGACCGTTAAGGCCCCCCGGCAGAGGCAACACACACCTTTGGCCCCGGCTTCACGTAGACGGCACCCCTGAGCTGACCCACCCAGGGGAATCAGCAGTCGCCTTTTCCTATCTCTCTCTCCCTACATCTTCGTCTTTATCTTTTACTATTTATCTGTCCTGTCTTCTACTCTCTTCCGTTTACTTCCAAACTTCCTGGCGGCTAGGGTTAACCCTGTGCAAATAGCCTACCTTGGTCTAGGCGCATTGGGTTATAGTGGCGTTGTACGGCTGGCGTCTGCAGGTTTCAGCATTTGTAAACTTGTAGCGTCCCCTCGTTGGGCTCCGTGGTGGGTGGCCGCCAACGCTGCTGAACAACAATAAGGAAGACATGCATGGAGCATTCCCGCTACTGTCTGATCGTACCGGCTTAAAGCCGGTACGCACCGATGATCTCACCAGAGAAGGATTGGCCATCCTGGTGCAGTATCTGGCCACCCCCTCCCGTAGGCCTTCGTCAAATAACTCACGGCCCTCAGTCCCCACCAGCTGCGTAGCAACTGACCACGGCGGCGGTCAGATCTGCAAAGCAGCAGAGGGTGCTAGGAATCTCTGGATACGGACAGGCCACCATTGGAACTTGAACTTAGCAACGTTTAACGTTAGAACGTTATCTAGTGAGGGAAGTCTAGCTGTATTATTCGAGGAGCTAGAAGGCATTAAATGGGATATAATAGGGCTGAGTGAGGTTAGGAGGACCGATGAGGCCTATACTGTGCTACAGAATGGGCACGTCATTTGCTATCGGGGCTTGGCAGACAAAAGAGAACTGGGAGTAGGGTTCCTAATTCACAGAAACATAGCTGGCAACATATAGGATTACTATAGCATTAATGAAAGGGTGGTAGGCATTGTAATTAAACTGAATAAAAGATACAAAATGAAGGTAGTACAGGCTTACGCGCCTACATCCAGACAAGATGACGCTTCAGTTGAAAGCTTCTATGAAGACGTGGAATCGGCAATGGGTAAGGTGAAAACACAGTATACTATAGTAATGGGCGACTTTAATGCAAAGGTAGGGAAGAAGCAGGCTGGAGACCAGGCAGTAGGAGATTATGACATCGGCACTACAAACGCCATAGGAGAGCTACTAGTAGAATTCGCAGAACGCAATTATCTGCGTATTTTGAATACCTTCTACCGAAAACGAAAAAACCGCAAGTGGACATGGAGGAGCCCTAATGGCGTAAATAAGAAGGAAATAGACTTTATAATGACTGCACACCCAAGAGTCGTGCAGGATGTGGAAGCGGTTGGCAAGGTAAGATGCAGTGACCATAGAATGGTACGGGCTCGAATGCGCCTAGACTTGAAGAAGGAACGACAGAAACTGATACGCAAGAAGCCAATCAATGAGCTAGCACTGAGAGGGAAAGTACGGGAATTCAGAGTGTCACTGCAGAACAGGTACTCTGCTCTTAGCGAGGAAACCAACCTTAGCGTAGATACAATGAATGATAATCTGACGAGCATCATCACGGAGTGTGCAGTGGAAGTTGGAGGCCGGGTAGCTAGACAGGACACCGGCAAACTTTCCCAGGAAACGAAGAACCTAATTAAGAAGCGTCAAATCATGAAAGTGTCAAGTAAAACAGACAAAATAGAACTGGCAGAGCTTTCGAAGTTGATTAATAGACGTAAAGTATGCGATGTAAGAAGGTATAACACGGAGAGAATTGAGCACGCTCTGAAAAACGGAGGAAGCGTCAAAGCAGTGAAGAGGAAACTTGGGATAGGCAAAAGGCGGATGTATGCACTAGGGGACAAAGAAGGCAAAATAACTACCAATATGGATAGGATAGTTAAAATAGCCGAGGAGTTTTACATAGATCTGTACAGTAGCCGAGACAACCACGACCTTAATACTATAAGAACTAGCAGTAACCCAGACGACACCCCACCGGTAATGATAGAAGAAGTCAGAAAAGCTTTGGAGAGCATGCACAGAGGCAAAGCTGCTGGTGAGGATCGGGTAACATCAGATCTGCTGAAAGATGGAGGACAGATTGTGTTAGAAAAACTAGCCACTCTATTTACGAGGTGTCTCCTGACGGGAAAAGTACCAGAGTCTTGGAAGAACGCTAACATCATCTTAATACATAAGAAAGGAGATGACAAGGACTTGAAGAATTACAGGCCGATCAGCTTGCTCTCCGTAGTATACAAGCTACTTACAAAGGTAATTGCTAGCAGAGTAAAGAATTGCTAGCAGAGTGCTAGCAGAGTAACATTAGAATTCAATCAACCAAAGGAACAAGCAGGATTTAGAACAGGCTACTTAACAATTGACCACATTCATACTATCAATCAGGTAATAGAGAAATGCTCAGAGTATAACCAACCACTATACATAGCCTTCATAGATTACGAGAAGGCGTTTGATTCAGTATAAATATCAGCCGTCATGCAAACACTGCGGAATCAGGACGTAGATGAAGTATATATAAACATTCTGGAAGAAATCTACAGGGGATCAACTGCTACCATAGTGCTTCATAAAGAAACCAACAGAATACCAATCAAGAAGGGTGTAAGGCAGGGGGACACAATCTCCACAATGCTGTTCACTGCGTGCTTACAGGACGTTTTCAGAAGCCTAGAATGGGAACAGTTAGGGATAAGAGTTAATGGAGAGTACCTCAGTAACCTGCGCTTCGCCGATGACATTGCATTGCTGAGTAACTCAGGGGACGAATTGCAACTCATGATTACGGAGTTAGACAAGGAGAGCAGAAAGGTGGGTCTTAAAATTAATCTGCAGAAAACGAAAGTAATGTACAACAACCTCGGAAAGGAGCAGCGCTTTGCGATAGGTAATATTGCACTTGAAGTTGTAAAAGACTATGTCTACTTAGGACAGGTAATAACCGCAGAGCCTAACCACGAGATTGAAGTAACTAGAAGAATAAGAATGGGGTGGAGCACATTCGGCAGGCACTCTCAAATTAAGACAAGTAGATTGCCACTGTCCCTCAAGAGGAAGGTATATAACAGCTGTATCTTGCCGGTACTTAGCTACGGAGCAGAAACCTGGAGACTCACAAAGAGGGTTCAACTTAAATTGAGGACGACGCAGCGAGCAATGGAAAGAAAAATGGTAGGTGTAACCTTAAGAGACAAGAAGAGAGCAGAGTGGATTAGGGGACAAACGGGAGTTAAGGATATCATAGCTGCAATAAAGAAGAGGAAATGGACATGGGCCGGGCATGTAGCACGTAGACAGGATAACCGCTGGTCATTAAGGGTCACCAACTGGATTTCCAGAGAAGGAAAGCGGGGTAGGAGGAGACAGAAGGTCTGGTGGGCAGATGAGATTAAGAAGTTTGCGGGTATAAATTGGCAACAGCAAGCACAGGACCGGGCTAACTGGCGGAACATGGGAGAGGCCTTTGTCCTGCAGTGGACGTAGACAGGCTGATGATGATGATGATGATGATGATATACGCGTTGCGATGTACAAGGTCCTGGCTGGGGTCTGTCTGAATGGAATGCACGTGAGCTGCGACGCCTTGCCCAGCATTTTTCATTGCTGGATGCGCATAGTGTCATACACGGGAATACTTTTGTTTGGACGTGGCGCCGCGAACACTCCTCCAGCAGACTCGACCAGGCTTATATTCCACATGCTTTAGAGACATTTGTCGCCGACTTACGTGTTCCGTCCATCCCACCTTCACCTGTGTACATCTCTGACCATCGTCCGGTTCTACTAGAACTACAAATTCCATTTTCTTTTTCGGAGAGACCATGGCGTCTTTATGTTCGCGTCCTCCAGGACGCACGCTCTCGCTCGAATTTGTCCCGTGCACTACGCGTGTCACTCGCTGCGTCTGATTTATTTGATTGGGATGCGCTTAAAACGCAGTGGCGCTTGCACTGTTCAGTTGAAGGGCGTTCCCTTCGTCGTTGCGTTTCTGAAGAGCTGGCCGATACTGCAGAAAAGTTACGCATCGCATTGCGCGCTGAAACGCCGTCTCCCTTGATGCGAGCTTGGCGACATAAATTACGTGAACGCTTCCAGCGTTTGATTGCCACCTCGTCTCTTGCGGCGGCTGCATGGCGTTGTAGGCACAACCCTTGTGCCCACCCCGAGGTGCTACGCTATGCGAGGCAATCGTGTTTTGGGCAGTCAATATCACCTGTTTTTACGACCATGCAGACACCACCTACACAGCCACTTCCTAAGCGTGATCGATCTCTCTTTCTGGCGCATTTTGAAGAGATGTCATGTTCGGCCATGCGGACAAACTGTGATATAATACCGCCTATGCTTAGAGGTTTGCCTCGCGTTCCTCGACAAGCTGTTGATTCTCTGCACGTCCCTCCATCAGTTGAAAAGGTAAAGGCAGCACTACAATCTATGAAACGGGGGACAGCCCCTGGGATAGACGGGTTTCCAGTTGAATTTTACTTATCATTTTGGAATGACCTTGGTACTGCATTAACCGCGGTTATCTGGCGATGTTTCGAGGATGGTGTCTTTCCATCAAGTTTTCGAGATGGACGCATTGTGCTTATTCCAAAATATGATGCTTCTTCTGTTAATCCTGAAGATTGGAGACCTATCACGCTTCTTAACATTGACTATAAGGTATTCGCGACGGTGATCGTTCAACGTTTAAAGGGTCTGTTGAACACCTTGGTGGGTCATCACCAGGCTTCATCTATGCCTGTACGGGAAATACACAGTTTGTCCTTTACCACCCGGGATATCATAGCCTATACTCTGTCGCGATCTGCGCGTGGTCTCCTTGTGTCTTTAGACCAAGAGAAAGCATTTGACCAACTAGAGCACACGTATATCTTTAAAGTGCTCACAGCCCTTGCTTTTCCTGGTACTTTTGTTCAATTAATTTGACATACCTACTCTGGTATAAAAAGCACACTAGTTCTAGATGATTGGGAGAGTGCTGCCTTTTCTATTACACGTGGGGTCCGTCAAGGATGCCCTTTGTCTCCTGTTCTAGTTGTCCTCAGCCTTGAGCCATTTTTGTGTGCTCTAGAAGCTGATTCGCATGTCTGGGGTCTTGCGCTTCCCGGCAGCAGTACCGTAAAAGTCACAGCTTTTGCTGACAACATAACCCTGTACCTTTCAGATGAAGATAGCCTTTCTCATAGCCTGCGTTTATTCTTCCAGTATGGGGACATTTCAGGTGCCGCGCTAAACCTCTCTAAATCCCGGTATTTGTTTATCAGCTATCCCAACTCCACACTTAGGTCCACATCTCTTCTTCAGCCGGCTGCATGTCTTCGCATTTCAGGAATTCTATACAACCACTACGGCATTTGTAACTCCGTTTGGTCAAACGCCCTCGATGAAGTAAAACAAGAAATTGAGAACGCCCGGGAATTTGACTTCCCGCTTCTTGAGCAGAGGTACCTTGCGCAGACTGTGTTCTGCGGTAGCATTTGGCACTTTTCTCACGTGGAACAGCCGCCTTTGCGCATCGTGAGGTCATTGCAATCTGCCTTGTTTTCCTTTTTTTTTGGTCTGGCGGCACTGAGTTGGTTTCTCGTGCGGCGTTAGGACAGCAGCGTTCCCAGAGAGGTTTTGCTTTCCCTTCGGTATCAATACGCTGCCGGCTATTGGCTCTGCGCTTCCTGTTGCGCCTCGTACAAGGAGAGGAATGCCCCGCGTGAACTCTTGCAAATTATTTTCTAGGAACTCACCTTCGGTATTTATTGCCTAATGTGCGCCTTAATCAGGGCCCACAATCATTTGTACTTCCTTCGTTTTATGCAACAGCTGTCGCGTTTTTTCGTCATATCCAGTCGACTTGCCCTGATTTAGATGTGTTAGACGATTCTATCGTTGACACAACAGCCGTGTTGTTGCTCCCTTTAATTCCTCCAGCACGCCGCACCCGCTCTAATCGCGTGCCTTGGAGCACGCTGATGGCATCATTTCTACCTGGGCACCTCCGGGACTTCATGTGGCGGCTTGGGTGGGGCGTTCTTCCTACCCTTGACCGCCTAGAAAGGTGGAGAACGGTGCAGTCATCAACATGTCCGAACTGCTCCCTACGGGAAACAAATCAGCTAGTGTTAAGGCAATGTGTCGTTGCTCCTGTTTTCTGGAGGGCTGTGCATGCAGGATTGCGTGGCCTCGGAGTAAACCGCTTTGTTTCTTCTGGACGTTGTTCTCGAGGCCACTTTGCTTGCCTTCTTATTGTTGCTGGTGCTTACTGTCTTTGGCGTAACCGTTGTGAAGCTGTTGCAGCAGGTCGTCGCCGCCGTGCTCTCTTCCCGATTTTGGAGCGACTGTACAAAGAAATACTATCTGTGTGGTCGGAGGGACTCATCTTTCTGGGTAAGGAGGAATTCCTTCGACACTGGTCCTGCCGTTTTGTGTTCGTCTGTGAGAGACGTGTAAGGCTTGTTTTCAGGCCTGTCTGGTCTGGCTTGGTAGGATTGTCTGGATTGGTAGGTTCATTTTTGTTTAGTACTCATACAAATGCCTTGTAAATACTATGTAAATATCTGACATGTAGATCTCTACATTTCATTTGTGTGTTCTTCGTTTACCATGTATTGTGCATATGTAGACATTGTTTTTGTAACAATTCCTGTGTAGTTGGGTAAGTTGTGTATGTTGTGTTCCGTTTACATATGTACACACATCTTTTTGTAACAACTTTTGGTGTGTCTGTGGATGTTGTATTCTGTCGCAATGTTCTGTTGGATTGTAAGTGATATTTACTGTCTGTGAGAATCAATTTCTCTAAACACACAGAAACCACGAGCTCATGTTGATGGCGATGTCCCTGAGTCGCAAGGCCATGCCGATAAGGCCACTCTTCTTCACTACAATCACCCTCCACAGAAAGAGGCGTCATCCTGGTGGCTTAGGGAGAAGAAAGAACTAAAGGGTTTTAGAAAGGCTTGAGGGGAGAGACGTGGACAATGTCACGGCCGCAGTCAACACTTCCTAAAAATTCTTCAGGCCTACGCCCTTCACTGTGACGTCACCACCAGCCGTCCTACCAGTCCAACACCTGCTTACCGGTTCCGTCGCGCATTCCCGAATTCCCACTCGCTGCAGTGGTGACGGCCGTGCTCCACGTGTGTTTTTCGCAAGTCTGCCAAGCCATTTTCTTTGCGTTGTGTGCAGTGAATTTTACTGCCGGATTTTTATTGCACGAAGCTTCTGACATGCCCAATAAGTGTTGTGCGCCGGCATGTTCAAGTAATTACAAGACCGGGAAGAAAGTTCAAGTATTTTTATTCCCCAAGGATGAAGTGCAAAGGAAGAAGTGGCTCAGTGCTATTCCAAGAAAGGATTTCTTCCCGACGGAAAATAACAAGGTCAGAGCAAACTGGATGTCACCATTTCATCACACTGGTGGTGAAATTATACTCATTGTAACAGTTCGCGAAGCGCTTGTGCAATGTTTAGACGCATTCCGAAATTCACTGACACTCTGCGACTGCTGTTGGTATGCAGGTATGCGCATTGCATTTGACCGAGTCATGCCTCGAGAACATGTCGTCCTACACGGATTCTATGACAGGAAGAGTGCTAGTGGTCTCACTGAAATTACCGTGCCTGCCTTCAGGATCAGTGCTCACACTGTTCCAAGGATGTCCTTTATACTTTTCGAAGAATGAACCCTCTCCGAGAGAATGCGCGGAAACGAAAAAAAAATGCGCCGAGAAGCGGCTGACCTCGCTCGTGCCATCGCAGAATCAGAGGCTTCGCATCGCGATGAAGAAACGAAATGCTGTTTTTCCTCGCTTCTTGAGCTTATGGAATGTTTGAAAAGTGAACCTGTGCCAAATGAGTTGATTTTAGGTCACCGCACAAAATGTGCCCTGTTTTTTAAATATTGTTGATGAGAGCATGCCGATGTTGCGGTCGTCTGTTACTGTTTTCAGCGACCAGAGTATCACTGTGTGTTTTCATGGTACCAAATTAAGCCGTATAGGTGATTATGTCGTGCCAGGAAGCATTTGGGAATGTGAATCTCCTGTCTGCAATCCTGAGTAGGCTTCAAAGCATCCTCGACGAAAAATTCTCCTCAGAAGGTCTTTGTGATGTAGTCATTAGCCTTCTTGAGCAACTTGAACGAGACGCCATTAACAGCAAGAAACGTATTTCTCGGTTCTTGCGAGAACAAGTGGCGCTGCTTGGAAAACAATGATTGCAGTATTCCTCCGAAAGTATGGTGGTTGCTTGCATACTGCATACCATATCTTCACACGCCTACAAATTTCTGAGGGGTTCAGGTTTTTTGCCATGCCACATACCTGTTCTTGTCGAAATGTCTGCTCCTCGTTTCACTTGTCACCTGACACTAAGTCAGCCAGTGAAAATTTTTTCAGGTACATAAAGCACAGAATTAAGCAATTGCAGCCGCGTGAAAGTGCCGTGGTTTTCATGCTCGACGAAATTCACATTCAGCCTTTCTTCATTTTTAAAGGTGGAAAAATTTCAGGGGCAGCAGCAAACAGTGAAGATGCCGATACGTCTGGTCATGTGTTTATGGTACAAAGCATGCCGTGTTCTTTTCGTGAGATCGTTCACATTCAGCCTGCACGAACAATGTATGCTCACTCTCTTCATGCTGTTCTGAAAAATGTAATTATTGGGCTTGAAGAAATAGGTTTTAAAGTTCATGCAGTAGTTTCAGGCAACAACGCAATCAATCACAAAGCACTCAGTATGTTTTCAGATCCACCAAAGCTGAGCATTGTTTACCCAAATCCAAAAGACGCCACAATACCTATGTTTTATGTTGTGCATTCTGTGCACTTGTTGAAATGTATCCAAAACAACTGGATAAATCAAAAGAACCTTGGGACAAACCTATATTTTTCAATGTTTGATCTCTCAAACAACAGTGTCTATCCCGATTGTATACAGTGGGCATCATTCAAAGATCTTCGGGAGCTGCACAAGCTAGAGGCTTCTAGGCTTTTGAAATACAGCTATCGTCTTTCCTCAAAGGCGATAAATCCTAGCAACTTCGAAAGGCAGAATGGTAAGCTAGCACTACAAATATTCAATGTTTTTGTAGCTGAGGCACTGGATCACCACTGCAATTGTCATGCTTTATGGCATGCCAAGAAAACCGCCAATTTATTATTATTATTTATTTATTTATTTATTTATTTATTTATTTATTTATTTATTTATTTATTTATAATACTGTAAACCCTCGCTTGAGGGTCATAACAGGGAGGGAGTACAATATGAGTACAAACAGAACACCTAAAAAAACCACTAAGCAATAAACACAGGAAAACAGAATGTGCAGTACTTCAACCATTACCAAAATAAGCATCAATTTCTCTGTCAAAAATTTGTACATCGGTACTATTAATAACATGTTGAAGGTAAAGAAGTCCAATATTCTATAGCATACGGAAAAAAAATGACCACCGGAAGATGTCAGTGCGAGCGCTGAAAGGTTCAATGGAGGCATCATGATTCAATCTAGTGCTACGTTTTCCGGGAAGGCGTATGTACTCGTCTTTAGGTATTTTCAATATCCCTTGGATTATACGAAATGATGTTTCAAGTTTTTGTTTCCGTCTTTGAATTTCCAGTGATTCTAAATTGCATTAATTTAGCATATCAGTTATTGAATTCCGCCTTCTGTATCTAAAGCACACATACCAAGCTGCACGCCTCTGAATAGGTTCTAACTTGGTGACTAAGTGTTTCTGGTGAGGGCTCCAAACCACAGAGGCGTATTCCAGTCTAGGCCTAATATATGTGGTATGCAAGCAGCTTTACGTGTTTCGGTGTTTTATGCATCTTTGCTCGTAGAAAACACAGTTTTTTTAAATGACTCAGAACAAACCGATTCAATGTGACGGTGCCAAGTTAGGTTGTTCGTAATTGTCACCCCTTAGTATTTAAAATGGGGCGTTTTACTGAGTTTATTGCTCCCGATGTTGTACTGGAAATTGAGAACATTTTTCTTATTGGTAATGTGTACATATGTTGTTTTTAAAGTTAATTTGCATATCCCATTCGCAACACCACAATTAAAAATCTTCAAGGCACTTATTCAACTCTAGTTGGTCATCATTACAGCTTACAGGCATATAAATCAAACAATCATCAGCATAAAGTTTCAGCTTAACAGGTGGCTTTACAATAGTACTTATATCATTTATGTACAACAAAAACAATAGCGGGCCAAGCACGGACCCTTGAGGCACACCTGAAAACACATCAAGGGTAGCTGAAAAAGAACCATCAATCCTCACTGCTTGCTTGCGTTTACACAGGTAGGCGCCAATTCAATTTACAATTTCATCACTGAATCCCATTTTACTCAGTTTAAAAAGCAGTTTAGTGTGGATTACAACATCAAAGGCTTTAGCAAAATCAATACAAATTACATCAACTTGTTTGCGATCGTCTATAAGCCGAGCTGAAATCATGAATTGTTTGAATCAATTGCGTCACTGTGGACTTGCCACTTCTAAATCCATGCGGACAGTCATTAAGTAATTGATTAACCTCCAAGTGAACCATGATATGCTTTGCTATTATATACTCTATGACTTTGCAGCAAACAGACGTCAGTGACACAGGACAATAGTTGCTAATAAATATTCGGTTGCCGGCTTTAAACAAAGATATGATAATTGTGCAGAGCCAGTCCTGTGGAATAGTGTGAGTTTCTAAAGATTTTTTGAAGATAATAACAAGGAAGAACGATACCCATTCTGCGTATCTTTTCAGAAAAGCAGTTGGTATCTTGTCCGGACCGCTAGCCTTCTTTGCATCCAGATTTAGCAACCGAGAAAATACACCTTCTTGATCAAACAATAAGGGTTCCATAGGACATGCGCATGAATGATGCAAGTTGCTATTACCGCGCACATCTGACGGCATCATGAACACGGACTGGAAAAACATGTTAAACTCGTCTGCTATCTCAGTCCTTTGCGTCACTGTTCTCGATCCGGCGGTGATCTGTTCAATTTTTTTTCTTTTCTGCCGCTCATATAAAGCCAGAACTTCTGAGGCACACTCTTCAGAAATTCTGCGATGGTATGTTTGAAAAACTTACTCTTTGATTCGGACAAGGCTTCTTTTAGTGTTTCACGAGCTTGAGATAATTCAGTAGTGTTCCTCCCTTTCTTCCGTAGTCTTTTATTTTTTTTTCATGTGAACTATATTCGTGGTTATCCATGGGCTGCGTTGTTTTACCTTTTTAAGACGAAACGGGATGAATCTCTGTACACAGGTGTCCACGATTGCCTTAAATCGATTCCAGAATGTCTCCACAGACTCGTATTCTGAGGCAGACTGAAATTCGTCGAAGGCGACTTCTAAAAAAATTGCCCGCAACTTCCCTTGGGGGAACACTGAGGAGGATGCGGAGCATATAATTGGTTAACGGGGTGTTAAAGTGCGACTTACTTGGGTCGATGGCTAAATTGGTTAACGTGATTGTGAAATGGGGTGTTAAATTGCGACTTACTTGGGTCGATGGCTAAATTGGTTAACGTGGTTGTAGGAGGGGGTGTTAAATGAGTGAACACGTACACACGTATGCAAAAGGACGGCGCTGGTCGAAGGGACGTCGATCATTGTGTTTGTGGATTCGTTGGAATTCATTTCACCGCGACCTTGGACGTCGACGCGCCGTACGAACCAACCGACGAGCGGCAACTGAGTGAGCGAGCGCCGACCTTGAGTATATATACAGCGCGACGGCGCATGCACTGTCAGCTGTTGAATGTTCTCGAAGGAGAAGCGCGCGCGCGGCACAGATGGCGACGGCGCGACGGCGCATGCGCTGTCAGCTGTCGAATGTTCTCGAAGGAGAAGCGCGCGCGGCACAGATGGTGGGCGACGGCGCGACGGCGCATGCGCGCGCGTCAGCTGTCGAATGTTCGAGAAGCGGGGCGGACGGCGCGGACGGCGCGGACGGCGCACTACAAGGCGCGAGTATAAGATGCTTCCGCATCTAAAAATCTAAAATAGAAGTGTCGTCCGCTTCTGCAAAATTTTTAACTTTTACACGCGAAACAGGCTTTGGACGATCGCTTTTCTCTGTGGCAATGTTGATAACAACTAGCCGGTGGTCTGATATGCCCGCATCCACTGACACCATGTAGCCATCCAACTGGCTTGTTACGAACACAAAGTCGAGCAATGACCTCGTTTCCGTGGTTATTCTAGTGGCTTCCTTCACGATTTGTGTAAGATTGTGTGAAAACAATATCTTTATTAATTTATCTCCGCTTGCAATTTCGATATTACCAGGCATCAGGGTTTTCCATTTAATATGGGGAAGGTTAAAATCAGCAGCCATTATCATCCGTGTGCTATCGTTTATATTGTTACAAAGAAAAATATTTAGATCATTTAAAAATTCAGGCGATGTACAGGGGGGTCTATAAACGGCTCCGATTAAGTATACCAGGTTTTCGTAAGTTATCTTACACCATACGGACTCCTGTAACTTGCAATCAATTAGGGCTGCCCGAATTGAAGATTTCACGACAATCGCAACGCCACGCCCTCGGGAATCTCGGTCACACCTGAACATGGTGTATCCCACGGGAACAATGCAGTCGCTTGATACAGGGCTGCTGAGCCATGTTTCTGTTATAATTATTACGTGAGGAGACCGTGATAATATCAGACACTCTAGATTTGTTACTTTGTTTGCAATGCTACGAGCTTTAACAGGATGACAGCTATGATGATGACGGGCTTACACCAGGAAGGCTCTGGGAGGCGTTAGATTCATTTGATGCCTCTTGTGTGTTATCTTGTTCACCCTTTCCCTGCTTGCTCTGCAAAGGGATGCCCCGCCGTGGTGGTCTAGTGGCTAAGGTACTCGGCTGCTGACCCGCAGGTCGCGGGTTCGAATCCCGGCTGCGGCGGCTGCATTTCCGATGGAGGCGGAAATGTTGTAGGCCCGTGTGCTCAGATTTGGGTGCACGTTAAAGAACCCCAGGTGGTCAAAATTTCCGGAGCCCTCTACTACGGCGTCTCTCATAATCATATGGTGGTTTTGGGACGTTAAACCCCACATATCAATCAAATCATCTGCAAAGGGAAACGTTTTTGCAGTTTATGGTCCCAGCCATAAAGCCTGCTATCTATTTTAAGTTTATCGTGAACCAGCGTTGCTTTTTTTCCCTTGAGCCTTATCTGCTGCCGCACTATCCCACAGTTTCTTTTGTACTTGTACAGTTTCTTGGGCATAATCGTTGCTCACGCTAATCGAACTGCCTTTCAGTTTGCCACAGTTCTTCATTACGCATTTGTTCTCTTTGAAATCAAAAAAAATCAGTATGACCGGCCTAATTTTTCCAGTTTGTTCTCTGTCAATTCGATGTATTCTCTCTATTATTGTGGCGTAGACCCAGATTATTTCACAAAACACGTTTTCTACAACAGACGCCATTAAGTCCACCTCAGTTTCAGATTTTTGCTCAGGAATGCCGAAAACTAAGAGGTTATTTCTTCGACTTCGGTTTTCATAATCAAGAACTTTTTCTGCCTTCCGCTGCACGACAGATTCTAGGTATTCAATTCGTGCGTTTAGTTCTTGAATTAGCTCAAGAGATTGTATAAGTTTTGCCCCGCCACTGGTGGTCTAGTGGCTAAGGTACTCGGCTGCTGACCCGCAGGTCGCGGGATCAAATCCCGGCTGTGGCGGCTGCATTTCTGATGGAGGCAGAAATGTTGTAGGCCCGTGTACTCAGATTTAGGTGCACGTTAAAGAACCCCAGGTGGTCAAAATTTCCGGAGCCCTCCACTACGGCGTCTCTCATAATCAAGTAGTGGTTTTGGGACGTTAAACCCCACAAATCAATCAATCAATCAGATTCTGTAAGCTTGTCTGTGTTAGCATGTAGAGCCGCTATATCTCCCTTAATTGTTTTGGTCGTGTCGCTGGCTACCTTTTGATTTTTTTAGGATTTCCTTCAGCATGTCTTTAGTATCAGGTCCCGGGTTTTCCTCTATGTCACCCGACAACAACAGGTACAAAATTACAGACCAACAATTGACCACAATAGCACAGCACGTTCGAGGGCACGGCAGAACCAACAAAAATCGATTGTCACTACGGTAAGTAACAGTGCCATACCGGGAACTAACCTGCAAAACAAACAGCAGCGGTTTCAGCATGCTGTTGCCGGCAGAGTTGCCATGCCCTCTGAAGAAGTTCATGTCAGTCCGCTTCTTAAGTGCATTTTCTGTGGATGACGTCACCTGTGTCGGTAGCCGGCCGGTGAACGGTGATTCCACGACGCCGCATCGATGAATGAGCACGGACGCTATCACTTCGTTTTTGGTGCTTGTCGCTGAAGTTATAGGCGTAACCCACGGCAATGCCTGCAAAACAAACAGCAGTGGTTTCAGCATGCTGTTGCCGGCAGAGTTGCCGTGCCCTCTGAAGAAGGTCATGTCAGTCCGCTTCTTAAGTGCATTTTCTGTCGATGACGTCACCCGTGTCGGTAGCCGGCCGGCGAACGGTGATTCCACGACGCCGCATCGATGAATGAGCACGGACGCTATCCCTTCGTTTTTGGTGCTTGTCGCTGAAGTTATAGGCGTAACCCACGGCAATGCCTGCAAAACAAACAGCAGTGGTTTCAGCATGCTGTTGCCGGCAGAGTTGCCGTGCCCTCTGAAGAAGTTCATGTCAGTCCGCTTCTTAAGTGCATTTTCTGTCGATGACGTCACCCGTGTCGGTAGCCGGCCGGCGAACGGTGATTTCACGACGCTGCATCGATGAATGAGCATAGACGCTATCACTTTATTTTTGGTGCTTGTCGCTGAAGTTGTAGGCGTAACCCACGGCAATGCCTGCAAAACAAACAGCAGTGGTTTCAGCATGCTGTTGCCCGTAGAGTTGCCGTGCCCTCTCTCATCAGCATAGTTCTCCGCTGGTGGAAGATTGTAAACGTTAAAACACCTCACAAAGGCCGTCACCAAAGAGATGTTTATGAAACGCCAGTTTCGTGCCTTAATGCTTACTCTAAGCCGTAACTTCTCCATGCATTCGTCACTTGGTTGGATGTGTGGGAATTCTACAAACATGACAACGGCATTCTCACGCGAAAAACTTTATCTTCTATAACGTATTCCGCCTATGCAATAGTTTAATTCACCAAGTACTGCCTTGTCGAGCTTAGTTATAAATATGTCCTGCTCGGCAGCTGCAGACAGACGGCCTCGAAAACCGATTTGGTCAGTACAGGCAAATGGCTGGTGGTCATTACCACATCAGCACTTGGCAGCTGTACGAGAGCGAAGGTAGGATTCGCCTACAGAATGCTCTTGCTATAATGAGCAGTGACAATTTCATTGATGAGGCTCTTCCATTACCAACAGCCACAAATCAACAGGACTTCAGAGTTACTGTCAAACCTGAAGACCTTGACAGCTTAAGCACACGCGTCGCTGTTTTTGTTTATGTTGGAGGCTTTTGCACTAACTCTGTGGTAAAAACGTTGAAGTGCAACTACTGTCAAGAGAACCTTGTGTCTGACAGTTGCGATGCTGAGTGCGATGGTGATGCTAATTCTTTAATAGCAAGTCTCAATCGAGGTGGCTTGAAATTTCCGAACGCGTGTGTTGTGACAGTAGTGATGCCCACTGAAGTTATTCTTGCAAAGTTGCTGCAGAAAGAAAAAAATGCCGCGTGCTTTCTGCGGACATGACATCATAGAGGTATTGTTCAACAGCTTGTGAAGAAGAGCTTGCGAGCATTTGAGGAACTGATGACCTGTTCGAATGGGCACGAACCAGATTTGTTGATACATATGTTGATAAAATGTGCAACAAACGTTCTCCTAAATAATTATTGCAAAGAGAGGAATGACGAAGCTGCTGTTGCTAAAGTCGATGCCAAAGCTGTCGCAAAAGCACGGAAATTGAAAACTGTTGCTCTAATATAGAGTTCTCATGTATCATTTGTAATTTTTATTAGTTTGTTCATTTACTTGTGTTTTTATTATTGCATTGCGCCCCTCTTTAATGTACATGTTGAATAAACTAACTCTTAGTACAGGAAGTTTCCACATCAATATTTTTACAAGTTTCTTGTAAGTAACAATACCATTTGATGACATTCAGACGTGAAAGAGAACAATATTGCTGAGAATAACTATTCGTGTACCCACAGACCATATCGCGATACAACTGCTTCACTGCGAGAGGTGTGCCAGAAGCGGCGCGCTCCCGCAGGACTGGTCGGACGGCGAGTAATGACGTCGCTTACGTCATGTCACGTGAAGCGCAGACCTGAAGAATTTTAGGTGTTGCCGTGGTTGCGTAGGTCTGTGAATGACCTGATGGGCTCCACTATGTAGTTGACTAGTGACGTTTTTTTCTAGAACGCGGTGTGGTCCGAGGTATTTGAGAACAAGTTTTGCGCAGTGGCCAGGTGCAGTAGCGGGTACCCGAAGCCCTACTAATAAACTAGGTGGAAAGTATGGAACCCAACGCCCCAAGGTTGACGGGATTGCTGCCGCCACTGGTCTTCAGTAGAAATGGAGCGGACAAGCTGGCGGCATTTTTCAGCATGTCGGGTAGCTTTGGACGGAGTAGTACCTTCGGACTCGCGGGGGCACCATGAGGCAGAACGATACGTCACAACATTAATGTTTCAACGTCACGAGCTATGGCAGTCGGCAGCGCAGCTGTTTCGGCATAGCGTGTCAGACAGCCTATCGCAACAATGTTTCAGTGATTGCCAGCTAGACTTGATGGTAGCAAGTCGTCCGGGAGGGTCCTTAAGTGTAGATAGCCAGCAAATGGCGTGGTGGTTAGTGACGACGTCGAATGTATGACCATACATGTAGGGGCGAAATTTTAGAGGGTCCAAATAGAGGCTAAGCACTTTCTTGGTGACGGAGTAGCTAGCCTCAGCTTTTATCAGAGTTTGGCTTGCGTAGGCGACGACACATTCATAAAACCCTGCTTTTCGTTGCGCAAGCACAGCGCCAAGTCCAACACCCCTGGCATCAGTATGAACCTTCGTGAGAGCAGCAGTATCGTAGTGGCGGAGAATGGGTGGTGATGTTAGCAGGCGGCGTAATTTGGTGAACGCATCGTCGCAGGCTGGTGACTAGGTGGAAATGTCCTTTTCGCCACTAGAAAAATTCGTAAGGGGCGCACATGTGGAAACAAAACTTCAAATAAAGCGTCGGAAGCATGCCGACAAGCACACAAAACTTCGAAGTTCCTTTAAGTTTCTTGGCTTCGAAAAATCGGTGAATACTCGAAGCTTGGCGGGGTCGGGAAGTATGCCGCCGGTGACACGACGTGGCCAAGACTTGTGAGCTGCCGGGCATCAAAACGACCTTTCTTGAGGTTGAGTTGAAGGCCGGTGTCAGTGAGGCATGTGAGGACGTGCTCGAGACGATTCAAATGGGTGTAGAAATTGGCGAAAAAACAACTACGTCATCGAGGTGCCATAAACGTGTGTTCCGCTGGAGGCCTCGTAAAATAGTGTCCATCATACTCTCAAAACTGTCTGGAGCATTACAAAGGCCGACAGGCATAACGGTAAATTCATATATACCATCGGATGTGACAAATTCTGTATTCGGTCGGTCAGGTGCTTCCATAGGAACTTGTCAGTATGCAGAACGTAAATCCAGCGGAGAGAAGTATTCTGCTCCTTGCAAGCAGTCAAGGGCGTCGTCTATTCGCGGTAACGGGTAAACGTCTTTACGGGTGATCTTATTTAAGCATCGGCAGTCGACATAGAACTGCATAGAGTTGTCCTTCTTCTTAACAAGAATTACCGGTGGCGCCCAGGGAGTATTGGAAAGCTTAACAATACCCCGGTAAAGCATTTCAGCAACCAGGTCATCAATAACACAGCGCTCCGACGCTGATGCTCGGCAGGGACGTTGCCGTAGAGGCATGTGGCTTCCTGTGTCAATTTTGTAAGATATGTTCGATGTGCGACAGAGGCCAGAAGCGTGGCTGTCGAAAGAAGTGCAAAATGTTTGGAGCAGGTTGACCGAGTGGCTTCATTCCGAAGAAGACGTTGTGACATAGATGGAGTGGTGGAAGGCGTCAAGGAGTGACTAGTCAACAACAGGGTCAGAAATTAGTGCGCTCAGGTCCGTAGAAAGTGAACTAGACGGAGCGTCAAAAATGTGACGGGTGTCGATCGGATGCACGTGACCCAGACAATCACCATGAAATAAAGGTAAAAACCGTTCCAGTGTGCTGTAAACGAGGGATCTTCGTGGCGCCATGGTGGAGAGTAAGAAGAGCAATGGGCAGTCGGAGAATGTTTGTGTTGAATGAACAGGAAAGAGGGTGTAAAGAGATCACCATCGAAAATACCAACACACGACACAGTCACGAGCAGAAAAGAGCGCAGCGGTACGGTGGTGTCGTCAGAAAGACCGTTTGTAATACGAGAAGAATGCTTCGACAGCTTCAACATCAGGAAGTGCAGACAGCTCAAGTTCAGCGCTGCAGCAGTCAATGATGGCATTACTAGTCGCAAGGAAATCCAAGCCGAGTATATCGCATGGTAACACGAAGGCAGCACAACGAATTTGACGACATACACAAGCTCTTGGATGACGACTCGTGTGGTACAGGCTGCGAGAGGTGTTACACTTTGTGCGTTAGCCATTCTAAGAAAGAGAGGGACCGGATAATGGCGTCAGAACTGTGCGGAGCTTACGGCACAGGTGGGTGGAAAGAACGGATAGAGCGGCTCCGGTGTCTACAAGTCCCATGACGACGATATCATCGACTGACACTTCAATGACATTAGCTGGACAGGCGCGAGAACTTGTGCATGATGACGGGGACGCATTTCGTGCTTCAGGAACTGCTGCCGTTAGTTTTCCTGCTTGGTGGGTCCGGAACGGTGATGCATAGGGGAAGGCGAACGTTGACGTGGAGATGGGGAGCGGTAGGTTGGGCTGAGTGGACGATCAGGGGGAGATGGGGAGGAAGGAGGGCTTTAAGGCACAGAAGAAAACTGGGGGTCAAAAGAGGGTATTCGTTGAATGTTTGGAGCAGCCTGGCGACGACGGCAACAACATGCCACGTGACCAACACCGCCAAAAGCAAAACATATCGGACTGTTGTCGTTGGTCTGCCATGAGTCGAAGTAGACGCCGAGCTGGGGCTGCGGGGGGGGGGGGGCAGCAAAATGCGGCCGATGTGGTATCTGCATAGGCGGCGGGGAATAAGTCGGCGGCGAATAGGGCAGCGGCGAATACATAGGCGCTGGCTGGAACGCAGGCTGTCGAGGTAGAGCAATGGCCTCGGCGTACATGAGCGGTACAGCGACTGGCGGCGGTTCACGGGCCGGAGGAAGAGCTTGTGCGACCATGTCTTGAATTAGGTCGCGGAGTGTAGGGGCCAACTGCGTGGTTGATCGAGTACGCAGGACATCAAAGACAGTTCACGAGAAACCTCAGTGCGGACGAACTCTTAGATCTTTGAGAAAATAGGGGCATGGTCGTCTCCTAGGGTGGATAGGCTGGACAAAGTCGTCGGGAGCCTAGGGACGTCGGGTGGAAAGACGTTGTTTACACAACTCGTCGAAAATCTTGCACAATTCTGTCAGTTTACCGACAGTGCGAGGACTCTTAGAGAGCAACGTTTGAAAAGCGTTGTCCTCAATGCCCTTCATGATGTGCTTGATCTTCAGCTCTTCGGACATCGATCAGTTTACTCGCTTGCAAAGGTCCAGAATGTCCTCAATATAGCTTGTGAAATTCTCACCAAGCTGTTGGAACCTGTAGTGGGACGCGTTTGGGCACAGGCGGCCAGGGACGCAGGCCGAAGCCCGAGGGCTGCAGTAACGAGACGCACGCTTCGCGTTCCCAACATTAGTGACCCCGTTCATTCGTACACCATTTTATGCACACAATAACATAGAGGGTGCCTCCGACGCAACACAGCAAGAGTGATTAACATCAAGCACTCTCTACATCTCCTCTTTTGAGGTCAACAAAAACTATACATGCCATAGCATCTACCTGGTAAGAAAGGTAATTATGTGTTACAGCACACTACAAGTTCAGCCGCACCGGAGGCTTGATGTTACGTCCCGACAATGTGCACACACTTAACGCTAGCGGTCTTGAAGGGGTAGCTGGGACAACCTGTGGTGAGGCAGCTGGTGACGGGTTGACGACGTCAGCAGGTGGCGGAGGACTGCGACACTCTGGCACTGGGTGAGCGAGAGTCTGCAGCGGGGTTGGGGTCCTTCTGGCAGTGGAGTGATGCTGCTGAAGCCACCACCAACCGATGGCTGACTCTGCTGAGGAACCAGAAGTTAACCATCACCCGATGCCTGAGACTCCTGAGGCACAAGATGTCTGCGGTCGCGAACAAGAGCCCCTATGTCCGTCTGTACCATGTAGGAGCGTGTGCACTGTACCAGGTTTAGCACTGTGTCCGAACACTCCATGTCCCGAATCCACACTCTGTTTCCCTCAACCAGAGGACGCAAAACGTTCACAGCGGGCCGACGGTTGAAATCTTGGCAGTGGTGGCAACGTTGGGCAGTGACGCACCTGCTGAAGTCGGCAGCGAAAGGGGGTTTTGGAAGAAGTGTGGCTGGGGCCAAAGGAAGGTGAGTCCTAAGGCTGCGTCCCATCAGCAGCTGATCAGGACTGTTGCCGGTGACGCCAGGTGCGTTGCGGTACGATGGGAGAGCCAAGGGCCAGTCCTGGGACTTCTTGAAGAAGTCCTTGATAGTACGCACCATGCGCTTGACTTCACTGTTAGACTGAGGGTACCTGAGACTGCTGTTGACATGGGAGAAGCTGTAACTCTGGGAGAAGGCGTGGTACTCTGCCGACGAAAATTTAGGTTCATCGTCGCTGACAAGTATCTCAGGAATTCTCCTCTTGTAGACACTTTTAAATGCGAAGCGTTTCTTAGCGAGCTTCAGCGACTTTGAGCGTATCTATCTATCTATCTATCTATCTATCTATCTATCTATCTATCTGTCTGTCTGTCTGTCTGTCTGTCCGTCTGTCTGTCTGTCTGTCTATCTGTCTGTCTGTCTGTCTGTCTGTCTTTCTAGCCGCCTACGACTTTTAAGTCTCCCGGCCGTTTCGATAATGGTCTCGATACCAAACTTGGTGTGGCATAACATGACTGTATGAAGAACATATTTGTCAAGTCATGACATGAAAAGCATGATATGTATGTCATGAATGCTATGATTTACATTTCATAAACCAGCAGCTCTTGCGGTGGTTTCGTTCACATGGCCCGTTGCAAAACTGGTATGGTATGACATGATTGCATGGCGAACACAAGCGACCGAACCTAACATGAAAATCATGACATGCGTGTCATGTAACAGCATGACTACATGCCACGCTCATGATGCGCTTGCGGCCGCTTCCCTAGCGTCACATATATCAAATTTGGTATTACGGTACGTGAATTGATGACGAAGGTATGTGACTGGTGCAAACATGATAATCATTAGATGCGTGTCATGTAACAACATGCCTACGTGCCACGCTCATGATGCACTGGTGGCCATTTTGCTAGCTTCACTTATACAAAATTTGGCATTACGGGACGTGAATGGATGACGAAGGTATGATACTGGTGCAAACATGATAAACATGAGATGCGTGTCATGCAACAGCGTGGCTACATGCTATGCTCATGATGCGCTCGCGGTCGTTATCCTAGCTTCACATGTACAAACTCGGTATTACGTGACGCGAATGGACGATATAGGTAAATGACACATCCAAACATGATAATCAAGACATGCGTGCCACGTAACAACATGACGACATGCCACACTCATGAGGCACTCGTTGCCATTTCGCTAGCTTCACATATGCAAAATTTGTATTACGTGACGTCAATGGATGACGAAGGTACGTGACTGGTGCAAACATGACATGCGTGTTATGTGAGAACATGACTACATACCACAGTGAAGGCGCCAATATATTTCGACGTGAGGCGGTACGCGTGCGCGCCAGCGTTCATTTCATCGCGTCACGCCGGCGTTGCGACGCCAGGCGCTGGTTTCGCCATATACTGGCCGGCGTGCGCCACGCTGCGTTGCTTCGACGCATGCGCGTTTCATCGAATCCGGCGTCTCTCCGTCATGAAAAGAGAGACACAGTTTTGTGCCTGGGTAACCTATTTGCGCGAATTTTGCGCCGGTTGCCTTCGCGCGGCCTCGACGAACGCTGGTCGCGACAATCGCGCCTGGCGTCAGACTATGGAGTTCTCACGTTTCGCTAACGTAGTGTCAAGCCCAAACCTCATAAGCGCGAAAATGCACGCCACAGCGACGAGCGACGCGACGTAGATCGTCTTCGCGCGATCAGTAGCTAGCGCAAGCATACCTCTTTCATGCGACGGCTTCGGCGAGCGAACTTCACTGTTGCTGGCATGAGGCCGTCTACTCGCACCGACAAAACCGCGTAGTGAGCGGTATACAATTCAAAAATACAATATATTGTTGTGTAATGGAACGGAAAGTGTTTATAAATGCCTTGCAGCACTTTTTATATGCACATGCGTAAACATTGCGTTATTTCTTGTTGTGCATACGTGACTCGGGCAGGGTCACGTGCACATATGTAGTCTTTGTCTTTTCCGATTTTTCGCTATTGGCTACTTGAGCCCAGCATTTTCGGGCGATGAGCGACGGTTTCCAAAACTGGAGAACTGAGCGATCGCGCGAAAACGAGCGCGCGACACGTCGCGCGAACGCCCGGTTTCGTCGCTCATAGCATCGCTCGTCGCTGTCGCGTGCATTTTTGTGCTTATGAGGTTTGCTTTTCACTGTTCCTAGCATGCGCGTGTGTCAGCGCTACGTTGGAGTATATTAGGCCCTTGATGATGCACTCGCGACCGTTTTTCTAGCTCTAAATATGCCGAATAGGGTGTTATATGACATCAACGGATGACGAAATATACGACAGGTGCAAACATGGTAATCCTGACATGCGTGCCATGTAATAACATGACAACATACGACGCTCATACCAGGCTCGCGGCCGTTTCGCTAGCTCCACATATACTAAATTTGGTTTCGCGTGACATGAATAGATGACGAGGGTAAACGACACATCGAAGTATAATAATCCTTACACGGAAGTCATGTACGGCATTATTTACCTCTAACTCGTAGCGCTGTGCTAATTTTAAAGTGCCATATATAAGTGTTTGATAATGGAGACCACCACAGCGGGTGTCGTCGAGCGAAATTTCAGCACTTCGGGGTACCTCGAGTAGTACTCGACGAAGAGAAGGCAATCTGCTCCGTCGTGATGAAAGATGTCCACCCTGACCCACTCCCAAGAGCGGCTAGGCGTCACCGTCGGAAGCAGGGGCTCCACTCGCTGGACCAGCGTCGTAGCGTGATCGGGACCGTTTTCCACCATGGTCTTTATTTCGTTCCCCATGGTAGGCCACCAAACAGCCCCCTTGTCGATGGCGCGGCAGTGGTTGCCTCTAAGGTGCCCATCGTGAATCAGGGACAGGGCGTGTTTCCGCAGAGAAGTGGGCAGGAGTAGGCTTCCACTGCAGAAAACAAGGCCGTCGTTGATAGTTATCTCAGCACGACGTGCCCAAAACTGGCCCATGTTGGACATCCTTGCTGGCAGCAAGTCTTGAGTTGAGCGCACTCCTAATCTGCAGCCTAGTGAGCCCGAAAGTCGTCGAGTAGGACCACAAAAGTGGGAAAGATAGCATGGAGCGCTTCTCGGACATACATCTTGACCTTGCCAATGACTTGAGCTTCTGAGAGTTGGGCAACCGGGTCCTGCGAAAGCGCATCAGCTGTAGCCAACTGTTTCCCAGGCCCGTACTTGACGTCGAACTGGTACTGAAGGAGGCGGATACAAAAACGCTGTATCCTGGGTGGCATGAGGTCGAGGTCTGTGGTGCCAAGGAACTTCACCAAACGCTTATTTATGATCGGTCTCGAGGGTGAAGCGAAAACCCCGAAGATACTCGTCGAGCCTGTTAATGACCCAAGTAGCAGCCAGTGCCTCCTTTTCGATCTGGCTGTGCCTTCGTTCAGTCTCAGTCACAGCATGGCAGGCGTGTGCGACTGGTCGGCAATCACCTGAAGTCTGGTCCTGAAGAAGCACTGCACCCAACCCGAAGGTATTGGCATCTGCGGAAACCGTTGTTGGGAGTTCGGGGTTGTACCTTGTGAGGCACATGTCTGAGAACAGCATGGGCTTCAGCTTCTCAAAAACTGAGGCTTGCGCAGGTCCCCACGTCCTAGTAGCAGTCTTGTTCAGGAGACTTGAGATTGGCACAGTTGTCTGAGAGAGACCTGGGAGGGAGCGACCCACATGGTTGAGCATACCCAGGAACCACTGCACTCAATGAATGTCCTGAGGGACTCGCATACGCTAAACGGCCACCACTTTTTCTGGAATCTGGAGAGATGCTGTTTGCACCTACGACGACACCAATGAAGTGTACGCCGCTTACGCCTAAACTGCAATTGGCAGCGTTGAGGATGATCAGTACTCACTGGAGGCGATCGTGGACTGCTTAGAGGCATTGGTCGCGCTCTTCTGTGGTGCGGCCGAACACGAGGATGTCGTCCATAAGGTTAACGACAACAGCCAACCCTTCCAGCAGGCGAAACATGTGACGTTGGAAGTACTCTGGAGCCGATTTTATGCCGAACGGGAGGAGGCAGTAGCGGTATTTTTCAAACAGTGAGATTACCATCGTATACTTCCGGGAGTCTTGCGCCAGGCGTATTTGGTCAAAACGAGAAGTTGCGTCTAACTTCGAAAAAATGAGGGTGTCACCGAGCATTCATAGGGTTTGGTGAACGATGGGAAGCACGTGGCGTTCGCATGGGACTACTTGATTCAGCTTGGTTATATCCACGCAAAGTCGGTGACCTCCCGCTGGCTTCTAGATGACAACGAGACCCGTGCACCGTTCCGTTGGTTCATCTATGCGCCGGATCACACCATCCTGTTCCATTTTGTTGAGCTCCTTTTTGACTACTCCTCGTTGAATCGGAATCCGTTGGGCCGTAGAAAGAGTACGGCACCTCATCAGGCTTGATACGGATCGTGTATTCTGCTGGGAATGTGCCAAGGCCGCTGAAAATGGCTGAAGACACGTCTAGAGGCGGTGTTTTAGGCCGGGCTGGCATGAGAGTACCGACAAGCTTGACAATGCCAAGGGCCACGATGGCGGTATAGCCGAGAAGAGGTTGCTCTAGACTTTCGACGACGTATAGATGTTCGTCAATTTGCCTGCCCTGCCAAGACAGACCTGTTCAGAAGCTACCAAGAAGCTTCAGAGCTTCTTTGCTGGGCCCAAAAAATTATTCACCTCACGGCTTCTTCAGTACGGCTGGGCAACCAGGGAACGTACGGGGCAACACCGAAACGTTGGCGCCGAAGTCCACTTTGAAGATAAGAGTGTGCCCGTTCACGTGCACTTCAACGTAGCGCCCATTCTGGGCCACCGCCGCGACGACGTGTAGCTCTTCAGATCCGAGACGCTTCTTCAAGCGACATCCAACGCGAAGGGGCCTCGCTTCTTGCAGTGACTGCAAATTGCTTTTACAGCTGGGCAGTCCAACCGTCGGTGTAAGTCATGACCGAAAAATTGGCACTGCCCACTGTGGCTGTTTCTCGAAGCTTCCGACGCCTCGCTGCTGTGGCACTTCTTGCCAGAGCCTCGTTTGTCGTGTCGTCCACATTAACGCTGCACTGCTTTTCGGGAAGTAGCCGCGTCGACATCAGAGGCCTACGGCGTTCACTCAGCGGCGAAGGTCAGGCGTTGTTGTACGCTCTCCACGTCTTCGTGTTGACGGGCTTGCACAAGTGCATCGTTCAAGGAGAGGCTTGGGGTTCGGCTCAGTCTGTCCGAGAAACTAGAGTACAGCGAACCCGTGACAAAAAAGGCCACGAACAAGACGGCCTTCAACAGCTGGTGACGGATAATTGCACTTGCGTACCATGGACCATTTGTACTGGTCCATGCATGTTGACAGTGTTTGCAATAAAGCCATGCGTAAACTTTGGTGGTCGTTACGACGAAAACTTTACGATGCCACCCCGGAAGCTAGAACAATGGCGTATAAAATGACTATTCTTCCAGTACTGACCTACGCAAGTCATCTATAGGAACCATACACCAAAACAAATGCACTAAAATGTGAGCATATACACAACAAAGCCTTAAGGTTCACCTTCAACTCTTATTTCAGAACTCAGTCTGTTAATGAGCTTAGAGTCAGAGCCGGTTTAATGACGGTGAAACAAAAATTGCAACATAATCGACTGATATTCTTTTTTCACATACTCAATGGAAACTACAAGGTTCACCTAAAGGAACACATCACACTACAGCCATTTACCACATCCAGAACAAAACACTCGAAACATCACACCACTTAGCTACAGAACAGATTTATTCAAGTATTCGTTTTTCGTTCGGAGCATCGATGACTGGAATCAATTACCTCAATACATAGTCGAACAATGCGACTTACAAAGGTTCGAAAAGGCTTTGTCAGAATATTTGTAACCAAATTGCTTGTTCCTTGTTGGTTGAATATGTTCAGTGTACTATATCAATATGTTCAATATGTACTATATCACTTCAAATCTTTTTTCTTTTTTTTTCTGACGTGTACGAGATGTATTCGAGCATGTTTTTTATTCGTGACCTATGCAGAATGTATTCTGATATATTTTTGCGCTTTTGTTTTGTTATTTCCATATAGTGTGCGTCTTGAGCGTACAGTGTGAAACTTGTTTCCACATATGTTCTTTGTACATGCCAGATATGTAACCGCAACTCCTTTCTTGGCCCTTGGGCTGACAGTATGAATAAAAAAATAAATAAAAAATGTTTCACAGGGCCGTGAAGAAACTGTCGACTGTCTAGCCGGGCTGTTCCGCCCGCTTGTGGAAGCGAGAACTCTCGTACACCTCGTTTACTGAGTGCATGAAGTAGCTTGTGAGCCACTCGGTGACTTCCGCGTACGACTTGTACGTGTCTTCGTCGGACATGAGCGAACTGAGGATGACGCGTGCCCAGCGACGCATACAGTAGAGGAGCGTCCTAACCCGCGTCTCGTCCGGCGCTGTGTGCATTCCGCTAGCGCAACCGTAGTCCTCGAGCTGTTGTAGCCAGGCAAGCCACTCGCCTGCATCAATGAAGGAAAACGAAGGCGCGCTCCGGAGACTGGCTGGAGTGAAGGCAGGAACAGGAAGACCGATGGCTGCGGTGGTAGGACCAGGGAGAGTAGTGAACGTACCGGTGGGAACACGAGCATGGTTGTACCCATGTCGTCGTTGTTAGCCATGACGGAAGGCAGGAACCAGACATCCCACTTCTGACGCTATGTAGTGGGCGCGTTTGAACAGAGGTGGCCAGGGACGCAGGTTGAAGCCCGAAAGTCACAGTAACGAAACACACGCTCCGTGTTCTCAACACGAGACGCACCATAGACGCCACCGGGAGCGGCCGTGTTTCGCAAGCGCTCCGGCAAAACTCCCGTTTCTGACTGTTTAAGTCATTCAATGGCAACTTGAACAAATGTGAAGCTTTCTACGGAATCGACCACATCATCTGAAGCGATTTCAAGTGAGTGCTTCGCAGTTCGCATACACGAAGATCGACTTTTTGGCAGCGTTCGACTACCTCGCTGGGCCTACCAGCTAGGCCTACTGACTAGGCCTTCCAGCATGATCATCCACGAAACAGAGGGAGAGGAGCTTCCCTCCACCGAAGCTCTCGACGATGATGAAGGCAGCTGGCGTCAAGTGTATGCCAGGGCCAGAAAGCCCGCTTCATCCCCGAAGAAATCGACGCCTGCCATCAACACTTCACAAGAAGGGTCACAGAAAGCTCTCCCATTGACTCGTTGCAGTACCCCCACACCCCCTCCACCCCCGGCAAACGACTACAAAATAGTCCTGTGAATACGTGGAGGCCTCAGCTGGGCTGACACACCACTTCCGAAGCTCATACAATCTGTCCTAAAAGTGGCAGCGCTCACAAGCTCCCTACTTGACCAATACCGCATCAACTCTGTAAGCAACATTCTGCTCATAACCACACCGGACTCGGCACGCACCGAAGCATACCATCGTATCAAATCGATCAAGATGGACAAGCGCAGCTTTGAAGTGGTCCCCCACATTACCAATCCATCAAATACCTGCCGAGGGCTCATCCGTAGTATTCCTATAGAACACTCATCTGAAATTATCTTGTCAAGTCTATTGGACTATGACAGACTAGGCCTCATCCTGACCGGACGTCGCATGGGTTCCACAACGTCCATCTTGGTCATTTTCAGAGGTACGCGCGTGCCTTTCTACTTAAGTTATCAGGGTGGCATCACCAGATGCGTACCCTATCGTCATAAGACGGAAGCCTGTAATCTCTGCCGCAAGCTTGGCCACAGACCAGACGTATGCCCAGGCGCCCCTCAGCCTTTATGTCCAATGTGTGGCATTCCGAACCCACTCCTTGATCACGAATGTGAACCTAAGTGTGCGGTGTGCAACAGTGACCACCCCACTGGCTCGCCACAGTGCCCACAGCTCTACAAGCCCAAACTGAAGCACGCACCCTCAACTTTCAGGCAAGATGCAGCTCCATTCCTCGACCCAAGCCCATCTTTCAAGAACGCCCCTAGTGGACGCTCACCCAGTATCACAAGACAGCAAAGCCGAAAAAGTCGCAGCCACAGCCGAAACCGCAAAAAAAGCATTCATCAAGACCCCAGCCCTCAGACTGGCCCTGGACACGAGGTGAGCTGGGCTGATATAGCCTCCCCTGAAAGCTCCATTCAAAAGTAGCTCAAACTATTGCAGGATGAGATGGCTAAATTGAGGGCAGAAAATGCAAAAGTGCGCCTAGAGCTTCAGCCCTTCAAACAACCATCTACCTCCCCACACCTCCCCGCCTCAACTTTCACCTTTACACCTACCTCACCAGCACCAGCTCATCTCTCATCCACCCCTATAGCTAGGCACCCCGCTCAACCACATGCGTAAAAACAAAAAGTCTCGACTCCCACATTGTCATTCGATGAGCGAGTAGAACAAGTCAAAGCGAAACTAGAGAAGGTTGACAAAGAGAAAGAAAAAGTAACCAAACTTGAGGAAATACTAGACAATTTTATTACCTTCTCCACAGCTTCCTTGCAGAAGCTACATGAGTTCGTGGCCTCGATACAACAAGCCATGTTACCGATGCAACAAACCCTAGATAGAGTGACGCAGTGGATCGACACGGTCCACGCTAGCCATCCAGAACTTGCTCAACCTAAGCCAAATCAACCTAGCGAAAATGGCTCCTCGTAACCGCACTGAACTTTGCGTATAGCAATGGAGCTGCAGGGGGTTTCGCCGAAAAAAGGCAAACCTCCTGCGGTACATCAAATCACAAACTACCTCTCCCCCGATCATTGCGTTACAAAGAACAAATGGTGCAGTGCCGCCGCCAGGTTATGGAACGCATCAAAACCTGGTTGATACTAAACCAAACACTGCTGTCTTAACTCAGAAGGGCCTTACAGTTACCTATTCAAAATTTGCCGACATCGACATTGAGCACGACTTTCTCCAAATACTACCTGATAAACTTAACTGACCATTCTTATACATTCTTAACGTATAGACCACAAGAGCAAAGGCACCGCTTCGATTCCCTATTTGCCCGAGCTATATCCTCGGCAGGCAAACACATTCTCCTCATAGTGGGGGATTGCAACGCCTCCCACCCAGCGTGGGGTTACACCGCATCTACACCGAAAGGTAGAGCCCTCTGGTCCCATATTCAGGCACATCGTTTTACACTTCACAACGACCCGGAGGAGCCTACTCGTTTGGAGAACCGTGTGAACAAAGATACATTCCCCGATCTTACCCTCACTCACAATGCCCCCACAATTGTCTGGACTAACACCCAAACTAGTATTGGCAGTGATTATTACATTATTAGCATTACTTTACAACTAAAACAGAGACCTGTAGCGCCTCAATGCGCTGCGCGTCAAGGAGGAAGAAGTTGGCATTTGGGCTGCGCGGCGCGTGCAGCGCGATAATAAAAAAATCAGTTTGAAAACCGAAATCTGTCAGGGCTGGATCTTTCCCGTGTAAGCTCCGACAGTTAATGGTGACCCGATAACGAACACACAGCCCCGATCATCCCGCATGGATCCCGCCGGCTCTGCCACCAATCCTACCGGTCCTGACGCCCAAGAAGACGCCAGACCTAGCGGTGCTGCAGTCGCTGCTATTCTACATGTCAACCTGCCACCATTTTGGCCCAACAGCCCCAGCACATGGTTTCTGCAGGTCGAGGCGCACTTCCGTCTACGGCAAATCACCAGCCAACAGACCAGGTACTGGCATCTGATATCCTGCTTGCCTCCGGACGTAGCCGACGACTTAGCTGATATTTTAGCGTCGCCGCACCCAACCCTTCCCTGCGACACGTTGAAGGCAGCTATCATTTCCCGCAAGTCTGAGTCCGAACACAGCAGACTCCAACAGCTCATCACGGCTACAGAGCTCGGTGACCGTCGCCCATCACAGCTCCTGCGACGCATGCGCCAGCTTCTTGGCGGCCCCTCCGCCCCTCAAGAGGAGAAGCTGTTACGTGAGTTGTTCCTCCAGCGCTTACCGCAGAGCATGGTCCCGGTCCTCGTAGCTGCAGATGTCCCACTAGACACACTCACTGAAATGGCTGACCGAGTGGCGGACTACTCGCGGGCACATAGCCTCAATGCCGTTACTACACCGCCACCGGCCACCGCTGCAGACCCCGCGCTCGCGAGCATCGAGAACCGTTTGGACGCTCTTGTCAGGCGCCTCGATGACTTTGTACCTGCGCATCATCGACCGTCATCCAGGTTCCAGATACAAAGTCGCTCCTCGACACCACCACGTTCTCCGGAACTTCGGCCACCCGGCGCGCCGCGGGACGTTTCATCTTTAACCGTGTGCTGGTACCACCGCCGATTCGGTGCCCCTGCTCGCAAGTGCGCTCGCCCGTGCTCCTGGTCGGGAAATGCGATGACCGGCCACTGACGGCGGCAAGTGGTACTGGTCGAAAGTCATGCCGCCTTTTCTATGTTTCTGATAAGATCACTGGCGCTTGCTTCCTAGTCGACAAAGGAGCCCAGGTTAGCGTCATCCCGGCCTCGTTTGCGGATCGCCGTCGCAACGAACAGACCTGCCCACTGCAAGCGATCAACAATTCCGCCATTCGCACATACGGCCAACGCTCTCTCACACTTGACCTTGGACTACGCCGTACGTTCCGCTGGATTTTAATCCTCGCTGACGTCTCGCAAGCTGTTCTTGGAGCTGACTTCCTCAGTTTTTTGAACCTTGCTGTGGACATGCATGCTCATCGCCTCATTGATCTCAACACCCACCTCTCTATCAATGGTGTACTCTGTACTTCCTCTCCAACGGGACTGTGAGCTCTCACACCTGCTTCGCCGTATGCAAAAATACTCGACGACTTTCCCAGCATCACGAAGCCGCACACCAGAGGGTCACCGGAGAAGCATTCCATCACTCACCACATTGTGACAACTGGACCTCCCGTTTTTACACGACCCCGTCGACTATCTGGAGAACGCCTCGCCATCGCCCACCGTGAGTTTGAGCACATGCTTGAACTCGGCATTGTCCGGCCTTCCTCCAGCAACTGGGCGTCGCCACTCCACATGGTGCCGAAGAAAGATCCTGGCGACTGGAGACCATGTGGGGATTACCGCGCTCTCAATGCCCACACCTTACCAGACCGCTATCCACTTCCTCACATACAGGATTTCACATCAAACTTGGCTGGGTACACAATCTTCTCTAAGATTGACTTAATGAAGGCTTACCATCAGATTCCTGTAGAACCCGCCGACATTCCGAAGACGGCCATCACCACCCCATTCCGTCTGTTTGAATATGTGAGGATGCCTTTTGGATTGCGCAACTCTGCACAGACCTTACAGCGCACTATCAACGAGGTCACGCGAGGTCTCGATTTCGTATTTGCCTACCTTGATGACCTCCTTGTAGCAAGCTCATCCGGCCCTGAGCATGAAGCCCACCTGCGCACCCTGTTCCACCACCTGGATGATTACGGCTTCGTAATTAATCCCAATAAGTGCGTCTATGGCGTCGCTACAATAGAGTTCCTAGGCCACCTTGTCACTCCAAAGGGTATCCAACCACTCAGAATCAGAATCAAATTTTATTGTTACTATGAAGTAAAGTCATTACAGACAGTATACAGAAGGAGGTCCCATAGTCGGAGACTGAATTGGGACCTCCTGTGCATGATGAACATAAAAACAAATAAAACATAGCTTCGACAGGAAGGGAAAAATTCCAATAATCATAATGATATAGGTGATCAAGCACATTTCATAATATAGAACCATGTAAACACGAGATGTAAAAAGAAAAAAGAAAAATATATATAGATATATACACACATATATACACACATACATATATACACACACATATATACACATATATATATACACACATATATATACACACATACATACATGTGTGAGAGCATGCTTTAGGGGCTATGAGAATGAAGTGCTACGTGTTGTATTGGTTGACTCGCCAGCAAAGTGAAGGCTATTCAAGACTTTCCACCCCCTACTTCACTGAAGAGACTCCGAGAATTTCTGGGCCTACTAAACTTCCATCGCCGCTTTCTTCCAAAGTGCGCCACATTTCTAAAGTCCCTTGACCGACCTATTGGCTAAAAAGAAAGACCCGGCTGCGCCACTGGAGTGGCCCAAGGACGCTGCATCTGCCTTCGACACTGCCAAGAAGGCTCTGGCAGACGCTACCATGCTCATACATCCCGTCCCTGATGCCCCAATTCGTCTCATCACCGATGCATCAAGCGTGGCAGTTGGCGCTGTTCTCGAGCAGCACGTATCCGGTTGGCAGCCCCTTGGGTTTTTCTCGCAAAAACTGAAGCCACCAGAGACAAAATACAGTACGTTTGCCCAAGAACTCGTCGCGGTATACCTCGCCATCAAACATTTTCGTCATTTTTTGGAGGGCCGGGACTTTTACGTCGTTACAGACCACAAGCCGCTGACGTTTGCCTTCCATCGCAATCACAGCAATTATACTGCACGGGAGATCCGTCAACTATGCTTTATTTCCGAATTCACTGTGGATCTCAGACACGTACATGGGCCGGAAAATGCTGCTGTGATGCACTATCCCGCATCGATGCCTTGTCGAACCAGCAACCACTAGACATGGAAGAGCTAGCAGCTGCCCAAAGAAAGGATCCTGAGCTGCATCGTCTTCGCTCTTTATCAACGTCTCTATCGTTCACGGAGTGCCCGCTTCCATTTTCTACCTCATTAATAACGTGCGAAACGTCTACTGGTGTCCCTCGGCCCTTCGTGCCTTCAGCTTTTCGTCGTGCAATTTTTGATCAATTGCACAACATGAGTCATCCTGGTATTCGTGCGACCAGGAAACTAGTCACATCTCGTTTCCTTTGGCCAAGCATCAATGCCGATGTCCGACTCTGGGCGCGAACCTGCCTTGAGTGCCAGCACGTTAAAGTTCACCGTCACACTGTCACGGCAACATCCCCGTTTCGGCCTCCAGATGCAAGGTTTTCTCACGTCCATCTCGACATCGTCGGTCCTCTTCCGTCATCGCAAGGAGCCTGTTACCTGCTGACATGTGTGGATCGCATCACCAGATGGCCGGAAGCGTTTCCCATTTCCGACATTACAGCACCAACAGTTGCCAAGGCTTTCACAAACGGCTGGGTGTCGCGCTTTGGATGCCCCTCTGTCGTCACCACTGATCGCGGTCGTCAGTTTCAATCGGCCCTTTTCACCGCACTTGCCAATATCCTGGGAATTCGACACATCCACACAACGGCCTACCATCCTTCCGCCAATGGCATGGTCGAACGGCTTCATCGACAACTGAAAGCTGCCCTCACTGCTCACCAGCCAAGGGAACGTTGGCTCGACCCCCTCCCCTTCGTACTTCTGGGCATCCGATCAGCATTGAAAGTGGATCTTGGCTGCTCATCAGCCGAACTAGTCTATGGCGTTTCCCTGCGTCTTCCAGGAGAATTCTTCGAGCCATCATCGCCACCTTCCACTCACGATGCCTCCACGTACATTCGAGACCTGCGCACCACGTTTCGGGATCTTGCTCCTGTGATTCCTGCCGACCGACACCCCCAGTCTGTCTTCGTCAGTCAGGATCTGCATGACTGCCGTCACGTCTTCGTTCGGCGTGACCAAATACGGCCACCACTAACACCAGCCTATGATGGCCCATTCCGCGTACTCCATCGTACACCTAAGACGTTCACGCTGGACATCAATGGCCGTGAAGACGTCGTGGCTGCTTATCGACTGAAACCTGCATATATCGCCGCTCTCGCGGCCGCGGGGTTTCAATCTAAAGTCTGGATGCCAACATCCAAGCATGTCTACTGGGCGACTCCTCTGGTGATTCCTACGGCTCTCGCTCTACGGGGGGGGGGAGCCCTGTAGCGCCTCAATGCGCTGCGCGTCAAGGAGGAAGAAGTTGGCATTTGGGCTGCGCGGCGCTTGCAGCGCGATAATCAAAAAATCAGTTCGAAAACCGAAAGCTGTCAGGGCTGGATCTTTCCCATGTAAGCTCCGACAGACCCATTGCACCTAAACCACTGATGTTCACAGAATGGGAGAAATTTTGAGAGACCCGCAACAGCACCGCTTCCTCACGTATTGCATACCTTACCGAGTGGACTGAACAGCTTCAAGAAGATGTTGAAATTCACACGAACACTCTATTCCTTGACTCCGCGATAACTATTCTCGACTCCAAGCTTCTCCATATCTGGGAAGCGCAACAGTCACTTCTGCGACGGTGAAACACCAGCGCCACAACAGTAGACTCCGCATTAGGATAGCGAAGCTAGACCAACAAATCGAGCGATACACTCAATTGGCGGCACAACAATGGGGTCAGCTTTGTGAAGGAATGCATGACCACCTCAGTAATAAACGAACGTGGCAACTTTTTGGACATCTGCTAGACCCCAGCACTTCTCGCGCACGACCCTCTCACGCTGCTACTAAACTGTTACACAAGCACAGTGACCATTTAGGACAGCACTTCGATAAACTCCACACGTTGCATTTACTTCAATTACGCAAGGATTCTATACCATCTTACGCAGAGAAACCTAATGAGTCATTAGATGCGCCGATAACGGAAGCGGAAGTTAGGCACGCCCTCCGTACTCGCACGCCCTCCGTACCACGTCAGCTTCAGGCCCCGACCGCGTTACCAACAAATTACTTAGAAATCTTGACCCTATTTCTATTAAAGCTTTGACTAAGTACTTTAACGACTGTTATGACACGGGTACCCTTTTACCTTCGTGGAAAGATGCCAGAGTCATAATTATACCTAAACCGAACAAAGCTCGCTTAGTAGAAAATCTGAGGCCCATTTCCTTAATATAGTGTCTCGGAAAGACTATGGAGAATGTTGTGCTTGCACGCCTCGAGAGACACGTGGAGGATAATGGACTACTGCCTCCAGAAATGGTTGGTTTTAGGCACTCACTTTCCGCGCAAAATGCGATGTTTCGCCTTCAACACGACATGATAACTCGTAACCAGAGCGAGGATACTCAGGCAATCCTTGGTCTGGACATACATGGAGCATTCAACAACGTAGCCCACTCAGCTATATATGCTGGCCTCAACTGCATTTCTTGTGGCGCTGAAATCTACTCTTACATCAAAAGCTTCCTCACAGACCGCACAGCTACATTAACATAAGGACCAGAACATTCCTTACCCTTTACGCTAGGCAGCTTCGGAACACCTCAAGGGTCAGTGCTATCTCCAATTATTTTTAACCTGGCTATGCTAACCCAACGCTCTTCAACCTGGCTATGTTAACCCAACGCTCTTCAACGTATCCCTAACTTGAACTTCGCCATCTATGCCGATGATATCACCTTATGGGTGAAAGAAGGCTCAGATGGACACCTTGAAGACACCCTACAAACAGCTGTACATATAATAGCAGCACTAACATCTCAGATGAATTTCTATTGTACCCCAACTAAATCAGAGTTACTCCTTCTACCAACTCATCGTCGGAACAAACACGTTTCAATGATCGAAGTTCACATAAATGGGTGCCTCATTCCTAGAGTATCACGCATTCGTGTGCTAGGTTTATTTATCCAGAACAACCGACTTAATACGTATACTCGAAGCTTTAAGCAATACCATTGAAAACACCCTAAGAATGATAGGAAGAATCTCAGAAAAAATGGAGGGCTCCGAGAGTCAGAGTTACTTCGTGTTATACAAGCTTTTGTGATTAGTAAAATCACATATACCACCCCTTACCTTCACCCTAAATTAGCAGAGGAGAAATCGCTCAACACCCTCTTCCACAGAGTTTACAAATACGCGCTAGGCATTGCAATCAATACCTATAACGCACTACTCCACCAGACAGGGGTCATAAATACCCTATGTGAAATCCGTGAAGCCCATTTAACAGCTCAATATGCAAGGCTCGCGACCACTAGTTCAGGTCGCAACATTTTATCGTCTACCCAAATTAACTTCACCTCACTCACCAATGCTAATTACAACATTCCCCAAAACATACACAAACAATTACTCATACCCCCCTTCCTAAAAACATGCATCCAACATATCACACTAAGCGTAGAATCCAAAGAGCAGAAGCTCTTCAGGAAAAATTGCATAGAGCAAATGACGTGCTCTATGTCGATACGGCAGAATACCCATCCTCCTCATCCTATGCCTTCTCTGCTGTCGACTATAACGGCAAGGCGATCACAACGGCATCCATCACTGTCCACTCTTCGGAGGAGGCAGATGAGGCTGCCATCGCTTTAAATCTATCTATCCCCAATATCCCCATGATTGTGACTCCAAAACTGCCATACGCAACTTCAGCCCAGGTCGCATCTCATCAACAGCCCTTTCAATTCTTAAGAAACATCCTCCAACGCAAGACGTTGCTCTCATATGGACGCCCGCGCGTGTGGGGTTGAGTGGCAATGAGGCGACTCATACCTGTGCTCGAGGAATGACCGGCCGAGCGCAGGCCTCTGATGGCGCCTTAGACCACGCGGCCTTTTTCAGCGCGAGAGATCGTCTTTTGATCTTCCACGATATTGCCACGTTCCATTTCTTAAATTTTGTTATCGCCCAAAAACACTACACGATTCTCAGCGCAAAACGCGCATGCAGTTTTCGAGAAGCCTCCGGACTGTAGTAGATCATTTCGATAAGATAACGCCCACTCCGCGAACTGTACAGATTATTCTGGAACCTACGTCACCGCTAGCGATAACGCTAGAACATTCAATGGCAACTTTATAAATGCCGACGAACTTCGCCGTTAGTCAGTAGTTGATCGACGGCCGACGCTCCGTTCACTGCTATCTGTGCAAGACTGCTACTGTAATCGGACTTTCCGTTTGCCGAGCGCAGGTTCGCCCAAATAAACTGTTAAATCCCAACACAGAGTATCTTGTCGTCGGCCACTTCACAACCCCGTGACAATATAACAAATCACCGCCTACAGCGCACTATATGCCCCCCTTACATCATGGAGCTTCGCGCTACCATGAAATACTACGGCACCAGTTACAGACTCCTACGTTTCCTACCCCATCTTTTCGCCATCTTATACACCTTGCGATATACCCCTCCCCTTTGTGCACTTTCTGTCAACAAAGAGCTAACCTAGACCATATCATGTGGGAGTGTACTCGAAACCCACCACCAAATTCTCTACACATTAACAGTAAGGAGGAGTGGGAGGCTGCTATGTGCAGCTCGGCGCCCGAGGCCCAGGACCACATCTTGGATTGGGCCAAGAGGGTAGCGGAGACCTACGCTGGGTAGGCTCCTCTGACACTCCACCACCACACCTTTCCCTCTTGGGATCAATAAAGTTTTTCCTCCTCCTCCTTCTCAACACAAATGACCCCGTTGTTTCGTACACCATCCTAATGTACACAATGCTATAGAAGGCGCCTCAGACCCAACAAAGCTGGAATGATTAACATCACGCGCCCTCTACAAGATCGGGTACGAAAACGTAGTTCGGCACGGCATTTGCGTACATCAGGCCGTCCGAAAACTTGTGTGAGGCTCGTTTTGAGGATGGACCACGTAAAAAGTTCAGCTTCGTGGTTTATGAATCACAGTTTCGCCACGTCCGGCAGGTAGAAGGAGACGTAGGCCAACTTGGCGGCGTCGCCCCATTTGTTGTCAACACTCAGTCGCTCGTACGTAGAAATTCAGTTCTCGACTTCCTTGTCCTCGGTGCCTGACAAAACAGGGGGTCTCACAGACGTAGAGAGCCGTCACAGAGGACAGTGGGCGGTGCCGGTGGAGAAGTTGGAGCGGCGCTTGCGTCGGTGGGCATAATGTACAGTAGAATGCGATTCCGAAGCTCCAGAGTGATTGAAACGCAGTAGACTCCACCACTTGTTAAAGGGTTTCTTCGCAGAGCAGAGTGCACAAGGAGAAGCGGTCAGTAGCGTCCAGCCAAGCACAGCAACCACGAGCTTATGCTGATGCGGATGCCTCTGAGGCGCAAGGAAATGCTGATGAGGCCACTTTTCTTCACTAGAAGTGTTATATTTTCATTACCCGGTATCGTTTTTTTTATTTTTACTGCGAAATAAGATAGCTTTTCTATTATTTGTATATAATTGTAACTATTCTGACGTGCCCATTCGTCTAACTTTTGTAAGGTTGTTGGCTTCATCGATTATTTCCTCAACTGAATTCCCTATGAAAAAGACTCTAGTATCATCAGCGTAAATATATGTTTTGCCTGAAGTTTTATGGTAATAAAAATTGGCCCCGTATATTCATGTTACACTACAAATGTCGTCGAAAGATGGTATACTTGCGTCTGCAGAGAGTGAACAAAACATTTATTTAATGTTCTGCGCAAGAAAATTGGCGCGTGGTATTCTGGAGGCGCTGCATTATAGTGCCTCGAGCGTGCAGCAGAGGAGAACGAGCGCATCAAGTCCCGTCATACGTGAGACGTGAGCGCTATCTGGCAGTTATCTTGGAAAACGAAGCGCGCGGCCTGCGCGCCCGTCGCTGAGGCGATAAGGTGTATAACGCAATGCGACGGGTAGGCGCCACCACCGTGTGATGTTAGCAAAGCTTTGGAAACACTTGCCCTTTCGTGCAAGCGTTGCATCGTCAGTGCAGCGTGAGAGACACTATGGCCCTTAGAATTACTTATACTTGCAATTTTCAGTAAGAAGACACACATACAGAATATTGGCGTGTTTTATGGTGCCTCAAACATGCGCAATAATTGTTTTAATTGACAATTACACAAGTATTATTGCTAAATCTTGAGCAATACTGGTGGGCGCTGCGTACGGGGGTCGGCCGTTCAGAGTATCGTTTGATCAGTTTGGTGCCGTACAGGGTATCATTAGGGGAGACAAACAGACATGTGTACAGACAGACAGACCAGAATTTTTTCGTCGAAGGTCTCCAAGAAAAGCTACCATCTTTAATATCACTTATATACAGAGTAAAAAGGAATGGGCCTAAGATACTGTCCTGTGGCACAACTGAAGACACTAAGGGCATAGAGAAATATACTAGATAAAGAGTGGCCACTAGAGCCTTTTCGCGACCCACCAAGAAAGGGTCTGAGTAACCGCTAGATGGTGTACTCATTTCGCTTTTACTGGTTTGCTAAGACATGTAATAGCCTACTCAAGAGGACAATGAATACCCAAGTTTGTCATCCAACTTTTGCTAAGAATAAATTTTATTATTCTGTGCAATTTTTCATATTCGCTCTATATTATGTCCCGCTGAAGACATTTATAGCCTCACAACAGAAAACAGTAACGTATGACTAGAAATTGTTGTCTTTTCTGATTTTGTTTTGAACAAAGAGGCACATTATGTGGTTAATGTACTGTACATGTATTCCCTTTGTGGAAGCATGAGTGTGTAGCTTCGTTCATGCTTTCGCCGGCACTCGAACGCATCGGACGCAAGAATCACGGGCTGCAGCAAAGGCGATTCTTGTTGGCCGCGGAAACAGGATTACAGGCGAAAGTAACAAGAATTTTGAGATCATCTTGCCGAGTCTGCCAACAGGACGCGTTGTTTTGAACACAGTGTTTTCGCACGGTGATATTCGAGTGAGACCTTTCAAGGTCGAAGATTTCCGGGATGCCCTGGACAAGGAACGAATGTTTCCCGACGTAATTGCATTGGGTGCCTACCAGATCAACCATGTGTGGGCTGTCACCTTTAACAGCCAGGAGGCGACGAAGAGGTTGACTGAACTAAAAGAACTCCAGGTCAAGGTGCTCCGCTGGCTTGTTATCGACCCTCAGGAGCAGCATGTGAGGCTGCGACTTCATTGGCTGTTACACAGGGTTTTAGACGAAGGTGTCCGCATGGCGTTGACATCGCCCAGGAAATTTAAAGTGACCCGAGAACGCTGGCGTGTAGAAGGAGTAAATGAGAGAATTCGACGACCCGCACTGCTTTCATTAAGACGAAAAGCGGTATGAAAGTTGAGAACCTGCCTCATCAGATACGAGTCACCGGTGAATTAGCCCAAGTGGTAGCCCCAGGCCGGCCTATACAATGCCTGCGTTGCAGCGGAACAGGACATGTGCGTGGCGAGTGTAAGGTGCCACGGTGCTCACGCTGCCGGCGTTTAGGGCATGGGGACGCGGAATGTGTCCGTTCGTATGCCTCAGTGACCTCGTCAACGGAGGCCGAGAATGCGTCGGAACACATTATGAACGTGACAAAAGTGGAGGACGCGGCTGAAGGTTGCGGAGACCAAGTCGAAGCAAATTGGAACTGCACATCTGCAACATCAGTAGACAAATCAACACCGGCTGCTGTGGACACACGACAGGGTTCTGCAGCTGTATCTATAGAGACAGCTGACAATGCAGCGACAGACGCTGAACGCTCAGACAGACAAACGCTCCGGTGTGAAGTCACTGGAGCGTCTGCCCCTGCGTCAGAACAGGGCAAGTAGTCGATGGTGCCTCTTGCAGCGTCGGTTTCGCAATGAAGATCGACGGAGACACGCGCAACCGCAGCTGCGTTTCTTGGTCTAGCGGTGTGGTTCCAGCCATTAAAAGACTATTGGAAAAACCTGTGGAGACGGGAGACAAGAACAGCGCAAGTAGCGTGGAAGAACCACCGGCAAGGACGCCGACTGACCAACGCACCAGCATTAGAGCAAGAGCTGGTCACACCACGAACAAGAAAGCTGTGAACAAATCGATTATACTGTACAGTGAAACCGGGCGGTCGGCCGGTCCTGGAGGCATCTAGCGTAGCGCTAGACGTGCAAGGTAAGCGCCATGCTCCGGGCCTAACTCCTCCACATGGTTGAAATGGCGCCTCAAGTATCATTTAGCTTCGACACGCTGAATGTTAGAGGCTTGGCTTCAAAAAAGAAGCAAAGCCAGGTCTATCGGTTGTTGTTGGAAGAAAATCTGCGTGTACTTGCAGCGCAGGAGACGAAAGCTGAAGGTGAGGAGGAGACTGGGAACATGGTGCTTAAGTTTACGACCCATTACTTTGCCACTATGAGCCATGCCATAGGCACTTCTGGGGGAGGTGTTCTTTTTGTTCGAAAACTTACAGGATTAGTAATATAAAATGTCTTTTCTTGCTCGTCAGGCTGATTGGTATGTTTATTGTGACACTGAATGGCGCATTATGTGTTTGTGCTCCACCTACGGCCCAGGAAACAGCCACTCTTTTTTATAATTTACGACAACATATGTGTACTGGTTAGAAACTCTTATTAGTGGGTGATTTCAACTGTGTATGATTAAAAGGGACAGATCAAGCAGTCGCCACGTTAAATACAAAAGCAGTGATGCCCTGGCACAGGTGATTATTGAACACGAATTAGTAGGTGTAGCGGAGTGTCTGTATAGCTCCCGAGATGTGAAGTATACCCACTTTCAGGACACAAGTAATGGCCGATTGGATCGACTTTACCTTACTGCTGATGCGATAGCCCAGTGTAGCAGTTACAACGTTGTCCCTGTTTCCTTTTCTGATCACTGTCTTGTAAAATGCAATATCGGGTCAAAAAAGAAAAGGAACGCCTTTTCTAGGGAACAGTGGAAAATTAACTCTAACCTCTAAAGAGATTAGTCATTTAGCACACCAGTTATAAAAGAAATTATTATTATTAACATAGAGTGTATGGACAAAATAGGAGACGAATGGGAGCTATTCAAGCAGCAAATCAAAATGAAAGCAGTAGAGACATCTAGCATTTTATCTTTTGAATCTAAAAAGACAAAGAGCTTAGGCGAACACTTTAAAGGCTCACAGCTCTTGAATGTGAAAAACCTGGAGTATATTGTCATTTACCGAGAGCGGTGAAGACAAGACAGGAACAGCGGGGCAGAAAGACACGAGCGTGTATCTTCAAAACAAAGCGCTAACACACACTTCTTCTTCTTTCTCTGCACTTTTCGGCTGCCAGGGCTTGCCGGCTCACAACTCTAGGTGGCATTATTCCTTCTTTAATTATAGCATCGAGTCGATGTTCATGCACACGGGCACAGCGGGGCCATAAGGAAAAAATTGGCAGATTCCATGTACAGTGGGAAGCGATGATATGCGAAGCATGAATGAGAAATGTTCATATGTCACTTGAAAATCAGCACAACGTTACGAGGTGGAGGTAAATGATGGCGTACATGACTTCAGTGTCATGATTATCAAGTTTAGATGTGTCGTTTACCTTTGTCGTCTATTCATGTCACGTGATACAAAATTTAGTATAAGTGAAGCTAGCGAAACGGCCGCAAGCACGCATTGAGCGTGGTATGATGTCATGTTCTCACATGACAGGCGTGTCAGGATAATCATGTTTGCACCAGTCATACATTTCGTCATCAATTTACATCACTTAACACCAAATTTGGTATATGCGGAGCTAGCAAAACGACCGCGACCGCATCATGAAGGGCCCAATATACTCCAATGTAGCGTTGACGCGCGCGCACACTGGGCACAGCGATGCTATGCGTTAGCGAAACGCGAGCACTCTATTGTCTGACGCTAGGCGCGACCAGCGTCCGTGAGCGTGGCCCGACGGCAACTGGCGCTAAAAGCGACATGCTGCGTTTCGTGCCGATGCGTTACCCAGACAACACTGCGTCTCTGTCTTTTCGTGACGGAAGGACGCAGGACGCGCTGAAACACGCATGCGTCGAATCAACGCAGCGTGGCGCGCCTTCGAGTATATGGCAAGACCGGTGCCTGGCATGGCAATGCCGGCGTGACGCGATGAAAGGAACGCCAGCGAGTACGCGCACCGCGTCACGTCAAAATGTATTGGTGCCTTGACTGTAGCATGTAGTCCTGTTCTCACAATTCAAGCATCCTATTATCATGTTTTCACCAGTCACATAACTTCGTCATCCATTGGCGTCATGTAATACCAAATTTCGAATATGTGAAGCTATCGAAACGGCCGCGAGCACATCATGAGCGGGGCATGTAGTCATGCTGTTACATGACACGCATATCATGATTATCATGTTTGAATGTGTCATTTATCTATGTGGTTCGTTCGCATCGCATATTACCGAGTTTGATACATGTGAAGCTAACGAAACGGCGGCCAGCGCATCATGAGCGTGGCATCTATTCCTGTTGTTACATACACAAGAGTGGAAGCTTGGGCTAGTTGGTGCGTATTCATATTTGCAAGGTGTTTCAGCGCGCGAACAAAGTCAGCGCTCTTTCTGTCTACCCTGTCCTTTTTTCCTTTGTTCGCGCGCTGAAACACCTTGCAAATATGTTGTTACATGACACGAAAGTCATAGTTTTCATGTTTGTACCAGTCAGATACCTTCGTCATCAATTCACGTGCTGTAATACCAACTTTGCTATATGTGACGTTAGCGAAACGGCTGTGAGCGCATCATGAGCGTGGCATTAGTCATGTTGTAACATGACAAACATGTCATGATTTTTATGTTAGGGTCAGTCGCTTGTGTTCATCATGCAATCATGTCATATCATACCAGTTTTACAACATGCCATGTGAATTAAACCAACGCAATAGCTGCAGAACCATGACATGTAAATCAAGACATTCACGACGTGCATGTTACGATTTTTATGTTGTCAGTAGTCAAGTACGTTTTTTCAAATAGTGATGTTATGCCATACCAAGTTTGGTATCGATACCATTATCGAAACGGCCAGGGGAGCTAAAAGTCGTAGGCAGATAGATAGATAGATAGATAGATAGATAGATAGATAGATAGATAGATAGATAGATAGATAGATAGATAGATAGATAGATAGATAGATAGATAGATAGACAGGCAGACAGACAGACAGACAGACAGACAGACAGACAGACAGACAGACAGACAGATAGACAGATAGATAGATAGATAGATAGATAGATAGATAGATAGATAGATAGATAGATAGATAGATAGATAGATAGATAGATAGATAGATAGATAGATAGATAGATAGATAGATAGATAGATAGATAGATAGATAGATAGATAGATAGATAGATAGATAGATAGATAGATAGATAGATAGATAGATAGATAGATAGATAGATAGATAGATAGATAGATAGATAGATAGATAGACTGATACGCTCAAAGTCACCGAAGTTCGCTAAGAAATGCTTCGCATTTGAATGAATGAACAGATTTTATTTCTGAAGAGGTACAGAAAAACGAAGTGAAGCTAAAGGCCATTCCGTCTGACGTGGCTTCGCTACGCGAAAAAAAGTTCAGTACACAGTGCTACATTGAATAACAATTATCACAATACAAGGAGCAGCATATGAACAGAACACAGCAATAGCATAAAAGCAAAAGTAGGTGACATATAGGTACAAAAAAATTGGCTGCATTGACACACAGAATGAGAAATCGAGGCTCTTTTCATTACATATCCAAAAAACACATACTTACATAATGATATATTCATATAATACACTCTGTGAAGATGTGCCTGCAGCGAGCAGCATCGCCAACGCCCGGCTCTCTCGGCTCGTGCTTCGGTCCGTTGCTGTGCCGATCGCTGGACGCTTCTTCACGCTGTCTCGTCGCTGTCTTTAACAGTTAATAAACCTCTTCACATTTGGTGGAAGGTGCTGTTAATCCCCATTGCTACACCCTGGAGCTTCGAAGCCACACGCTACCACCTGTCATGACTGCCAACGCCACTACATCGACGCCTTCGCTCCAGTTCAACTGCCCTGGCCATCCTACGCTATGGGAGCCGAAGGTCTTCAGCGGTGCGGATGGGACCGACGTCGAAGACTGGCTCGAGCACTACGAACTGGTGAGCGCCAACAATAAGTGGGATGAAGCCGACAAGCTGGGCCACGTGATATTTTATCTCACTGGCGTCGCCAAATTGTGGTTTAATAACCACAAACACAACATCCCCACATGGAGCGTCTTCAAGACGTCGTGTGCTGAAGTGTTCGGTCGGCCGGCTGTCCGCAAGCAGAGGGCAGAACAGCGCTTGCGCGTCAGCTCTCAGCAGACTGGCGAGACCTTTACCAGCTATATTGAGGACGTCGTCGACCTTTGTCGACGTGTGAATGACACCATGCCCGAATCTGACAAGGTCAAAAACATCCTGAAGGGCATCGACAACGGCGCATTTCAAATGCTCTTGGCAAGGAATCCAAGCACAGTTTCTGTAGTCGTCAGCTTGTGTCAGAGCTACGACGAGTTGAAAAAGCAACGCACTCTGACTAGGCAGCCTCAGCCTGGTGTTGAGTCGCTGTCCAGTTTCGACTCCATGCCCGACAATTCACCATTGCTTCAGCAAGTCCGAGCCTTCGTCCGTGAGGAAGTCGCCCGCCAACTTTCCCTAGTGCCCTTTACTCACGAGACCACCACCCGTCTACCTGCCCCGCTTCGCACTGCTATATCGGAAGAGGTTGCACAAGCTGTTCCTCTTGCGCACTACGAGCCACCTCTATCTAGCCGTGGTCACTGCCCGGGTGTCGCACAGCCGGTAGGCGCTGCTGTCACCTATCCGCCAGCCATTCAGCCTGTGGCCGCGCCCCTAACCTATGCAACGCAGCCTGTGGCTCCTCCTGTCGCCTTTTCGCAAGAGATGCAGCCCGTAGCCGCGCCGCTCACATATGCAGACGTTGTACGTAAACTCCCGCAAGCACCCTACACCACGCGCTCACAGCCCGCACACCCGGCGGCTTATACTGCACCTTGGGCGGCAGCACCAGTCGCCAATCCCTGGAGGACGCCCGATAACCGACCGATTTGCTACGCTTGCTTCACTCCCGGACACGTTGCTCGCTACTTCCGCCGTCGACCTCAGACGTTCGGCAACTATGCCCGGTCGTCGCATCCCGGCAGCCAACCCTTCGTCCAATACGGGCCGGTCTCGCCACCTCGCTATGCGCCTACTGACCACCTTGACTTCCAGCCGCAACGCGCACCCTCTCTTCGTCGGCGATCACCCTCCCCCATGCGTCGCCGGCCCGGACCCTCCGACCAGGAAAACTAAGCAACGCAGTTCAAGAGGCAAGAACTGCGCCGTTTTTGAACTGTCTAAGCCCTCGCTCCTCTCCTGCTAACGTGGTCGCAGTAACTGTTGAAGGTTATTGTACTTTCGCCCTTGTGGACACTGGCGCCGCTGTTTCTGTTATTGCCGCTAATCTCTGCCGCTTATTACGCAAAGTAACGACGCCGCTTTCGGGACTGTTGCTTCACAGCGCAAGCGCACAGCAAGTGACGCCTCTCGCAGCCTGCACTGCGAGAGTCTCCATCGAAGGCATTCTTTACATCGTGGAGTTTATTGTTCTTCCTGTCTGTTCGCATGACGTCATCCTCGGGTGGGACTTCCTATCCCGCCATAATGCCGTCATAGACTGCGCACGCGCCGAAGTTGAGTTTTCACCCTTGTGTGATGTCCCATTACTGGACGCTCCTCATCAGCCGCCGAAGTTGCTCGTTCATGAAGATACCGATATTCCGCCTGGAAATTGCGCCCTTGTTCCCGTTTCATGCAACGCCTACACTGACGCTACAGTTCTTTTTATGCCTTCCGATATCTTCAAATGTCGTCGAGCTTTGCCGCTGCCTTTCGCAACAATTGACCTTGCCGCCGGAAGAAGCAACATGTTCGTAAGCAATCCGCTTTCCACACCTGTCACATTGCTTGCGGGGGAATGTCTCGGCCTCGTGCAGGATCGCGACCCTTCGTTTTTGTTTGATGTTCCGGACGACTACTGCGACCATTCAAAAGCACTGTCGGCACTCGGGGAGTCGTCCAATGATACGTTTTCCAGCGCCATCGCCGACACTCTCACTCCCACCGAACATGCCGACCTGCTGGATCTTCTGCATGAGTTCAGGAGTTCGTTCAATGTGTCGCAACCTCAACTGGGCCGCATATCACAAGTCAAACATCATGTTGACACCGGACTACACCATCCACTGCGTCAAAGACCATACCGTGTCTCCGCTGAAGAGCGCCGCGTCATCAACGATCAAGTTGAAGATATGCTTCGTAGAGACGTCATTCGACCATCTCACAGTCCCTGGGCGTCTCCCGTCGTCCTTGTGCGTAAGAAAGACGGATCTATCCGATTTTGCGTGGACTATCGTCGTTTGAATAAGATAACCCGCAAGGACGTCTATCCTTTGCCGCGCATTGATGACGCCATTGACACCCTTCACGGAGCGGAATTTTTATCGTCGCTAGATTTGCGGTCTGGCTACTGGCAGGTCTCAATGGCAGAAGCCGATCGCCAAAAAACGGTATTTATTACACCAGACGGACTATATGAATTTAACGTCATGCCCTTTGGGCTTTGTAACGCGCCTGCCACGTTTGAACGTCTCATGGATAATACGCTACGTGGCCTCAAATGGAATATGTGCCTGTGTTACCTCGGCGATGTCGTGGTTTTCTCCCATGACTTTCCTACGCACCTCCTTCGCCTCAGGCACGTTTTGAGTTGTCTGACCAACGCTGGTCTGCAGCTTAACCTGAAAAAAAATGCCGCTTCGCTGCACGCGAGCTCGTCATTTTAGGCCACATCGTGTCCAAGCACGGCGTATTACCAGACCCAGCAAAACTTCGAGCAGTCGCAGAATTTCCCAAGCCGACGACCATGAAAGAACTTCGCAGTTTTGTAGGCCTATGCTCCTATTTCCGGCGGTTTGTTCGCAATTTTGCATTTATCATGTCACCGTTAACCCAGCTTCTTCGCGGTGACGTGAACCTCACCTCCTGGTCCCCTGCGTATGACGTTGCCTTCACTACTCTGCGCCGTCTGCTCACTTCCCCACCTATTCTTCGCCACTTCGACCCGACGGCTCCTACCGAAGTGCACACCGGCGCCAGCGGCGTCGGGCTAGGCACGGTCCTCGCTCAACGAAAGCCCGGCTATTCAGAATACGTTGTAGCCTACGCTAGCCGCACTCTGACGAAAGCCGACACTAATTACAGCGTGACAGAAAAAAAGTGTTTGGCTCTGGCGTGGGCGCTTGGAAAGTTCCGGCCGTACTTATACGGCCGCCCGTTCGATCTAATAACTGATCACCACGCGCTTTCCTGGCTCTCCACGTTGAAAGACCCTTCTGGCCGCCTTGCGCGATGGGCACTTCGCATCCAGGAGTACGACATTCGCGTCGTATACCGCTGCGGACGCAAACACTCTGACGCTGATGCCCTGTCCCGCTCACCTTTACCACCAGATCAGACGTGCGGAAACACTTGCCTCCAGACCTTGTCATCGCTAAATCTCGACTCAATCGCCACCGAACAACGTCGTGACCCGTGGATCGCCTCTCTTATCGAATATTTATCTGGCACGCCCCACCTTCCAGTATCTCGATCCCTCCGACGTCAAGCTTTCCATTTCGCCATCCGCGATCAACTTCTTTATCGACGCAACTACGCTCCCGATGGTCGCCGGTGGTTGCTGGTCATTCCACGCACTTTACGATCGCAAGTATGCGCCTCCCTTCACGACGATCCGCAATGTGGCCACGCCGGAGTGTTCAAAACTTATCAACGCCTTCGCCATCGCTATTACTGGCGCGGCATGTACAATTTTGTACGTAAATTCGTGCAGTGCTGTCCTGACTGCCAGCGACGTAAATCAACACTGCCACGTGCGACTGGCGCATTGCAGCCACTTCCATGCCCTGATCGCGTCGTTACAGCCACTTCCATGCGTTGATCGCGTCGGCGTTGACCTCTACGGTCCCCTTTCATTGACACCAGATGGTAATCGGTGGATTATAGTGGCGGTTGACCACCTGACACGCTACGCCGAAACAGCCGCTTTGCCGAGCGCTACAGCTCAGGATGTCGCCTCTTTCATTTTGCAACGCTTTATCCTTCGACATGGTGCACCTCGAGAGCTCCTTAGTGACAGAGGCCGCGCTTTCCTTTCTGAGGTCGTCGAAACTCTGCTTTCGGAATGCCACGTCATTCATCGGAAAACGACAGCATACCACCCGCAGACTAACGGACTAACGGAACGGTTCAACCGCACGCTAGGTGATATGCTCTCAATGTACGTGGCATCTGATCATAGCAACTGGGACCGTGTTCTCCCATATGTCACGTTCGCATATAACACCGCAATACAAACCACCACGGGATTCTCACTTTTCTTCCTTCTTTACGGACGTGAGCCTTCCCATACAATTGATACCCTACTTCCTTACCGTCCTGATGCTTCCGAGTGTCCACCTATCTCCCGATGCTGCTAGACAAGCCGAAGAGTGCCGCCAGCTCGCCCGTGCGTTCACCTCGGAAGAGCAACAACGCCAGAAAGAAACCCGTAGCACCTCTCTTCCGGATCCCAGCTATGCCCCAGGGTTTCTTGTGTGGCTTGCCATCCCATACCAAACACCGGGACTCTCCTCGAAACTTGTCCCCCGGTACGAGGGGCCTTACACCGTTTTGGAGAAAACCTCTCCGGTTAATTTCCTCATTGAACCAGTTTCGCGATCGGACGACATGCGCCGGCGTGCACGTGACATCGTCCATGTTTCCCGACTGAAACCATACCATGAACCTTTGCCTGAAACTTCTTAAGTCGCCAGGATGGCTCCTTTTTCAGCGGGGGCGATTGTGAAGAAGATGTGCCTGCAGCGAGCAGCATCGCCAACGCCCGGCTCTCTCGGCTCGTGCTTCGGTCCGTTGCTGTGCCGATCGCTGGACGCTTCTTCACGCTGTCTCGTCGCTGTCTTTAACAGTTAATAAACCTCTTCACAACTCATATATTCATACATTCATCTGCCCATATGTACGTACATACTACTCTCTAACATATACGCGCGTTTTGTACCTAAAAGTGAGAGTATATGTGGAACCTAGCCAGAATTTTATTGGAAACATGATGTTTACTATACTCCATTAATAGGGAGATGTTTTATGTGATATTTTAATTGCGTTAGTGAAAAGTTAATATTTAATTTATCACCTAAGTGATTTATAAGCTGTGGGGCGCGGTATGCAATTAGGGCTCAACCATATCCAGTCCTAGCAGCAGGAACGCGAATTTGTTGCCTACGGAGCGAGTATTTGAGTGCGCCTTCCTGTGCCGTAATAGGGTGAAGTTTATTTTTATAAATGTAAAGTAATAGCTTATATTCATACACCTGTCTTGCTTTAAGTATACCATGTTTTATGAATAATGGAACGCTAGGCATCTTCCTTGGGTTGCCATAATAATCATCGAATAGGCGGAGAACTTTTTTCTGTAAGATTTCTAGTTTATATAAATTCTTCTCACTTGTAGTGCCCCATACTGCCATACTATAATTTAAACGCGAAAAAACAAGAGCGTAGTATATTTTTTAGCGAAATTGGTATAAGTGGATTTATTTTAAATATGCACCCAACAGTCTTACTTAGTTCGGATCCGAGACTATCAACGTGGGTATTCCAAGACAAATTTTCTTGGAACCACACTCCGAGAAATTTTTGCGATTTAACCTGCTCCAGCCTTTGCTTTTTGAAAACAATGTTAATGTCATCCTCGTAGGGCTTGTTGACAGCCTGGAATACTATGTACTTACTTTTAGATATATTAAGCATGAGCTTATTTCGATGAAGCCATTTTTCTAATTTGAGTAAGTAATCATTTACTTCAGTTTCAAGGTGCATGAGTATTCTACCTGTAAAAAATATGTTGCTGTCGTCAGCGTCAATAATTAATTTTGGGGATCGTGGAATGTCACCCATATCATTATTATATTGTGAAGACGTCAAAACAGAGGTCTTGCTGCAGAGATTGAGACACCAGAAGCAGGTCGGTTCTTTTAATAGAACGCGCAAGAGAGTTCTTCTTTTTCATCCAATTCCTTGTACTTCATGGCACATGCACAACTGCCATTGTCTTTCTTTCTGACAAGCACGTGACGTTTGCCCCCCTCCGAAAGAGGCATCGTTCTGATGCGCAACTTAGGCGTTCTACCAGGCGTATGAAGTAGTCGCGTCAACTGGATAAATACGGTTTCATACGCACGACGTGTACGACTTCGGGTAAATGCTTTTGGCGCTTAGAACTACATTCAGTGTCGGGAACAACTTCATAGTTCACGTCGTTCAAGCGTCGCGTGAACCTGTATGGGCCAAAGTACCGTCTTAGCAGTTTTTCTGACAGTCCACGTCAACGTATCGGAATCCAGACCCAGACCTTGTCGCCTGGTGTGTAGCTTATAAACTTGTGTCGGGGGTCGTACCATTGTGCATCTTGATGCTGTTGATGACAGATGCGCACACGCGCGAGCTGTCTGGCTTCCTAAGCGCGCTGAGTGAACTCTTCGGCGTCTACATGGATGTCGTCAAACTCATGCGGCAACATGGCGTCCAACGTTGTCGTGACTTCGCGACCACAGATCAGCCTGAATGGCGTCATTCCAGTGGTTTCTTGTCGAGCGGTATTATAGGCAAAAGTCACGTACGGCAATATCTTATCTTAGTTTTTACGTTCCGTGTCGACGTACATGCTGATCATGTCTGTGAGGGTCCTATTGAGGCTCTCCGTCAGTCCGTTTGTCTGCGGGTGGTATGCAGTTGTTCTCCGGTGAACTGTACCGCTGAGTCTGAAAACCGACTCCAAAAGCTCTGCGGTGAAGGCAGGTCCTCTGTCTGTGATAACTGCTGTCGAAGCACCATGCCGAAGGACGCTGTTTTCAATGAAGAACTGAGCGGCTTCTCCTGCTGTGCCGCGCTGCATAGCTTTAGTCTCCGCATAACGGGAGAGGTAATCGGTGGCCACGATTATCCATCTGTTCCCTGTTGTGGAAGTTGGAAAGGGACCCACGAAATCCATTCCAATCTGGGTGAATGGCTACGCTGGTGCTTCGACTGGATGTAAAAGACCGGCTGGCTTGCTGGGAGGTGCTTTGCGTCTTTGGCAGTCGGTGCAAGTTCGCACGTGATGGTTAACAGCAGCGGGTAACTTTGGCCAGTAGTACTTGCATCGTAGTCGGCACAATGTTCGGGTGTAGCCTAGATGACCAGAAGTTGCTTCATCATGACACGCTTCCATAATTTCTTTTCGAAGAGAGGCAGGCACGACGAGCAAGTGCGGGTTGCCGGTTGGTAAGAAGTTTCTCTTATAGAGAACATCGTTTCGCAAAAAAGATGGCAGTCCTCTGGCAAATAACTGTGGCACATCCTTACGTCGTCCTTCCAAGTATTCAATGAGTGGTAACAGCTCGGGGTCACTGCGCTGCTCCTGTGCAATACTGGTCGTGTTGACAACTCCCAAAAATGCCGCGTCGATGTTTTCGTCATAACGAGCGACAGTCTCCACTGGCGATCGTGAGAGACAGACAGAACGTATATTGGGGCTTAAAGAACAACATAAATTAAATACCTCAGCCTGCACCACCGAGGTATAACAGGCTTAATTCAATCGAAATAAAATGAATAGGGCTTGCGCCAAAGGGTTGATTTGGAGGATAGAAAGGAGATAAGAGGGGAGGAAGGAAAAGGGGATGAAAAAAAGAAGAGAAAAAGTGAAATACTATCTAGCGCTACCCCGGCCGCGGGAACAGGCCGACTCAATCCGCGGAATTTATTTTCATTATTCATTAAGATATGTGGTTTTACAATAATTTTGTTCTTGTGTCTTGTATCTTGACTAACATTTCTTCTTCTTGGGCTTCTCGGGTCTTGTGTGTGGATCTTCCTTCTCCTTCTTCTCGCCGGCTCCACGGGTTGGCCTTTGTTCTCAATTATTCCTCCTGCTTGAGAAAAAGACTATTAGTCACATGTTGTTCACTCTTTTCAGATACCGTGTTTGTTCGCCGTATGGTTTCTCGATTTATCTGTTGAAAGCCTTCTTAATTTTTTGTGTTCTGTGAACCTCAATATTTATTTGGAACTTTTGAAGTCTGGTTGGGTAGTGAATGAGGAATTCACTTGCTATTTATATACGTTGTCCTGTTGCCTAATAGCTGTCACCGTCATGCGGTTTTGAGCTAGACCTTTTCCGTCGTTGCTTCCTGCATTTATGTTATCAATGTTTCCCTTGTCTCCTTCTCCCTTCTTATTTTTATTCTTTTCCCCTCGTCTCTAGTGTAATAATATTTGCTAACACGGGGATCTTGGTTGATCCAAAGTAATGTTAATTTTGGAGTCCATTTGGAAAAGTTGCTTTCTTACTGCTTCACCTCCTTAGACTCATCTTTATTCTATAACTCTAGTTATTGTTTTTTATGCTTTCTTAAATCTTATTTTAGTTTTGATGGTGGTACTCAATGGGTATGAAATGTCCGAATGCATCTTCCTTGCCAATTCTGCTATTTCGATTCTTGGTCGTGTTCATCCGTCATCCAAACATGCCAGCTGGAGGTGACTCCGCATCCTCCACTCCATTGTTCCTGGGTGGTTATTATTTCAGGTCTAGGATTAGGAATCAGGAAGTCCTCATTGCGTGGAACTTAGCCACGCTTTATGGGGTCTATCACATTTGATAGCCTGAGGCTGTGCCTCATGTCCAAACTTCAGAATGAATTTCCTTTGATTGTTCCTGGGTTTCGTGCTGACTTCTTCGATGTTTGCGTAGGTCTGGGATCAAAGGGTGGATCTAGAGTCTTCGATCTACCATTGACCTTCGCTTTGTAGAAATGGTGGTTCGAGTATAGGATGATCGTTAGACGATTTATCCAGATCTACTATCGGCCCGATATATCTGAAAGTGGACTCGGCACTCGTCTGATCCTTTTAGACTGATGAACCTGTGAGGTGGACTTGGTCCAGTGGTTCGGATGCACTGTTAGCCCCTCCCAGCGACGAAATTGAATCACGGATTTGATTGTGTTAAAATTTCCCGAATTAGTGTATCTTTTAATCTCATTGAGTACCCTCGTTATAATTATGCGTGTAAAACTTTTTCGTTGGTAGTTTTAACTATGTCCTTTATGATTTCTATGCCCTCTAAGTCTCCGATGATCTTCGGTTTGGCTTTGTTTGGATTAGTGTATTTCTTCTTGAGTGCGTTAACCACTTGTTTTACTGTTTTACATGAGTCCGAGTAATGGTCAAATGTTTGAGCCTCTTAACCGCATATACATCTATCGCTTCCGGTTATTATAAACCTCTTGAAGTAGAAAAGAAACCTACCATGTCCGGTGAGAGCCTGTGTTAGCCAAAAATCAAGTGGGAAGGTTTTGGGGGATAATTTTGGTGTTTTTGATTCACTGATAAGTGTATAAATGCTTCCCTTCCAGGTTCCAGTATTGGTTCCATTGCTCTGAGCATTGTCTGCGCAGTTCCTGTTTAATGAAACTTTTTGACATAGGGATATCATAATCCGTACCCTCTTTAGTGGCCTCTTCGGCCAATTAATCCGCCAATTCATTTACTGAGATTCCCTTATGTGTTTTCGTATATACCAGTGTTATTTTGAATTCTGCCAATTGATTTAATAGTAATCTGATTTTGTGGATAAATGGGTTGGTGTTGTTTGGGTTCTTTAACGCTTCTAATGTTGATAAGCTATTCGTTACTATTTGATATTTATTTTGTTGTTCCATTCTACTTAATTATTTTAATTCCTCTAATATGGCGACTGTTTCAGCTTCAAAGTTGTTGGAATATTCTGGCAGTTTCATCTGCTTACACTTTATGGCGTTACCACCGCTGTCAATAATAACGTATGCTGCACCGCATTTGTTTTCCTGTTGCGACCCATCCGTATAAAAGCTGTAGTCTGCTTCTCCAATTGTCTTAACGTAGTCATATTTTCTTTTCTTTGCTGGGTGTATTCATGAACTCCGAATTTCGGTGGCTATTTCCTCCTTTTCGAATTCCTTATTCTCAAAGACGAATTTTCCGTCTGCGTTTAGGATATTAAATAATCTATTTTCTCTTTCTATCGTGAGATATATAGGGGGAATGTTGCAGATAATATTTAATGATGCGTTGGAAACAGTGTGGAATGCCTTAGCTATTTTTGAAAGAGGGATCCTCTGGATCGCTATGAGTTGTTTCACCTTTTCCGTATTCTTCTTGTTGCGTTTGCGTTTTGGGGGGGAAATATATTTGTGCTACGTAAACTATCATTCTTTCTATGCTCCCGAAGTAAATTCGCCCTAAATGCTTGGGAGTTATACCCCAATCCGTCCCCGTGAATTTTCCTAATGCTGTAGTGATTTTCTGAACCTTTAGCTTTACTGCTTTAAGAACTTGGAATGAATGACAATTTGTTATCAAATATTACTCCTAAGATTTTGGTTTGTTGTACTCTTTTAATTGGGTTGCCGTTTATTCTAATGACAGATGGTCTGTTCCTATATGCGTTACCTAAATTATTACACTCACATTTGTTATGGTTGAAATTTAGCTCGTTTTGAATGCTCCAATTATGTATGACGTCCAGTGCTTTTGCTGCTTTCTGTTCTAGGATCATTCTGCTTCTCCTTCTTACTAAAATTGTCAAATCGTCAGCAAATGCTTGCAGACTGACATTCTCAGGCATCTCCATTGCTAGGAGCTCCGAAGCAATAACGTTCCATGCGAACGGACTAAGTGGAGAACCCTGTGGTGCTCCCTTGGATAATCTAAGTTCTATATTGTGAATCTCCAAGTCATAGATGATTGTTCTGTTTTCTAGTATATGGAAAATTAGGTCTCTCATTTCTTTTGGGTTGCTGAGTTCCATTAATCTTTGTCTTATGCGTTCGAATTTAATGTTTCCGAAAGCATTGGTTATATCTAGGGATATTACTATTATGTTTTCATTGTATTGAAGTGCTTCCACTATGTCCTGTTTTAATTTATATAATGCTCCAATCGCTGACTTACCATACGTAAATCCAAATTGATTTTCTGGGAATAGTTTATGAGTGTCAAAGTAATGGTAGAGTTGATAATACATCAATTTTTCAAAAATTTTCCCGAGGATGGAGTTAATGGCAATTGGCCTAAAATTGTTTACACTTTGCTGTCCTTGATCACTGTTCTTTGAAATCAGAATTACTTTTGAGATCTTTCAAACTGATAGGAAATGACTAAGTTTTAATGCTGCACTAAAGATAATAATGAAAAACTTTTTATGCATGTGGTACACTCTCTGCATAATATGGGTCTTTATTTTGTCGGGCCCTGGGCTGATATTTTTCCTTATGTTGTTCACAACATAATCCAATTCAGTTTCCGTGAAATCTATGTGTTCTTACTCTTCATCATCTTTTTCTTCGTGTTCGCTATCTTCTCTACCTATCTCTCCAGTCGGCGTCGGTGTGCCGCTTCCCAGATTTATAGACGATGGTCATGTCGAACTCTTGAAGCCTTAGGTTCCAGCGCACCAAACTGTCAGATGGATCTTTAAGGTTGGTGAGCCAGCACAAAGAGTGACGGTCACTAACAACCTCAAAGGAACGGCCGTACAAATATGGACGAAATTTGATGACTGCCCACACCACGGCGAGACACTCCTTCTCGGTGGTCGAGTAGTCCTCCTCCGTGCGAGAGAGAGTTCTGCTGGAGGAAGCTATTACTCTTTCACAGCCGTCTTGCCACTGCACTAGAACGGCACCCAGACTTACATTGCTGGCGTCAGTGTAAAGTGCTGTAGGGGCTTCCTAGTCGAAGTGTGCGAGAACTGGAGGTGTTTGCAGGCGTTGTCGTAGTTCATTGAATGCCAATTGCTGTTGTTCACCCCAAAAGAAGGGGACGTCCTCCCATGTGAGTCGTATCAATGGCGCCGCAATAGACAAAAAGTCCTCGATAAATCGCCGGTAATAAGCGCACAACCCTAAAAAGCGTCTTACGGTCTTTTTGTCGCGTGGTGCAGGAAATTGCGCTACGGCGTCTATTTTGGCCGGGTCAGGTCGAACACCCTCGTGACTGACGACGTGGCCTAGCAAGCTGAGTTCTTTAAAACCAAAATGGCATTTTGCCGGTTTTAAAGTAAGGCCAGCCGAACGTATGGCTTGGAGGACGGTGAATAAACGGCTGAGATGTTCCTCGAATGTAGCTGAGAATACAACAACATCGTCCAGATAGACCAAGCATGTTTGCCACTTCAGGCCTGATAGTACGGTGTCCATGAGACGCTGAAAAGTGGCTGGCACTGAGCACAACCCAAAAGCACAATAAATTTGTATAGAGCATCGGGCGTCATGAAGGCCGTTTTTTCACGATCTCTTTTGTCGACTTCTACCTGCCAGTAGCCGCTTCGGAGGTCCATTGAAGAGAAATAGCGCGCATGACGCGGCCGATCGAGTGAATCGTCTATGCGGGGCAGTGGATAGACGTCTTTCTTTGTGACTTGGTTCAACTTGCGATAATCAATACAGAAGCGCAAGCTGCCGTCTTTTTTCTTGACCAAAACCACGGGGGACGCTCAAGGACTTTTCGAAGGTTGTATGACGTCATCCGCGAGCATCTTGTGTACTTGCTTTTGAATCTCCTCGCGCTCTTTCGGAGCCACACGGTAGGAGTTTTGCCGAATCGGTCGCGTGTTGTCTTCAGTAATAATGCGGTGCTTGGTCAATGGTGTTTGTTGGACCTTTGACATGCGCGAAAAGCAGACTTCGAATTGGTGTATAAGTTCAAGCAGGCGCTTCCTATCAGAGGGCAGTAGCGTAGAGCAGATGTCCACCGACAAAGTTGTCGAAGCGGGGACAGCCGCGCCATCTGGTTGCAAGGCAAAACAATCTCCGGCTTGGTCTACATCGTCGTAGTAGGCAATTGCGGTACCCTTCTGGATTTGACGCCGCTCGTTGCTGAAGTTCGTGAGGAGCACTTTTGCCTGTCTACCAGTAAGCGCCAGGACGCCCTCGCGATGGAAATGCCTTGCGTGAACAAAAGAGCGACTATGTGCTCCGCTATCACATCTTTATAGCAAGGACACCCACTGGACACCGACACAAGGCAGCAGGATCTCGGTGGGAGTGTCACATCGTCGGCTATTCGCAAACGGCCGTGTGGCTCTTCGCTGCTGTTGTCGGCATACGGATATGCGCAAAACGTCACCATACGTTGAGGGATGCTGATAACAGTGCCATGATATTGAGCAAAATCGATGCACAAAATTAACTCTTTACAGCAGTCTGGCAACAGGACGAAAGTGGCCACGAAATCAGAATCCCCGATGCGAAGTCTAGTGGTGCATTTATCTGTGGGAGTCATCAGCTGACCACCATCACTCCTTATGTGCGGCCCTGTCCACGGTGTATTGACCTTTCTAAGGCGGTCGGCGAGCTCTTGTCGCATGATTAATAAGTCGGCGCCAGTGTCAACCAGTGCTGTAACGTGATGTCCGTAAACGAGAACGCTTAGGTCGGCACGTACAACTTCATCGGCATTAGTATTCGTCGTCGTATTCGTCGTCGCAGTCGTCATATCTTGTTGCGATATTTGGGGAACTTTTCAGTGTCTCGTCGATTGGAAACCTTGCACCCCCCCCCCCCCGAGGTCGCATCAGTTAGTTTGCCCGGCGCGGGCTTGGCGTATGGCCTCTGGTGACGTCCGGGTAGCTCTGAGGGAAGTCACGGTGACGCGCAGGTGATGGAGATCGCCAGCGACGTGGTGGGATTGCTTGGGCAGGCGATAGTTGATCGGCATCGTGGGCACGACGGTCTTCGGAGCGGAAAGAAGCGGGACAAGAAAAGTTCCCGAACCAGGAATCGCCATGACGGCAATAGCGGGCAATGTGATCGGGTTCTCCACAGTGAAATCAAATGGGTCAACGGTCGGCCATGCGCCATAAGTCAGTTCGGCGATCTGGTGGCGTCTTGTAGAATCCCGTTGCCACCAAAATACGGCAGCGGGTCGTGGCTGGAAGGGCGGCGCCACAAATGTCGGTGGAGGGCGACGGACCACATCAGCGTAGCTCACTGGATGTGGCTCAGGACTTGGTGCGGGTGGTGTAATAGCCTGCCTCAACTCCTGGCGGACGATTTCGGCAACAAATGCGTCTGGCGGTTGAGCAAGGGGAACGGAGAGGGCCCGAAGTTCCTCACGCAGTATTTCCCTAATTATTTGTCGCAGGGAACTTTCGCATACGGCAGTGTTCTGAGCTGCAGCACTTACTGCCGTGTGGTTCTGCAGGTGGTCAAAGTGTTGGCATCGTTGTTGCAGTGCGCGCTTGATGACAGTCGCCTCTCTTATGAATTCATCTACTGTGGTAGGTGGATTTCGTAAGAGGCCCGCAAACACTTGTTCGTTAACACCCTGCATTAGGTGACGCACCTCGCTTCGGGCATGTCAGGGTCAGCTCGTCGGAACAGACGGATCATACCCTCTGCGTACATGGCGGCTGTATCATTGGGTTTTTGCACGCGGGCCTCAATCACTTGCAGTGCGCGATCCCGTTGGTCCGAGTTAAAAATGTAGCGAGCAGCTTTCGACGCAAGTCTTCCCAAGATTGGAATGTAGCCTCGCGGTACTCATACCACGTGCGAGCGCTATCTTCTAGTGCGAAATATGCACGGCCAAGTTTGTGCTGTTCGCTCCAGTGGTTGGATACAGTGACCCGTTCGAACTGTTCGAGCCAGTCCTCGAGATACTCGTACTCTTCCCCACGGAAAATTTCAGGAACGCGAGGATGCTCAACAGTCACCTGCTAGGGAAGAGTGGTCTGCGATGGCGGGATAACCGTGGACGTCGAAGGAGCTGCCATGTTGGAAAGAGGCGGGACAGGTGTGGACTCTGGTACTTAGGCCTAGTAGGCGCTGACGGAATCGGTGCACTGGAGTCGTGATGAGGGTTTGAGTCTCTGAACTAGGTGAACGGGTCCGAGCAAGACTGTCCTGCATCAGGTTGTAGGCTCCAGCACCTCCACCATTGTCAAGACGTCAAAACAGAGATTTTGCCGCAGAGATCGAGGCAGCAGAAGCAGGTCGGTTCTTTTAGTAGAACGCGCAAGAGAGTTTTTCTTTTTCATCCATTTCCTTGTACTTCATGGCACATGCACAACTGCCATTGTCTTTCTTTTTGACAAGCACGTGACATTATGTTGTAAATAGTAACGGTCCAAGGATTTAACCCTGCGGTACACCATTTTTTACAGTTTTCATTGGAGAAACATGGTTACCCACCTAAACATATTGTTTTCTTTCGGCAAGATGACTTTTTATTAGTTTAGCTGCCACACCCCTTACACCGTAATCTTGCAACTTAGATATCAGAATATCATGTTTGACACTGTCAAAGGCCTTCTTCAAGTCAATGAAAAGACCTATGGTGTAGGTTCTGTTTTCCATGTTTTTTTTTTAATATTGCCACGTTCCGTTTCCCCAGAGTTGTTATCGTCCCAAAACACTACACAATTCTCAGCGCAAACCGCGCCTGCAGTTTTCGAGAAGCTTCCGGACTGTGGTAGATCATTTCAATAAGATCACGCCTACTCTGCGAACTGTACAGATTATTCTGGAATCTACTCCACCACCAGCGATAACGCTAGAACATTCGACGGCAAGAGTACTAATGCCGACGCGCTTCGCCGCTTGTCAGTAGTTGATCGACGGCCGACGCTCCGTTCACTGCTATCTGTGCAAGACTGCTACTGTATTCGAACTTTTCGTTTACCGGGCACAGGTTCGCACAAATAAACAGTTAAATCCGAACATAAAGTATCCTATCTTCGATCACGTCACGACCCCATGACATCTGGTGGAGGTGCTGCTTCGCTCATGTACCAGACACCCCCGTCAAGCCGTGAACCCAGCCCACGTCGCGGAGAAGACACCAACGCCAACCAGGAGCAGCGAACAAGCCGCCGACAGCAAGCGCTACCACCGGAGTACGGGCTTTTACAAGACAAGGTGCGAAAGATCGAGGCCATGACCGCGACTGGAGCGACAATGACAACCGCAGCGTCCCAGCCCACGATGGTCATGCATCAACCCAGGGAACCACCAATTTTCTATGGGTCATCGTTCGAAGACCCGGAGTCCTGGCTAGAAACATACGACCATACGACCGTGTGGCCGCCCTCAACCACTGCGACCATGACGAAAAGCTCCGTCGTGTGTTCTTCTATTTGGAAGACACCGCAAGGACCTGGCTCGAAAATCGGGAGTCCCCGCTCCGAACGTGGGATGTTTCCTGCGGCGCATTCCTGCAAACGTTCGCGAGCATCGCTCGCAAAGAGAGGGCCGCTGCTTTATTAGAGATCCGGGTTCAGCTACCAAATGAAAATGTCGCCATTTGCACAGCAGAAATGACCCGCCTATTCTGTCACGCTGACCCAGACATGCCTGAGGAGAAAAAAGTTCGTTTCCTCATGCGAGAGGTCAAACAGCAGCTCTTCGCGGGACTGATGAGAAATCCACCGAACACCGTCCAAGAATTTGTAGCTGAAGCGACCACTATCGAAACGACCCTGGACATGCGCACCCGACAGCATAATCGTCGCCTGACTCCAGAATGCGCTGCTGCTCAAGCGGGTAACTCCGAAGACCCGCGTGAAGCGATCCGGGCGATTGTGCGGGAAGAGCTGCGCAAGCTGTTGCCTTCGGCGCAGCCTCAAGTGGATTCGATCGCCGACATTGTGCGAGAAGGAGTGCGGCAATCGCTTCGAACTCCCCAAGCACCGCTGCTCGCGCCGGCAGATATGAGCTACGCCGCTGCAGTGCGCCACAACGCTCCTCCCCGTCTACGCAAAAACGCCGCCCATTCGCACTTCCTTCGACAGACGCCACCGCCACCACCCCCCGCCCCCACCGACGTCATACCGTTCACCAGCGGCCCAGCGCAGCGCGTCGAGGAAGATTAACGTCTGGCGCACCCCTGACTACCGCCGGCTCTGATACCACTGCGGCGAGGCCGGACACACATACCACCGTTGCCAGTACCGACAGATGGGACTGCGTGGCATCGCCGTCAATGCACCGCGTCCACAGTCAGGAGAACGGCCACGTGACATCGCCGACTACCTGACAGGAACACAGTGGACATCACGAAGCCCTTCGCGTTCGCCGTCGCCCAGCCGCCACACGTCACCGCACCACCGGCAGTACTCTGGCCCAACGCGGGGCCGCTCTCTTAACCTGTATCCGGTAAACTAAGGGCAGCAACCGATGGAGGCGCGGTTGCTGTGCGACGAACTACCGAAGATCCTCCGACGACGACAACGCCACGACGGAGCTTTCCGAACACAACGCCAACCAGGCAAAGCCCTGCCGGCGAAACCTCACTTACCGAAGGTGACCTGACGACGCAACATGGAAGCAGCGGAACAAGCTGACGCAGCCGTGACACGATGCCACGCCCTAACTGTAATGCAAGACGGCGAACTAGCGACCTCGACGTTCTCATCAACGGCCACAGTGTGACCGCTCTCACCGATGCTGGAGCCAACTACTCCGTCATCAGTGGCTCGTTCGCCGCGAAGTTAAAGAAAATTAGGACAGCTTGGGAAGGCCCTGAAATCCGCACAGCCGGAGGTCATCTCGTAACGCCTGAGGAATCTGCACAGCGAGAGTCACCATTACCGGCCGTATTTATCTTACAGACTTCGTAGTCCTACAGCGTTGCTCGAGAGATGTCATCCTTGGCATAGATTTCTTATGCCTCCATGGTGGTGTCATCAACCCAAAAACAAAGTCGATAACGTTATCCACAGTAGAAGCACTACCGCCGTGCACGCCGTTGGGAAAGCATACCTTCAATGTGCTCGAAGAACAAGTCACCATTCCGCCTCGCTCAAGTGTCATTATTTCAGTCGGCGATTCTAAATCACCTGACTTGGAAGGCGTCGTTGAAGGCAGTCAGCATCTGTCGGTCACCCGAAATATTTGCGTCGCAAGAGGAATTGCAGAGCTGCGGGGAGGCAAAGCAACGGTTATGCTCACGAATTTCAGCACTGAGTACAAACATGTGAACAAAGGAACAACAGTCACATACATCGAAGAAATTGTCGAAGCCACCAGTGCTTTCGCCCTCGCCAATTCAGCAGAACCTGCTCAGAGGAACCAAGCCCCTCCCATAGCTTTCGATGTCAATCCCAGACTTCCAAACTATAAGCAAGAACAGCTCAAGGCCCTGCTCCTGCAATACGAAGATTGCTTTTCGTCGTCATCAAAAATTCGGCAGACCCCAATCACGAAACATCGCATCATAACCGAAGAAAATGCCAGACCACTCCGTCAGAGTCCGTAGAGAGTTTCGACACGAGAACGTGAGGCCTTGCAGAGACAAGTTGATGAAATGCTGCGAGATGACATTATCCAGCCGTCTGAGAATCCATGGGCATCCCCCGTGGTGTTAGTGAAGAAAAAGGATGAAACCCTACGTTTCTACGTCGATTATTGCCGCGTGAACAAAATCACAAGAGAGGACGTGCATCCTCTCCCACGAATAGACGACGCACTTGATCGGCTCCATAACGCCAAGTGCTATTCGTCAATGGACCTCAAGACTGTCTATTGGCAAATCGAAGTCGACGAAAGAGACCGAGAGAAGACGGCGTTTATAACACCGGACGGCCTCTTCGAGTTTAAGGTGATGCCCTTCAGTCTTTGCTCAGTGCCTGCAACATTTCAACGCGTTATGGATAGAGTACTGGAAGGATTGAAGTGGCAGACTTGCCTTGTGTACTTGGACGTCGTCGTCGTGTTTTCCTCGAGTTTCGACGAGCATCTTCGGCGCCTTGAAGCTGTACTTCAAGCCATCAAGACGTCCGGACTCACACTGAAGCCAGAAAAGTGCAGATATGCGTACGAGGAGATCTTGTTTCTGGGGCACGTTATTAGCATGTCAGGAGTTCGTCCCGATCCACGGAAAACAGCCGCCATCGCCGACTTCCCGCCGCCCTCTGACAAGAAGGCGGTGCGCTGATTTCTGGGCCTGTGCGCCTATTATAGGCGGTTCGTGAAAAACTTTGCCCGCATCGCCGATCCTCTCACTAACCTTACCAAGGACGACGTGGAGTCCAAGTGGGAAATGCCACAGGAACACGCTTTCCAAGAGCCTAAACATCGCCTCCAGACGCCTCCGTTACTTGCCCATTTCGACAAATTCACCGAGACAGAAATACACCCTGACGCAAGCAGCGTGGGTCTTGGCGCCGTTCTTGTGCAGAGGGCTGACGGACTTGAAAGGGTTATTAGTTACGCCAGCCGATCGCTATCCATAGCAGAAGCCAATTATTCCAGAACAGAAAAGGAGTGCCTCGCCATCATCTAGGCTACGTTGAAATTTCGCCCCTACCTCTATGGCAGGCCCTTCAAAGTTGTGAGCCACCACCGCGCCTTGTGTTGGCTAGCCACCTTGAAGGACCCTTCAGGTCGCCTCGCACGATGGAGCCTGAGACTTCAAGAATATCACATTACTGTCAATTACAAGTCCGGCAAGAAACACTAGCTCCGACGCTGACTCTCTCGTGCGCCTGTCGACCAACCACCACCCGACGACCCGGATGACGACTACTTCTTGGAACGATAACTACTGACGACTTCGCTGAACGACAGCGGGCCGACCCGGAACTTAAGGCCCTAATAGAATACCTTGAAGGCAGGACCGCTGAAGTCTCGAAAGTATTCAAGCGCGCACTTGCGTCGTTCTTCCTGCGAAACGTTCTTCTACAAATGAAAAACTTTTCACCGCTTCGAGCTAAGTACCTCCTTGTGGTGCCTTCAGCTTTGCGATCAGAACTCCTGCAGGCCCTGCACGATGATCCGACGGCAGGGCACCTCGGTGTTTCTCGCACGCTCGCGAAGATACAAGAAAGGTACTACTGGCCACGTCTTACCACCAACGTCACTCGTTATGTGAGAACATGCCGGGACTGTCAGCGACGCAAGGCACCGCCAACAAGGCCAGCGGGACTTCTGCAGCCGATTGAACCACCTTGCCGACCTTTCTAGCAGATTGGTATGAACCTACTGGCGCCGTTGCCGACGTCGGTTTTCGAAAACAAGTGGATCGTGGTAGCTACTGAGTACCTCACCCGCTACGCCGAGTCAAAAGCTCTTCCCAAAGGCAGTGCATCCGAAGTAGCTAAGTTCTTCGTCGAAATTATCGTCCTACGTCATGGCGCCCCGGAGGTCCTTATCACCGACAGAGGAACAGCATTTACTGCCGACTTAACTCAAGCGATCTTGGCATACAGCCAGACAAACCACCACCGGACGACAGCGTACCACCCACAGACCAACGGCCTCACCGAGCGGCTTAACAAGACGATCGCCGACATGCTGGCAATGTACGTCGATGTCGAACTCAAGACGTGGGACGCCATTCTTCCGTACGTGACCTTCGCAAACAACACGGCGGTGCAGGAGACGACGCAGATATCTCCATACAAATTGGTCTACGGAAGGAGCCCGGCAACGACGCTCAATGCCATGTTACCGAACGTCACCGACGAAGAAAACCTCGATGTGAGTGAGTACCTTCAACGCGCCGAAGAAGCCCGACAACTCGCGCGTCTCCGTATCAAGAATCAACTGACGACCGACAGCCGCCGTTACAATCTTCGACAACTCTTCGTGGAATACCAGCCCGGTGAACGTGTTTGGGTGTGGACGCCGATACGCCGACGTGGACTAAGTGAAAAGCTTCTGCGACGGTACTTCGAACCATCTAGGGTAGTTCGACGTCTCGGCCCACTTGATTACGAGGTTGTCCCCGACGGCATCACAAACTCTTAACGACGCCGATCGCGACCTGAAGTCATCCATGTCGCGCGCCTCAAGCCGTTTCATGCACGTTGACAAACTGAAACAGTGTTTTTGTATTATTATTGTATCGTAATTTATTCATTATACTTTTTTGCATTATTGTTGTACCTTCATCTTTAGTTAAATCATCGGGACGATGCCTTTTTCAGAGGGGGGCAATGCCACGTTCCATTTTCCAAGTTTTGTTATCGTCCCAAAACACTACACAATTCTCAGTGCAAACCGCGCCTGCAGTTTTTGAGAAGCTTCCGGACTGTAATAGATCATTTCGATAAGATCACGCCTACTCAGCCAACTGTACAGATTATTCTTGAACCTACGCCACCGCCAGCGATAGCGCTAGAACATTCGACGGCAAGATTATAAATGCCGACGCGCTTCGCCGCTTGTCAGTAGTTGATCGACGGCCGACGCTCCGTTCTCTGCTATCTGTGCAAGACTGCTCCTGTAATCGAACTTTTCGTTTACCGGGCACAGGTTTGTCCAAATAAACAGTTAAACCCCAACACTAAAGTCTCCTGTCTTCGGCCACGTCACGACCTCGTGACAATATCTCCTCTTTCGTATGTAATAGCGCGACTCCAGTAGAAACCCATGCTGTGCTTTATTGATTATCAGGTGCTTAGTTGAAAAGCATTCCAGTCTGGAGTGTATTATTCCTTCAAAAAATTTGGAGAGTACCAGTAGAACCGATATCGGGTGGTAGTTCGATAATACGTTTTTGGCAATCCTCTATGAATAAGACAAACGCGGGCTATTTTTAGTTATGATGGAAAAATGCCGGTTTCTAACATAGTGTTCATGATGTATGAAAGAGGGTGTGAAAGTAGTGACGCCATATATTTTATCGGGCTGGCTGCTATTTCGGCCACACCTGCAGCAACATTGTCACGCATTTTACAGGTAAATTTTTCAACTTCACAAGGTGTAACTGGAGTAAGGAAGAGTGAGTGTCATAGACGCTTTCTATCTGCTACAGGCGGATCTGTTACCCCACAAAATGAGTCTGTGTAGTCGCCAGCGTTAACAAAATACTCATTCATGGCTGATAGTGCTTCGACATCTGCCTTATCGTCTGCAAAATCAGTGATATTAACATAATCTTTTTGTTACGTTCAGTCAAATTATTTACCTCATTCCTCATTTTCCTGAGATTATCGTAGATTTTTTCAAATGTGTAATAATAATATGATATCTGGCTCGTTTGATGTCAGCATTTAGCTCATTACGGAACTTTTTGTAGCCTTCAAGAAGTGATAAATCCACGATATTTTACAGACGTGTGATACATTTTGTTTTTTTTTTTCCTTGTATTCGGTCGTACAGTGCGTTGTTAATCCATGGCTTGCGTATCTTCTTCCTTGAAGGCTTTTTCGTTTAAGGAGAGGCACGGTCATGTATGCTCTTAAGTTGCCCAAGAAAAAGATTGAAAGCCTGGTTTGTATCTGTTTCTGCGCACACTATACTCCAGTTCGTCGAAGCAACTTCAGCTGTCAATCAGTTTAGTGTGCTATTATTTATTCTGCGATACTGTTCCACGATCTGCTTTTTATTTTGTGTTGAAGATAATGATAAAAAAATATGGGTAGGTGGTCACTTACATTGTATGACAATGACCCTCAAATACATTTTCTGCTTGGAAGATTTGTGACACTTATATGAAGCAGCGTCGGAGGAGAAACGATATTTAGAGTGAACAGGGCATATTCAGGTGCAAAAAAAAAATGCCTGTGGATGGTCATAAGAAAAAAAACATTGACACAGTTCACAGTTCCTTCGATACCCATCGCACAACGTGAAAAAAAGAAAATGTTTGCTGCCAGGGCACATTAAGGCGAGTATCACTGCGTAAAATAAGGTTTTAGGCGGACGACACGCACAATCTTTGTTCGTGGTGAGTGGCGCTGGGTCGTTGTCAAGCCTTCGTCTGGAATAACTTCATAGTTGACCTCGTTCAACCACCGCAATACATTGTAGGATCCGAAGTACTTGCTCAGGAGTTTCTCACTGAGACCTCGCCGTCTAACAGGAGTCTAAACCCGCACTTGGTTGCCAGGCTGATAGGTAACTTGTCGATGGTGGATATTGTACCTTCGGGCGTCTTCACATTGCTGAAACCTTATGTGCATGCGAGCTAGTTGAGGTGCTTCTTCTGCACGCTGAATGTAATCCTCGACGTCAGCAGTTAGCAGCTCATGCTGGTCGATGTCACAAAGAATCATGGCGTCCCGCATGGTTTGCACGTCTCGACCATAAATGAGACGAAGGGTGCGAACTTTGTCGTTTCCTGGGTTGCGGTGTTGTACGCAAACGTTACGTACGGCAGGATCTCGTCCCACGTTTTATGCTCCACATCCTCGTACATAGAAATCATGTCCGCAAGCGTTTTGTTCAGCCTTTCTGTCAAGCTGTTACTCGGGGGGTGGCATGTAGTTGTCTGGCAGTGGTTCGTGTAACTGAGCTTGAACATGTCGTCCGATATTTTTGCCGTAAACGCTGTTCTTCGGTCAGTGATGATGAATGACGGGGCGCCGTGACAAAGCACAATGTGATGCTTGAAAAACTGGGCAAATTCAGATGCTGTACCACGTGGCAGTGGCTTTGTCTCAGCGTAACGCGTCAAGTAATCAGTTGCGATGATAATCCACTTGTTTCCGGAGTGACACAAAGGAAACGGTCCAAACGGGGTCCATCCCAACCTGGTGAAACGGCGTACGCGGTGGGTCAATGGTTTATAGGAAACCTGCAGGCTTTACAGGTGGTGACTTGCGACACTGACATTCGCGACATCCTTTCACATAGCTTTTGACACAAGCTGCGAGTTTTGGCCAGAAATATAGCTGTCTTACCCGGTCGAGCGTCTGTGAGTATCCCAGATGGCCGGATGTCGGCTCATCCTAGCAGGCTAATATGATGTCATCACGAAGGTCTTGAGGAACGACTAGAGGATAAGATCTGCTGCCGACACCAACACCGGTGTTTTGCTTGTATACTATACCATGTCGTAAGCAAAATGATGGCAACGTACGCATAAGTGGACGAGGAACGACGCGGGGCTGCCTTTTAAATGATCGATGATGGGCCTTAACTCGGGGTCCACGCTTATTGAGGAGGTCTGCTCCACTGAGAGTCCCCAAGAAGGCACTGTCGTCTTCTACAGCTGTATGGTCGGATTCCAAAGGTGCTCGTGATAGCGTGTCGGCGTCTTCATGCTTTCTACCCGACTTGTATACGATGGTGACATCGAACTCCTGAAGTCGCAGACTCTATCGGGCTAATCACCCAGAGGGGTCTCAGAGGTTATCCAACCAACATAAAGCAAGATGATCAGTCACAACTTAAAATGGACGCCCATATAGATAAGGCCTGAACTTTGTAATCGCTCATATTACCGCAAGACAATCCTTCTCTGACGTTGAATAGTTGGTCTCGGCACGTGATAGAGTGCGGCTCGCGTAGGCGATCACACGTTCAGTCCCATCTTGTGTTGGACCAAGATAGCTCCGAGACCAATGTTGCTTGCATCAGTGCGCATCTCTGTGTCAGCGTCCTCATCTAAATGACCAAGTACAGGAGGGAAATACAATCGATGTTGCTGTTTCACAAAGGCAGTCGCTTGTTCGTCAGTCCACAGAAATGGGGTGTCGTCACGCGTAAGTCTGATGAGATGCTGCGCCATCGTAGAGAAGTTTTCAATAAAGCAGCGATAGTATGCGCAAAGCACCAGAAATCGTCGAAGACTATTCTTGTCTGTCGGAGCTGAAAAAAAACGGCCACAGCGGCAGTCTTCTCGAGATCGGGCCGAAGGCCTGCAGCGCTCACAACGTGACCCAGGAACTTCAGTTCTTTGTAGCCAAAATGGCACTTCTCAGGCTTGAGGGTAAGATCAGCGGATCGTATAGCTTAAAGAACACTCCGAAGGCGCCGAAGGTGCTCGTCAAACGTTTTCCAAAAGACAAGGACACCATCTTAGTCGAGGCAACTTTTCCAGTTGAGGCTAGCGAGAACGGTATCCATCATTAGCTGGAATGTGGCCGGAGCGGAACAGAGGCCGAAACGGAGCACTCTAAATTCATACAGACCATCAGGAGTTAAAAAGCAGTTCTTCGCGGTCCCGTTCATCTACTTTAATTTGTCTATAACCACTTTTGAGGTCAATTGAGGAAAAGTGTTTTGCTCGCCTCAGCCTGTCAAGAGAATCGTCCACTCGAGGCGCGACGGGTACGCATCTTTCTATGTGACGTTATTCAGATTCCTATAATCGACACAAAAGCGAAGTGTGCCATCCTTCTTCTTTGCAAGGACCACTGGCAATGACCTTGGGCGGCTTGATGGCTGTACTACACCGGCCTGAAGCATTCCCTTCACTTGCTTTTGAGTGCTCGTCGTTCGCTGGGTGAAACGCGGCAAGGCTGTTGCCGTATAGGGTGCGCGTCACCGTAGGTGATAATGCGGTGTTTTGTAATCGATGTCTGACGGATTCTGGACGAACGAGCAAAACAGGCGTCGAATTCTATCAACAGCTCGTTAAGTTTTTTTTTCGTTTTCGTCAGAAAGAGTTGGATTTATGTCGACGCCCCGGAGAGGTGTTTCAGCCTTATCGGTTGCCTCGGAAGCAAAACACTCAGTCACATTGGTCACTGGGTAGGCGTACGCGACTACAGTACCAGGAAAAAGGTGTCGGCGCTCATAGCTGAAGTTCGTAAAAAATACCTCACAGTGGCCAGCCTGTAGGTCTACTAGGCTTCGTGCTACGCAGACACCTTGGGAAACGAGTAGGGATCGATTGCTCTCCGTCACCATTTCCCCGTGTGCTGATTTGTTACACGCCACTTGAACCATAACACTTGAGCGCGGTGGTATCGTCACAGCGTCGTCAATTACACGCAGACATACTCGATCGTGGTTGGGATTATACTATGGTGTGCCGTTTTTTGTTGAAAACGTGACAAGTCATTGTCGAATGTCGATGATAGCACCATGCTCCCTCAGAAAACACTTGCCAATGATCAGGTCTCGAGAACACTGACGGAGAACGCTCAAGCTGACAACAAAGATAGAACCACGAATCTGTATTCGTGCTGTGCAAACGTCCAGTGGTGTGACAATGAGCTCGCCAACAGTACGAATTGGCTTGAGGTTCCAAGGCATCGTCACTCTCTTCAGGAGAGCAGCTTGTTTTTCACTTATTATAAAAAAATCGCACCCGTGTCAACTAAAGCACTGACTTTGCGACCGTCGAGCAGCACTGGAATGACTAATGAAGTCTTTGCAGAACAAGATAGTGTCATCGTCATCGTGGAATCATCAGTTTGCGGAAGCGTCGGTAGAAGGTCTTGAGCTTGTCCAGTATGAGCGGCCTCACCTCCAAAGGTCGCTGTGGTTAGCTTTCCTGGCGTGGACTGGGTGACCAACCCTGTGCCACGCTCGAATAGGTACGGCGATTAGGAGAAAATAGCCGTGGTGACGGGGAGCGTGACTGGTGCAAGGATGACGAAGTTCCGCGCTGCTGAACCACATACTCTACAATTTCAGGGGGCCGCTGACCGAACCTTGATGGCGGTGAGTTCATCGAAAATCCGCGAAGTCCAAGTTGTCGGTAAGAACGCTGTCGGTACAGATGCTCAGTTTCGCCACAGTGGAAGCAGAGAGGACGTCAATCTGGCGCACGCCAGACGTCTGATTTCCATGAAGTCAGGCGAGGTGCATTGTAATACGGCACCGCTTGGACCGTCTGCAGCATTGCTGGGGCCACGGTGAGATGTGGGATTGCAGGTGGAACAGGTTGCCACAAATCTTGAGCATGGCATGCGGGGGAAGTCACTGGGTGGTGACATTCCCGCATGAAAGGCGGTTCTCATAGGGCTCTTAGGTTCTCTTAGGGCTTTAGATTATAAGAATCCGAAGCTAAAATTTTGGCGTATGCTGACGATGTCGCTGTTTGTTGTATCGATGAAGATATTGTTACCACTACCATCAGTGTAGTTACACGGTCCGGCAATGCAACTGGCACTCTAGAAAACTGGGGAAAGTGTCTGGGTTTCTGGCGTGGTGAGTGGTTGTCAAGACCAGACTATTTTTTCAATGTTAAATGGGTGACCACACCTGACAAGTACGTTGGTGTGCCACTGGAATATTATAACGATAATGAGAACTCCTGGCAAGAACAAGCGAAATAAATCCGGACGAAAGCCAATAGATGCAACAATAATCATCTGTCAGTGTTTTCGAGGGCGACTGTCTGTAATGTTTTCTTTGCTTCAAAACTTTGGTATCTGATGCAAGTATTGCATTGTTCAAGGAAAAACATACAGAAGTTCCATCGCATCTTCGCAGTGTTCATGTGGGCCTCGAACTGAGAGAGATGCAGTCGAACTAACCTGTTTCGAAAAGTGAAACACGGAGGGCTGGGTTTACCACATCTTTTCATACGCCAAGTCGTAAATAGGTTCTGTTTTTTTTTCGCTACACAAGGGATCCTTTCTTACGTACAGAGTGTCAAATGAGACTGATGCGGGCTTATTTGGATATGTGGTTAGCACGAATGACATGACTGGTGCTGTCCGCGGGTATCATAGAAGATTTTTCTAAGCGTGCGGTTTTTATCTGTTAGATTTACAATAAATATTTGTTTTCAATGACTCGCAAAAAGTTGTACAAAGATGTGTGTGATGTTGTTTCACCTGAACCTCTGTACCGTGCCATGTGCACTGGAGGTCAAGAGCAGAATGTGTTTAAAGGAGTGAACAAAATGCTAGTGGCTCCTGCCGCGAAGTACTTCTTTTTCAAGCTGCACACAGATACATTATCTGTCAGGACATTTAAAGCAGATCGCGTTTTTTACTTACCTTGGGATACAAATTGCTTTATCGGTGAAAAACCGGAAACTATAGACCATGTTTTTCACATTGTTGGGAGGGAGTATCTTTTTGGGATTTACTTCAAAGGATGTTAAAGAAGAAATCACCTTAAAATTTATATGGTATAAGATTTCAGCCAATGGTGGACGAAGAAGGAATGCCTTTTGATTAGATTATGTCATGTGGACTTCACTGTTTATGGCAGGCCCGCATGGCAGGTTTTTATTGCAATCAGGATGCACGGCCTGCACGAATGCATTTCCGTGAATGTATGGCCAAGTTTGTTGAACTGCAGAAAGCTCTGGAGATTGTACCTGAGTTGTTGACGAGGGTAGAGTCCTTGACAGCACTTAGCGAAATTTAGTTTGTGTCGGACTGTTACTGCTTGTTTTGTTGTACTTGTGGGTTGATGTACGCGCCTGTAAACAGGCAACAAAGGAAAAAAAGTGTGAAGCTTCGTGGTAAAGACGCTCGCTTTCGGAGCATGAGGGTACGGGTTCAAATCCCAGCGTCGGAAAGCAAAATTTTGATATTTTATTTACGCTGATGACCTTATCGGGTCTGACCAACCACCCGTGGCGCTGAAAGCAGCGCTGTAGCTGGCCGCAGGGCCCTACGGAAGTGTGCGCTCTTTATGTAAATCTGTTTTCCAATGCTACGAGGGGACTAGCGAGATCCTGGTTTATGTCGACTCGCTCGATAGAATGTTGTAGATAGGATTATATGAGGTGTGCCGCTTTGCCGCGGTAGCCACAGCAACAGTTTTTTAATAAAAAGGTATGGTTTATAAGTTGAAATGGTTTAGTGAAGTCGACAAAAAATCCTAGGACTAATTTACTTTTGTTGACTGTTCATTGTATTAGGTTTTTGTGAGCCAATAACGCCAGTTTAGTGCTAAGCTTTTTTGCGGAAACCCAATTGCAATGAAATTATGAAGTTGTGTTTTCCTTCAAACTCAGTAAATCAATTCAAAATTATTTTTCAAGTAATTTTGAAAATAGCAGAAGAATATATATAGGGCGATAGTTAGCTATGTGATTTGTATTAGCTTTTGTTTAAATAACAACATCACACGTGCAGCTCGCATTCGCGGAGCATGACAGCCCGGTCTTAACAAAGGTTGAAAATGCAAGAAAGAGGAGGAGGCTAATAGATCAATTACATGCTTCATGGGTTTAATCTGGAAGCCATCTATGTATTTCGCTTTACAGGTATTTAGGTGATGAGTTATACAAATTATTTCAAGCTAACTTACGGGGTACAAAAAAATTGTGTTTGTAGTGTAAGGAAGGCTCTTTGCGTTGTATTACCCAAGGGGAATGTTTGCGACGCTAACGAAATGCCTAATAAAAGCGTTTGCAAGCAGCGTACCTGAGAGCTCTTGACCATTTCTCTCTAATTTTGTAATTTTTTTCAGGAGTGTCGTTTACATTTAGGACAGTGCTTAGCCTTTTGCACAAAATCTCAGAGCATACAGCTGCAGCGCTAAGATAGTTTACAAAGTAACTACGGCTAGCTTTCTTTATGTCCTCATTCAAGTGATTACGGTATGACTTGAATTTGCGAATTAGCTCACAGTCTTCATTTTCAATAAATATGTGGTATATATTGTTCTTCTTCTCGATTATAGAAAGAAGTTCGGAGCTTGTACAAGGCATTCGAATTTTCCGCCCTTCCTTGATTCGACTGGTAGAAAAACTAGTTGCGTATATATGTTTAAGAACACGAAGAACGATTTCGCAGGCCCAATTTGCGTCAAAACACCTTAACACTTCCTCTCAAGAAGCATGTTCTATTTGACTACGAAATCTAGATAAACTTTCTTTTGTGATTCTCTGGACAAAATGTTTTCTTTCAGCATCTTACTACGTATATTTATGTTGCGACAAAGAAATATGGGTAGGTGATCACTTATATTATACGAGAAAGCGTAATTCACACTTGCATATTCTTATATTTTTTTAAAATTATGTCGATTAAAAAGAGAAATGCTGAGTTATTCTGGTGGGTAAATTATTTACATTAACTAAGACCTTTCACATAAGTAAAAATGAAGCTTCTCCTTGAGAGAGTCATTCTTCACAATAATATTATTGTCACCACCAAATACAACATAAAAGTGACTTTCGTTAACGAACTCTGCAATTATTTGGAGATAACAAAAAAGTACTCATAACACCACTGGAAGGACGGTATCCGACAATTATTACAATGTTTTTCACTTTCATTGACTGCATTTCACAGTCACGTGTAGTGACAAAAAATTCAGAAAATAAATACTTCCTTAATTAAGATGCAAACACCGCCACCGCGTGAATAGAAACAATTTAAATAAAATAAATCGTTTGATGAAGGGCGTGAAACAGTAAGATCATTTGCACACCGGGTTTCTGTTGATATTATTGCACCAAATGAAAAACGGAGTTCTTAAAGGAACAAAGATTGGACTTTTTATTTATAGCAGATCGAATATTTAGGTAAAAGCATTTAAATGATTTGAGGAATGGTTGTGCGGTGTACTGCTCACAAGCTTGGGGCACCACAGGTGTCAGCGTTTGCGTCTGCTGATGATATGGGCCTTTCAACCTCCACCAGGGGGCGCTGCGCCACCTTTATAGCCGATGGTATACGGTTTAGTAGAAACACATCTCAGGGACATGGAACAACCTCCGAACAATCCGGACTACGCGTGGGAACATTGTAATAGAACAGAACGCAGTAGAAAGGGGGATGGTATTGGGGCATTCATTCATAAACGTACAGACTGGCAAAGGGTCAAGCAGGAGTGCAAGGAACATTTATGGCTAAAAGGGAAAGTGGCAGGTCAAAAGACACTCCTTTGTTTCGTGTACTTGTGGACGGAAGCAAAGGCCAGAGAGGAAAACCAGGCAATGGTAGAGTGTATATCAAAGGACATTCAGGAGTTAGGAAGAGAGTGCGAGACAATTATACTAGGAGACATGAATGCGCACATAGAAGATATAGACGGGTATACCAATCCGACAGGCAAAATGATCATGGATATGTGTGAAAGGCTTGATTTGATCATTTGCAACAGTACCTAGAAGTGTGAAGGGCAAATAACATGGGAGGTAGGAAAGCTGCAGTCGACGATAGATTATGCACTGATGTCACATAGGATGTATGATAAGCTCAGGGGAATGCACATAGATGAAGGTGGCTCCAGACGTCTGGGTAGTGATCACAAACGTATCAAGCTAAGTATTGGAAGAGCAGTGAAAGTGAGAAGGAAACAAGATGAGCAACTACAGGAAAATTTTTATCCAGAAAGGCAAATTGAAATAGCCACTAAATAAATTGAGAAAGTAATCACGGAGGATAATAAGACAGTGTGGACATACAGGAATCTAATTAGTCTCTTTGAGCTAGAGCTGGCTAAGACGCGTGACAAGTCACCCCGGAAAAGAAGACACAAACCCAAAAGTTGGTGGGATGAGGAAGTTAAGAGAGCCATAGCAAAACGTCAGGAAGCCTCTAGGGAACACAGACATGCTAAGCAGCGGGGTGAACCGACAGATGATGTTGAAAGAAAGTGGGAAACCTTTCTAAGCTGTTGAACGGATGCATCCCTTCTGATCAATGAAAAGATTAGAAGAAAAGGAACTCAGTGGCTGGCAGAAGTACATAAAAAAGATAGAAAGGCAGCTGCGAAATTTTGGAACCATCTAAACTCCCTAAGAAATGAGACGAGCCTAGAGCAGAGTTTTATAACTACAGCCCAAGGTGCTAGGCTAGAAGGGGACGAAGCTATTGAATATATAAGAACAAAGGTTACAGAAAATTTCAACAAAGAAGTACTTTATGCACCACAATAGACAAGGACGAATCAAGCGGTGCAATGGCTCCATTTTCACAACGAGAGTGGGAAAGGGCTGAGAAAAGGGTTCCTAGTAGTACATAAACAGGCCCCGATGGCATTCCAATTAGGCTGATAAAGACATTAGGTCCGAAGTCTAAGCAAGCTTTGAGAGAGGCAGTGAGCACAATAATAATCGATGGTGAAGTTCCCGATGGATGGAAACTTAGCAGGATGAGCACGATCTATAAAGGAAAGGGGGACAAAGGTGACATAAACAACTACCGTCCTACAACAGTGACATCAGTGGTCTACAGGCTGGCGATGCAGATTATAAAGGAAAGACTGCAGGCATGGATAGAGGATGAGGGGGTGCTGGGGGAACTGCAGAATGGGTTTCGGAAACACAGGAGGTTGGAAGACAATCTGTTCTCACTGACGCAGTGCATCGAAATAGCAGAAAAGAAACACAGGCCCCTGTGGCTAGCATTTCTGGATATCAAGGGAGCGTACGATAGCGTGGTTTAAGAGGAACTGTGGGGAATACTGGACACACTAGGCGTGGAACATGTAGTCAGTAATCTTTTAAAGGGTATCTATAAAGGTAACAAGGTAGTTATAAAGTGGGAAAAACAGGTATCCAAGCCTGCAGAGGTAAAACGGGGGCTTAGGCAGGGGTGTCCCCTGTCACCCTTATTATTCATGATGTACCTACAAGGATTAGAGGCCAAATTAGAGGGAAGTGGACTGGGCTTCAACCTCTCTGTAGTCAAACAAGGAAAACTCATTGATCAGGCACTACCAGCATTAATGTACGCAGATGATATAGTGCTAATGGCCAACAACAAGGATGATTTGCAGAGATTGATAGACATCTGCGGTAATGAGGGAGATAGGTTAGATTTTAGATTCAGTAAGGAAAAATCAGCAGTCATGATTTTCAATGACAACGAAGGTAGTGAGCTTAGAATACAGGAGGTCACGCTAGATATAACAAAAAAATACAAATATCTGAGCGTATGGATAAGCAATGGGACCGAGTATCTGAGGGAACACGAAATATACATGACGACTAAAGGTAACAGGAATGCAGCAGTCATGAAAAATAGGGCACTGTGGAATTACAATAGGTATGATGTTGTGAGAAGAATATGCAAAGGGGTCATGGTTCCTGGGCTGACGTTCGGCAATGCCGTCTTGTGCATGAGATCAGAAGTTCAAGCAAGATTAGAAATTAAGCAACGTGGAATAGGTAGGCTTGCTTTAGGAGCTCACGGGAATACACCAAATCAGGGAGTACAAGGTGATATGGGATGGACATCATTTGAGGGAAGGGAAGCTAGCAGCAAGATAAAATTTGAGAAGCGATTGAGAGAAATGGGAGAGGAGCGTTGGGCTAGGAAGGTTTTCAGCTACTTGTACATAAAGAATGTCGATACAAAATAGAGGCAGCGAACCAGGAAGTTGACTGGTAAATACTTAGAAAACAGAAGGTGGCCAAAGCAAAAAGAACTTTCGGTTAAGAAGAAAGTGAAGGAAACGGAGACTGACATGTGGAGAATGGGCATGATTAAGAAGTCCGCACTAGAGATCTATCAAACTTTTAAGTAGGAAATTGCCAAGGAAAGGATCTATGACAATACTCGGGGTAGTTCTCTACTGTTTGAGGCCAGGACGGGAGTACTGCGAACCAAGACATATCGGACCAAATACGAAGGGGTAGACACAGTATGCAGCAGTGCGTGTGGAGAGGAAGAAGAAACTACCGAACACTTGATAATGTTCTGTAAAGGGCTTCACCCTATAGTTCAGGATGATGGCGCAGAGTTTTTCAAAGCACTGGGGTTTAGGGACAGCGAGGGCAAAATAGACTTCAAGCGGGTAAACTTAACTAGAAGGAGGTTATCTGATTGGTGGCTAAAGTCAAGGCACGAGTGAAAATTAAACCCTTCACTGCGAAGTACGAATCCTCAGCTTCATTATTTAAAGGGAAAAAAGATAAATGTAATGGTTAGTTCACTAAGTATTACGGCTAGGTGGCGTTAGCCGCCGCCCGATTTAAAGGGTACAGCCACATCCATCCATCCATCCATCCATCCAGCCACTCCGTGAGGAAGGTGCACGTACATTGAACACACAAATTTTTGTAGTAGAGCTTAGACTTTCTCTTTTTCGTAGGACAGGGCTCGGATTTTGTAATTATCGAGTGATACAAGTCATGGGAATAATTGGTGTCAGAAAGACATGGTTAAAGAGACTGTAAAGTGTTCAGGATATGGCGTGGGTTTGAAAGGGGAACTAAGTGTAGAAGCGGATGGAGAAGAGGCTGACGCGAAGTGTAGGCAATGTAAGGTCGAGGAAAATGGAGAAAATGGTGGTTGCCCAGAGTGAACTGCTGGTGAGAATCACCTAGCTTGAGACTGCGTTGGCAAAAGAGCAAGAGAACACGAGGGCAATGGGACTAGCCAAGGTGAACAGAGGAGCGGCCTACGGAGAGAACAGTAGGTAACCGACAACCAGAACGGCGGAGAAGAAAGAACAAGCAAGTTTGGGAAAAACAGGTTCAGCCGGTTATTTTGTCACAAGGCCCAGCTTCAGCGAAGTAGTGGTGTGGCTGGGAGGGGACAAACCAGCCGGCGTCACAGGTGCAAGTAACCCCCAGGTGCAGGACGCTCCAGCTGTAAAGTCACAGCATGTGATAATCGCCGGGGACTCAAATTTAAATCGATGCACAGAAGCCATCAAAGAGAGGGTTATACGTGACAAGAGCATTGCAGTAGGGACGTTCCCAGGACGCAAGCTGGAAGCAGTCATGAGGCAAGCGAGCGCAAAACTCAAAACTACAGCTAATAAACGAAACCTTGTGATAATTTCAGGTGGTTTAAACGATGTCTTAAATGAAGTTACAGTAGTACTAGCAACCACACTGGTAAAAGGCGTCGATGACATGCGCGCCACTTCTTCTCAGGTACAGGTAGTGATATGCACGATACCGGAGGTACCAGTGCGTGATAGCAACCCGCAAAGAGCGGTTGTCAACGAACACCAAGAGCTATGGCGGATGAGCCGAAAGAAAGGCTTTGAAGTGGTGCAAATAAACATAGACGCACATAGGTTGGGTGGTTTTCAACGAGACAGAATTCACTTCTATAGGCGGCTAGTTCATGGGGTTGGTTGGCGAATTGCACGACGCGCAGTAGCTTTTTTGGGGGGCAAGTGGGCCCTTCGGGGTGCAGGATAGCTAGTAATGAGGAAAACAACCAGGTGACTCTTTGACAGGTGGTATGGACCGATACGATTCCAAAGTGGCACCAGTATTTAAGATAGGTAGAGTCCGGGACAGAAATAGACGTAGCCACGAGCGCCGAGCATATTCGGACATAGGGGATATTAACATGCAGGGTGGTAGGAACAGGCTGAAGTGGGAAGAGATATAGAATAGAACAGCTAAGGGAGGAGAGGCCGATGGTATACGATTTTGTAGAAACACATCTCAGGGACATGGAACAACCTCCTAGCAATCCGGACTACGCGTGGGCATATTGTAATAGAACAGAGTGCAGCAGAAAGAGCGGTGGTATTTGGGCATTCATTCATAAACGTACAGGCTTGCAAAAGGTCAAGCAGGAGTGCAAGGAACATTTAGGGCCAAAAGGGAAAGTGGGAGGGCAAATGACACTCCTTGGTTTCGTGTACTTGTGGACGGGAGCAACAGCCCGAGAGGAAAATCAGGCAATGGTAGAGTGTATATCAAAGGACATTCAGAAGTTAGGAGGAGAGTGCGATATAATCAAACTAGGAGATATGAATGCGCACATAGAAGATATAGATGGGTATACCGACCCGACAGGCAAAATGATCATGGATATGTGTGAAATGCTTGATTCGATCATTTGCAACAGTACCGAGATGTGTTTAGGGCAAATAACATGGGAGGTAGGAAGGCTGCAGTCGACGATAGATTACGCACTGATGTCACATAGGATGCAAGATAAGCTCAGGGGAATGCACATAGGTGAAGTTGGCTCCAGAAGTCTGGGTTGTGATCACAAACGTATCAAGCTTAGTTTTGGAAGGGCAGTCAAAGTGGGAAGGAGACAAGATGACCAACTACAGGAAATTTTTTATTCAGAAAGGCAAATTGAAATAGCCACTAAACAAATTGAGAAAGTTATCACTGAGGATAATAAAACAGTGTGGACATACACGAATATAGTTAGACTGTTTGAGCTAGAGCTTGCTAGGGCACGTGACAAGTCACCCCGGAAAAGAAGACAAAAACCCAAAAGTTATTGGAATGAGGAAGTTAAGAGAGCCATATTGAAACGCCAGGAAACGTCTAGGGAACACAGACATACTAAGCAGCGGGTTGAACCGACAGAAGATGTTGAAAGAAATCGGTAGACCTTTCCAAGCTGTAGAAGCGATGCATTCTTTCTGATCAATGAAAATATTAGAAGAAAGGGAGCTCAATGGCTGGCGGAAGTACATAAAAAATGAAAAGAGAGCTGCGAAATTTCGGAACCATCTAAACTCCCTAAGAAATGAGACGAGCCTGGAGCAGAGGCTTATAACTACAGCTCAAGGTGCTAGGCAAGAAGGGGCCGAAGCTATTGATTATATAAGAACAAGGGTGACAGAAAAATTTCAACAAAGAAGTGCTTTATGCACCACAGTAGACAAGGATAAACCAAGTGGCGCAATGGCTCCATTTTCACAACGAGAGGGGGAAAGGGCTGAGAAAAGGATTCTTAGTAGTACATAAACAGGCCCACATGGCATTCCAATTATGCTGATAAAGACATTAGGTCCGAAGTCTAAGCAGGCTTTGAGAGAGGCAGTGAGCAAAATAATAATCGATGGTGAAGTTCCAGATGGATGGAAACTTAGCAGGATGAGCACGATCTATAAAGGAAAAGGGGCAACATAAACAACTACTGTCCTATAACAGTGACATCAGGGGTATACAAGCTGGCGATGCAGATTATAAAGGAAAGACTGCAGGCATGGATAGAGGATGAGGGGGTGCTGGCGGAACTGCAGAATGGGTTCGGAAACACAGGAGGTTGGAACACAATCTATTCTCACTGACGCAGTGCATCGAAATAGCAGAAAAGGAACACAGGCCCCTGTGGTCAGCATTTTTGGATATAAAGGGAGCGTACGATAACGTGGTTCAAGAGGAATTGTAGGGAATACTGGACACACTAGGCGTAGAAAGTGTAGTCACTAATCTTTTAAAGGATATCTAAAAAGGTAACAAGGTAGTTATAAAGTGGGAAAACGGGTATCCAAGTCTGCATAGGTAAAACGGGGCTTAGGCAGGAGTGTTCCTGTCACCCTTGTTATTCATGATGTACCTACAGAGATTAGAGGCCAATTTAGAGGGAAGTGGACTGGGCTTCAACCTCTCTGTCGTCAAACAAGGAAAACTCATTGAACAGGCACTACCAGCATTGATGTACGCAGATGATATAGTGCTAATGGCCGACGACAAGGAAGAATTGCAGAGATTGGTGGAAATCTACGGTAATGAGAGAGTAAAGAAAATCCAGCAGTAATAATTTTTAATAATAATGAAGGTAGTGAGCTCAGAGTACAGAAGGTCACGTTTGAGATAACAGATAACTACAAATATCTGGGCGTATGAATAAGCAATTAGACCGAGTACCTAAGAGAATATGAAATATACGTGACGACTGAAGGTAACAGGAATGCAACAGTGAGGAAAAACAGGGCACTGTAACAATACAATTGGCATGATGTTGTAAGAGGAATATGCAAAGAGGTCATGGTTCCTTTTCTGATGTTCGGCAATGTGGTCTTGTGCATGAGATCAAAAGTTCAAGCAAGATTAGAAATTAGGCAACGTGGAATAGGTAGGAATGCCTTAGGAGCTCGCGGGAATACACTAAATCAGGGAGTACAAGATGATATGGGTTGGACATCATTTGAGGGCAGAGAAGCTAGCAGCTAGATATAATTTGAGAAGCGATTGAGAAAAATGGGGCAGGAGCATTGGGCTAGGAAGATATTCAGCTACTTGTAGATGAAGAAGGTCGATACAAAATGGAGGGAGCGAACCAGAAAATTTACAGGGTAAATACTTAGACAAAACAGGGGGCCAAACCAAAAAAAACCATCGGTTAAGAAGAACGTGAAGGAAGCGGAGACTGACATGTGGAGAATCGGTGTAATTAAGAAGTCCGCACTAGAGATCGATCGAACTTTTAAGCAGCATCTATGATAATACTCGGAGTAGTTCTCTACTGCATGAGGCCAGGAAGGGAGTATTGCGAACCAAGACATATCGGGCCAAATACGAAGGGGTAGACACGGTATGCAGTGCATGCGGAGAGGAGGAGGAATCTGCCGAACACTTGATAATGTCCTGTAAAGAGCTTCACCCTATAGTTCGGGCTGATGGTGCAGAGTTTTTCAAAGCACTGGGGTTTAGGGAAAGGGAGGGTGAAACAGACTTTAAGCGGGTAGAAATAACTAGAAGGAGGTTATCTGATTGGTGGCTAAAGTCAAGGCACGAGTGAAAATTACACCATTCACTGCAAAGTACCTGCCCTGTACTTCCCTAATTAAAGGAAAAAATATTATTCTAGTTGTTGGTTTACTAAGTATTATGGCTAGGTGGTGTTAGCCACCGCCCTATCTAAAGGGTACAGCTACATCAATCCATGCATCTATCCAGCAAAAGCCGGTCACTCGGTACCCTGCTCCCGCCTTCGGCCTGCGCTATTTCAACACGTTCACGTGCCCTGCACGCGCTGTTCTCTGGTCGCCCTCCGCTTGCAGGGTCAATTTGATCAGAACCGAGAGCGATTCATTGACAATCTTTGCCGGGCCAAGTAAGCCAAACACTATGCTTTGAGTGAGTGCTATGTGAATGTCCATGGTGAACAGCTGCCTTTCTATGACATGAAAAGTGAGGTGACGGCACGAATTCTATAAGTGTGTTACAGGTAAAATGCGCACTTGCTACGGCATTCATGTCTTCTTGGAACTGTCGGCAAACTACCACGTCGTTTTCGCGTGCATTTGTCTATCACGTTCTGATTTTTATTGCTTGAATGCCTAGTTTGTCACGCGGCTTTCAATTTATTAGCAGGTAAGTGTGAAGCACGGTGCAAGAATACTTTAGGTGAGTGGACACCACGAAGTGAGCACTTAGCGGGAAGTTACTTATTATGCTCTCGTTTGTGGCACGCCAACAGATGGCTCGCCGGGCTGAGGACCATTCAGGTCTCTAGACGAAACACGTTTCATGGTGGCGACACCTTTCCCTTTTCTCTTCGCCTATGCTTCTAAAGCGCCCCCTAGAAGGTTAAAACTTTAAATAAAAATTGAATGTTTGGGTTCAGATGGTACAGCGAATAGATGTAAATGAAACAAAATGGAACGAAATGAGTCGTAGAATAAACGGTTACCTTTGTGAACATAAACGGTACAACACAAGAGCAAGAGGTATGTGCATTACTCAACTGGCAAAGTTGTGCAGTTTTATATTTTACAGCACTAGCCATGGCGTCTCGCGTCGTACATCGTAGTTCATGCGTTTTAACTAGTCCTGTCCTCCGAATGTGTCTTCTTCATGCTGTGGCACAGTGAACACGCTTCTTGCTGAATCCTGTCAGTGACCACAGGGCGTGACGTTGTGACGAGTGATCACAGCCGGCTTGTGCACACGCAAGGAAAAACCACGCTGAGACTGGTACGAACGCCTGACTAGCCGCACTGCGATGATGTTTTTTTAATGTGCCCATTTCGACAACCGTGATACCAGGACATTCTCGTTCGGTGCACCGATCTTCCTGAAAAGTGAGAGTTCAACAGGTGAGGTGTCCCGAAGCAGCGCGTTTCGGCTGCTTTATGCCGCGTTTTGGTCAACTTGTCAAGCGTGAAATGTTTCTGAAGATGCGTTAATTACATGCTCCAGCTGCTCTGCATACGTGCAAACACACGAGTATTTGTAACAACTGCCATGCACTAGACATGCATTAGACGCACTCTTCGCGTTTCAATAAACAACAACAAATAAACGCGCTTCGCAGATCCCCGACGGAGTTGCACAAAAAAAGCATTCACGTGAAATGTTTCATATAGCTGCACTTCACAGCGTGCTTCATTTCAGATAGCACAGGTAAGCTGAAGAGAGCGAAACCGTTTTCTGTTGTTTTACCGCAACCCAGCATTGTTGAAAAACTCGGATATTGCATTGAACGTGCACCGTGAAACCGTCTTGGCAGACTTGATGCCAACTGAAACGCTCTCCTCTTAAGTTTATCTCCTGGCTGAAGCCTACAGAGCACTAGTTAAATCAACACATGGCATTCGACACAAGGCACTGACACGAGGGCACTTATTACCTGGCGCAGCTGTACGCGCATCTTCACTGGAGCTGCATCACATGGCGTGGTGACACAATATGCTCCACAACCAATGACCACTATCGGAAAATAATTTGAACGCAAACCAAAAAAATTGGCCCCGTATGTCCATGTTACACTGCTAATGTCGTCGAATAAGATAGTCTTGCCTTTGCAGAGAATGAACAAAAACGTTTAATAGATGTTCTGCGCAAGAAAATCCGTTTCTCGTATACTCGGGGCGCTGCGTTAGGGTGCCTCGAGCGTGCATCGGAGGCGAACGAGCGCATAAACACTGTCGAAATTTAGGCTTGTTGGTGCATTGTGACGACTGAAAATAGCGCAAAGAAAGAAACGGGGCCACAAGAAGAAGACACACAGCACAGCGCCTTTGCTGTGTGTCCTCTTCTTGTGTCCCCGTTTCTTTCTTTGTGCTATTTTTAGTCATCAGAGCGCATAAAGTCACGTCACACGTGAGACATGAGCGCTATCTGGCACTTATCTTGAAAAACGAAGCGCTCGCACCATGCGCTCCTATCGCGAAAGTGATAAGTTTCAGAACGCGAGGCGACCGGTAGGTGCCAACGCGGTGTCGTCTTAGCAAAGCATTAGAAACGTTTGCCTTTTCGAGCAAGCGTTGCCTTGCAAACAATTGGTGCTAGCGTTGCCTCGTCATCTTCGCTAGTGTCTCAGGGCGTCCCTGGGCTGGTGGACGTCCGTCATGGCAAGCCAGTCCCCGAAGCAGGTGCTAACCTTCGACGTAGTCGTCCCCGAGGGGACTAGTCCCGAAGACGCCGTTGACGCGACGTCTTCAATAGTAGGAATTTAAGAGCTTTACTGCGTACAGCATTTTGGAGGCCGGAATCACCAAGTGACCGTTAACAGTGAAGCCACTCTGGCTCAAATCGCCGATGCGCCCCACCTCATCATCAGAGGAGAGCGCGTCGCTGTCGTGCCCTTGGGACCCCAAGTCACTCAAGTCACCGTTCTGTTCCTGGCGTGCCGCGTCCCCAGTGGGGTCCTTGCACAAGCGTTGTCTCCCTGCAGGAAGGTGCGGCACATCAGCAGATCACTCACGGAGTCGCGCCCAACCATGACCACTGGGACGCGATTCATCCGGAATGAAATCAAGACATCGCCGCCGGTGCCCAACTACTTTAAGGTCGCAGGTCATTGAGTGACCTTTGACTATAAAAAGATCCAGCGAGTGTGCCGTCGATGTGGAGACAGTGGGCACTTTCGCATGAACTGCACAGCTCTGTTTTGTGGAAGGTGCAGCGTTCATGGCCACGATAAAAGGGGCTGCTCGCTGCCGTGTCGCCATTGTGGTGAACCGCATGCAACCGTCACCTGCATTATCAGGTCATCGTATTCCGAGACAGGCTCCAAGAATTGCCCGCTACTTCAACCAGGAACGCAATACAAAAACAAGGACGTCGTATCATTGACACCAGGCCCGGATATTTGCCAGAACAAAGTTGGCGGATTGCAACGCCACACCAGATACCACACCAAACGCCCGCAGTGTCTCTAGCCAGCCCGAACCAGGCAGCCCCTCAAGGTGTGGATGATTCATTCAGCGGCCCGCGACTAGTGGTGGCTCTCACAGAACCAGAGGTCCAGCACTCGCCAGAGGAGGCTTCCCTTGGCGAACGCGTCGCAGATGATGACGGGATATCTTTCGCTCACCCCATGGCTGCCCAGTCTTCTGTAAGTCCTTCTACTTTTGAAGAGACTTCGTCCCAAGGTGACGAGGTTTCCGTCAATAATCGTCAGTCAGCAGCCGCTTCTTCTGGGCACGACACCATTCCCAGGATGGAAAGTTTACGTTATTGCCTTTCCTTGTCGCCTCTACCTAGATCATTTGTTCTGTACTGCTCGGTTCGTGCAACGTAGCGTCACCCCCGGAAGCTTTTCAGGCCTGCGCGTCACGTGACGTGACGTCGACGACGTCACATCGCGCCGGCCGGCCGGCCGCCCTTCGCTGGGTGGCTGCGCCAGCCGCGAGCGCTTGCCGCGAGAGCCCTTCACGCCTACCGACTCGGGCGAGGTGCCATGACACCATGTCCGCACGATTTATCAAGGTATCGATTGATTGTATGGTTTAACGCGCCGACGCAACGCAGGCGATGAAGCGCGCCGTAGGGGAGGGCTCAGGATCAAGTTTGACTACCTGGGAATCTTTACTTTATTGTGTGCCGAAATCTCGTACACACGGGCGTTTTCGCTGTTCGCGTCCATCAGAAATGCGGCCGCCGCAGCCGGGTATCGAAACCGCGCCCTAGTGCTCAGCAGCGCTACGCCTTAGCCACTGAGCCACCGCGGTTGGGGAACTTATCAAGGTATCAAGAAATAATGAATATCATGAATGGAATAATGCATATTTATTTATCACAGCCAGACGCCGTCTGTACAAATATCACAGTGCGCATTGTTCTCGGTCCAGGCAGACGACAGGCAACACAAGATGTTGCCCTTAATGCTGAAAATATGTTAAAAGTACAAAACACAATATCTTGCCATATAAAACTCAAAACAAAACAGATTGTAACAGCAAAAACATCCCCGAGCTTTGGAACAGAAAAAGCACACTTTCATTTAAATTGTAGGTTAGAGGAAAACATACCATTCGTTTATCATAGTAGCAGTAGCAACACAAGGTATCAGGTTCAAACACTTGCCAAAAAATACAATACATAAGAACACTGGTGACTAAATTGTGGTCCACAGCATGATAAATGACAGAAAGAAAAGTAATTGTACTGCCACAGGTAGGTGCATGTCCTAGGGAAAAAATCAAACAAAAATCTAAGAAAAAACAAATCACAGTTCACAACATGTCTGTACACAGAGTGCACAAGGAAAGTGTACACAGCTTAGGTACCAAAACGGACTGTACAACTGCTACAGTAGGCACCGAGGCAGTTCGAATTAAAAAAAAAGAAAAAAGTACACCACTTTTAAAAGCTAACAACTTGTAAAGAGATACAAAACTGGAAACAAGGCTCATTTTACATAAGGCAGAAGTATACCAAGGAAATCAAGTCATGACATGCAATCAAATACACTCTGTGCAGTTTCACAAGAATAAATGTGAAGAGCTTTGCAGAAAGGAGTAGTAGCTGCTCCTTAATAAAGTTCACCGTCTCTTTCTTGCCTTCATCAATGCTGGCTTCCAATTCGTCCAGAAGGGAATGTATTGCTTGAGCCAGGTGGCGATAAGTGCAGCGCTCCTCAGACAGCATCGACAGGTTGTTCAAAATTTCCAACAAGGAACTTACTTTTTGAACTGAGTCTGGTACAACAGCGCTACCAAGGTTCTTGATTGGTGAACCTTGATAGCAGGCAAAGACTTCAAGGTTTGCAAACACGGTCAATGACGCATTCAAACAAGATTCACGATAGTCGATAATGTTCAAAAACATGCAGCACTCTTCTTTATGAATCACAGTCCACTTCACTGACACAGTCCACACACACTGACACCACACACACTGACACAGTCCACACACACTGAATCACAGTCCACAGACACTGACACCCCTTGCAGGCGAGCCCTTGGTTCTTCGAGGGACGAAAACCGGTCTCGTTCTTGCTCCGCTTCATATGACGCCAGCGACTCTTCTACAGCACGGGCGCGTTGGGAGGCTTCTTGTCGGCTCCTCTTGGCGACAGGGGTTTCTCTCGTGCTCTGGTCTCGTACTGATAGGTAGGACGGACAGCCGGGAAATACCGTTGGGACAGATCCAGGACGCAACCGTGGTACTGGGAGTGCAACTTCAATAACTCTCCCTGTCCTTGGATCCGTGTACGATGTCGTCTTCTCGATGCATGAAGCGTCGCAATGATCCGCGCACACCTGCACAAACGTTTCAAGAACGTCTGAGACGCCACTTCTCAAAAGAAAAAAATGCGCTCCCGTTTGCATGACCGTGTTTACAGTCCGTGTAGCTAAAACAAAGTCTACCTACGTTTCGCAAGCATCTAAATAAAAGCGCTGCGCTAAGCGGTACAAGCAACATGAAAGGAAACACGGGAGCGTGATGTCACCGCACTCCACGAAGCGCTTCCACCGAGAGCTTGCAAGAATGGACGACACCACGGCACTGTTAGTGAACAAAGCGCAGCTGACCATCCTTGCTGCGAACGTGCCTTTCTGGGCGATTCTCATCAACTGCTGGCGTCAACGCTTCGCGAGGCCCGGCGGCCACACGCTCAAGTATTTCCCATCATAGGTGATTTCTACCCGAACAAGCAACGACAAGCTAAGAACAGGAGCATCTCAAATTCTTACCTTAGTGCACGAAGTCGGCACGAAGTCCTTCCTAGGAATGGCGCGTAGCCATTGTTTGAGAGCGTCGGCGTCTTTAGGGAAGGAAAACACTTGTATCTTCTTTCCTGTTTTGTAGTTGCCGGTGCATCCGGGTACACAACACTTATTCGGCATTGTCGCATCACTCCAGCATCACGCACGGAAAGGAAATTGCCGCAAAACAACAACGGAAAGCAACAAACGCGAAACACCGTCAACACCACGCCGCCAAACCGTCACCACTGCCGCCGCGCTGCGCTCGCTGCCGCTGCGGCTTCCCCGAGAGTCGGCCGGCCGGAAATGACGTCAGATTGCTGGGCGCAGGCCTGAAAAGATTTTCCGGGGGTGACGAACGTAGCTGCAGAAGATTCGCCTCCAGGATGGCTGCAATGGTTGCACAAGATGCCAAGTTTGGAGCCTGCCGGGCAGCTCATCTGGCAACATAGACACAGCACAACTGCATTGTACGCTGCTGACACCCTTCATAATCGTCAGTCACCAGCCGCTTCTTCCGGGCACGACACCATTCCTAGGATGTAAAGTTTACGTCAATTGCCTTTCCAGGTTAGTTCCCTGAAAGGTGCTACTTGTGTAAAATTCAATAATTATTGTTTGTTGGTGGTGTCGTCCCCACGAGACCTAGAACATGTGTTTAAGCGATTTAGCTTGTGCATCGGAAATGTGTTATGCCTTGTCTGCCTTAACGCTTATGTTGTCTGGCGATGTTGCGCCGAATCCGGGACCAAGCTCAAGAAGAGGCTTTTTCTGGTGCTCTAGACACAAAAAAAATTGGAAGAGGCACAAGCAGGCTTGCTTTCCGAGCTAACTAGTGAAAAAGCTGGTCATGCTGTTGCTCAGAAAAGAATTATTAAACTAGAAGAAAGGCAGGAAACACTTCTCGCAGAGCTTAATATTTCGAAAATGAAACAGGAAGTCGTTGAACGCAAAATTAAGTTGCTGAACGCAAAGATTGTATCACTGTCACTTATTTCTAGGTCTGGAAGCAGCTAGGGGGATGCCGAAGATAGTGCTAACGCCCTTCGCAGTGTATCTAATCATTTGGCCACTATCTCTTCTCGGTGCGAAGACACTCAGAACAGAATGCGACGCTCGAACTTGCTTTTATTTCACATTGCGGATGACGAAAGGAAGACTGGGCTTTGTCCGAGCAGAAAATTGTACAATTTTGTTCACAAAAGCTTGACATTAACTTATCTAGCACACTTCATTGGGTAGCACAGGGTAGCCAGCCGGTCTAAGAACTGGCTAACCTCCCTGTCTTTCCGCTTAAACTTTCTTCTTCTTCTCATCGTCATCATCATCATCATCATCAGCCTGTCTACGTCCACTGCAGGACAAAGGCCTCTCCCATGTTCCGCCAGTTAACCCGGTCCTGTGCTTGCTGTTGCCAATTTATACCCGCAAACTTCTTAATCTCATCTGCCCACCTAACCTTCTGTCTCCCCCTACCCCGCTTCCCTTCTCTGGGAATCCAGTTGGTGACCCTTAATGACCAGCGGTTATCCTGTCTACGTGCTACATGCCCGGCCCATGTCCATTTCCTCTTCTTTATTGCAGCTATGATATCCTTAACTCCCGTTTGTCCCCTAATCCACTCTGCTCTCTTCTTGTCTCTTAAGGTTACACCTACCATTTTTCTTTCCATTGCTCGCTGCGTCGTCCTTAATTTAAGTTGAACCCTCTTTGTGAGTCTCCAGGTTTCTACTCCGTAGCTAAGTACCGGCAAGATACAGCTGTTATATACCTTCCTCTTGAGGGACAGTGGCAATCTACTTGTCATAATTTGAGAGTGCCTGCCGAATGTGCTCCACCCCATTCTTATTCTTCTGGTTACTTCAATCTCGTGGTTAGGCTCTGCGGTTATTACCTGCCCTAAGTAGACATACTCCTTCACAACTTCAAGTGCACTATTACCTATCGCAAAGCGCTGCTCCTTTCCGAGGTTGTTGTACACTACTTTCGTTTTCTGCAGATTAATTTTAAGACCCACCTTTCTGCTTTCCTTGTCTAACTCCGTAATCATGAGTTGCAATTCGTCCCCCGAGTTACTCAGCAATGCAATGTCATCGGCGAAGCGCAGGTTACTGAGGTACCCTCCATTAACTCTTATCCCTAACTGTTCCCATTCTAGGCTTCTGAAAACGTCCTGTAAGCACGCAGTGAATAGCATTGGGGAGATTGTGTCCCCCTGCCTTACACCCTTCTTTATTGGTATTCTGTTGCTTTTTTTATGAAGCACTATGGTAGCAGTTGATCCCCTGTAGATTTCTTCCAGAATGTTTATATATATTTCATCTACGCCCTGATTCCGCAGTGTCTGCATGACGGCTGATATTTCTACTGAATCAAACGCCTTCTCGTAATCTATGAAAGCTATGTATAGTGGTTGGTTATACTCTGAGCATTTCTCTATTACCTGATTGATAGTATGAATGTGGTCAATTGTTGAGTAGCCTGTTCTAAATCCTGCTTGTTCCTTTGGTTGATTGAATTCTAATGTTTTCTTTACTCTGCTAGCAATTACCTTTGTAAATAGCTTGTATACTACAGAGAGCAAGCTGATCGGCCTGTAATTCTTCAAGTCCTTGTCATCTCCTTTCTTATGTATTAAGATGATGTTAGCGTTCTTCCAAGACTCTGGTACTTTTCCCGTCAGGAGACACTTCGTAAATAGAGTGGCTAGTTTTTCTAACACAATCTGTCCTCCATCTTTCAGCAGATCTGATGTTACTTGATCCTCACCAGCAGCTTTGCCTCTGTGCATGCTCTCCAAAGCTTTTCTGACTTCTTCTATCATTACCGGTGGGGTGTCGTCTGGGTTACTGCTAGTTCTTATAGTATTAAGGTCGTGGTTGTCTCGGCTACTGTACAGATCTCTGTAAAACTCCTCCGCTATTTTAACTATCCTATCCATATTTGTAGTTAATTTGCCTTCTTTGTCCCTTAGTGCATACATCCGCCTTTTGCCTATCTCAAGTTTCCTCTTCACTGCTTTGACGCTTCCTCCGTTTTTCAGAGCGTGCTCAATTCTCTCCATGTTATACCTTCTTACGTCGCATACTTTACGTCTATTAATCAGCTTCGAAAGCTCTGCCAGTTCTATTTTGTCTGTTGTGCTTGACACTTTCATGATTTGACGCTTCTTAATTAGGTTCTTCGTTTCCTGGGAAAGCTTGCCGGTGTCCTGTCTAGCTACCCTGCCTTCAACTTCGACTGCACACTCCGTGATGATACTCGTCAGATTATCATTCATTGTATCTACGCTAAGGTTGGTTTCCTCGCTAAGAGCAGAGTACCTGTTCTGCAGTGACACTCTGAATTCCTGTACTTTCCCTCTCAGTGCTAGCTCATTGATTGGCTTCATGCGTATCAGTTTCTGTCGTTCCTTCTTCAAGTCTAGGCGGATTCGAGCCCGTACCATTCTATGGCCACTGCATCTTACCTTGCCAACCACTTCCACATCCTGCACGACTCCTGGGTGTGCAGTCATTATAAAGTCTATTTCGTTCTTATTTACGCCATTAGGGCTCCTCCATGTCCACTTGCGGTTTTCTCGTTTTCGGTAGTAGGTATTCAAAATACGCAGATTATTGCGTTCTGCGAATTCTACTAGTAGCTCTCCTCTGGCATTTCTAGTGCCGATGCCATAATCTCCTACTGCCTGGTCTCCAGCCTGCTTCTTCCCTACCTTTGCATTAAAGTCGCCCATTACTATAGTATACTGTGTTTTCACCTTACTCATTGCCGATTCCACGTCTTCATAGAAGCTTTCAACTGAAGCGTCATCATGGCTGGATGTAGGCGCGTAAGCCTGTACTACCTTCATTTTGTATCTTTTATTCAGTTTAATTACAATGCCTACTACCCTTTCATTAATGCTATAGTATTCCTCTATGTTACCAGCTATGTTTCTGTGAATTAGGAACCCTACTCCCAGTTCTCTTCTGTCTGCCAAGCCCCGATAGCAAATGACGTGCCCATTCTGTAGCACAGTTTAGGCCTCATCTGTCCTCCTAACCTCACTCAGCCCTATTATATCCCATTTAATGCCTTCTAGCTCCTCGAATAATACAGCTAGACTTCCCTCACTAGATAACGTTCTGACGTTAAACGTTGCTAAGTTCAAGTTCCAATGGTGGTCTGTCCTTATCCAGAGATTCCTAGCACCCTCTGCTGCTTTGCAGATCTGACCGCCGCCGTGGTCAGTTGCTCCGCAGCTGGTGGGGACTGAGGGCCGTGAGTTAATTGACGAATGCCTACGGGAGGGGGTGGCCAGATACTGCACCAGGGTGGCCAATCCTTCTCTGGTGAGATCATCGGTGCGTACCGGCTTCTTCTTCCGGCTTCTTCTTCTATCTAGCACAAATTTCGAAAGAGGGCACAGGTTAGGCAAACATGCTGACAGTAAAAAGAGGCCTATCATTGTGAAAATGACCTTCCATAAGGACAAAGAGCGCATCTTGTCCGCTGCAAGAAAGCCTAAAGGGTCCGTGTTTTCTATTCGGGAAGACTTCTCTCCTGCCATGTGAGAGGCAAGAAGAAAGCTTATCGAATTCGTCAAGGCCGGAAAAAATCTTTTAAGCTATCTGTTGACAGTTTGCGCATAGATGATGCAACGTACGTGTACGACGAGGCAACAAGCATAGTAGTGTGACCAGGCAGATAGCTAAGGCATGGTACTCGCACCTGTGAATTCAAGCAGGCACCTGAGCCTCAGAATTTACTGTCACTAACCATATCATTTACTAATATTCGCAGCCTTCTACAAAAGCGCGACCAGGTCGGTTCCTTTCTTGATGACACAGGTTCTGACATAATCATCTTCACTGAGACACAGCCTCATGCAGATATTTCAGACAATTAAATTAGTCCCTTACAAAATACCTATAACATTTATCGTTGTGATCGCGTTAACCGGAGGGGTGGAGGCGTAATTGTAGGCATTAAAAAGGCAATAACCTCTTATCTAATGGCGTCTGCTACAAATATAGAAATTGTATGGGTTGTTTGCAGGACTAAATTTGAGAAATTACTGATTGGTTGCTGCTATCGCCCTCCAGACAGTAAACCATCATTTCTAAGTCACTTACGAAGCAACATAACTCATGCTGTTAAGACGTGTCCACCTGAGCTCGTTTGTTTATTTGGCGACTTTAATTTTCCTTCATAAACTTTATTTTCCTTCAATAAACTGGAAGCTGCTTTCCTTGAATTACCATGTCTCCACTGCGTTCATTGCCTCAACAATAGATTTTAACTTAGCCCAGATCATGAGCCAACCCACTCGTGACTCGAATATACTTGACTTGGTATTAACAACGGCACCAAATACTATGTCAAATATAACATACATACATGGCTTCAGCGATCACCGGTTAATGTAAATGATTCGTAACGTCCCATTTCGTCTCGCTGGAGCTAAAACAAAAACTATTCGCTATTATAATAAAGGCAATTACATTGTTATAAATGATGAATAATGTACGTTTTTTGAGAGCGTCTTTATATCATCCTTTCATAATCAATCCATACAAGACAACTGGACACTCTTCAAAAATAAGTTAGGCTCATTAGTTAGTGAACACATTCCTACAATCAAAACAACAAATGATAAACAAAATCTATGGTTCAATAAATCACTTAACAGATTAAGAATTAAAAAAAAGAGATTGTACGCGGCGGCTAAACGCGTGCAAACCACTGCGTCGTGGCAAAGGTGTAGAGACTTCTTCAATAGCTACTGCTCGGCGATACGTGCCGCCCGTGCTAAGTATTTTTCTCACGATCTACCGTCACTGCTCATCACTAACGCAAAGAAATTTTGGAAACAAGTGTGCCCAGAACGTCACGATAACAAAATCACGTTGCAAAATGGCGACCACTATCCCATTCTAGATCAAGACTGTCCTAACGCTTTCAATACTTTTTTACATCAGTTTACACCACTGAAGATCATACAAACGTCCCCGGTGTAACCGATCTTGACTATTCAATTTTGCAGCCCATTGAAATCACTGTTGACGGAATCGCATCTATGATACATAATCTTAAACTTTCCACGTCAGCGGGCGTTGACGAGATTAACACTAAGATACTAAAAAGTACGGTCTCACCCTAGAGTAAAATATTATGTCACATCTTTCAGCAATCACTATCAACAGGACAGCTTCCACATGAGTGGAAAATTGCAAAGGTCATCCCCGTGTTTAAAAGTGGCAATAAAAACTCACCCCAAAATTACAGGCCCATTTCTCTAACATCCATCTGCTGTAAGATGCTTGAGCATATAATCGCCTCCCATATTTACAATCACTTGAAAGAGAATGACTTTTTCTTTCCAAACCAACATGAATTTAGAAAGGACGTATCATGCAAAACACAGCTTTTCAAATTCACGACTGACGTACATCATCTTTTAGATCTGAACCTGCAAATTGACTGCTTTTCCGGATTTTTCCAAAGCTTTCGATCGTGTTGCTCACTGCCGCTTGATCTCTAGACTCTCTTCTTTGTGTATAGATTCATCAACTCTATCATGGATACGGAACTTTCTTACTAACCGGCAGCAATTCATCATTGTTAATGATTTTTCATCCCCACTTTCACACGTTTGTTCTGGTGTGCCGCAAGGAAGTGTTCTTGGTCCACTGCTTTTTCTTATTTATATTGATGACTTACCAAGTAATTTATTCTCGCGAGTGTGCATTTTCGCTGATGACTGTATAGTTTACCAAGCAATAGTACTTGAGCAATACTTACCGAGTACTTACCGAGCAATAGAACAATAGTACTAGTATTTGTGATCACACTAAATCAAAATGACCTCGACCTCATCAGCAATTGGTGAAATTGTTGGCTAATGTCCCTTAATTCAAGTAAATGTAAAGTAATGTCCTTCTCTCGCATACATTCTAACTCTGAGTTTTCTTACTTTATTATTAGCAATCGCGTATCCAGTGTTGACTCTTTTAAATATTTAGGAGTAACTTTCTCATCTAACCTTTCTTGGACTACCCACATCACCAACATCTGCTGTGACGCCTCACGATCATTAGGCTACATACGCCGCAATCTACGTAACACACCCACAAATATACGTGCCTTATCTTATGTAACATTTGTTCTCCCTCAGCTTGAATTCGCTTCTGCAGTTTGGTCCCCCCATTACAGCTACTTAACTAGCATGCTGGAGTCGATCCAGAATAGAGCCGCTAGGTTCATCTCGCAAAACTACGATCATAGCGCAAGCATAACACAAATCTTAAAGAAACTTGTCACTGTTCTTTTTGAGCAGCCGACGTGATATAAACCTCCTTTCAATATTTCACGAATACGTACATGAAAGAAGGCCATTATCAAAGGCATTGGAAACATCTGCATTCGCTTGAAAGAGACTTAATAATCATTTTTCATTCACACGCATGTACGGTAAAACTTATTTTTAACTCATCTGCACTCCCCCGTGTCATCCGCATGTGGAACAGCCTTCCAGATGAAATCGTAGCTGAACGCAATCGAGAAAAATTCCGGATTCTTCTACTCACCCCTTTCCAGGATTAACTGCTCGTTTTATTTATATCAAAATTAGCACCTATGCGTTTATTCACTACTAGTATCTCGCTTTTTTTCTCTTACAATAACTTTTTTTGTGGTTTGATTACTAACATGTCATTTAGTTCTGTTGTGTATTCTTGAGCGATGTTTTCTTTTGAATTATTGAAAGTCTTTTCACAAATTGTGCTTGCTTTTTTAGCTCGTTTTACGAAGCAGCCACCTCGACGGAAGCTTCGTTCCACTTAACCTTGCATCTCGCACCAGATGAATCGGCGCCGCCGCCCGCCGGCCCTGAACACAAGAGAAACGACACCCAGCGAGCGGAGGCTTCTCTTTCTAGTGCGTCCAGAGCGTTCACGCGCCCACGGCGGCCCCCAGATTGCTTCCAAGCGACAATCTAAGGAGGGAGGAGATGTTGTGTTCCAAGCACCCCTGTGTCACGAGCGAGCCTCCGAACCCGCGAAGGACCGGATGCTGAAACTGGTTCCAGATGTTGACTCCTCCCCTTCCCCCGCTCGGCGCAAACGAGCCACCGTCGTTTCCCCTGGCAGTTCGGCCGCCACCTCCATCCGAATAGGAATAAACTTGTTTTCAACCGTTCGAGGCTGTCTGAGCTTTTTGGACTACCGCGACCAACGCGTACGTCTATGGGCCGACGACAACACCGGACATAACAAATAAATAAAATAAATGAATAAATAAGGGCTCGAACAGCACTAGGGAGTGACACCGCTCTGCAGATAGACACTGACAGCACTCCAAGCGACAACAGCCGGGACAGTTTGGACGCATTTATGCTATCTTTGCTCAAGAGCCTCGGCACTAAGCACCACCGAATATCCAGCAGCAACTTGGTGGCCCCCAGCAAATACAGAATCTTCTGGGGGCCTCCGAGTGTGCTGGGGGCTTCCGGTCCTCCAAGAATCTGCTGGGGGCTTCCGGTGGGTCGCCTGGTCGTAAGAAGTAATTGAGCTGCTTGTGGGGCACCCGCTCCCGCGTCTGTCAGAACTGTGAGTTAAGTATACAAATTAGTCTTTATTGTTTACGATCGCTACCGCATTGGATATAATTTCCTTCAACGTAAAAAGTTTTCGCAGTCCAGTAAAGCAGGCCGAGGTGATTAGTGTAGCCCGTGCTGCGAATTGTGATGTTTTGAGCCTGAAGGAAACTAATTTCTTTTCACTATTCGACGTAAGGGCTTCTAAACAAAAGTTTAACTTAGCTTGCTATTTCTTTTTCGTTAGAACTCGTTTTATGGAAGTAGGCATCATTATATTTATTCGGGCTTTATTGAGAGGTCACCACGTTTTTTATTACAGCGTCAGTAAAATTATGACTCTGGATTGTACCGACCTTTTCTTTTCAAATGAGGATACTCTGTGTGTATGTGCCTGCACAAGCCAAACAGTCTAATTATTTTTTTCGAAATTTGGATGTTTTTTGCTAGATGGTCGTGATGTAATTCTAATTGGAGGCTTTAACTGTGTGTTAAATACCCGATGCGTTGTACAAGGTACTGGCTGGGGTCAGTCTGCATGGAATGCATGTGATGTGACGCCTTGTCCAGCATTTTTTATTGCTGGATGTGCATATTGTCATGCCCGGGAATACTATTTTCGGACAAGGCGCCGCAGAAAATCCTCCAGTAGACTCGACCGGGCTTATATTCCATATGCTTTAAAGACGTTTGTCTCCGACTTACGTGTTTCGCCCATCCCACCTTCACCTGTGCACATCTCTGGCCATCGTCTCATTCTCTTAGAACTAAAAATTACATTTTCTTTTTCGGAGAACCCATGGCGTCTTGATGTTCGCATCTTCCAGAACGCGTGTTCTCGGTCCAATTTGTCCCGTGCAATACGGGTGTCACTCGCTGCGTCTGATTCATTTGATTGCGATGCGCTTAAAACGCAGTGGCGCCTGTACTGCTCAGTTGAAGGGCGTTCACTTCGTCGTCGTGTTTCTGAGGAGCTGGCTGATACTGCAGCAAAGTTACACATCGCCTTGCGTGCCGGAACGCCATCTCTCCTGATGCGAGCTTAGCAACAAGAATTAGGGAAAGGCTTCCAGCGTTTGATTGCCGCCTCGTTTCTGGCGGCGGCTGCATGACGCTGTAGGCACTACCCTTCTGCCCACCCTGAGGTGCTACGCTATGCGAGGCAATCGTGTTTTGGTCAGTCACAATCAACTGTTTTTACGACCCCGCAGACACCATCTACACAGCCGCTTCCTACGCGTGATCAATCTTTTTTTCTGGCGCATTTTGAAGAGATGTCATGTTCGGCCATGCGGACAAACTGTGATATAATACCGCCTATGCTTAGAGGTTTGCCTTGCATTCCTCAACAAGCTGCTGATTCTCTGCACGTCCCTCCATCAGTCGAAGAGGTAAAGGCAGCACTACAATCTATGAAACGGGGGACAGTTCCTGGGCCAGACGGTTTTCCGGTTGAATTTTACTTGTAATTTTGGAATGAGCTTGGTACTGCCTTAACCGCTATTATCCGGCGATGTTTCGAGGATAATGTCTTTCCATCAAGTTTTTGAAATGGATGCATTGTGCTTGCTCCAAAAGGTGGTGCTTCGTCTGTTAATCCTAAAGATTGAAGACCTATCGCGCTTCTCAACGTTGACTATAGGATATTCGTGACGGTGATCGTTGAACGTTTGAGGGCTCTGCTGAACACCCTGGTGGGTCATCACCAGGCTTCATCCATGCCTGTACGGGAAATACACAGCTTGTTCTTAACCACCCGGGACATCATAGCATATACTCTGTCGCGATCTGCGCGTGTTCTCCTTGTGTCTTTGGACCAAGAGAAAGCACGGCCCTTGCTTTTTTGGTTCTTTTGTTGAATTAGACATACTTTTTCTGGTATAAAAAGCACAATGGTTCTAGATGGCTGGAGAGTGCTGCCCTTTCTATTACACGTGGGGTCCGTCAGGGACGCCCATTGTCTCCTCTTCTATTTGTCCTCAGCCTTGAGCCATTTTTGTGTGCTCTGGAAGCAGATTCGCATGTCCGGGGTCTTGCGCTTCCGGGCAGCAAGGCTGTGAAAGCCACAACTTTTGCTGACGACATAACACTGCACTTTTCAGATGAAGATAGTCTTTCACATAGCCTCTGTTTATTCTTTCAATATGGTGACATTTCAGGTGCCACGCTAAACCTTTCTAAATCCCGGTATTTTTTCATCGGCTGTCCAGGCTTACCTCCACATCTCTTTTTTCAGCCGGCTGCGTGTCTTCGCATTTTAGGAATTTTATACAACAACTACGGCGTTTGTAACTCCGTTTGGTCAAACGCCCTCGATGAAGTAAAACAAGAAATTGAGAACGCCCGGGAATTCGACTTCCCGCTTCTTGAGCGGAGGTACCTTGCGCAGACTGTGTTCTGCGGTCGCATTTGGTACTTTTCTCACGTGGAACAGCCGCCTTTACGCATCGTGAGGTCATTGCAATCTGCCTTGTGTTCCTTCTTTTGGTCTGGCGGCACTGAGTTGGTTTCTCGTGCGGCGTCAGGACAGCAGCGTTCCCAGGAAGGTTTCGCTTTCCCTTCGGTATCAATACGCTGCCGGCTACTGGCCCTGCGCTTCCTGTTGCGCCTCGTACAGGAGAGGAATCCCCCGCGTGAACTCTGGCGTGTTATTTTTTAGGGGCTCACCTTTGGTATTTATTGTCTAATGTGCACCTTAATCAGGGCTCACATTCAATAATACTTCCTTCGTTTTATGCAACAGCTGTCATGTTTTTGTCATATTCAGTCGACTTGCCCTGAGGTAGATTTGTTAGACAATCCTGTCAATGACACAAGAGCCGCTTTGTTGCTCCCGTTAGTTCCTCCTGCACGCTGCACCCGCTTTAGTGATGTGTCTTGGAGCACGCTAGCGGCATCATTTCAGCCTGGCCACCTCCGGTACTTCATGTAGCGGCTGGGGTGGGGCATTCTTTCTACCCTTGAACGCCTCGAAAGGTGGGGAATGGTCCAGTCAGCAAAATGTCCGAACTGCTCTCTACGGGAAACAAATCAGCATGGTTTAAGATTCATCCAGTGGTTCAGCGCCTCAGCGTGCTCGCAACTGCACGGCACTCTTTATAGAGCCTATACGCACGCCTTTGGCGTGTTGCTTGAGTCATTCCGCTAGGTTTTTCGTCTCACCGATACACGAAGAACGGCACTCGGCGCACGGGATCTTGTAAACGACCCCGGATGTCCTATTCATTGTTGGCCGGACCTTCGGGCGGGGGAGGAGGCAGCCCAGCGTACACGAAGTCGCGTGCTTGATGCGAACCACTTATTTTTTGAAGATCCACGCCAACATTTCGTTGGTTCCTTGGATGTATGGGACCAGTACGCGTTTCGGATGGCTGCCAATTAAAGCTGACTGAGATTTCCGTATCCTATATTGCTCTGCACGGCGGGTGGCCGCTCGAATGAAGTTTTGGGGGTATTCGTTTTTTCTAAGGTGCGCAATTGCGCGGGCCTCTTCTTTCTTTCGCTCCGTTTCATTGGAGCATATGTACTTAGCTCTGTGAAGTATCGTGGTGACAAACGAGGCCTTGTGGCAGGCGGGATGGGAAGAGTCATACTGAAAGTAGAAGCCGGTGTGCGTTGGCTTCCTGTGAATCAAAACTCTAGGCCGTTTCGCTTTCTTGCCACCTGGACGTCGGGGAAGGGCGGGCAGCGGTCGCTTTCACACTCGGCCGTGAAATGGCTGGGTGCACGGAATTAAGATGCTGTCTGAAGTTTTCAATTTCAGACGTCTTCCTGACGCAGAAGCAATCAAGCAATCGTCCATTTAACAAAGAAAAAGCTTGGGTCACAGCGAGAAGGAGCTGAGTGCTTCTTTTTCTATGTGCTCAATGGTCAGTTTTGCCATCGTGACGGAGATGGAAGCTTCCATAGCGGTTCCACTACTCTGCCTGAGAATTGTTCCCGTAGGAGAAGTACGAATCCTAGTAGACGGCAGAGCTTGTCAACAGCCAAAGGAGTCCTTTCACTGAGGCTCGTGTCACCCTCAAGCGTATCACGGATTGAGATCACAGCTAGGGGCTCTGGCACATTGGTGAACAATGAAACGTCGTCGAACGAGACCAGGTTCTCGTTATCGTCGATGCTCACCTCTGATGCTAGCTGCATGAAGTGGCTAGAGTCGAGGACATGAGTTGGTATCTTCCGGGTTCGGGGGGTGAAGATTCGGTGTAGAAAATTTGAAAGGGCTCGGCATGGGGAAGAAGTGAAGTCTACAATCGGTCGGAGGGGGACGTCAGGCTTGTGAATTTTCGGTAGTCCATAGAAACTCAACGCGCATCCGTTAGGGCTGATTAGTCGCAGGTAAAGTGTTCCGAGATTTGGGTATAGCTTTGAAATTATTGCGAGTAGCTTGTTTAGCTGTGTCTGGGTTTGCTTCGTTAGGTCCTTTCGTAGTTTTGTGTATGTGTCCCCTTCTTAAAGAGCGGAAATCTTCCGATCGTAGTCCCCGCTGTCTAACACCACCGTCGAATTGCCTTTATCGGCGGGCAAGATGACAATACTCTTACCCCGTCGGAGCATCCGAAGTGCCTAGTTCTCCTCCGCGGTCAAGTTCTTTTTCCTTTGTAACCGTAGTTTCGAAAGGATCCCAATTGATTTCAGCCTAATTTCTTCTCTGGCGCTCGGCCTAACGCTTTGGACGGCTTTCTCTACAGCCGCGATAAGTTTAGGTAGACGGGGCGTCGTTATTATGTTATAGTCATGTCCCTTTGCCAGAACAGAAGTTTCTCGACCAGTAAGGGGACGAGACAAAAGATTGGTGACAAACCTGGTATTTTGTATGCTTAGGAGGGAACTCCGGTCCAACAAGTAGGGAAGTTTCTTATCCTGCGTGGTTCGGTGCTTTTTCACCGTCGGTGCCGCAACGGAGTCCGCGGACACGTTGACCACCGACATCAACTCAGGGATGCGGTGCTCAAGTTGACGCTTTGCGAAGAACAGGTCCAATTCTTTTTTCCGTAGAGAGGCGTTATTTCATGAACGCGGGCGTTGATCAGTCGCTGTTCGGCTCTCGTGACCACTTGCAAGCCTTCAGGGGTCGAGACAGGTAGTTTTAGGCGCAGGCTTTGTGGAGATAGGTTTGCACTAGGCTTACCTACTATGCGCAACTGTGTAAGGATGCGACGTCCTCCACTGCCACTGCGTGCGACGACGCTGCGGCCGGGTTTGTCGTTTTCTCCGACATGGCACAGAAACCGCGCACGAGACAGGAAAACAAGAACAACGGGTTTATTAACCCAAGATGGAGCACAGTGCGACACTCACGGGCTTGCAGGCCATATAGAGAACTCCGCAAGACCGATCAAGTACGCTTGCCTAGGGCGCGACGACTCCCGGACAAGGGCCGAAGTCGAACGTAGAACGTGAAGCCGCCTGCTGAGCAGCGCGTCAACTTTTCGTGGAGGCCTGAGAGCATCTGGTCGGTTGGTTGTGGTTGTAAGGAAGAGGAAAAAGGCACCTAATTTCTGTCTGCCTCAGGGGCGACACGGCGCAGTGCCTTATAGAGGTAGGGGTAAGGAGGGATAAAAAGAATAGAAGGAAATAGATGAAGAAATAGAGAGGCAAGCGACAGAAAATAGAAGGAGATAGGAAAGTGGGTATCCGGTCGAAGCAGTCCAAGGGAAGGGCACCACAATGCGAAATCTGCACTGCGTCAGGAGACCGCGGAGGGCTAACCAGTCGGCGGGAGCTACGCTGGCGTCGGAGATCGCGAGGGCACGTCCGTCCAGCTTGAAATCCTCCAAGCGAATCCCCCGAGCATCTGGTTGGTTGGTTAGTGGTTCGTGAGGAATAGGAAGAAGGCATCTAATTTCTGTCTGCCTACAGGTGACACGGCGCAGTGCCTGAGCATCTGCCGCGACAAGCGAATCGTCAGGCGCAACATAGCTCGTAGGAGAGGAGGATGTCACGCGCGTCCAAAGGGAAATGGCGCTGCGTTGTGACATAAGACCGCGCCGCATAGCGTGCCCGAACATGCCAGCGCGGGACGGAGCCGAAGCTTGACTCGTCCAGACCAAGAGGCACCCTGGCAGTCATCTTGGCGAATGCCGGTGAATATACGCGCCCGGGCTACGCGGTCGGCGCGCGCGTGGCAGTTGGGGAACGAGGCGCCTGGTAGGGGGGCGCTCTCGATTCCGACAGCTTTGAGGAGCGACTAATTTCTTTGCAGGTGCAGTTGAAGTCGAGGGGAGTCTTGAAGACAGATTTGCTTTCCTTAATGCGTATGTAGAGCTTGACAAGCTGCATGGTATTGTGTCCGAAGCCTTGACTGATTGACTTGAATCAACCGCCCCACGAGTGCTTTCAATACGCTGCTGATACGTAGTCCCAGTTTCCCCTGAGGAAAGAACCAAGTCTGTTCCGAAACGTCGAGATTCTTAACAGACTTCTTGGTTGGAGCTTCAATGATTTCCCAGTTTTTATACCAGACGGATATCTGTCAAATGTTCAACATTCAAGTGACCTACATCGTACAAACTAACATAACGCCTACACGATGCACGGCAAGACACCTACAACCTCCGAATTGGGAGGGTTCACCGACTGCTTGGTATTGCAGGATCCAATCTTCTTAAGAAAGGGGGAGGGGGTGTCGAGAGCAGTACACCAAGCGGCACGAAAGCAGCCATAGATTGACGGAACCCACTGGGTGCCAGCCATAACAGCGATTACGCACCTACACTACTTAAGCTTGTATCAATGAACGGTTACCCAGTTACCCCGGCTGCAGTTATTGCACCATAACAACGACATATCCCAGACAACAACAACACGACCTCAGGACGTCCTCAGTATGTCACCGTGAGGACAATATGACGCCCTCAGAATGTCCTCTTATGGTACTAGAAAGGCACTAAGCCCGTCCCCTTGTCCATACACATAACCTCAGTACATCCTCAAAGCGACAATTCAGGGCTTTTTCAGTATCTTTTCAGAACGATAGCGTGGCCGGTTCGGTACTGTGGGCAGTGATACTACATAGGGATTTACTTCTTTTCATGATATTTTCATTCACCAAAATAAAAACATTTGCGAGGTCTTGAGTATATATACTGTATCAATCAACGGAGAGGTGGCAGTGCTGGACTATTAGGGTAAAACAAACAGAGGTTGTTGACTGAAATGTGTTTATATATTTAACAGTAATTAATCACAACTAACAGCTTTGTCAGGCATACGAGTCCGCGTATAGTCTATAAAAAAGAAAAGCAGTATAAAGGCAGTCAACACAGCTCAATCAACTACGTTTGTAATCTTCCCCGAAAGTTTGACACAGTGCCCTCATTACCACGTGTATCGCGCCCAATGCACTCACTGGTGTTACAGGCTCCGCTCTGACAGCCTATCAGTACACTCGACACGGGCGTTGACTTGACTTGCCCGAGGTCGTGCCATGTGTCAGATGCAGAAGACGATCCTTTCACGTTGGTACCAGGCTGCTTCGAAGCCCAATTTATCGCGATTGGCTGTTGTTCCAGGCTGATTCGAACCACACCTCGCCGCGGTCGGCTGGTGACAATGCATCCATGATCAGTCTGAACGTTGAGCAGCCTAGTGCACCCATCAACACGGCAATTTACCTACCGTCATCACCTACGACTTACACTATCACACAAATCTCACTTTTAACCATGCATACAAACAACAAAGGACACAAACCTTCACTAGTCCACTGCACTTTCACTGACAAAGCCGCCGCTGCCATTTTTACAGTCAGTTGGCTTGGAATGACTTGGCTACTTGACTATCTGTAATGGTGCCGCATAGTCAATTGTTGCCAGCTATTAGTTAGTAATTACGCGCTACAGCGGCGTATAATGAATAATTTAAGGCTGTGACATTTAAGAACACACTGTTTCAAATGGACATTTCGCAATACCAGGTTCGACACCTAAGCCAATAGATTACGCGTCTCTCATTAAGCGCGACGCATAATTTGAAAATTTTCTGCAAAAAAAAACAAACGAGGCGAAAATATACAATAACTTTATGACTGTAAGAAACAAACATGTGGAGAAAGTTTTCACGTATGAAATGCATCTACTTGGTGTGCAAAGGTCTTCAGGAATTATATCTAAGTGCTCAGTGCAATGCTTTTGTCATCCCCAAAAGATCCTGAACAGGACCTTTTCCGGACTAATTGTCCTCAGAAAGCACTCGAAAATACGTTTCCGGGACAAACCAGCTTGTGTCGTCCTCAGTAAGTACTAAGGTCAATGATAACTGTGTGAGGACGATTGTACCATATGAGGATGACCTCAGGACATCGAGAGTTGTCTGAGATAGGTCATGATACGTCTTCTGCAACTCGCGCCTTTGATCAATAAATATTCAGCAAGAGTTTTGAACACTGGTGCACTGAGGTAATTTTGAGTCAGCATAAAGATAAGTGTGAGCTGACATGAGGATGATAGTAATGCTCAAGTTAAATATTTGGAACTATCAATTAACTAAAAAATGTAGAGCTCACTCAGACTCACTCAAGAAATGCAAGGCTTTTCACGTTTGGTATAAAACTAATATAAGTTTTCATGTTTGCATACTTCATTTTCTAGGTAGTATTATGCCTTGCCAACTATTTAACTCGCACCCTACTTGCTAACACATAATGTGCATGCTGCACAATAGGATAGGTGTAAGCAAGTAGGGTGCGAGCTAAATAGTTTGCAAGGCATAATACCACCTAGTAAATGAAGTATGCAAAATGCTGCACATTTCGAGACCGTAGTGGTTCTTGATATTTCAAGTCCACAAAGTCCTAAGTGGCACAATATGCTGCTCAACAATGCAGGTCTTTTATTCAGAAAGCTCCATGATACTATTGCTGTTACCAATGTACAATTCAAGTAACTGCAATGATATTTTCTTTTATCATACACCTGACATAGTGTGTACTTCAAATAATGCAATGCCTTCTAATCATCTTTGTTGCAAAAAGATTCCTTTTAGGTCACGCTGAGTGTGGCTAAAGTGACGTGGCTACTAATAACGTCTTCGTGCTTGTGTTATGCTTCAGGGTAAGGGAAAAAGCCAGAGACCACACGGAGCGATATGAAATCAGAAAGACACGTCTTCTTTCTTACCCTGTCGCAAGCATCACGACGTGGCTACAACAGCTTGGCTGAGTGGTTTTAGAGACGCATAGTCCCAGTGAATGCAGGGTGTGCAAGGTACCTCACAAATAGAGAGGCAGACAAGAATATCAAATATATTGGTTCCAATTTTGTTTTTGTTGTTTACTTTCACTTTCTCATTGTACTGGCAAAAGCCACCTTTAGTCTTATTTGTCGATCGCCCTAATTATACGATAGAAGATGCATTCCCAGAAAAAATATACAGTCAAACCTCGTTAGTGCGCACCCGCTTTAAGTATAGGCGTATAAACCGAAGGAGCAAGAGGGGCGGAAGCCCCTCCACTGAGAAAAGTTGGGGAGCTGAGCCCCTACACTTTCGGCAGTGGTTACTGTCGGATGCACGCTAAAGAAAACAACAACTAAGGCACGGTTTTCCTTCACCACTGTATAGTCACTCAATAATATTGTTACGAGAAAAAGAAAATATTACGCGGCAAAGGTACAATGTAGTGATAATTTTCCAACATTTCAGCAGTGAAAATTTTGCTTGGAGGCTTTTTATCGCTTTCCGCCTTGTGTAGTAATACTGTAGAGCAGGCTAGCGCTGAACAGGGGCCCTTATATTACATCACTTGTTCATGTTTTTATTCTGCTGCGGCTGAGGGATGCAGTTATTGATGGAAACGAACATTTTTTGTGGACCAGTTAAAGCATTTGCTCTGTCAGAAAAATAATTTTCCTTCATTAAAAAGGATTATCATCACCGCTGCTCTATCGAAGCTGCTGTGAGCACATGATTTTGACTAATCTTTATGAATATTTTAGTTTTGCCGTACTGGAAGCGCCAAGAAAAGTTTCGCTTTATTCTCCGATAAATCTGATTATCCTTGCTTATGGCAAGTTAGAGCGATGTAGGCAACTTGCAAAGGGGCGATGATTAAATCAGTAGACTCGAGCTCAGTGGGAAGCTATAATAAGTAGATAGAAATGTTCAAAATACCTTTGGTTCGTCAAGGAGTGCTTCACAATTAAAAAATTGGTTTCCTTGTGATCTGTTTTAGTAATTGAAAAATTCATTCAATGACAAAATATTTACTGTTGTGGAGGCCACCATCAACATATTTGTATTCATAAGGAAAGTTGTGAGATAATGCATAAAAAGCATTGCATATAATATTGTTACATGCATCATGCATGACAAACATATATGTGTTATGTGTTGTCCCAGTGCATGCTGCTTAATACTGCCTAAACAAGTGCTGTGAATATGTATATATATAAAAACCTGTTGCTATTCTTTCGCGAGTGTGGGTAAGCCCCCGCTCGCGAAAGAGTTGGTACGCAACTGGCTTTAAGCGTACTAACGGTTAAAACATAGTTGCGACCAATACCCGACTGAGTCTTATAGAGACTAATGCATTCGCGGACTGCTTAGGCCGTAATGTTCAGCCTGTGCCTACCGGTTAGTGCGTACTAACTGCGTACAGCGATAACATTTTGCGTGACGAAATTTTACTGCTTCGCTGAACTTTGCATACGCCACAACGTGTCGTGAATGGTTTTCCGTCATGTTGGTAAGTGTGGAGATCAGCCAATAAGTTATTTCGACTTCCACGCGATTGCGACGACGAAATTGCGAGTAACCATCGGGGGGAAAATTGGCAGGGCCCACGTACAGTGCATGGGAATCGATGGTATGTGAAGCATGAATGAGAAATGTTGATATTACACTTTAAAATCAGCACAACGTTACGAGGTGGAGGTAAATGACGCTGTACATGTTTTCCGTGTAATGATTATCATGTTTGAATGTGTCGTTTACCTTCGTCATCTATTCACGTCACGTGATACCAAATTAAGTATATGTATAGAGCTAGCGAAACGACCGCGAGCACGCTATGAGCGTGGTATGTTGTCATGTTCGTACATGACACGCTTGACAGAGATAAGATGTTTGGACCAGTCACATATTTCGTCATCCATCGACGTCACGTAACACCAAATTTGGTATATGTGGAGCTAGCAAAACGGCCCCGAGTGCATCATGATGAGCCCAGTATACTCCTATGTAGCGTTGACGCGCGCGCACGCTGGGCACAGTGACGCAAATTTAGTGTTTTCGTAATTTAACTTTTTCAGGGTATACTAAGATAGTTACACGCATTCACAGCGACCACCAATTACCCTAAGTTAGGCGTTCTGTTGCACACCCCACACCCCTAAAAAAAAAATCCTTGGTAGCCCTGACCCAATGGTTTCAGCAGTTGTCGAAGCTGAATATAGCGTGTCTCTACAAATGCGCACTGTAGATCTCACCTTTTCGACAGTATGAGGCCTCAAAACTAGTTTAAGTCTAACATACTCGGACGAGAAATGCAACGCCTAAAAATAGTAGCTGTGCTAAGGGGCATTGCATGGTTATATATATATATATATATATATATATATATATATATATATATATATATATATATATATATATATATATATATATATATATATATATATATATATATATATATATGAAAGTAGATGCGCTTTCACATAACAACTGTTTATTGTGCCGACGTTTCGACAGGAACCCTGTCTTTTTCAAGGCATAATACTATTTACACATGTTCCGTGCCTTTTTATATCCTGTCGAGACAGGAGGGGAGGGGTCAAATGAGAAAGAGAGAAAAAAAAGAGGAAGGAAGAAACAGCGAAACGGGAGGACAAACAATAAATAAAATATAGAAAATCTAGGAGAAGAAGCAAGACCGACATGGCGTAATTAGAAAGGGGCAGCTTTTCAACAGAGTAGGGCAGAGGTAGATGAGGAGTGTCATCATTGTCAACAATACCTCCCCCGCACCCACACTTCCCCAAGTGGGCAGGGAGCCGCCGTTTTTGTATTTCACCTTTCCGTGTAGTCCGCTGGCGGCTCGTTCCTCTTTGAAGTGTATGACAAGTTAATGGGGAGGGCTTAAGCGCTTTAAGTGCATGCTGGTGGCATCGGGAGTAGCGAAAAAGCCGGTGAATGAGGCACTGCCATCGATATTCATTATATGCATTGGTTCCTTGTCAGTGAAGGAACAGAATGTGCGTTAAAGGATTAACGAAGGAAAAAAAAAAGAACAGGGGGGGGGGGGGAGAGAGACTGTACCACTCCGAGATAGTCACCACACAGTTGAGGCGCACTGGGAAGATATGCGCGCATGTAGGAAAAAGTTAACGAAACCACCTAGCTGTCAGCTCCTTGTCAGTGAAGTAACAGAATGTGCGTTGAAGCTTGACGAAGAAAAAAAGAAAAAAAAGCAAAAAAAGGGGGGGGGGACCGTACGACCTCCGGGACCACTTATCTGTGCGTTCCGGCTGTGCTTGATGAGGCAAATCGTTTCTATGTTGTCAGATGCATAGGCCAAAAGCTTCGTTAGCGGGTAATATTATTGTCGTAATGAAACCGGACTGATTAGAGAGAAGCTTTTGCGTCTTTTAGCGGTCGTAACGCAGACAGAGTGCCTGGGTGTTCATTTATTCCGTATTTTATCGTGTTAAATTTGTAGATAAAATAAGATTCCCGTTGTTCCCGTTCTCTGATTGTTCGAAAGTTGTTTTCTAGTAGTGTAACCCTGATGTCATCAAAGCTGTGGTCTTTTAATGTGCAGTGTTTTGAAAGTGGAAGGCCTGGAAGAGATCGTACATGTGCCCGATGGTTGTTGAATCTAATTCTAAACGGAGTGTCTGTCTGGCCCACGTATTGCTTGTTACATACCCCACATTCCAAGAGGTATATGACATTGTCTGAGTCACAGTCTAGTGCACCTCTTATCCTGTGCTTAAAATCCGAGTGGGTGCTTTTCGCCACTGTCGTTGTCTGCATGTGTTTGCATACCCTGCATCTGCTTTTTCCGCAAGGTTGACACCCAATTTGAGGTTTCACACCTATCTTTGAATTTATTAAATGATCCTTTATATTTTTCGGCCTTCTGTATACAACACAAGGAGGAGAAGTGAAAATTTTGGATAGTCGCACGCTCTGTTCCAATATGTTAAAGTGTTTTCTTAGGACCTTGTTTATGTTCGGTGGGTTGCTCGTGAAAGTTAATAGCAAGTTTTTGTTGCGGTGTTGGTCGGCGTTTCTCTGGTGGTTGAGAAGAATCTGGCGGTCCAGATTTTCAGCTTTTTTGATGGCGTCATCGATGATAGCTGGTGGGTATTCTTGATTAAGGAGTACTTCGCGCATATGTGTGCTGTTTTTGTGGAAGTCCTCGGTGCGGGAGCAGATTCGTCGAAATCTGTGTGCTTGGGAATAGGGAATGCTGGTCTTGCAATGTCGCGGGTGGCAGCTTTTGAAGTGCAGGTATTGTTGCCTGTCTGTAGGTTTTCTGTATACGTTAGTTACCAACGCACCATCGTCAACTCGAATGAGTACATCAAGAAAGTTTATTTCAGTGTTAGAGTAGGTGTGTGTAAAATAAATGCTGGGGTGTACCTGGTTGAATGCCTGTATGAATTTGAGGAGCTCGTTTTCCGAATGTGTCCAAATTATGAATATATCATCTAGGTACCGTTTATAGAGTAATGGTTTGATATTACAAGATGAAAGAAAATTGGACTCTATGTGGTGCATGAATATGTTGGCGTAGTTTGGGGCCATTCTTGTACCCATTGCCGTACCGCTGATTTGAAGATAGTACTGGTTGTTAAATTCAAAGCTGTTCAACTCGAGTACAAGTCTTGTGAAGATTTCAATTACTTTTTTGCTTGGATAAGCGACAGGGTTGTGTGTGCCATACGATTCAACAAGTGCCCTTACACCATCGTCATGTGGGATATATATATATATATATATATATATATATATATTTATTGGGAGTAATATTTGAATGGGCCAGTTAGTCTTCGTGAAGGTATGGGATATGGCACAATGAAAGCGTTGTCAACAAGGATAAATATATTTATTTCCCAACAGTTTCGGCAGGGATCCTCTTTTCGTATAACTCATCCCGTGACGAAGGGAGGACCCGTCCCGAAACTGTTGTGAAATAAATATATTTATCCTTGTTGAGAACGCTCCCCCCATTGTGCCATATCTCATACCTTCACTATATATATATATATATATATATATATATATATATATATATATATATATATATATATATATATATGTGTGTGTGTGTGTGTGACGCTACAAAATGGAGACGCGTCGTGGTCCAGATGCCATGCGTTTATTCTAATGCACGCGCACTTCCTCCTCGTCGGCTTCTCCTAGAATCACCTTGTGAATGCGTCACACTTCCCCCTCCCCTCGAGAAAGTCTCAGTTCAGAAGGTTCAAAATAACGCCGCAGTTTGCTAACATGCACAATGTCAGAGTTTCTACGTAAGGGTAGCACGGAGCGGTTGATCTCATAGTTCACTGTTGAGACCTTGCGTAGAATCTTGTATGGTCCTTCCATGACAGAACTCAGTTTGCCGTTGTTGGGATGCCATGGTGTCTCGTAAAGGACAAAGTCACCAACTTGGAACTCAATCGCAAGAAATTTTCTATCATAAATGACTTTGTTCTTATTATGGTAGGCGATAGAATTGGTAACTGCAGTTTTTCGCGCTTGTTCGACGGTTTCTTCTCGTTGTTCCAGTACAGTAGGATAAGATGGAATTCCATACATCAGGAAGGAAGGTGCGTAGCTGGTCACTTCGTGGGGTGTTCTGTTGTATTCGTCAATTACCTCCGGAAGCAGCTTAGTCCAAGACTTCTGTGGTTCGTCATTGATCTTACATTTAAGCCTCGTTACGATAGTCTGGTTAGTCCGCTCGTTCATGCCGTTGCATTGTGGATGATGAGATGAGGTGAATAGTTGGTGTATACGATTATGTTTTAAAAACTGCTTGAATTTTCCTGCGGTAAATCCTGTTCCACGGTCTGAAAGGAGCTTCCGGGGTTTTCCAGAAGCGAAAATTGTTTTTAAGCATGAAATGTAGGCGTCGCTGTTCTCACTTTTATGAGCAAACGCCCATACGTAGCGAGTCGCATGATCAGTAACCAAGTGTATAAACCTTTTTGAATAGCCATATCCAGAAAATCCTCCTATGGTGTCTATTGCAAAGAGGTCGAAGGGCTCTTCAGCTGGAGGCAGTGATTCAAGCGTCCCAAACTTTTTTGCTTTCGTCTTCTTGCATCTCTGGCATGTATCACAATGCCGAATGTAAGTGGAAACATCGGTTACCATATGCGGCCAATAATAATGCGGAGACAGGAGTGATAGCGTCTTCTTCACTCCGACATGCCCAAAATGTTGATGTGCATTCTTCAGAATGGTTGGGCGTAGTTCGTGGGCCACGTATATTTTCCGTAGTCCTTTTCTTTTAACGATGATGATGTTATTTTCCAATGAGTGCGTTCCTTTTGGACGCTCATTGTTGCATCGCTGAAGGTCGTCGTGTGATAGAAGATTAACTATTGGGGCTCTGGAGAGCGCATCTGCTTCGACATTACTTGCGCCCTTTTGATGTTCGATGTTCACATCATACATTGACAGTTTCAAAGACCACCGGAAGAGACGACCTTGAGGATTTTTAACATTCTTCAGCCACTTGAGTGCAGAGTGATCTGTTACAACAGTGAATGACTTTCCATGAAGGTAGCAATGCCATTTATCAATGGCATCTACAATGGCAAGACATTCCCTTTCTGTAATAGCATAGTTCACCTCGTGCTTAAGTAGTTTGCGGGAATAGTAAGCAACAGGATGTTCTTTGCCTTTGTCATCAGGTTGTTTCAACACTGCACCGATGCCTTCGCCAGATGCGTCACAGTACACAGTACATGGTCTCGAAGGGTCGTATATGCGAAGCACCGGTTCTTCATTTACCAGCTCCTTCAGTTCACGAAAGGCTTGCTCGCATGCTTCTGTCCACATCCACTTGCTGCCTTTGTGGAGTAGTTTTGTGAGTGGAAGAGCGATATCGCTGAAGTGGGGGATTTACTGACGGTAGGTGTTTACAGTGCCCTGAAAACGCTGGAGATCTTTTTCTCGTTTTGGTGTAGGAAATTTGAGTATGGCAGCCACATTACTTTGCTTAGGTATCACTGTTCCTTGTGAAATTTTGTGGCCCAGGTATTCAATGCTGCAGCGTCCAAATTGGCACCTTTTTCGTTTGAGTTTTACGTTCTCTGTTTTGAGAGCTTTCAATAGCGCCTCAAGGTGTCGTATATGATCATTAAATGTCTCTGAGTATACGACCACATCGTCAAAGTAATTAATAACATTGGTGAGCTGATGTTTCGCTATTATTGATTTCATGGCTCTTTCAAATGTAGCTGGAGCGTTCTTCAACCCAAACGGCATTACCAACCACTCAAAATGACCATCAGGCGTGACAAATGCAGTTTTCTGAACATCGTCAGGATGCATTTGCACATGCCAGTATCCCGACGTTACGTCCAACGTAGTGAAAAACTCCGCCTTTCCTAAGTGGTCAAGAATATCATCTATACGTGGAATTGGTTGAAAGTCGGGTACCGTTATGGCATTGAGTTTCCGGTAGTCAATACATAGACGAGTGCGTCCTTCACCTTTCTTTTCTGCTAAAATGACAGATGCGGCGTAGGGCGATAATGAAGGCCTCACAACACCTCGCTTGAGGAGAGCGTTAACTTGTTTGTTGATCTCCACTTTGTCTGCCTGTGAACATCGGTATGGTGCTCGACGAATAGGGACAGCATTGGCAAGGGCGATCCTATGTTTCTCAGTAGTGATGCACCCAATATCTGTCTGAGATTTCGAAAATATCTCGTCATACTTGCTTAAAAGAGAGTCGAGCGCCACAGACTCATGCTCTGATAAGTTTTCTGAAGTCAGGGTTCGCATCAGCGGGGCTTGAATGGTTTTCTTTTCATTGTGATGCGGAAGGTTCATATTCTCACGTGCTTGTGTCACTGACTTGCTTTCCAGATTTACAGAAAGATTGAAGTATGAAGCGCTGTCTAGGCCTAGAATTAATTGCGTTCTCATGCCTCGCAGCACATGTGCATAAACTTTCTTGATGACGTTCCCAATTTGTAACTGAATGTTTACGCGACCCAAAGTTCGAATGCTTGATGCAACTTGCTGGACCATGATGCTGGAGTCTCTCATCAACTGAAGCTTTAGCTGTTTGTACACATCCTCGCTGATACAAGTAATTGTTGCTCCTGTATCGAGAATTGCATTTACTGGCTTTCCGTTGATGAGAGCACTGAAGTGTATTAATGAAACTCTGGGTCGCCCTCCTCGTTTCCCCGTTCAGTATCAATAGCGGACACATTGCCGCGGCGCGGACATTCGTTGTGCCAGTGAAACTGTCGTGGGAAACCAGCAGCTGAGCAGTATCTACATTCGTTTTGTGGGGCACGCGGTTGAAGAGTTATTGTCGGTTGCTGCGATCTGCTGAAGAGACGTGGAGCTCTTGATGCGATACTAGCGTTACGAGTAAAGGAAACTCCTCTCACCTGTTTTAAAGATGTCTCGGCCCGTTGAGCAGCGGTGAGGCACTCTAATGACGAGTTGAAAGACAGTCCGGCGAGCGCCAGTTCCACATCAGGAGGAACACCATCAGTCAGTCCAGAAATGATGTGGCACTCTTTCAGGTCAGCCAAGGAACCAAGTCGCTTTTTCTCGTCGTAGTAGTCCTTGATGGTCTGCCCTCCTTTCAGTCGGTAGTGAATGAAGAGACGGAAGGCATCTCCGTCAGTCGAAGCAAATCGGGCTTGCATGGCACGCTTGATATCGCCCCCAAGTTGTCTCGCCGTTGCCGAAAATCTCTGTCAGGTACCACTTGAACGCTTCCCCTTCAATGTATTCGTTGAAGTGACTGACCCGATCGCGGTGAGTCCATGATGCCTCGGCTGCCTTCATGTCGAAAAGAAGAAGCCACTTGTCGATGGGGACGTCTTCTGGTGTTCCCTTGAACTTCTGTACGTTGAGCGGAGGCTTTGGCTTAGCCATGGCACGTTGATGAGGTCGATCCTGTCGACTTGTGTGACGCTACAAAATGGAGACGCGTCGTGGTCCAGATTGGTTGGTTGGTTGGTTCCTCAACACCTTGGCACAACCCACCTAGGGGGATAGGCCATGATTGGGACGGTGCCTTGCTTTTTAAATTAATTCACTTCTTGAAAGAGAGGGTTGGATTAATTAGGTAATATAGGTAATAATAAAAAGGTGTTACATTAAAAAAAGAACCTTGAAAAGAAAACATATAAACATACAAAAAAGAGAAAAAAAATAGATAACTCAACTGAAGTTATCCATTTTTTTTTTAGAATTCCATTCTTTTAGATTCTCGTAAGAAATTTGTAACAGCGGTAAAAACGCTCCTGTGGCTGAATCCAAATGCGACTGCGCCAAATGAAAGAATCACCGGAAGTGTAAAGTTTAAGCCCAACTTTCGTAGGGGTTCTTCTAGTAGATTTTCCCTTTGAGTTTTCAATTTTCGGCATGACAAAAAGAAGTGATCCAAAGATTCCCTCTCATTACAATAAAGGCACAAAGGCGAGTGTGCCAGACCCGACCTGTGAAGGTAAAAGTTCAATGAGGGGACTCGACAATGCAGCCTGGTAATTACTATTTCTTCCTTCCTTGATGAACACCACTTGTTCTTCCAAGGGAACTTTAGATGTGTGAAGTCTGATACAAACAAAGGGGATTTTTCAAAGTTATTGGTCGTTGTGCGTTTTTCAAAGCGTGCTGCTGTTATATATTCAGAAGTAGGCAAAATAGGTAAAACAGGACAATCAAGGGAAGATACAGCTAGTGCATCTGCATGCTCATTTAGAGCTAAACCTCTATGGCCTGGTACCCAAACTAGTCGGACGAGTCGCACATGTCTAGGAATGAGCGAGTAGAAAGTTTCTAAGGTACGCGAAAAAGTTGGTGAGCTTAAGGCAGTACAGACCGAAAGACAGTCTGTTATAACAATCACCTCTGATAGATCTTGCGGCACTTTACGCAATGCAAGGACTATTGCCAGTAGTTCTGCTTGGTAAATAGGTGTAAAGTCGGGTAATCGAATTGCGAAAGCCCAATCTAGAGAGGATGATACGATTCCTACCCCAGCCTTCTCACCATAAACCGAAGCGTCAGTCGCTATCACAGTGGATGTTTCTAGATTGGCCAAATGATCTTCCAAAATGCCATTTATATACTGATATGGTAAAGTTTTTGCATTCTTGGGATATATATCGTCAAATTCTATCCTAATTGCATCTACAGTGTTGAGCACAAGTGTTTCCCAAAGGTTAACTCTTAAGGGCTCCAAAAGTTTCTGAGTAAGTATTACTTGAGGACACCTTAATTTAGGCCATTGGTGGTTGAAGAATGAGGTATGCTGGTTAATGAACACATACTGTGCCCTCCGCTGAGGTGATGCATATATTTTAAGGAATGTACGTACTGTTAGAATATGAAATCTTTTGATAAGAGAAGGCAGGCGGGATTCTTCGTATAGGATATTGTTGGCAACATATTTGGGTAGCCCTAGGCATAAGCGTAAAGATTCGCGTTCTAGCAGAATCAGTGGTCGAACTCTGTAGGCCGGAGCGCCAGAAAACAAAACACAGCCGAATTCTAGTATCGGTCGAATGTACATGCAATATATCATAATGAGCACGTCTCTACGCAAACCGGCACGATAATTACTGAGCCTGCGCAGCATCCCTACGGCACGTGCTCCTTTAGCGGCCATGTTTTCTATGTGGGGGCTCCAGTTTAGTGTTTCGGTGTAGGTTACCCCCAAGTACCTAACTGACTCGACCTGAGGTATGGTGTCCTGCCGGTACGTTAGTGAAATTCGCACTGGGGCATTTTGTGCGAAAACTATAATTGTACTTTTGTTTGTATTGAGGCATAGGTTGATATCCTCCAGCCACGTTTCCAGACTATTCATGTATGTCTGCAGAATCAGGTATAGTGTGTGAATATCCGCCGACGCAGCAAAAAATGCAATATCATCGGCATACACATAGACCTGTACATCTTGCTGTATGGGAATGGAACATAGTAGAGCATTAAATAATAAGGGCGATAGTACTGATCCTTGCGGTATACCTCTCGTTTGCCTGTATACTGAAGAGTTGACACCAGATTGCGAGCAGTAAAATTCTCTATCACCTAAGAAAGCATGGATCCAGGCCACAAAGTATTGAGGCAGTCCTAAATTCTGAAGTGAATCTAGCAGTTTAACATGCTCCACGCTATCATAGGCTTTTGTGATATCCAAGGTTACCAAAGCGGAGTATTGTTTCTGATAGCGAGCAAGTTGTATTCTGCTTTCGAGATCCACGTGCGCACACCAAATGGAGCAACCACGCCTGAATCCAATCTGACATGGGCTCAGTGTCAGTTTTTCTGACATCCATCGATCTATACGTCTATATAAAATTCTTTCAACTAGTTTTACTAGGTTCGATGTAAGTGAAATGGGCCTGATATTATCTAAGGTAAACCCAGCGCCTTGCTTTTTTAATAATGGAATCACTTTTGTCATTCTCCAATCAGGTGGGATCCAAGAGCTTCTAAGTGAGTTATTAATAATTTCGAGTAGGCCAAGTGGGAATATTTTATGCACAGATTTTATCACTGATGTCGTCATGCCATCAGGACCAGGAGCCGAATGGGGTAGTGTTCTGACTACGTTTGCTAATTCTGCAGGCGTAACCTCTTCAAAATCCTCAGCCCTTTGGGGGGACTGGGCTTGGTATGAGAGAAGTGTCTTAAAGCGACTTTCTAGGCCCTGAGCTATATCTTCTAGAAGGGCCTTCAGTTCAACTGGTGATGATACTACAGATTCTATATTTCTTTGTACCGGAAGAACTTTCTGAGTTCTCAGAAAGCGAAAAAGTGCTTTTCTATTGACCGGCTTTGACAGGAACTCACATCGGTCGTTGTTAAATTTGTCCTTCGCATTAGCGATGGTCTCTTAAAAATAGCGGCTGCATACTTGTAATCACTCCAGTTCCTGGGACACTGGTTGAAGATTAATTTTTTCCATGCAGCCTTTCTTAGTCTATAAGCCCGCGAACAGTCCGCATTCACCAAGGTTGGTAGACGGTTTAGCGCTTTCAATGGTGAATTTTGATTTATTTAACGACTCTTTTAAAATGTCGCTAATTCTGATGGCGTCTAGTTCTGCATCATTCGTTTTATTAGATAAAGCGCCTTGTAAGGATTTCTCGAAGCATTAAAGTTACATGTGTTACGGCAGATCTAGTCTTGGAGGTTGTTGGACATACCACCTCGAACAGTATTGGCATATGGTCACTACTTGTTCCCGAGTTAATCCGCAGACCATGAGAAGATGGAGAGGTTAGCGTAGAAAAAGTAGATCGAGTACCGAGGAGGACTGATTACAACATAAAAGTAGGAGTTTTTGTGTTTTATGCATATAAAGTTATTATTGTTCACCCAATCCCATAAACGTTTGCCATTCAGATCAGTTTTAAAACCCCAAGATATATGATGAGAATTGAAGTCACCTACTAATACAATATCTTTTTGGCAATATTGAACTGCAGTATCTAGGACGGAAGAATTAGAACACCCGCAGGAAAATAAAGCAATAATAAATGAGAATGGGAGGGACCCAGGAATAGTAATGCTTATTGCTAAAATCTCGCTTTCTGAAGCCAATGACTTGATAATAATTTTAGCTCTATGGCGATTTTAGATGATATAAATATTGCCAAACCTCCACCCCGAGTTGGGCTTCTAGGACGAAATGTGCGGTAATTTTTAATCCTAAAATACTTATTTTCTGCAAGCCAAGTTTCTTGTAAAGCAACAATATCAAGGGGAGTAATGTATCGCAAAAGTTGAAGTAAATCTGTGCTGCTGAAAAAATGGAGCGGCAATTCCACTGTAGTACTTTTAAATTCCCTATTTTGAAGAGATACCAGCAGCACTCACTGCTTTCTCTAAGATGCTATCCTTTAAAAAATAATCTTTTTTTGATGGGTTTTCCTTTGATATCTCTTATTTCTTGATTTAGGACTAATTGAGGACCGTTGTGCCTCAGGAGAAGCACGTCGTTTCATATTTCTTGAGTCGGAGTCCATTTGTTCTGGTTGTGAGACATGAGAATCGGAGTCCGAGCTCCAATCTAGGTCTTGTACAAGAGGCTTAATTATTCTACTACCAGTGTTCGGCGTGTCTGGCTTTGACTTCGAGGGCCTGGTTCCGATGGAATATTAACCTTAACTGGTGAAGGGGGCACGGTAAGTTGGTTACCTCCCTGCAATATTTGATTCAACTGAGTGCTCACTATTTGTGCCAATGACTCCGTTAGGCTCACGAATAGAGATTCCATAAGTTTCGTCATGGCCTTTTCCACCGTTGATGTTATTAAATCAGGCAACGATGAGTCAAGCATCTGGTTTGCCCGGTTGGCAACGGAGGCATAGCCACGTGAGCGCTCAGAAAGAATAGATCGGGCCTCACGCCGGGAGCATCGTTGTTGTTCGATGATCTCTAGAAGTTGCAACTCACATGTCCTCATGGGGCAACTTTCATCGTCAGCCGCGTGATTTCCTCTGCATAGACAGCATCTCACCTCTTGGGTTGAACATTCGTCGGGTTTATGTTGGTCAGAACATGTGCGACACCTCACATCCGATCTACATCCCTTGATGGTATGCCCATACCTCCAGCATTTTTTTGCACTGCAGTGGACGAGGGGATAGTGCATCAACACGATAAATTAGTGGCCATGCCTTAATTTCGGTTGGTCGAGCCGTGCCGACGAAAGTCACAATCACTGATTCTGTGGGGACCTTTTTGTTCTCAACGTTACGCGAGCATCGAAATACAGAGACTGCTCCTGCGGCCGCAAACATTTCAAGTATTTCGGGTGGTGTAAGGCTCAAGTCCACTCCTCGAACTAGTCCCTTCACACAGGCCAAATGGGCAGGTACGAAACAGCTCACCGGATTTGAGGCAAACGTTGTGCATTTTAGAAGATCTGTGATGCAGGCCTGGTCCGGCGAGCAGCACAGGATGCCTCCACGCCCAAATTGACGCACCTCAGTAATCAATTGGTAATGATCGGAAATCTTCCGGAGTTCTTCCTGAATTAGTTTCGGGTTTTTCATGCGAATAGACTCGCCGTTGGTTGGAACCAGGGCCACAGGAACGCTCTTCAGACCACTGCGTAAAAATAGATCGATTGGCAAATCACTGTTAGGAAGGGACGCCGACCAGGCAGAATATGCCTGGCCGGGAGAGGAAAGAGACATCAGGTTAATAGGCTTAACAGCACCCGCCCGATCCGGCCGCTCCCCCACAGGAGGAAGCACGAAAGTGCCCTTGAAGCAGTCAGGAAGCCCCGGAATGAAATCTGCTAGCTCACGACACCAGGCACCGCACAGCTGGTCAGGGAGAAGCACAGCAGTCTCCGATGTCACGATTGTTTTCAGCAGGCGTTTCCGATTTCAATCAAATGCGTGCGCTGGTCCAGATGCCATGCGTTTAATCTAATACTGCACGCGCACTTCCTCCTCGTCGCTTCTCCCTAGAATCACCTTGTGAATGCGTCACACACACACACAACACACCACACACCATATATAAATATATATATATATATTTATATATATATATATATATTTGTGTGTGTGTGGTGTGTGTGTGTGTGTGTGTTGTGTGTGTGTGTGTGTGTGTGTGTGTGTGTGTGTGTGTGTGTGTGGTGTGTGTGTGTGTGTGTTGTGTGTGTGTGTGTGTGTGTGGGTGTGTGTGTGTGTGTGTGTGTGGTGTGTGTGTGTTCACTGTGTACATAACAAGGAAGGTAAATTCTCAAAACAAGATGCACCACGTACTGCCTGCTTACACTTTTGACACTTAATAATAGAACTACTACGCATATAGCAACAAAACATCGTCAAAAATTTGTTTGCTTGCAATGGCGTTATGCCAATAGAATATTTTGAAAGCAGCACAATTTAAGCTGTCGATACAAAAATGAGAACTGGTTACAATGAATTTACGCAGATTAACAGACGGCCTAATATACCGTTGGCACTTTTATTATGTTTGTGGGTTGTTTTTAATACGTTTATTATGTAATAAGCCTTTCGAAAAGCGATAATTATTATCTTCCACGAAAATTGGCATGATAAAACACAGTCGTCAACGATTAATGTTGTGACAATTTAACGTACTG